>JAWMRA010000009.1:12502240-13184943 GCA_035584735.1 Pseudotriccus pelzelni | reverse complement strand
AACTTGCTGGTTTCTCGCCCCCGCCCACCCCCATCCCCACTCGCCCTCCCTTTTTTTTTTTTTTTTGGTGTTTGTTTTAAAAATTAAGAAAATGAAGAGAACCGCTGAGTCCGGCTGACCTTTGGCTGACATAATTTAGCAGGAGACCGGTCGCAAATGAGGACTGGATAAATTAGACGCTCTAGTTCTCCGAGTAAAACGATAGCGCAAGGAGCCGGGGCAGGGGCTGCCCCGCGGCCCGGGAGCCCCCCAGGGCGGCGGCGGGAGGACGGTCCCAGTGGAGCGGGGCGGGGGAGCCGCCGGGCACCGCCAAGTTCACTGCGCGCCGCTGAGAAGCGAGCCCGATAACCGCACGCCAGTGGCTCCCGCACGCAGATCCCCGCGCAGAGCCCGCGGGTGCGCACGGGTGGCGGGGTGGCGGCGGGGCCCGGCGGCTGAACGCTGCCGCCACCCGCGGGCCCCGCCCGGCCGCGCCGCTGCCCTCGGGGCCGGCCCAGGGGACGGGAGGCCCCGCTGCCTCCCCGCCGGAGCGGTCAGCGATCCGCGCAGGGCCGGGCTCGCGGGGGCGCGGAGCGGCCGCCGGCCACGGGACGCGGTGCCAGCCCCCGCCCGGCCTGATTAGCTTGTCAGGGTTTATCTCGTTAACTTGTGCAGGATGCTACTCACATGACAAGGCACGGGCAAACTTTGGAGAGGGATTAATCCCCCAGAAGTTGATGTCAAAAAAAAAAAAAAAAAGAAAGAAAGATTAAAAAAGAGAAGGACCCTGCGTTTCGTATTTTAACCGATCATTTGTTGAGCATCTGCGGGTACTTCTGCTCTGCTCAGGCAGGCTGGCCAGGGGATCACTGTTTTAGAGGCAACGGAACGTTCTCCTAGCGCAGACTGATGTCCTTCTTTCCTCGCGGGAAGAGGTGAGAGCCGCTCCCGCACTGCAGCGGGCGGCAGGGGCACGGGCACGGGCACGGGCACGGCTGGCTCCTCAAGCAAAACTTCCAGCTGAAGCGGGACCGAGTTCCTAGCCGACAGCAATTTCCCCCTCTCTAATGAGTCGCCTCTGCTAATAAATGGTGCCTCTGCTCAGGTTCCTCAGTGGGCTGCAGCTGAGTCCGAGAGAATCTGATCCTTTATTCCAAGATTTGTTTTAATAAAACTGCTGTAACGTTGGCATTTTATTAGGAGCCTATTGTTTCTAAATTAATACCTTATCTATGAAAAACTCTATCCTACCAAACTAGATTCACCTCTGTGCACCCCTTTCTTCATTTACATGCATTTTACAGCTAAGAACCTAGCTCTACATTTCCCTGAATCATCAGACCACTGATTTGGTGGGTAGCTAGCTGTTTCACCCAGATGGATATAATTCTGAATAAACTCAGAAGAAATGCAAAACCATGTGCTTTTCTGTCATATTCCTTTTCTCCCCCCCCTTTCTTTTTTCTTTTTTTTTCCCCCTTTCCTCTTTAGTCGGTTTGTGTTGAGCAACACCTTCAGAAACTTCATTATCTAAAAGGCAGACCTGGAGGGCAGGGACTTTGGGAATAGTTCCTTTTTATTCTGAAACTGTCTAAACTTAGAGCCGGGTTGAATATGTACTCAAATCTGCACCTTCCAGGCAGAAATGAATGATGTGCCAGACACTTCACTTTAGTCAAAAAAATATAAACCAAATGCTGTGAGATTCAGGATTCTTTCTCAGGCCCATTTACTGTGCACATTTTACAGTCTGAATGTAAAATGGTCACCTCAGAAGTTGACAAAAAAAATCCTATGCAGATGTTACCGTATATCTTTTCCTTCATTTTATTTCAAGTAGATTTTACTAACAATTCATAGAAAAAAGTGGATAGCACATCTGACAGGATACCTTTGCAGGTTACAGCCCAAGCAAGCTCAAACACCTCGCATTAGAAACAAACTTGGGTTAGGTGCAATATTTCTGAAAGAACATTACCTCTCTGCCCCAATGCAAATAGATTTTTTTTTTTCACTTAAAATTTCACCTTTCTTTGACTTTCTTGAAGCGTGAAAGTTTACACCCAGGTTAGCACGAAGCGTTGTAAAGGAGGGCTGTTTGCAGTGGAATTTTAGGTTTTTAGGTGTTGTACATTAAAAAAAGAATTCTAACAGAGCAAGTGTAGTTTTTGCTTGGCATCTAAAAGAGATATCGTCTAGGGGATACCCTGAAAATACTCATCTGCTAGATAACACGAGTGCTGAATAGAAGTGTATTTCCACTAGCTCACCAATACAAATCAATAAACATTGTAAATATATTTGATTGAAAAATCAAGAATTTGTAAATGCAATGCCAGCATCATAGCGCTCTGGATGTTTTTTCTTATTTATAAAAAGAAGTGTTTAATTATTCAAGTTTGGATTTTCCTTGCCTTATCTTTATGCTTTATTGGCATATTTGGTTTAGGAAAGTGGGGTAATAATACAGGCAGTTACATATCTAATGTGAGTATATTTAAATCAAAATCATTATCTTTCACACAGGTGAGTGAAACAGGTTATTTGCTTACAGCACTTTTAGTGTCAGTCATATTTTTGATCCATTTAGATTTTGTTATTTATTTTTATTTACCATTACTGCTTGCAACAGAACTTTCACTGAAATGATGTACCTAATATGAGCATTTATAATTGTCTGGCTAGCTGGTTTAAAATACTTAGGATATTTTTGTAAAACTAAAATAAAAATTTATTCTTGGTCCTTGATCAGTTTTCTGCTGTGATATTTGTAAAAGTTCTCTAGCCTGTGTGTATGTCTGGTCAATACATGGCAAGGTTCATGCTTCCACCGACATTTTTAATCATACAGCAAATTGTTGAGTGCTCCTGTAAGGAACAATGGACAAAGGCTACCAGGAAGGGTGACTACATTAAACTGGCGAAACACATGAGGGCTGAAATAAGGGACTGAACCAAACCACACTGAAATCTGTGGGAGACTCCTATTGAGTTGGAACAGGCTTCAGACAGAGTATTAATGACTGTACAGGTATGGCACTTTTCGTCTCCTTCCAGTTTTGCTTTGGTTTATAGCACATCATTTACTGGTAACATTCGTAAGCTAGATTAAAATTTATTGATTCATTTCTGACATAAAATTGTCTGTTTGAATGCAAGCACTGATAGGAAAGCTGGACTGATGTTGCAGAGCTGATGGAAATGACATGCAAGTCACCTTATCCAAGCAATGGTTGCTTTCAGGATATTTCTTAAACTATTGTTTACCCAAAGGTGTATTTTTGTATGAATGCAGCAACCACCAAGACATTTGGTCAGGTTTTTTCCAGTAAACTGTTTTTTTTCAGGCACATGGCTGACTAAAAGTTGAAAATTGATCAGATTACCAAATCTATATTCTTTGCCAAGGAGTAACAGCAACGAGGGACCCCGACCCCCCTACCCCCCACTGCTCCCTCAACCTTAGCATGGCCCTACAAATATAACCTAATAATTAATTCACTGCTAATATTGGAACTTGATTGTGAAAATGCTGCTTTCTGCTAGGAGAATTCAGATGCAGTAAACACTGTTACAGCAAATGGAGTGTTTCTGTTGGGATATGCTATAAATGGGGTTTAGTCAGTTCCCACTGGAGCCATAAGTTTAGGATCAGATCCTGCTTAATATCATATTTCTCCTTCTCATGATACTTATTGACTGTAGCAAAAAGCACAGCTATTTAAAAACCCCTACCCCTTAAAAATATATGGACTTGCTTATCTCGAAAATCTCGGTATTGCTGGAATTTTTAATTTTCTGCCCACATTTGTAAAGGACTTAGAGACTCCTTTACAAACTTCATACTTAGATACTCTCTCCTTTTTAGTTCTATTGTGTACTGAAGAATAGGACATTTAATTAAAAAATCCTAGCAGCATAAAATTGTGGAGTGTTGTCAGTTGTTGCAGAGAAAGGGCCAAATTCTTCCTGTCTACCCTGGCAAAATTCCCATCAGTGCTATGTTCTTTATGAAGCTTGAACATGTATTTTAAGACCCCACCAATAATAAAGAAATTGTTTTACTCTTGCTTAAGTGTTTTCCTGCCGGCTGACAATCATAAAGCTGCATGCTCCTAGTTTTTCTGGTCATAAAATAAGAAATATTAAGATAAAATCCTAAATGTTTCAAAAAGCTGTAAACAACTCATTTCTGATATAAAAGCTGTGCAGGAACAATCTGTCCTCTTCCAAGCAGGACTTTGAGACAGACTTACAGGAAAAGTTCTCCAACCTTTTAATTTTTCCCCAGCCAAAGCTGTCAACAGTTAAAATATTGTTTTTACCTGTTGAAGCACAATGAAAGGGGTTTACAATCCAGATTTGTTTGTACTCTGTAGGTCTAGTAAAGAAACAAAGTTTCTCCTCTGACATGCCCAAATAAACAATGACCCTATTTCAAATTCTGCTCAAGAAGTGTGTTAAATGCATAAAGTATTTTGAGTAAATGCCATGCAGCTGTTTGGTGGCTTGCAATTGCTGTGGTATCTCGTCTGCCTGTGTCCTGTGTACTGCTATAGATCCTGCAAGTGGACACGGCTATTTCTGACACATCGTGTCAGATTTGCTATAAGTCTATATATTTTTTCCAAGTAGATGAAAATAGCGAAACATTATAAATATTAGATAGTCTTGCTCCAGTGTGTGGTGCTGTAAATCTCCGGAGATTTACAAAGAGACAGTGACAACATGAATGCAATTACACACGATACTACTTTATGAGCTAATTCTATAAAGCAGCATCTCAGCTGTGCACTGACAATAATTTTTCACGGCAACTTTTGGAATGTCCCATGGAACCTTTTAATAGATTAATTATTTGCTCATCCCAAAATAAATTTGCACGTGGCTAGAATTAAACAAAAGGCCCACCACTGTTTCAGGAGGAGTTTTGCCTGAGAAGGAACTCAGGGTAGAACTCGTTGTTTTAGGGCTCAGATTAAAATGCTGAAATACAGTGATAATCTGCCAGGACACTCTGCTCTGCCTGTGCAATGCAACTGTATGTGCCCTGTGAAACTTTTGTCCACTGGTCTGTAAAGGTTCTAGGCTGGTGAAGGAGAAATATTTCCTCTCTGTTAGTTCAACAGGTGACTTTGAAATGACCTATGAATTCTTCCACTTTTGTCAAGCTGAGATCAATAGCTAGCGTGGTTCTAGGAAAATAGATGTAGGTATTTTCTCAAGACATGCTAATTTAAAAAATAAGATCTGGAAAAACACTTGTACTGTTAGAGAATTCAAAGACTACTCAGAAAAAAAACAACTTTGGAATTGTTGTAGCAGCTGCTATAATCTATTATGTAAATCATCTGGGAATTAAACCAAAACATTTTGTAAGATAGTTTTTTGTCAAATAATAAATATGCTATCATTTAGACTTAATGTTTTTCCATAGGTGTTATTGTTAACTGATGAAAGTGAAACCTCAGAGTACTCCTTATTTTGACTGATGAGGATTTAATATTTATTTTTAGCTGTGCCAATGATAACACCCGTATATCTGTTCAAGAGAACGTATATTTCTCAAAATTGGGTGTTGGAACTTACTCTGTTGATCTGCACTGAGTTATATTTGTCTTCCAGGTGTCACCTAGATACTCTCACCAAATTTAATCAGAGATTCTAAATTATAAAATATGTGAAAAGAAATCCCAAAAGGCATTAGTGTCTTTGGTCAGATTATTATTTAATTTAATATTCTTTTGTATCACCACAAACCTCTCTGCAGAAACTCAGTGGTTACTCTTCATTGCCTGAGTTGTAAACTGGCTTTTATAAAAACAAGGATTGGGCCCTTTAATTCATTTTGCCCTTCTATACAGGGCTGCTGGTTCAACATGTCAGATCATCAGCCTGTTGACTAAAGTACAGTATGATTTCACTAATGACTGGGATGCATACTACAGATTACCACATTTTGCAAATTAGTGAGTAATCAAACAAACACCATAAAAATCAAGGATACTGCATAATGAAATATACTTTATTCATTTATTTTTACAACCATATATTAGCTTTAATTATTTGTGTTAGTAATTCATTGGATGCTAGCACATGGAGCTAAGGAATGTGGGTTTTATAAAAAAAGATGTTTTAGTATCCAAAGCCCCCATTGTAGCACTCTGATATACAATCCTTTGTGAGAAGGTGGGTGAGCACTTCTTCCTTGAGTGGGGAACTTGTTTCAGAGATAATCCCTAAGAAGGCCCTAGACTCCTCAGGGCCAGCCTGATCCATCCTGGTGGAGATCCATCCCGGTGGAGATCCATCCTGAGGAGGACTCGCTGTCACCTTGGGAAGGCTGCTGCAGCTGGGCTTGCTGCTCACCTGTTTTTGCTTCCAAATAGCCAATGAAGAGAGAAAAAGTCATGTTGGACAGGTTAGGGAAGGATTGTGACTTGACCTAGCCACTCACAGGAAATCTCTCTTTCTTGCTCCTTTACTCCCCTCCTTCCTCCTCCTTTCCTGGTCCTTAATCAAGCCTAGATCACGGATAACACTAAACTGTATCTTTTACCTGCCTTGTTTCTGGTGATGGATCAGGGAGTGAAAGCTTTTCTACCAGGTGACTGTTGCCTGCAAAGAGGAGTTATCTCTGGGTTCCCCTCTGAGGTGTCCACCTCCAGCACTCCCTGCTGCCCATCTGGGCAGACATCATTCCTTTAATGTCTGTGGAATGAACTTCTGCTTCTCCTGAGCTCAGTTTGGGCCTCTGATGTGGAGGAAAACATCCCTTCAGGGCCCTAATTTCTTGCCATCCCTTTAAGAAAAGTACTGATTTTTAAAAGCATAAAGGTAAATATTGTGTGTATGTATAAAACCTATGTGCAATATGCACAGTCTTTGGGGTTTTTTTCTCACTTTACATTTAATTTTCTCTTCCATACACTAGCTTGTCATCTGGCATTTCTGTAAACTCTCAGTTGTTAAAACCATTTCTCTTTTTTCCTTATATTTTTAGTTTGATCCATGAATGGCCTGTCAAGAGTTTTATATTATTGTAAGCTGAAGTTTGGATGGTAGCAGCGACAGGCCACTAACCATAATTGTGTTGCTGTTACCACTGTAACAAATTTGTGCCATTTAGCTATTTTGAAGCTTGGGAAGTACATAAAGGCAAATGTAGTACTGATGAATATTTATTATACTGCTGTGGGATTTTAGGTTTAACCATGTTTGCCTCAGTTCTGCAAAACTGTCCTTAAAATTTAGCAGAGTGGATTATATCTCAAAATGGGGGACAACTGTGAAAAATCTTGCTGGAAAAATTATTTATGACTGTGAAACATACTTATTTATATAATTTTAATAATAACAGTGTTAGCGATCGTTTTCTTGCAAAGCCTGGAGTAGGAGACAGATACTTGACCTGACCTTAAGTCAGCACACCAATGTTTGACAAGATACTAAGTACCATGCGAGGTACGCAGATTTTCCTCATTTGACAGTATTCAACTGAATGCAGGTTTATGCCCCAAATATCTATGTTTCTTGGTGACCTTACCAGAGAGAAGAAAGTTTTAACCCCTTTATATACTCAGCAGGAGCAAGCCTTTTCTTGTATCACGGTCAGGGCAAATGAAGGTTGTGTTCTTCACTGCTTCTGAGGCTGGTGGGGTATTATTAACCTACTTGAAAAATGATTTTAGTGTGTATAAAACATGCTAACAGTTTCAATTTATTGGCAGGTCATTGATTTTTTCCTTGTCCTTTTCCTTTTTTTTTCAAATAGAAACGAATATAGGTAATAGAAAATTGATAGGTGTGAGTCATAATGTTTCCCTCTTTTATTTCATGAAATAGTCTTTTTGAAATAGTCACGATCTAGAAATAATTTTTATTAGTCCTGTTGATAATATGCTGTGCATTGGAGACTTGACATAATGAATTGTATTTTAGGTAATTATAGTCTTCTTAGAAGCATAGCAGCCAGTATTTTTCACATATGGAGGGCCTCTGTTAGAATGGATCTAGATTTTTTTTTATTTTCAGGTTAGTGAGAACTGCAGTTATCTAACAACTAGTGAGTCACTACTAATGTTTGAGTGTGAACCACAGAGAAATTGTGAAGCATTGCAATGAAAAGAGCACTGTTTTCATGTGCTGAGTCTGACTGTCCATCGGTGTAACTGGAACAAACTGGTCTGGTCAGACTTAACCCTTCAGAATCCATGCACTTAAGTCCAGAATGACTAAAGTTGAGCCATTTTGGAGGTTTAAGTAGAAGCCAAACACATCCCAGATCATCTCATGACTCCTGCCAAAAAAAAATGACTTTCACCTATTCAAGCCTAGCCAATGGTTGTTCTCTTTTCCTTGGCTAGTGAGTGTGTGCAAAATATGACTATTTCTGAACAGGAAAACCTCAGACATTTACATGAGAACATCTCTCAAGGTCATAAAGTATGTATGCTAAAGACAAAAGGATATTAATTTGACCATAATTTGTGTGAGGGCTTTCAACATGGCAGGGGAATGCATATTTTTAAGACTTTTTTTTTTAGTAATTTAATTTCTCAGGAAATGCTGCCATTAATATTTTATTTTGAGCACTGGGGCGCTAATGGTATTACCCATGTTTCTCTTTACTCTTGACAGTACACTCAACACCAAACACTTGTTCCAGTAGCATATTTATCCCCTGGTATACATAAAGTCTTCTTTTTCTTTCTCTTTTTTTTTTTTTCCCCCTCTGTCCCTCACTTATAAAAAGCACCAATGTTTAGAAAGGCTGGAAAAATAACAAGATGGGGGACATATGAAAACCTGATTTTTCCAAGCGAAATTAGAAACAGGGTCTCTTTAACATGGAAATTTGATTTCTCTACATTTTGAGGACTCATTTCTGCAACTGTCACATATGTAAAATTTCCACTGAAGTCGAAGAGGCCTTTGAATACAAAGAAACAGCACAATCAAGCTCTGAATATATATATATATTCCATATGCTTTTCTCTCTCTTTTAGTGATATAAATGTTATAATAATTTCATTCAGATAAAACTGTCATCATTTTAATTTATACAGTCCTTAACTGTTAAAAAAATAAAATTAATAAAAACAATTTCAGAGAAGAAGGACTCATCTTTGTGAGAGCATTTAATTAGCATCTCCATTTTTTATTTTAAACTGAGATGGGAAATATTGCATTGTCAGGACACCCTCAAATGGTATCCTAGATATTTTGTTTGTTTGGAATGGCTTGAAATCACACAACTTTACTGAATTATAACCAGATAAATATATCTAAGCCTGAGGGCAGGAAGTCCTGGCAGCTGAGATGTAGGGAACATGCCATTTGTCCATACTAGATTCTTCTGTTCTCTTTTACTAATAAATCTAGTAGAAAGCTTTGTTTTCACTCTCTGCATGATAAATAAAGTCTCTGTCTATGGTGCCATATTAGTGCTTGGTACTGGTGCTTGTAATTCCACCTATTCTCATGGAGAGATGAGACCTCTGTGAACCAAACCTCATCAGGTCAGGTTTTGTTTGGGTTGGTGCCTGTTCCAAAGCAGGGAAAATATTGCATATTGCAAGTATTATGGGATTGATGAATCGCACCTTGGCTTCATGAGGTCATCTGCAACAGTTATTTGAACTTCTAGACCACCCACCTCAATTTATGGTTTTTCACAGTGTCCGGTTTTGTTTTCTATTTACCCATTTTAAAATTCTGCTCTCCCCCCACTCCCGCCCCAATCTCATTTGTAAAAATCAGGAGAGGAGACTGTAAAAAGTCAGGGTGGTACCCTCTGCATGCTCATACAACTCTGTTTGTCTGAAGCCTTTTGTAAACAATTTTTCTTGCATGATAGAGCATGTGCTGTGTGGCAGACATTTTTATGAAGTAGCCTAGGACAGGGCTAATCACATCACCCTGTCTCAGGTTTTGACCTTATCACTGTGGTGCACTGAGCCTAAAAATTGGACACTGGCAACCACGTTGCAGGAAAATAAATGGGAGATGACATTTTAGTTAAAAAGAATAAGTAGATTTTATTTTATTGAAACAAAAGGTCATAGGACCTTTATTTATTGTTCTCGTATGAGTGTAATTAAATAGCTGCCATGTTGCCATGTCTGGCTATTTAAAACAAAAAAAAAAGGGAGGGGGGCAATTTCACTTGCCAAGACCCAATTCATGGTTCTGCAGCTGTTTTACATTCAGGCCTTTTAATGAAGCCAGTGGAAACTCTACCTGGAAAGCAATAAGGGAATAATATTCTTATGTGAAACATCATTTATAACATCTGTAATAAAGCAGGCTAAATCATACCTCTGCCATTTGAAATCCTAAATAGTATATTAGCTTTTAAAAACAGCCTTTGTCCTCTCGAAATCTTTTGATGTCAGGCTGCTTTAAGAAAAGCCTAAGTAGACTCTTCTGTACAGTGGTTTGATTAAGAAAAAAATCATTACAGTCTTCAATACCTTTCTAATGAAAAGTAGTATATAAGTATGAGCCTGGTAATTCACAATTGGTATCAGAAACAGAAGAATTTGTTCATACAACCGTCATTGTTTATATATAACATAAATAAGGATATAATAAAATAAGCTATTCTAAACTGATTACTTGCATTTTTAAAATATATAGATATGCATGTGCATGCATGCAGGTAGGTGATATAATCTTTAATAAACTGTGATTAAGAATGTAATTTTTCACAGATGCACTACACCTCTTATTTCATAGATACATTGGCACTTTTTACAGTGATACCCGACTGTACAAAATGAGAGACAAACTCTGGCAGTACTAGTAAGGATCTTAATACAAAGTAGAAATAGTTTCTGCAAATTCAGAAACAACAGGTATTGCTGCAAATTGGAAACCAAGAGATACTTGTAAAATGCCAGGCTGCAGAGAGCGATCTGGTTTGGAGGGAAAATTGGCTGTAGCTTCCAATATAAAACCATTTAAACCCAGTGTAATGCCAGACAGCCAAATCTGAGCCACACGTGTGTGACCTGCACTGCCCTGGGAAACCTGCACACCATGGCCAGGGCTCAGGCAGCTTTTCTGGGGTGCTTGTGGTGAGATGCTGAGGCAGGACCTGGAAAAGAAACTCAAGTTCAGAAGAAATGGCTGCACTGCAGGGTGTTTCCTGAGTAAACTCTGACTCCAGTGAAAAATTCTCAACCCTTTCGTGCCGTTGTATTTTTTCACACCACTCATTTCTGGCACAGAACTCCCCACAGCCCAGGCAGTTGGCACCCAGGGTCACCCAGGTGTGTTCTGCCTATCCTTGCTCCAGCAGTCACCTAGAGACCCACTGATGAGGACTGGCTTGTAAGGGGAGCTCTGGATAAGGACAGCGGCTTTTTCTGGTTGGGAAAAATGAGCAGAAAAGAATCGTCCCAGCATCTGCCAATCAATCAGTCAAACTGAACACACAGACCAGTGTGCAGCCCTCGAAGCCCTTGACCATCATTTACACTAACACAGTTATCTTTCCCTGATGTTGTCTGAAAGAAGCAGGTCCCAGATGCTTCCTGCTTAATAATTTTCCCATTTCCCAAGGACAAAGCTCCCCGCAGCTCCTGCACTGAGGGCTGGGCGGACACCTATGGCGGGTCCTCAGAGCTTCGCTGTGCCCCGGCAGCTGACAGAGCACATTGAAAAGGCTGTGCCTCCTGTCTCCACCTCAAAGAAGGACAATTTTATTAAGGGTTGATCTTATTTTTTTCTATTTTTTCATTAGAGGAAATAAAATAGGAAAGCCACAGTGCTCTAAACCAAGTATAAATGTAAATTTTCCCACCCTTCTTTTTTTTTTTGTTGTATTGATGTCACCTGCTGAAAAGCAGAGATAAATTATTTGCTCTGACTTTGTATCCCATGAGACATGAAGATTTCAGAAGTTTGAGACGGAGCCTGCTACGTCTGCTCTGCTCGTGTGTGATGCATGGGGCAGAGTGTGGCTCATCAAGGTGATTAGTTGTAGTGATACAAGGATGCACATCATAACCTGGGGCAATGTTAAGGTTTCCTCTTAGCTTTCAGTTTATTGTGTACAAGGTAACAAAGGGATTGATGACTTCTAGAGCTTAATTCTCATCTCACAGAGTTGACGTGGATATTAGACACACTGTAATTGACCTCTCCTGATTTATAACAGAGTGAGTGGACTCAGATTCATTCTGAAGTGGTCAGGCTTATCCACAGCTTCCAGATGTTGACAATGCCATTAGTCCCTACATGGAAAGAAAGAGAGGTGTTTCTTCAAGCCCATTATAAATTTCCATGTCCCTCATTGTTTTAACTTTGCCCACATGCTGGTATGTCATAGTGGTAATTGGACATTTTGGTTTTTGAGTTACATGGAGAATCTGCACCCAATTCATTGACTTATTAATGGATAAGATGCTGTAAGAAGAGGGTACCTCCATTATAAGTGTTGTAAATAATTGGTCTTAAATAAAAATATATGGATAAAACAAAAACACTGCTAGTAAATACAACTTTGCTGTCTGCAGTAGAACACAAGACAGATTTGCAACATTAATTACTTCCACCAGCTTTGAGCCTGAAATATGAATATGTCAGGTATTTAAATACCAATTTACTTTAAAAAAAGCTCTACTTTATTAAAATATCATTATGCATGTTGGAAAGTTAAAAGTCAAAGCTATATAGTGCTGAGGTAAAATTCACATTTATTGTCCACTGAATGTGATGGAAATTGAATTTGTCAGGAAGCTGATTGATATCTAGAAGTGTTTTGTTTTCAGTGACTGGCACTGCCGAGTTACAACCATCTATCATCTAACAGGTAATTAGTCAGATTTCTCATCATGAGCCTTCAATCCTGCTGTTTTATTATTGAAATACCACAAACCAGTAGGCATCTGAATGCAGATAAAGTTCTCTGTCATGGTCTTAAGGACAAAGACAACATTTTGCAACTCAGCTGTAGTAAGTTTCAATAAAAGTCACTGAAATGTGAGGCATGATGTTAATATATATGGGAAAATGAGATCCTGAAAAACATCAGCAGTGTTGACTTCTTTTTTTCTGCAAAGCAACATTTGATATTTAAAACTTTAGTCTTGCAATGCAGAAAAATATTTCCCAGTATAGAAGAAAGTTTGGTGAGGCAAAAGACTTCTTGGACCTTGGGAGGATAAGGTGGAAATCAGAGTTTATCTCTCTGAAGCGCCATGTCCCTTCCCTGTCCCTCCTTGCTGGTGGCAGACATCAGCTCCTCCCATGCAGGAGCCCCAGGTTCTTCCTGGTGGTTCCCAGAGAAGCCAGTCCTGCTCCCGTATACATCTGTGGTAGCTCTCATTTGTCTCCAAAGAAAGCAATGGCACAAACTCACTGAGTTTGGCTCCATTTAAAAGTGGACAGGAGAGGAGTTTGGGGCTCAGGCCACAGCTGACCCGAAGAGTTTATGTTCATATAAAAATAGCTTTGTTGGAGGGTTTTTATAAACTCTTCACATATGGTTGAGTGCATGTTTGAACCATTAGCAAACTTTATTAAAAAAGGATAAAAGATAGAATTTGATAACACAGTTGTTACCCTCATGACTGTGACAAACCTGCTTTTTTTTACAAACTCACTTTTTGTCCTCTCATCTCTTTGAAGTGTTCACTGTAGATGATATAACAGCAGTTGAAAAAGCATTATTAGCTAACTATATAAAAAAGTAAAAATAAACTTTTACTAGAGCTTCAGGAAAATAAGCACAATGAGCTGATTACAGTACTAAATGTGTTGCACTCCAGGTTCTGACTGTGTATTCAGTGTCTACAATGAAATTGAAAATGTGTTCCTGCTCACCCTTAAAATATTGCTTTTGTAACAGAATGCAATTGTATGAACTAAGATTAGTAGAAGCTTATTTAATGTTCCGTTTGGGGACTAATGGATCTAATCCAGCTGCACAACTCACTCACAGCACTGGGTTGCCAGCAACCTCCATGACTTCAGTCAAATTTAATTTTTTTTAAGCTTAAGTCTAATGTAAAAAAAAAAAGATTGGTGGAAGTCTGTGTTCATAATATCCCAGCCCTCCACAATGTCAAGACACAACAGCCTTTAGTTCTTAATGAGTTATAAATGTTGTTATTTTCTAGAGAACTTCCATTGTTGAGTATTCAAATTTTATACACTTCTGTAATCCTGAGATAGAAATTATAATTCACCATAGCTGATAAAGTGTTCTTGGTTTATGCAACACCCCAGAAAACAATTGCTAAGCAAGTTAGCTAATCATACTAAAAAATGTTTTGATCCAAAATGTCAAAACATATCTAGAAGGAATAAACTGTCCGCTGGGTTTAATGATTCAAAGAATTTGACAGTTGCAGGATTTAAATTGCAGTGTACATTATTGGATAACATATATGTGAATATTGTATTACAGTATTTAATTTGCAGTTGTTCTTTAAGATTATCTTGTATTGCAGAGCCAAGTAATTTTGAATTATGAGTTTGTTGCATATGCTTGAGCTGACATTGTCACATGCGAGCAAGAGGCTGAGACATGATTAACAGTGAAAGAGAAGAGTGTATATTAAAGAGGCAGCTGAAATGTGAAGGAAGGTAGCTCTTGTTCCACAGACTAAGTTTGTCATGGAGGAGGACCAAGACTTGAAAGTTCTGAATAACACCAGACTTTTGGGGAGAGGAAAATGGAATTTACACTTTGTGGCTGAGACCCATCTTTCAAGTAAATGCTCCCTGCAGAGAGGATCAAATAACCCCTTGATGGAAAATGCAAATATAAACCTGACCATGAGCCACAGCTTTTCTTTACTCTCCTTCAGTACAAGAGGTCTGTTTTACATGAAATTTTGATAGCTTGTGTGCTTGGGCAGACCAGCCCTGTCAAGCTGTTTGTAAACAAATCCCTTATTTTTTGTGCAGTTACTCTACAGTCCAGCCCTTACAATCCATTTGGCAGTAAGGACAAGCTCCTGTCTTGAGAGGTTGCAGTGAAAAGAATGTGTAGATAAAGACAGGGAGTCATACACGAAATCAGTCTAATTGACAAAAACCCCAAACTGGCAGAACATAAGGTGACTGTCAAAGCAGGGTGGAACATATTAGCAGTAATAAATAACCCAGAAATCTCACTTCATGGAAGCAAACCAATGTAAACACTGAAGACAGCCAATGCTAAACACTAATTAGATATAATTGCATTTTCAAAATGATTTAATGGATCGGAGAACTGTTCCCTGGCACTGCCCTCTTGGACACCTGGGCAGAAGCAGTCAGCTCTCCTTCCCAGGTCCCCAGGCTTTGCAAAACACCAGTGAGGAACCAGGGGCCAGATTAGGGAAACTAGAAGAAAGAAAAACTCATCTCAGGCATGACCGACCTTGGAGAATCACATCTGACTCCAAACATATCTTTCCTGTAGCTTCATTCTTGGCCCCCTTTCTTGCATAAAGCCAACATAACTCATGGTCCATTCAACTGTACCTGGAAAAGCTGGCTGCTCGTGGGACATGTCAGGGGATGCTGGGCCACAGAGCAATAGCAGAAGCTGAGATTTTTCTATGTTACTACAGATAAATAAGGTTCTTGCAGGAACATTTCTAAGTGATAGGTCACAGGCTATGTCAGGATTGCAGATAGTTGCAGATGTGAGTTATAGCCCCTTTCAATGCAGTGAGCTAGTCACATGGGATGGGAGTCTTGTGCTTCAACATGTACTTTGAAGTAGCTTGGACAAGTGGCTGATGTGTTTGATGACTCTGGCATTGTATGTTATAATTTAAACTAATTGATTCTGCTTCTGTCTGTGCCTGTTCCTTTCATGAGCAGTTAGCAGTTTAAATTTAAGGAGATCCACTGTACCAGCATTTTGTTTCCTGCTTTACTTTTCTGTCTCCCATCAAGCAAGTACCTAGCTGAGGGCAGGAGACCAGGGCTGGCCTCTAGTGAAATGTCAAGAAGTCTTATCCTTAAGCAATCACCTTTGGACAGTTGTTATATGAACACAACATGATCTTGCCTAAATGGCTGTTCACCATCATCTGTATCAATAGCAGCTCTACTGGTCTCTAAATGGAGCAGCTCAGGGCAGTCCAAACTCCCTGCTCTCTCCTCCCATCTCCTCTGTGCCTGTGGTCTGTCTTCAGGCACTAGGAGTGTTCGTTATTCCCACAGGGCCATCTTCTGTCTGGCACTTGACCGCCAAGAGATCTCTGAGTCCCATTGCTCAGGAGACTTTGGCCAGTTACTTTCCAATGTCTTACCTAGGCAGCTTGGTGTCATTGGCACAGCATGGGCCATGGTGCAGTGCAAAAAGGGGCTACCCTGACTTTCTGCCCTCCCTTCATAGTCTGCTGCCACAATCTGACACGGTCTCCTGACAAACCCCTGTATAGTTATAATCTAATAGAATAGGCCATAACAGCCAATACCCTCAAACCTCCTCCCTTTTGATGCTTTGTGGCTTTTCTCTCTGTGTGTGGATGAATAACACACAGTCTTATTTAGATGCAAGTGCAGAATAAATGGGAGTGTGAATGAAGTGCAGTGATCAAATGGGAGGTGACACATTGCAGAGGTCTGGTGGAACAAAAGTGACAGTGGTGGAGGGTCACAGGAAAGGATTCTTCTCGTCTCTGAGTTTTACATTCATTTTGATAGAGGCAAGATCGATTTTGAAATGAAGTTTCAAAGCACCAAGTCTTTAGAAGGAATGCTTGGAACAGATTATTTTCCTTTTGATGTTACTAGATTAATTAAGCCTCTGAAATCTAAAGTGAAGGGTAAAGTCAAGCCTACCATCAGGAGTAAGCATGAGCTGGCAAGTATGTAATGTGTACTTTTCTCTCACCTTTCAGTTACAATTTTGGCTTCCTGTTTAGAGTGATGATGTGCAGGCTATTGTTTCAGAAGATCCAGCAGCCACGTGCCAGTGCCAGAGCAGGACACATATCCTAGTGCTTTGCCAGGTAAAAGCCCCACGTGTTCATCCTGCACCATCAGAACTGTGTCAGAGTGGCCAACCAGCATCGCCTGCTGATACAGCTGTCCTTCCTCTCACAGGGAGAAAAGAGTTTCCCCACTGTGCAGGGACATAAGGAGGCTCGAGGTGCGGATTTTCTCTTTGGTGGGTTCGAGAAGCCCCCACTTCCATTCTTGCACATCCCCCCACCTCCAGGCACCTGAACCAAATCCTGTAAAAAGGGCAAGGTTGCAAGGTGCTAAATACCTGGGGCTTAGCTAATACTCTTGGGGATAATGATAACTGACGTATTCACAGAAAGGAATTCTTTAAAGTTCAGTGGCTGTAAAAGGGATAATATATTAATGTTTCAGTATGTTTATTAAATACTTAACAATGTAATTTTTTTGAAGACTATTCTAGCATTGCTATCTTTTTGCATGTGCTTAGTTACGATTTTAAACAACTACAAAACAGTGACATGTGGTACCGAAGATTTTCTAAGCATCCCAAAGCAATATATGTGTGTGATATATGACATCCTTCCATAAATCCTAAATTTACACAGTATGCTAATGCTTGATTCCATAATTTCTTTTAAAAATGATTATACCCCGCTGCTAAGAGCAAAGGCATACTAAAATCAGTTTTCTATGCTTTTCCAACAATGAAATGCAAGCCAGCACACCACATAACCAATACTTACCATATGTTAGAAGATAATCCAGTAGGCTTCAGACACTGACATGATTTGCTTAAATAAAAATCCCTTTTTTTAAGGCAGTAACAACAGCCTACCATTTTTATTATTCCTTTAGTGACCTACTATAGAAACACTAATATTAAATATAAATATTTTTCCTGTAAATCAGTCTAGTCTATTTTCATTGCCTTTAATGTGGGATGGCAGTGGCTTAGTCGATAGGCTAGAAGAAAAAGAGCTGCAATTAAATCATTGGGTTGTTCGAAGAAATTCTCAAAACCAGAAAATATTCATCAGATCAAAAGAAGCCTAAAGAGCAGCTTCAAGATTTCTCTTGTGTACTGGAGATGAGATGAAACAGTTCAATGTGGTATTAAAATAATTAAATGTAGTGTAGAAAAACAGCTATAAAATATTTTTGTAGAGCACTGGTGTCTCTTAAGTGCAGTTCATTGCTTTCTCATTCTGTACTAACTGAGACTTAATATTAAGCACATGCTTAAGTGTTTGCAAATTTGGGGTCTGAGGAAAGAAAATGTGAAATGCAATTTTTTATAGTGAAAGGAATGGATGCCCCTGACAGGTTAAGATTAAGGCTCTATGCACTAATGTGGCATCTTTCATTGTTACAGAGTGATAAGAAAATAGAAAAATTGCGTGTAGAAAGTAGAAGGTAGCAAATATATGAATTCCTTTTTTTTTTTTTCCAGATTCACCAGGGAAAACATACTTGATTTCAAGTACTACTTAGAGGTGAAAAATAAAAAAATTTAAAACTGAGATACTTCCAATTTTCCCCAAATCATTAGGACGTCAGAGTCGCACTCTTGGCCCACTGAAGTGAGTGAGAAATGAAAGTACAGGTCTAAAATTTATAATTTTTATCACCAGACCATTTATCTCACATTGTACTTTTAAATACTGCTATCATTTCAAGTCATGCCATTATATGATCCTTAGTAAAATATATTTGTACCTGTGAGGCAGTGCTTTATATTTCCTTGTAGTGCAAAAATTACATAATAAATCTCAGCATACTGGATTTATTAACAGTCCAGTTTCTTCAGCTAGATGTGTCTGATTTCCTGGTGCCCTTTTTCTTGGACCAGACTATTCCAGCTGGAGTAGTGGCTAGTTTTCTTCAGTAATGGACTGAGCAAAACCAGTAGTTATGGGGATGCAAAGAGTGTTCCCAATGGGAGTATTCGGCAGTACATAGAAATATTTGTAATAGGAGGATCTGGCATGTTTCCAGCATCTGCAAAAAATGTAGACTCCTCCTTTACTCCCAAAATATGCAAAGGGTTTACAGCTGAGAACAGAGAAATGTGGGAACTCCACAACTTGACACATTGGTCTGATCCCAAATTGCCCACAACTGCTTACGTGCTTTGGAATATCCTCTGCAAACCCCAACATTTGGATTAAGTGTTGGTTAGTTCTTTTTCTAATTAATAACAGAGAGGATTATTTTGTTAATTGTGTAATTAGCTATATATTGGGGCAGATCCTCAGCTGGAGTTAATCATCATAAGTATTGATCTTGATGGAACTTCACAACCTATATCAGTCATAGTTTTGGATATTTGATTTTATGTCATTTTACAATAACACAGAAGAAATTACAAATAGAAATATACGTTTAAATATTTATAGGTATATATTTAAATTCTGAGTTTTGATAAGTACAATAAATTATGCACAGGAATTAATTTTGGACTAGATTTCATAGGAAAAAAATGTGATTTATTCTTTTAGCTGCTGAGGTAATTTTTTGCAATCATACTTAAAATTCCTGTGAGGATTCTATTGTGGCATAATCCCATTGAAATTAATAGCTACATTATGCAACACTAACTAGCCAACAATTTTCCTTTTTTTTACATTTGGAAAATATCACAGGTTATCTCAACCTTCTGTTCAGTCAAAGCTCACATTCATTTTGTTGTAACCTACTTTGAAGATAAATCAAGCATATCCTTCTCCTTAGTATTGGAAATTAGATTGTACTAATTGTTCATAACCTCGGGTTATAAATGTACACCCTGGGAAAAAGGGCCAACAGAGGACACAGAAAATGATACGACTGTCCAATGGTAGGATTATTACATTTAAGAAAATACAATGGTACCAGAATCTCAACAAAATTTATGACACGGAGGCCTGGATGTCTCTTTCAGAACATTCAAACATGTTTCAGTCAATCCTAAATCCTGCCCTGGCAGAAATGTGAATGAACTCACACATGGCGATGTAGTCGAATGCAGGGAGGATTTTAAAATGTACTTCAATTCCTAACTCTCTTACTAAACCAAACCACCTAAATGCCTTTAAACATTGTCTGTTTGCACTGTTTACTGGAGGAGACATGTAAGTGTAGCCTAAACCTTCACTTATTATCCAAAGATGTATGCATCTGTTAAACTTTGAAAATGTTAGGAAATTCTTGCGTGAATAGTAATTTCTAATAATTGTTGTATTTCTTTTTCCTGTTGTTCATTCTCTGAGTGTAGGAAGAGCCTTGGGATGGTGAAGGTTATCCATAAACTTGAGGAGGGGGAGTAACCTCCACACACATAGCGCAAAATAGGGTTGTAGTGTGACTTCTAGGGGGCATTTGAGGTAGCATAATTATATGCCAATGGGATAGTCTCACTTTCCCAAAAGGTGATTGATTTACAGCTTAATGAACCATAGTGTGTTCCTCATAGTTACCTGTATCATGCTGTCACAGATGCGACTGACTAGTCACATAGACTGAGAGACATATTACTGGCAAACTCCTGTCCCTGCATTTTAGTCATATGAGGATTTACTCTCCCAGCTGCTTTTAATGAGAGTTGCATGGCTAAAGCCTTGACTGCTCTTGAAGATCTTTGTGAGGAAACAAGAATTATTCTAGCAATGAGAGAACTGGCTCAGCAAGTTGTAAATTAAAGGCGACCAGATAAATATTGTGCATTTCCCAACCCATAGGCAAGATGCAGTACTCTAACATGGAAGGTATAAAATTGATTTTAAAGTATGATGTAGAGACAGTGGTCAAGAATGTATAATTACAACAATAAGATGTTGTAGGAGGTTTGAATAATCTTGCAAGATAGTGTATATCAAATGTTTCTTATGCCACTTTCCTCTTATTTTCCTGTCTGTACCATGACATTTATACTTGTTTTACAAACAGATTATCACTGAATTACCTAATAGTAGCTATAAAACACATTGTATAGTTGCAGGTTCCTCCTGGTATTTTTGGGCTGTGATCCTGCAGTTGGAAAAGTGGTTCCTGGAGACTTTCATCAAGCCTCTCTGTGTGCAAAAATGGCAGCTTCTGAGACCTACTATATACTTGGAAATAGATTGTGGTTTGTACAGGGGCACCACCCAACCCAGAAATACAGTACTTTAGTATCAATGTGGAAACATCTTGCAATCATCTATGTATATGAGGGTTCTGTTCTGCTTCTTAATTTCTGGCTGTTCTATAAGAAAGTTGAAATACACTCACAGGATAGATCTTTAGTCATCAGTCCAAACACTGTTCAGTTGAGTTCAGTTACACTCATTTTAATCTCTGGGAAAGAAGTTGTATTCAAACCAGCTCCTGAAGAACAACAGAAGTGTCTACCAGCAGAAGAAATTCCTTTTTGCAGAAGACAGAAGTTTCTTGAGAATCAGCTCAAGGATTTGTCTATCTGTACAATGTTTGTTGGCTTTATTAGCAGAACTTCCTCAAGTAGATTCACCATATACTGGCAAAAAGTATTTTGTCAGCACAGTTTCTGTTAGTTCCCCAAGTGGAAAAACTATGCTGGCAAAAGGATATTTATTGACAGAATGAATGTTTGACCTTATAATATCACCACAATTACAACTCCTGCCTGACAGAGATACAGCAACTAAAAAGTCAGCTTTCCTGTGAGCTTCTACTGGAAATACACAACATCTCAGGAATTATCTTTCCTTCCAAAGAACAATGTGCATCTCTTGTGTTGTCTTTGTTGCCATATACATTTAACACTTCATATTTGTCATTTTAAAACCAGAGAAAGCAAAAGCCCTCAACCCCAAATCCTGCACTTCAGATAGCTCTTTCCTTGTGGAGGAGGAGGGACATGGAGCAGAGGAGACAGCTGTCCTGCATCATCTTCCAGTCTACACCATCCAAAGCTCCTTAAATGGCCAAAAAGGGTTGCAGCAAGATTTATACAGAGGACTTACAGTAATGCCACAGATAACCAGAAAAATAACTTTTCTGTCTGAGGTATCTGTGGTCAAACTGATACAGATGTGCTCACATCTTAAGCACAGAGTTATCTAATTTCTTCAATTTATATTTTCTTAATACATAATTAAAAGGTGTGTGACCCTTACAGGCTGGGGCTGTTACGCAGCAACCCTGGAACCATTAATTTAACCGGTCCTTGTTCAATAACAAACTTGCTTATAGGAGCAAACAGTTTGCTTTCTTTCCTCCAGAAAACCTTGTCCTCTCTTGTTTCTTAGCTTACCTGTCATTACGTGGAAGATCCATGTTCACTGTAAGTTCTGGCACAGCTTTCTCACTAAGCACCACAGACGACCGTACAGCCATTTCATACAACTGTCACATGAGAAACTAAACTGCTAAGTATGGTAGCCACACTTCAGTTGGCATGCTTTGAACATGTGATTGCCATCATTTCACATAAAGCCAGGCGATCAGCAGGAGTTCTAATCATTACTACATAGTTTATTTTCACACTATTTTTCATATAGTACGTTATTTTGGAATTCATATCGCTGAATGGGTTAGTAAAGATTAAATTAGACAATGTAATGATAATCAAGACATTGTGCTGACTGTAGAAGAAGTAATTTGATTCTTTGAGAATTTGACAAGGGGGAGGGAATAAGAACTAGAAGTTTAAAGTAACTCTGAGATTTGAGGAGGATGGAATTAAACAGCAAAAGCAGAATACTGAAAGAGGTATAACTAGCTGAGAAGGAATTAATTGAAAAAAAAGGGAAAGGTTTGAAAATTAAAATCGAAAATAGTGATTTTGTATTTTTAATTAAAAAGTAAATGTTACATTAGGTAGTCTTAATTACATATGAAAATAGAAACAATTTGGGCGGATTTAAAAGTATAGATAGAGGGTAAAACTGAAAGCAGCAAAAAGTAAAGAAACCCAAATAGAATTAATAAAATAGAAAGGGAAAAAGCCCTAGAGGAGGAATTAATACGCCCCTGTTTCGGCATTAGCGCTTTCAAGGAAGCTCTAGCTGCCTGTCAGAGCCCCACTGGAATCAATGGGTTACTGTATGGGTGTGGATATCAACCAGTTCTGTGCAGTTTGCAGGCTCTTGGCTAAGATGTGAAGCTATCATCACCTTAACCACTGTGCTTGTATGTTATATCACATTTCCCCATCTGGATTCTGGTTTTTTGTCTCTTAAACCAGCAGCCTCCTTGGAGCAGGGACTGTCTCTTCTGAATATTCAGCACTTAGCACAATGAAACCTTGATCCTGACTGCAATTTAGAAGAGTAATAACTATTTCTGATGATATTGGGTGTAAAGATTTTCAAAGCCAAGCAGAATTCAATTGCCAAAAACACTGAACTGGCCCAATACAGTTTGGGAGCTATTTTAATCGTTCTCCTCCAATATTTAAAGTTTCTACATATGTCTGTTAACACTCACGTGAAATCCAAATGTTTCAAAAATGGTATTGACGGTGTTTGAAAATACATATGAAAATTCTGATATAATTACTTACTAAGTATAGCTAATAGATCTCTGCCTCTTCAAAAGATTTTAGTCAATCATGGGATAGAGATGATGCTGCTTGAATTAGATCTCTTCTTACAGAAAGCTGGCAATGCAGATGACCATCGTAAGCTCTCCGTGTGCACTCCTCCTACACACAAAACTACTATCACTGGTGCTTATGAAGCAAAGAGTGAGTGTGTTTCAAAAAGTCAGAAATTGGTTGCAACTATGTCCCTTTTCCCAAGACTGCAAAGAGGGGTTAGTTTCAGGATCCTGAAGTTCTGAGGTGACCAAGATAACATAAATTTGAAGAATTTGAGAACAGGCATCTTTTGAGCCCTCTCTGTTGGTATAAAACCACACATAAGTATTAGTCACTTTTGAAAACTTTGGCCTAAGCTTACCACAGATGTTGACAGAATGTGACATACATCCAGCTCATTGTATGAATTTAGATACATCTGTAGAAACATTTTTTTCTTATTGTGTAAGCAATATATTTGATATTGACAGCACCTTTTTATCCCTGGACAATGACATTGTTCTTTAACACTGGAGATTATCTATTAATGTATGTCAGAGGGTTAAGGTCCTTTTGGGAAACTAATGGAGATATTTAGTTAAGAACCATGAGTAAAAGAGAGAGCATCCCTAAAAGCATGACCTTTAAATATGGACCAGTGTGCTTATATGAGTCCTGAAAGGCATATTAATTTCTCATTTATGTCTACATCTTTTTCATTGGAAGTCAACAAGAAAAGGTTGACTGAATTGAGGAAAAAAGGTAAATGTTGTCTCAAAACTATCTGTGCTGCTTTTAAGGTTTTACTGAATCTGTAAATTTAAGTGCTGTTACCAGCTGTTACCTGGTGTACCAGCAGTACCTCAGAAAAAAGGCCATGGAAACTCCATTCTGAATGTGCCTTTAAGCACATCTAAGACACCACGCGCTTAGAGACATGCAGAGTAACCTGGCAGTAGCTGAGTCTAGGAGGTACAATTGTGGCTTTCTCTGTCCAGCAGCCTTGTTGTTTTGACATACAACTGTACTAATACTGCCATCTCCCTTCAGATCTCTACATCTGGAGAAAGGCATAAGCTAGATCTGCTTTGACTTAATGCATAAATATCAATTTTTAAGCTGCTTCATTCACATGGGCACAATACATAGTGACTCAACAATGTAAAAATTATGAGATCATGATTTGTGTCATTCAAGACATGGTATACAGGTAATCCTAGAAAGCTGAAGACTGACAAAAAACATATGGGTAACTCTTAAAACTGTTTGTTATTAGCAAGAGAAACATGGTAAGCCACTGGGGAGACCTGACTGAATTTACATTTTTGCAGAGTTGTTGAAGGTGTGTATCTGGACATGCTGAAGCAAAACCTTACATGTACATCTAGTACATTCACATATGTTGAATACAATTTTCAAATGTCTATGATTAAAATTTAGTCTTAAACTGCTATTAAGTTTCCTAATAATGCATGGCTATCTACCCCATCCTCATAATTTCTTGCTGAAGTCAGAGCTTCCAGTTGGGCACTGCCTGTGAATAATCAAGCAATTTTATTTACAAACCTAAATTTCGATGTAATAGTCTTAACACTGTACAAATCTATCACTGTGTTTATTTGCATGTTTCTCTGTTTGAAATTTTAAGTACTCTAATTTATGTTGCAATAAAATTGGTTTTGCATTTAAAACCCTATCTTATTTGGAGAGATCAGTATAAGCAATAGCTCTAGAAAAGGTGATCTGAAAGCTCTGGCCAACCCGGTGTCTTCTTACAGGGAGCTGTATTTTTTTTCTGACTAGTTTTATATGAAATAATAAAGTGATGATCTACAGAATACCCTGTACTTCAATTAGTCAAAATATTATTGATTTGTTTAATGGAATAATAACAGGGACAAAATCTTAGTGAGTCTACCTACAGCTTTACACATTGACTTCACAAGGGATTTTCATGATTAAGGCACAGGAGCTGTGGGCCACACAGGTCAAACCGTATCTCTACACATATGGGAACACAAAGCACCTCTCTTTACATTTTGCTGGAGTTGATTCAAATTCACTGTGGTCCACATATGAAGAGCAGAATTTGATAATAGCTGAGCTGTGACAGGAAACGCTATCAGTTCTGTGAGTGCTAATAGGCATGAGGCAATGGAGCAGGCCAAAGTATCTATGTCATCAGCTCTGTGAGAGCAGGCTGGCCCCTAGTGAGAGTCCCCAGTCACTCACTGCCTGCACACTCACCAAACCACTGTGATCATTGCTGAGGGATCTTTGCATGTGGGGGATGCTGGCAAATGAAGCCTTTTATATGTTGAAAAAACAAATGATCGACACCAGGTTTATGGAAAGATGTATTATCACTCTATTAGACAGCACAAGAACATCAGGAAAAACATGGACAGTTCAGTTCTTCGGCAGCAACTGTAGAAGTTTTGTTGGCCTGGGTCTTGTCTGCCTTAATCCACTGCTGTGTTGGGGTGACAAAAAGGTAACTTTTGTCCCTATTCTTCCTTGCTCGTATCATTTAACCATCATGCAAACCCAGAGTGCTGCTGTAGGCATTGTAGGTGGGTCACTGTCATGTAGATGGCAAGGAGAGGGGCACAAATGGCTTCTGTGGACATTTGCATTTCTGGAGCCAAGGATACCAGTCTCTGCCCAGAACAAGCTGTTTTCTCTGGGGTTTGCAGAGATGCACAGGGATCTAAAAGGGTGAAAAGCAGTCATGACACTGGCTCCAACTGATATTGCTTAGTAGGAGACCTGACCTGTGCACTGCAGAGAGGAGTGTGAGCCAAGGTTTGTCCAAATGTTGGAGGAGCCTTGTCCTCTCAACAGCCCATCACCCTCCCTCCTCTGAGGTGTTTCATCCAGGGTGAGTATCTTTCAGGGTACAGAGGACACTAATGTGAGTATTTTTTTGTGTGAGAGAGCTGATAGGACTGTCTTATTTCTGAAATATCTGAATCAATGATGAGAAAATAAATCCTTCATTTCTTGCAAAACCAAATAGAGCCCTTATACTTTTTTATATTGGATTCTGATGAAGTTTCATAAAATGGAGTTCTAAATTCAATAGTCTAACTCTCCATATTAAGACACATCTTAATGTGCCTAATATGCAAACATTCAGGTAGATTTATGTTAGATCCATTACAAAAAGTGGGGATAGGTAGTAAAGATTATATTGATGTACATAAGATAGAAGACAACAACACATGGAGAAAAAAGATATATGACTGGCTGCAAGCACTGCAAGCTAACACTTTGCTAACTTGCCACATGTGTACATCACATAAGCAGCTGAAAATATTTAATAGTGAGGCTCACACATCTACAGTGCATTCGGTTTAGGGGGAAGTGTATGCAGCTGTTACAGATTTAAGTATTTTCTTTTCCTGTTGGTGACACTGAAGCAAAAGACTACCTATAACTGAAAGGTTATATTTTAAAGACAGAATGAGATATGACATGGAAGTTAAAATGAATATGAGGAAAACCACCACGTTCTCTGAAAGTGCAGATATGGATTTTAACTACAGATAAGCTTCTCCTTTCTCTCTCTCTATGACTTTCTTTGTTTAAGGATTTGCTTTAAATGATTTTCCAAAATGAGCTACCTAACACAAAACTTAATTTTCACTAACTATTATGAGAACATGCAAATTATATTTTGTGTACCAAAATTTTCAAATGTGCTATGCCTGCGTTAATTCATTTATTTTTAAAAATAATGATGGTTAAAGAATAAATATTATTATTTATAATTCTTCCAGTGTCCTCAGAGCTTGCTTACTACAGTCTTTTCATTTCCCATACAATCAGAATCTAATTTATTTATATAAAAGCATCCTCCCTAAAAAGTAGTGCAAAATGCTTTACAGAGAGAAATAAAGAAAAGAAGGAATGTTTTACACAGATTGGCACAACGACTTTCAAGGAGACAAAAGCAGAAAACTGTCTCTGAGGATAGAGTACCACGTACATAAGAAAATCAGAAATACAGAAGAAACAGCAGCAGAATTACTTTTGAAACCTAGAACGAGTTTGAGAGCCAGAAAAGAAGGAAAAAGGGAAGGGAAAAGAATGGAAAGGAAATGAGTTGCATAACAATAAAAAAAGAAAAGGAAATTGGAAAGTTTTCAGATGAGATTTAAGAACAAAGACATTTCCGGGAGAGTGAGATAAGGCAGCAGTACAAAAAAGGGGAAGAACATCCACACGGTGTAGGAAATCACAAAGGAGAGTG
Organism: Pseudotriccus pelzelni; assembly: GCA_035584735.1. Lineage (NCBI taxonomy): Eukaryota > Metazoa > Chordata > Aves > Passeriformes > Tyrannidae > Pseudotriccus > Pseudotriccus pelzelni. Next base: position 13,157,269 of record JAWMRA010000009.1, on the reverse strand, counting down.
GCTTAGTTTACAGTTAACCAACCAAGGGTTTGGAAAACCTGGGTGTAGCTGTCTGGATGCTTTTTGTCTGTCTTGACTTTTCTATCTGTAAAATGGAACACAGGTTAGGTGATGAAACATGAGGGTCTGGATGCAAAAAAAGGAGACAAGCATTGAAGGGACTATGGAACAGTTGAATAGAGGTCAATAAAAGTAAGACGTTGATTTTCCCTAGTGAGATACAAATGTGTGTGTGTTCTTTCCAGTCAATTGGTAAATTATTTGTAGCAAATCACAAATAGTAGGAAGGGGCTGTGACTAAGCCAACAGAGGACAGAGGGGAGGACAAACAGAACTGTGATATTTAGAGTAGATATAGTGATAACAAAGATAGAACTGACAATAAGAAGCCCTGGAGGGAGAATAGGGAACAATGAATTTTAATGAAGATGAAAACTTCCTTCAAGGGAGTTGGATAGATAACTTTTGTTGTAACAAAAGCGTACCAGGAGGAAAAGCATACCGGAAACACTGAGCCAAATGTAGCCTTGTGTTACGCCAGCTTTTATCTCCTATCTCCTCAGTGTGTATTCTGAAGAGAAAGAAAATCCTCCTATGGAAAAGCTTTGAGAGGGAGGTGCCCCACGGACTGGCCAGCGTTTGATGAACTCAGAAGGGTGAAGATGTGGAAGGACTGATCTGAGACAGGCAAAAGTTTTGTTCATCCTGTCAGGAGAAGCAAATGAGGAGCAACAAATGCAGAACAATGATTTGTCCTTTTGCAAATCTCCCTTGAGGTTATTTTCTCCTTCTCTGCCCCTGGAGTGCCCCACTTGCCAGTGTTTCCAGAGGACCCTGCGAGTTGCCTTTGCTATAATGACACGTCATTTACCTTTGTGGTATAATAAACAGTGATGTAGCCTATACCACATATTTAGTAAGATGAACCAAATGAAATGGCTTTCTGATGCAAGATCTTAAAATGTCCTGAGAAGATACTGAAACTTCCAAGAGGAATAACTAGAGCAGAAGAGCTAAAGCAGGATAAAGCTTTATGACTCAAGAAGTAAACTTCACCAAGCATTCAGGGAAGTGAAGTCTCACTTAAGATCACTCTTTAAGCTGTCCTTATACTGTATCCTTTTGGAATAAGTGCCCAAATGCTTTGAAGTGCCATAAAATCTGCTGTACTCAGCAGAATTCATGATAAGCAGGGTGGATCTTTTCTGAGGACTTTCTACTCTATGCTTTGTGACCTTTCACACCCACCTTATTTCTCTTAAAATGTTTCTTTCCTCCTATCTTCTACTTTATATTTTATTTTACCTGAAGACTTGAAGGGGATCACGTTTAATGGTGGAGTCCATTAAACTGGTGATGAGAGAAAGAGAAATGGGGCAGTTACCTCTCTGTCATACTCTTTGAATAAGTCTGCACAATGACACTCGAATGAAAGCCTAAGTAAATTCTAGTTGATAACTGCATGGAACAAATGTGAAATAAAGAAGCTATGTTTTACTCTTTATATGTTGGAAGAATGAACTTGTTGCTGCTTGATCAATTCCTTGTCCTTCGCTAGTCCTTGAATTCCTCTCTTTGCTGAGAGAGCATGCAACATTGCGGTGCAAGGCAGTGTTATACTTCCTGACCTTTGTCAATTTTTTTCCCAGAGATTTAGAGGAGTTAATATGGGAAGCAGTTTTTGTCTCACTTTGGCTTTTAAATAGCAGCGCCTATTTATTTCTCATTCAGAGAGCCTCAATTATTTGTAAAAAATCATTTGGTAACACGATTAATTCATCCTTCATGTAACTACATTGGAAGACAATAACGTTACACAAGAGATGAATTTGACAAATATATAACTCTTGCAGGGACAAAAGGAATTCTTTCTAGAGCTGTGTGAAGGTTTATGATACTTGCCTGACTTAGTATATTGCTGCAAATCTGAATGTTAGAGCCCATTTGCTTTTCTTCAAAAGTATTTAATGTGTAACCAGGCCCAAGTGTTGAACCATCAAGCCTAATTTTAAGAAAAATCTTTTGATTATGCTTGTGCTGAGGTTGTATACAGCTTTCTTGCTCCTGGCAGTACTTCTTTCAATATTTTCAATGTAATATGGGGTTGGGTAAATCCCTGGAGCCAAGAGAAGTACTCATGTGAAGCTGCCTGACTTTGTGGGTTCTCAACGGCTGTGTAAAGTGCTGGTACGGATGAGGTGGAGGCCAAGGCTGTCTGGCCTCTGTACCTGTTCTGATATTATGTGTGACAAGACAATCCCTTAATGTGTTAAACAACGTCAGTCACATCTGTAGCATGATGTTCTTTCTCTCCTCTTCCCCAGGAGTGAAGCACACATAAAGAAATGTTTTACTTTTGGGCAGGTTTTTGTTCATTTTAACCGTGTGCACCCATACCCACCTATGATAATATGTACAATGTGGTGTCTCCCTACACTCATGTCCTGTCCATAACCAACCTTTGCTATGAATGTGGTATGTTTGTTTTGTGGGCGGAGGAGGTAATGTCATGCCCTGGAGAGAGCAATAACCTATGATTCAGGACCCAGGATTCCTAATCCTGGCTGTGCTGCCAACCTGCTGCATGGACCTAGGCAAATCACTTGACCCAGATTCCCGAAGACAGATAAGCACCTAAGATCTTTAAATAGTGACGTCCAGGACAGATTTATTTGGAGTGCTGAATGCAACTTATAAGTAGTCCTGTGATGGGATTGCAGCTGGGTGACTGGGTAGCTTTCTCTCCTACTTTTAAAGCTGTACCTGTTCTTCACCTACCTTCACTATTTCAGCTCCATCGAAATGCTGAGAGAATACATTTTGCAAAGGGCACCAACCTTTGCACTGTACCTGTGGAAAAACATGGAAAATCATGGAAAAAATCATCTGTGGTTGGTGGCCTGGAAGCCCTGAAGTTGGAATTTTAAATTAGGTGCCCCACTGCCATGAGAACCTTGGTCTGCGGATGTGGCTGTATTCAGAGGATGTGTAAGACATAGATTTAGGGAGCATGGAGGCACAGAAGTGAGGGTTACCTGGATCATTTTCTGGTTAGAGAGCAAGCCCAGGATGGTGAAAATGCAAGTTCAAGTCCCTAATCCAATCCAGGTATGCTAGGGATGATTCGGTCACAAATACCAAGTGTCCAAACCAATAAGCTATGAAACACTCTGTGAACTGCCGTTTCATTTTTTTTTTGGAATTGTAGGGAAGAAGAAAAATCAAGCATGGTAACCAAGACACAGATAAGTATTTATGGCCTAGAGTCCCTCTAGCTCCCAGGTTTTTGTTGTCTCTTAAAGGCAAGGATACTCTCCAAGGCCTTATTTGTATGTGTGGAGGTGACCCCAGACACAGCAGAACACAGCCCTGGACCTTATTGCCAGAATATCAGCATCAGCTAAACCATTTGTGTGGGAAGCTTCAGGAGAGGCATGGACAACAAGGGTGCCAAGCATTTTGGAAAGTCACAGCAAGAATTTATAGATGATGTACAAAATAACAAATCATGTCATTCAGCTCTGGCTGCATTCTGTGTAAGTATGTCAGAACAGTTAGGGGCCTCTGTTTCCCATGATGCTCAAAGTGGTGGAAGTATTCAGAACTCCTCCATGGCCTGGAGAAGCCTGGTACTGTGCAAGATGGAGTCTAGGTTGAAAAAACCATGTATTTTATGAGTAGGTCTGAAAGTGAAACAGCTGACTGCCTCTTTTAGCCAGGCTTTTATACATGGTCGTAGGGTATCTGGGAATCCATGAATCCACACTGACATCTGCACGCTTAGAACCATGATGCTGCAGGCCCTAAGCATATATTTAGACTGCATCTACAAACCTTGCAGAAAAACATTAAATCAGCAAAATGAAAAAAAAACACCAAACAAAAATGAGACATAAAAATGAGCTGGCTACTCTAAAACACAGATACAGTAATTATTTCAGTCTTTTGCTTAGGGGTGTACCAACTGTTTACAATTTACTGTTTGGCAGGCTGGGTGTTCTCATTTCCCTCATGGTTCAGGAGTCAAAAACATATGCTACCTTTAGTAATGAACTCTTCTAAGATTTGAAACTATCCATATTCATGTCACAAGAAATGTTTACACAAGAGCAAAATGCTCCAACATCAAAATAAATCAGTAACATCTCAGAGTTTATATTTCCATATGCTTCTTTGGCATAATAAAGCAGGGGAAAGGCTGCTGTTGTAAAATGCAGTTTAATTAAAAACAAAAGAAAAAAAACTTTATCAGAAATCATGGCTACCCAAAAATGATCCAGACTAATGCACGGTTTCAGCATATTCTAAAGATTTATCATCTATCAATAGAAACAAGAAAATGCAGTATAATCATATCCTCTACACATCTTGCATATTTTCCATATTCTGTGCATAAATTATGCATTCATTTTCATAATTATGGTAACATTCCAGTTTTCACATAAACTGCTATTACTCCTGGGTACCAGTAAGTTTACATCTACCAAGGCTACACGCTAATTACATTTTCTTTTTCTAATGTTATCTATTTATCAAATTTAGTTTCTTAATGGAAATTAATAGACTAGGTCTCTGCAGTAAAAAAAAAATAATCAGAGGTAATGTAGTAGTTTGGGTATTTTTCAGCTTTTATTTTATTCAAGCTTAAAGGGCTTTGAGTGCTTGATTGGTGATTATGGTGTATGAAGTAACTTATAAAACCAGTGTCCAGGAGGTGGTTGGTAAGGAGTTAATGATTTCCCTTTTGCTAGAGGAGGTCCACAGCTGCCTGAACTGAGTGCAGGGATTTTCAGGGTAGCCAGCTGTGGGGATTTAATTGATTCACCCACCAGTCTATAAAGGGGGGGACGGGGGGGATAGGGGGGGTACCCCAGGGTGACTCTAAATCCTGCTGTGATTCAGGGAGGAGGAGGTAATTTGGGGTGGATATTGTAACCATGAGAAGACCAAAGCAGGAATGGCTGGATGGGTAAATACTTCATGTTGTTTTCTCCTGAATGTCAAGGGAGAAAAGGAGTGTGGTGTTTTTTTTTTTTTTTTATGTTTCTGTGAGAAAAAGATGTCCTCTTTCTATTTTTCTAATCCTTTACTTTTCTAGCTTTTAATGGAACTTTACAATGGTCTTGCTTGGTCTAAATTCAGGGCAGCAAGAAAGATTGAACTGAAGGGACATCAGTGGATGGAAGATGTGCCTCAGCCAATTGCAGCAGATGATATGGTGTGGGCAGGAGAGAGGAATAATCCCATAATGTGTGGGATGCCAGAGGAAATCTCCTTGTCTATATATACATAAGGGTGAGATCTTAAGCAGTCTTGGCCTTCAGATCTGCAATGTACCTCAGTTTGCTTTTCAGTTGAGTGAGGTAGAAGGATTTTCTACCTTCCCTGGAGACTTGAGTGTTTTTAACAGCAGGGTTTATCAATACCTGGCTTACCCTCTGGGTGGGTTTCCCTTCTCTTTCTGTACCTCTGAATAAGAGTATTGTCAGAAATCTGCAACTTTTTCCATAGGGGCAGTAGTGGTATTGTAGCATCTTCTCTAAGAACAAGCTTTGACTGCATTGATTAGATCTTCAACGTGTGTTTAATCCTTCCTCACCTGTAGTGGATTGGTTCCATCTGCCCCAAAGTTTTCCACATCTAAGCATGGCAATTTATCTGAGAAAACAGGCTTTGCTCAGGCTGAGAAGTTTTACATAAATGTAAGACATTAACACCAAGCAGCACCTTGTTTTGAATATTACAGTATGTTTAGTTTTGACATATTCTATTTCTACTCTATTTTAGAAGTGGTCTGCATATTTCAGCCACTATTTGCATCCACTTATTTCTCTTCTGGCAGTAACTCTGCTATAGTTGAAATGTGAATCCAGAGAGAGAATATCATAGGCTTCATTCAGCAGTGTTTCTCTAAATACCTTGTTCTGTTTGAAGAAGGATGGTTCACATTTATGTCTAGCACCTCATTCTAGCAGTTATACACTGCTTATATAAGCAATAAGGGTCTATGGGAGGCTTTGCAGAGGTCTAGGAAAGAGACATAAGCCTCACCTGTGTGTTCTGCAAGACATTCAGAGATCGCTGCAATGTGTCATACTTGAACATCTTCCAGTTAGCACCTCCTTTAACATGCTCCCAAAGTATGCTCCAGGCAAGCTTCCCAGACTTAGTGGAGTGGAGGCCTGGATGTGTTCATCTTCCCATGTGCAACATGCACACTTTAAGACTTTTAAAAGTATTGATATGTAAAAGTTGGCTTTTATTGGTATTTTGAAACCTTTTACAAGGAATTTTTGTAGATTCCTGCTTCTGCAGACACAATGTGTTGACTCAGGACATTGTCATGCTTGAAAGATTCTCAGACCATTTTTCCCCCCAAGATTTGAAAAGCTCACTTATCTTTTGCCCTCATTAAGGTCAGCTATTGCCTATGAAATACCCTATGTATTCAGAATGCTCAGCGAAGTGTTAATCATTGACACAGGAGATGTTCCAAGTGTCGTGAGTGCTGTCTGTTAGCCAAAGTCTCATCAGCCCATGAAATCTGTTCCAGATTCTCTGGCTATAATTTATTGCTGGATTATTCTTTAGTAATCCCTGACAGGGTGCTCTGCTGATGTACACAACAAGAAAGGAGACAGTACTTGTTTACTTACATGGCAAACAGCACACTGAGAAGTGATGTGGCTGTTGATGGCAGCCTGTGTTTTTTTATTGGCCAGGAATTTTCTAAAGGTCGTTGGCAGCACCCTGTTACACTGCAGTCTCCTGGGAGTGTTTGATGACACAGGGTAAGCAGAGACTCGGAACCTCCCTCACAGCTCTTCAGCTTCCCCTCAAAGCCAAGGGAGTGTTCACCTACGTTCAGTGTGTTTCTGAATGATCCCAGGCATAATCCATTATAAAATTGAGAGAGCACCAGTCAGCCTTAAACTGTGTAAAGCCCAAATTGGATCTAACATACAGGAATGGTTTAGATAAGCAGTCTTGTACATGTGAGATTATTTCTAAACCGACTTATATTCAGAGTTTGCCTCCTGCTATTAAAATCTTAGTCACTCTTGGATCATACCACAGCCTAATGAAGCATCACCCTCTTCTCTCCCCTTGTGATAAAACTTTTTCAGGCCATAGTATTGTTCAGAAACATGAAGTGTGTCCTAAGTATTTTTGTTATAGTGTTCAGAAATAAGTTCCTAAGAGCAACTGTAGTAGTTCAGGCAAGGGCTTGTCTAGCATTACTCTTTTTGCAGCAGTGGCCAAAATTGGATGTCAAGGGAAGATTATACAGTATGCTCAAGGCAAACATGTAAAATCTGTCCACTGAGTATTTTTCTGGCTTCTGACTGTTCTGGCTCAGGGACTTTAGGACCACTGTGGCTTGTCTGTTTACTAAACCCCTCCAGATTTCTTTTCAAGTACTTATTAAGCCTGCCCTTGAATCCAATAAAGTTCTGTTTCTGCCACATCGTTTGGCAAGGATTTACATAATTCTGCTACATATGAATGAAGAGCAGCTTATTTGTTTTGAATTGGGATCAGCTAGCTTCCTTTGGCCACCATGTCCTGTATGAAAGAGGCAACGAGCAATCCATCTCTATCTCATGGTTGCTTGTGGTTTTGTGGACCTCCATCATTTTGCCCTAAGTCATCTCTTTTCCGGGATAAGAAGCCTTAGCTGATTGAGTTACCCCTTGTATAGAAACTATTCACCTTCATTGCCTTTCTCTGCATATTTTCTAGCTCTAAGATATTTTTTCAGGTGAAGGGCTTATAATTATACACAGTTAACAAAGTGTATGAGAAGCATGGATTTGTACAATGAAAGTATAGATGCCTTTATTTTTGTTTTCTGTTCCATTCTTTGTTAACTCTAAAATGTGAATGACATTTCTGTTACCAAGCACTTGCATGATATTCTCATGGCACTATCACAACCCCAAGACTTCATGTCTGAATGATAATGACTAGCTCAAAACCAATGATATTTTATACATATAGCAAGCACTGTTTGCCCCAACAAACATTATTTTACATTAATCTGCATATTAGTAATGCAGTATCCTCAATTATTGGTTACTTTTTCCTGAAATATTATCTTGACATTCGGTCTTTGACTCTCATTTTTGGCACAGTTTATAAGTCCAGTAGTTTCCATGATTGTTTTAAACTGTACATCAAACTCAGCTTTCGTAAACAGACAACTCCCTCCCCAAATATCATTCTGCAGTATGCATTCAGTCCTTTCTTAAAACTTTGAAAAGAAATATTGTATAGAAATAATTCAGTAGAAAAGAGTAGTCAATGCTCAAGAGCTGGAAGAGATTTTCTGTGTAAAAGTGGGAGTATTTAAGAAGAATCATGAGAGAAGATTATGAAGAAGCATTAGGAAGAGTGGTGTGAGAAGAGCACAGCCAGCGGGAGGTTTACTATGGGGAAAGGAGGGCTGACACACAGGAAGGACTGGTAGAGTGTGGTGCCCTGAAGTAAGATGAAATACTAGAATATGATACAAAAGGTGAAGGGGAACCCAGTGAAGGAACTTGAAAGGGAATTTGTATGCTAAGAATTGGGGAAAGATGATGTCATACCTCTCAGTTTCATCAGAAAGGCAGTAGATTCAGGATAATTTTTTTAGGTATTTTCCAAGTGTTCCAAAGCACAGACAAGAGTATAAAAATGCAACATACTAAAATAGTGCTCACTGTGTGGGGTCCTTAAGAGCTACTGTGATGACACTACTGCTGAAAGATCTGATGCTTAGGTTCAGCTGTGGAAATTTGAAGAGACCTGCAGAATGTCATCCACTAGAAAAGACAGAGATTTTTAGAATGTCCTTCCAATGAGCTGGACACTAATGGAAAGGGCAGAAAACATCTGACTGTTTTTTGAAGGCACTGTAGCAAGATGTCATCTGTATTCCTCATGCTGAGGGTAGATCAGAACCAGTCCTCATCTTCATCACTCACAAAAAGAGCCCCATGGAAGATGCTCTGTCTTCCTGTCTTTGCATTCCCCGGGAGAGGCTTCTGTGACTTCAATCATTTTCTTTGTAATACTTGGCTCAAATCCTGTATATGTGGACATTGTCTTAGCACTCATTCTCATTTGATGATTCCTACTTATGCTTTTAGTTAGGAAAGTTAAAGAGTATCTGAGATTCTCAACTAGTGTACATTGATGTAGACCTGTAAGCATGTCATCTTTATCATATCTGCATCTTGGTTCCTCTATTAGAGGAAGTGGGAATGATGAAACCACCTGTAAAATGCTTTGATGAAAAACGCTTGCAAGTAGTGAGTATTTTATTATTATGACAACTTTTTCCAGCTGATAATATCCATGAGCATTCCAGTATGTTCCCCTTCACCTATTGAAATTGGGCAGAGATCTGGTGTATAGAGAAGAACCAATTTATTACTAAGTCTGGTCATTCCTCCTTAATAATGATGTACAAAGGACTGGACATTTTGACAGAGTATAACTGGAGAAAAGACATGTTTTCACCAGATGCATAGAACATAAACCAAGGTATTGTTGAGATACTTGTGAAAAGATAATTTGGGACACTAAGTGTATATTTAAGGCTCTTACTTTTTGTTCAAGGATTTTTTTTTCCCCCCTGAGAGGAGACTAAAATATATATATAGTCATCTAAGTATTTTCAGAAGGATTTCAGGCTACTAAAACTTTATCTGAATTATCAAGTGTATACTACCAGAGGCCTAAGTGTTATACTAGGTAGGTGGTGAGGCATGAGTCTATAGGAATATAATGTTCTCTATTCATGTTTTGATAAAACTTTGGGAGAAAACATATGTGCTAGCAAAGTGTTTTTTTTTTTTTTTTTTTTTTTTTGTTGAAAAGTACAAAACCATTTTTTTAACAAATAGTTAAAAGCAGGCTCTCACTAAAATAGATTGATTTTTATTGGCTTTACAGTACTCCAAAATCAAAACACTTAATACTGATCTCTTGTAATCTTACTTCTAGAAATGGCACAGAGAAATTACTGAGGTTTTACATTTAAAATAAAACATCAGCAGATAAAGTGCATGAATAATTGTGAATGTGACAAAAAGGGAATCAATCTGAGGACAGAGAATATTTTCTAAAATATTGAAAGCCTGCAACTCGTGCATGCTGCATAAGTGCAGTGTATGTGGTTATGTTTCTGTACTGACTGGGCACCACAGACCAAAATGTTCATATATTTGACTGCCTTTAGAAAGTATATGAGGCATTAGGTCTTAACCTTATCACAGTTATTTTAATGATGATGTTTTTATGTTTAATTTAACTGTAAATCATGTGAGTGGCATTTTGACTGCTATGTCAGAGAGCTTAAAAACCAAGCTGAAATTATTTCAAAAGCTAAGAATTTGTCTAGCCCGTGATGTTTAGTCAACATGATCCACTCAAGTGTGGAGCTGTCAGAAAGGACACCAGCGGATGGTGCTTAATCTGCTCAGTTTTGAAGGGAAGTTGGACTCTAAGTATGAAGTTAAATTTTTGGTCTATCTTGGTTACTGTTAAATAGCCAATTTATGGATTTGTTAAGGGCATTAAGGGAGTCATAGTGGCCTACAAAACACTGTGCTGTGCCACAGGACGTTTTCTAGTCAGATATCCATGGAGTGTTTACTTTTATGTATGGGAAATTATTGTTTCAGTTTAGTTTATTCACTCTGGTGTCTCATACAGTGCTGAATAAATGCTTCAAAAACCACACTAGCAAATACTGGCTCAGATGACGCCTGCACATCCATGTCAGCAATCATGAGGCTTTCTGTTTGCTTTCCTTTCCACAGGCATTCACACATTTAGTTTCTACATAATCCAAGAAAGGTAAATTCAGAATGCCTCTGAAGGTTTTGCTTAAGCTTTCTTGTAGATCCGAAGGCACCCTCTGCCTTCCTGTTTCTGCTGATGAACTCCTGACCATGTGTAGAAGATCACCTCCCTTCCTGATTCCCCAGATAACTTAAAATAAAAAAAAATTCTTCCTGGAGAAGCCTGAAGAGTCAAGGTGATGACTAGACTGAGGTGAACCTCTGGCAACGTTGTTTGCTCACTGTGCACATCCACACACTTTCAACAGGCAGGGGTTTTTTTGCCTTATAGATCATGAATATGCAAATCTGTGCACCAGGCCATGAAATAAGACAATGTGTGGGACTTTGATGGCATAGATTTTGAGGAAAAATCCTGTTTAGATGATTGTGGATGTGTTTTGTTTTATGCTGGAAAGGTTGAGATTTAAATCAAGGATTTTCTCTGACATACTCTGAAACAAAACCATCATGGTATCTTAAGGGAAAATAAGAAAAATACATTCCGCGTCTCTTTGTAACAATTGTCTAAAAGGTATCGCATTTAAGAATAAATGAGTCAAGAAATGTGATGACCCCAGGTTTGTTTTACTTTTTGTTTGGGTTTTTTTCCACCCAAACATACTTCAGGTAGAAGATTCAAATGATTTTTTTTTTTTCCTCAAATCTTAGTGCGTGCTTGAAAATTTGGTCTGGAAAATATTTTTACTGTGTTCAGGCAAACAGAGTTCTCACCAGTGAAAGTCATCTGTTTACAGAGCATACAAGGATCTCTACCTATAGAAGGGGTGCTGCAAAGCCCCATGATGTTGGTTAGACATCCAACTCACTATTACCTTGTTAGAGATGGATTCAATGCAAGAATGTGCATAAAAATGTAGTGCCTGAAAAATTCTTGTTGTTACAGCATTTTGACATAAAAGGATTTTTGACAAACTATTGCAAATGAGACGTAATTAAACATTTGTTTTCATTTTGATTCATGAAGATAATTGTAAGATTTTAAAATGAAACTTGGAAGTTATCTTCCTGGTCCTGTAACATTCTTTTTCATTCTTATATTTTTATGTTACATGACATTGTCTAGGAAAAAATTGCACATGATCTTAATCTCCAGGCATGTATTTTTCCAGAGAGAAACCGGTAGAACATTTACAGTAATTAACATTTTCTATCTTCTCATTTTGTTAATGATATCTCTTCCAAGGCTGTGCAGTAATTACTGCCCACAGAGGTATGTACTCTGAAATAAATTAATGACCAATGACCAATAATGATTATAGATGTAATCATCCATTGTGAAATATAGGCTAAAATAGGTACTAGGAACAGTGTTGGAAGGGAAAATAAACTGCACTGATAACCTGTGCTGTTAAGCACTACTAATGTTATTTTAGAAATGGATCAGAAAAATAGGCACGAAGTTATTTTCTAATTATATATTGTTAGTAATTTTTCATTTCTTCTTTCTAAAATATTTCTTCAACAGATGGGTACACTAATGAGTAAAAAACCTAACCCTACAAAAGCTATGATTTTTCGTGAAACCTACTTTAGACATACGAATTTATTGCTAAATGCTCTTATTTTCCAGATGAGTTTTCAAACCAGAATTAGAACTTTAATTTCATGTAAATGCGAGTTTGAGAATCTCAGCCTCAAACTTTTTGACAATTTCACTTGTTAAACAAAATACTGCAGATAAAAAAAAAATCCCTTGTCTGTACCTGAAAAATTTGGAACTGATATTTGTACACAGAATGTGAAAGTTTAAAGGTGGAGAGTCTCCAACAGATTAATATGATCTTACCATTCAAAGAAAGCATAAAGCATACACAAAGTTTTCTAAAAAAATGATATTTAATAAAGAAAGATCTTACATTTTATTTAGGGCAGCAATTTGTTTTTAAAATAGAGTTTTTAAAAATCCAGTAGTAATTTTTTAAAACACTGAGAGCATGATTCTTTTTCAAACAGTGTAGTTTAGAAGTCTTGTTGAAATCCAATAACTTGATTGTTCCCCAGCAAGAAATAGACATCTTAAACATCTTAAATATTTGACCCCTTGGCCTTATAAAGCACATTTTCACTTTAGGAAACCTTGATATGCGCAGGGTGGTTTGGATTAATATCTGTACTGTCCTTACCTGTCTTTAGGCATCTTGGTTTAAGAAAATACATCTTTGGAAAATAAGCTCACTTGGAGGAGTTCTGTACTTAGCACTGTGCAACTACAGGAAGCGCAAGAGTGGTCCTTTTCTTAAATATTCAGTGTTCTCATCTTAGAAACCATGAATTTTGGAGGCATGTGTAAAAGAAGAGGTGAATACATATTGAATTTTGACCTGAGACCTTTATGTTCTCAAATTTACCCGAATTGATGGATTTAGCTCTATTTGAGCTCTTGTTAAGATACGCTATCTCACAGTGGGTTAGATTCTGATTTTTCTTTCCAAGTTAATGCCAGCATAAATAGAAAACATGCACTGCAAGTGAACAGTGTGGGAGAGGGAGACTATAAAATCCAAATGTGCGTATAAGCAGCCACAAGTCCATTATCTGAAGTGGTTATGTCATCTTACACCAGCAGAAAGCTCAGCCCCTCTACGTTTGATTCCTAAATCTCACCTTACATCAGATGTTCAAAGGTTCAGATGAATAAGATATGTCTCTATACAGTGTGTTTTGAATTAAAAGCTAGTGAAAAGCATGCCTCTCGATTTCTGGATGACAGTCTTGGAAAATGTGTTTCAACTGGCAGCTGCCCTCTTCCTATTTGCGTCCACCCTCACCAAGAAATCGGTATCCAGCAATGCTGGAGCTGATACACTCGACAAAACCAGTAACCTCTCTTTGGTTTTTCTTCCCTGGTTTGTTCTGGGTGCTGAGAGGTGGCTTTGAAAGGGCATCATGTATAAGGCAGAAACATTTCTTGAGGGTATGGGAGGATGTTCTCTCATTTGAAGGAAACCAAGGCTTCCAACTGATTTTAATTTTATTTTTAATGTTCATGAGAACCAGTCTTACATGCCTGACTGAATTCAGAGTTTGGATTTTTGGCAGGTTTTTATTTGAGCCCAGCTTGGCTGTTTTTCAAAATGTCCAGATTGCTCACATTAAATCTGAATAAGCACTACCCACTAGTTTAATCAGAGTCATCTGGTACACCTCTAATTAGTATTAGTTAAAGTTGAAATTCTTAATAATGCAAAATGCTGCATTTTTGGGACATATTTAGTAAAGTCCTGAATGTAAATTGTAGGAGAGAAAGTATCTTTTGCAATATTATTAAAAAAGTGGAATGCATGAATTATGATGGCAATGACAAAATGGTAACAAAATAAAGTGCCTGAAAAATGCCATCTTTATCCACTTAGGCATGCATACACATATCCAATATTTTTGATACAAATGCATTTATGAACTTTAGTTGTTGTTCCTGCTAATCTAATAATTGACTACAACAGTACACTGTGCACAAATCAGTAAAACATGTACACATCTGGGAGTATTTCAGCAATTATCAAATACGCATGTGACACTGTTGGTTTAGATATAAATTGTTTCCTAGTCTTAACCCATTGTAATAAATGGTATGTAAACAAAGTGTTATAAAAGTATCTTTGTTTTAATTCAGTCTAGGATTTGCCTGAGTTAAAAACAGACCATTGATGTGTTACTGCAGGTTGTCAAAAATGAAGCTTGAAAATTATTATACTTGAACAGTTTTTGGCTCTAAAGGATCCAGGCCCCTACAAATCTAATATTTTGTATTATGATCTATACCTATGTGGTGCCTGTGTATCTTGAATTCTTTCCTGAATTTTTGCCTTTGAAGATATTTGAACTTTCATTAAGTTGAGGCATCGACCAATTAAAACAGCAAGCCCTGCAGTTTGATGTTTTTATTAAAGTGTCCCCCAAATTAGGAATGCTAGATTTATGACTTTGATTTTTCAGGTGTTACTTCTAAATCCTAGAGAACTGGTGAACCATACTCTTATATTTTGCAGATGAGCTATTGTTTTTACATGTGTAATGTAACAATAGTGCAAAAAGTATTTGCTTACTCAGATTTATGTCCTCAGAGGTTCTTGTTTCTCAATCATGCTTCAATTGATACTCTGGACATAGAAATACCATTTATATTTTTTTTATTGGACACATTTCAGCTTCACTGTTCAAGGATTCAATATATTGTGATTACAGAGTTTTTTTTTTTTTTTTCCAAGGGCATCTGTTCTTAGCCACAGCTGAGGATGGGGCCCACTGAGCTGACTGGAAGGATCCACCTAGAATTTGTTGAATTAAGTCCTTGCACCTGGATATAATTGTCATGCTGCTGTGCTGGGGTTTTCTTAAGCTACTGGTAAAACAAATTAGCTCAATTTAAACTGGCATCCAGTAGGGAAGCAACAACTCACCTCATATAATGTTTTTCAAATAATTATTTTTCTATTGCCAGTTTTGCTTCATGAATATTTTCCTAAAGGCAGGATGAATTGTTAGTTTTTTTTTTTATTTTTAAAGTTAGACACAAGGAGCAACAAAAAGCATTCTATTCTGCTTATCTGCTGAGTTACAACTAATAGTAGAGTACTGTGTGATTAGCGATTTTACGTGACTATATCTTTTATATATATATATACATATTAAAAAGAAGGTAACAGCAGATAAAACAGATTTAAAAATGCAGTACCGCAGCAACACCAAAACCACTTGCAAAACCACCAAAGCAGTCTCAACACATACACTTTCTGTATCTTTTGCCAGATTTAGCACTATAATTGTGTAATCACTTTTACATTTGGGAAAGATTCATGCAAGTTTGTTTTTTTTGTTTTGTTGAACAGTAGGCAAAGGTAGTCGTTTATGTCTGACATGGGAATTTGTATGAATACCATGGGATCTCATTTCCTTATGTATTTTAGAGCTGTTTGAACTTGGCAACAAAATTCACAAGCTTCCTGGAAGGTCCACAAAGGTTCATCGCCTCAGTTGGACTTGCAGTGGCAAGACTTTGCATGAATTCCTGGAATGTGTGCATCTGTGTTAGCTTCAGCTTTTCATAATATTCTCCAAATGTAGACTCTGGGGGAAAACAATGAAAAATAATCTCTTCAGCTGAACGTTTCAGGATGACTTCTAAAATGCAAGAAATATCATCTTTACTGGTGCTCTAAATATTACTGTTATTTTTTTAGTAGATGACATGCTAATTTGAGAAGAGAGGGGTGTATGGATGGTAGTTTTGGATGTGTCTCTACTGCAAGCCCAGCTTCAGCTGCTGACCAAACATGCTGTCCTTGTGACCTGCTCATGTCACTGTGGATACCAGCTTAAACTGCTAAGACGCTGCTCAGTAAGATAACCTGGACTAAAGCTACCTCTTGTTTTTTTTTAAAGAAAATGTAGGAATATAAAGGGAGTCCTGGTCATCTTCTTAGATACTGTGGCAGAAATACAGATGTACATAGCATCATAGACCATCCTCTGAGCTACTCTCCCTTTTACTGTTGGGTAGATTCAAATGCAACAGGAATGTGAATCAGGAAAGCAGTGCTTTTCTGAGTGATGACAAAATGTCCAGAGATCAAAAGTTAAATGCAGAAGCTGCTGTCAGTTCTTCAGCTGTGCAGTGAATTTCAGATTTTGGAGACTATATGTGTACAGCAGCAGGGGCAATCACAGACATTACCGTGGCTCTCGTGTGTGGCCCTGAGACTAGTGGAAAAGTGCTAAGTGCAGACTGTCCTGCAAGAAGGTAACTTTCAAATAGCAGCTGGTTCCTAACTTAGAGCAGTTTAAAGGTGTAAGGCAGTTGGCTGTTTTTATATTGCCCCTGTTATAAAACAAATCTTATTTTTTAACTGCTGAGTCTGATTCTTGCTTACAGTGAAGCCTGTTTTCTCCAGTCCAGCAGTGTAACAGGCACTCCGCTCCCCCTTCGCATAGATTTGCCATTGGTGCTCTAGCTGGAGGCTCTGTACAGGCCTGGGATGCAGAAAATTCACAGAGCAAAGGGGGCCAGCACATAAAATAATGTTGACTGAGTTATCTGCATTCTGTAGAAAAGGAGGTCTCGGGAGAGAGTTGCTTTACCCTTATTGTACTGGTGCACAGCCAGAGCAAAGTTTTTCTTCCAACTGAGATAGCCCTGAATCCATGCATATGAGAATGGGCAAGCAGGTTGCTTTCATACAATATTCCTTTTCATAAGTTCATTTTTCATGAGCTTCAGGGGAAAGAAAAAGCCTTCAGTCTTCGCTCAGAGTTGCGTAACAGCTGTGACTGGTGTGAAGGTCGCCTTGACTCCTCTCCATGCTCCCTCTCCTGTCCTGGCTTCCAGGGAGGAGACAGTGGGAAAAATCAGTAGCAAACTGAGTTTAATAGTTTTTTTTCTTATGTGATGATAATCCTAGGCCTACACTTAGTTTAGCTTTATTTCCTACTGGAAGTTTCTCTCTGAAAAGCATAACAAAACCCAAATAATCTAGACTCAAGAATTCCTCCAGTGTTTTATTCTTTCTTGCATATTAATAGGGCCAATAATAAACCCAAAAGGAAGCTAGCAATATCCTGTTCTCTTTCTTTTTTGTTATAGTGTGGATTTTTGCTTAGTAAACTCCATGTCAGATTTTCTAACTTAATTATTGATCTCACAATGTGAATAAAAGTACAGACATGACTAATAGCATTCTCTTACAATTTCATTAGAGGGTAATAGACATGCGGTTTTTAAAACTGATTTTTTTTTCTTTGGTTACAGAGTGTTTATATAAATGTACTCTTATATCTTGCCTTCTTTTTCTCTTTAGACTCTTTTAATTTGTTTTTAGATTTAGTTCACAGAAAAATGTGAGTGGGTGCCGCTGATTTGGATCATCTGCATGCAATTCAAAAAGAAAAGGTGATTATATTTTTTTTTTCATTGCCTGTTAAGTAAGTGGGAGAGTTGTAGGAAAAAGTGGATTTATGCACAAAATGCAAAACTCAGGGTGAAAGAACAAACCTCTTTTATCACTGCGGAAAAAATCCATCTTCAATAATTAACAATCAGACTATCTGTACACTATGTTTCCTCATGACATCTGAGAACTGCTTCACTTCTTGAACCAATAGCTGCCACACAGCAACCAGCATCAATCCTGAATGAAAAAATTGTCCCAACTGCCGGTGAATGGCACTCAGTAGGTTTCCCATTGAACTATGCTTCGAAACAATGATGCGCATTGGTAAATCACCGTGTGTGCCTTTCACTTCTTATGCATATCCCATACTGGACAGCTTCCATTCACTCCGGCACCCACTGCAAACAAATGTAACTATGCATCAGAGATGAAAGTGAAAATGCATATGTTAAATCCCAAATGGAAGCAGAAGAGTGTAATATATACATAGTTGCTTAGCAACAAACATGTTTTGGCCACAGGAATGGTGACATCAGTCAGAGGAGTGAGAGGGAAGCTGCTCTGCCCTCCTTGTCTCTCTCCGTAGAAGCTTCAGAAGGGTCTTTCCTTATTTCTTGCAAAGCAGAAGAGCGAGGACTATTGTAGACGTTTGTTTAGGCTATTAATGCAACAGACTGTAGGACAATCGGACTTGGAACAGGGAAATCTGTTTTCCCTCTGGATGTCTGTTGCAATGGCGCATGCCCTCCCGTACAGCCAGGTACTTCGATCCTCACTGCAGAGCCCCTCTTCACCAGAACACTCAAATAAGGTGAAATGAAGTCTGAAAATATGAACTGCTGGAAATAAAAGACATTTTTGGCATCACTCACTCTGGTTTTGACCCTATCATGTCTTTCATGCTCCTATCATGGGTCCCTACCATGACTTTTTCAAGGTCTTAGAAGCTTTTATTTTACTGGCATTTCGTGTTCATCTGGCTCTGCATTTTTTCAGGAAAGCAAGCAATGTTTTTTTCAGTAAATCATGCACTGTCTGTCACTAGTAGGCAGGTGTTTATTAATTCCTCTCATTTCAGATGGTTTAAATCTCTCCTCTCTTTTTTCCCCTTCTCTCCCCTTCCTGTGTGCTGTGGTGTGTGCATTGTCATGTCCTCTGCAATAGGAGGCAGAGGAGAAAGCTGGCAAGTCCTAGTTCCAGTTCTGTGCACCCTTCCGCACACAAATGTGAGCTCTGTGCGTGGCTGACGCACAATGTTCCTCATGCATTCAGCAGCCTCCTTGTTCCACTGGACCACAGTATCTTTCACATATAGATAAATTGCACATTTGGGGTCAAATCAATCTGCCAATCTGGACTGATGCAGATGCATCCCTGAATGCACTGGTTTTGAGTGTTTCTTTTGAATTTAAGGTAATGAATGTACTTTGGTGGATCCTCAGTGAGGAGAAAGAATCTTTCAGGCAAGCATTTTCTTGATAGTGTGAGAGGTGTGTAGCAATGCAAGATATATTTAAGATCTCAAACAAAATTAAAGTCATGGATGACAGAAGGGTTAAAGAACCATTATGGTAAAACAAGGCCTTTATTTCTGTTTTTCACACATTAGCACATATCAAATTGACAAGATATAGCCAATGATACTTACTATCAGATAAATTTTGGGAGAAACAATGTTTCATTCTGAAAATATGGAGGAACCTGAAACAAGGTATGGTGGTGCCTCTGAGCAGAAAGATAAATGAGGTCATCATGATAGGGTAGGTCAAAACAGGGGGAAGACAAAAAAAGAGTATGATAAAAGGCTGGAAAACAGGGAAAAGTGTGACATTGATTCTTTATGAAGAACAAGAATATTTTCTTTCCTTGAAATGCCTAGAAAAAGAACCATGTCCTTAGCAAAGAGCTGAGGTGAATTCTTGTCTTCATTTTCGTCGGTGACTTAAAGCAATTCTCCTAGCATGGCTTTCAACCTCAATAGCAGTAGTAACGTATGGATCTGAAGTTCATGGCTGGCTCCTCAGAAAGACCATAAGTAAAACTGTGTTCCCATATCTGAAGTTGACAGCTTAAGTAGTGAACTGAAATTTGTTGGCTGGAGATCCCCCAAGAAATTCTCCTACCATGCTACTGCGCTTTTCACCCTGTATGTAAACTCTCGTTTTTTAATTTGTGAAATGAATGACTATATCAGCCAGGAAGATAATTAAACTAGCAACCAAAATAGATGTTTTAGAGGACTGTTAGATTGCTGGTATTTTACATGTGAATAATAAAATTTTTTAATGGTAATTGCTGTCATTGAGTAAACCAAGATTTTCCAATTCACATTAATTACTGAACTCTAATTTATTTCCCAATGTATACATTTTAGTTTATATCTCTGCGACTCTATTCTTTAAACATAGGCTCAATTGTTTGTCAAGTGTTGGCTTTCCGAGAAGTGTAATTTATAATTTTCCTAATGGAATTATTGTCTTCTTCTACAGTTAACCACATAGATGCACAGGTAGTTTCCTTTTAAAAAAGATATACCTCAATGCTAATCAAAGCTAATGACTTTATCCATACTTTTAGTAGTTGTGTTGTGAAGCTCTAATCAAGTGAAAAGTGTCTGCAAAAATATATCAAAGATTATTAACAATTTCACATCCCTAAGAGTACATCTTGAGTTTGCAAGATTAATAATATGAGAAAAGCTGGAATGGAACCCTGCAAGTTTCTGAGTGTGAGTCAGTTCTGCTGTATGATCTCTAGTTTTCTGTCCATCCATCTTTTAGACAAGTGACATCTCCGCCCCACTTCATTGCATTTGCCTTCATGTCTGCAATGAGCCCTGTAGGGTCTGCACTGACTGTACTTTCATGTCACTTGGAGTCATGTTGACATTCTTAGCAGCTGTACTGGCCCAGTGACATGATGGGATAACTTGGCTTTATGTAAGACTTCTGAAGCTGTTTCACTCTGCACACAGGGCTCTTCAAGAATTATTAAATGTGTTACAGGAAAAATTGCGAATACCTCAAACCTTGTTTAACCTCTCCCTCTCTTGATAAGCTCATAAGAAAAGCTAAGAAAACATAATTGTGATGAAACCTGCCATAAGATGGGTATTCTCCCAGTTGAAAAACCGTATTTGGAGATCAGTTGTCAATGAGACACTGTTCGAATGGAAATCTGCACCAAGTAGGATCCTGTGCTGTGTTCTGGTATCACTGACTAGAGTCAGTAGCATCCTGGGTGCAGGAACCAGCTGTGCCTGTTATATCCACAAAGAACTTGAGCCTGGGAAAGCTGAGGTATGTTGGAGGGTGGAAGTGGAAATCAGACTGGAGGAATGATTGGAAAAAATGGTATGCATTATGGAGAGAAAATAAAAGGTCCTTACTGTATAGACAGAGGAAAAGTTGGCTGCAGAAATGCAGAATGGAGACTAAAATATTTGATTCTGAAGAAAATCGTAGAAATGTTACAGTGGCTTCAACTTGAATCTAAGCCTTAAATGATCAAATGTTGTAAAAAATAAAAATATATTACTGAGATTTTTTTTTCATGAGTATAATTTGGAACGCAGGTGTATGTGTTCTTCTAGCTTCCTTAGCAAGGGCAAACTTTGGGCATTACTTTCCAAAAATGATGTGGAACAAAGGAGAGAGTCCTGAGCCAAGTGGTCAGAACTGGAGAAATTGGATAGGGAAATTTGAAGGGTGGGGGCTGTGTGTAGTGTGCAGAAGGGAACACAACAATCTTCAAATGCTTAAAAGGTTGCTGAAGAGTAGAACGAAACTAGCTAACACTTTTTCCCTGAATTGGTAAGAAAATATAGCCTTAGATTACTCCAAGAAAAATTTAGATTAGGCATTATAAAAGTCATAATTGAAGAAAAGGTCAGATGGCATTGAGAAAATGTGTGCATTTTCATTGCTGAAGGACTTTAAAAACAAGTTAAATAAATGACTGTCAAAAATAGAGGAGGTACAGTTGATTTTTGACCTCTGAAAATCTTCTTCAGCTCCGCTTTCTATTATTTTCTCCAAGTGGATTCTGCCTCTTGAATGTCTGTTGGTAGAGCCAGCAATCACAATAATAATGTAGAAGCAGAGGCCTGTAAACACAGAGGATCTGGTACAGTTTCCAGTCATGTCATTTAGCCTCTAGCAGAAAGTGCCAAGATATGTGCTTTGGAAGACTCGTAGGGCACATAGCTGCATGTCAGCCTATTTCAATTAGTGTGTTGAAATGGCGGATTACACATCTCTATAAAAATTAAATTGGTCTCATCCCTGAAATTATAAAAAGCCCGAGGATCCAAATGAAAAATCAAATCTTGAGCACCTCGATTTCAGGGACCTCTGAAATGCATCGTACCACTGCTTCTATGGCACCCCACCGCTATTGCTTGTCCCCTCTGTATGTCCCCTCTCCCACAGTGTGGGGTCACAGAGACAGGGAAGCACTGATGGAGAGCAGTCCCTAACAGATGGCTTTCTGCATGGAGTGTGTTGGCTGCTGAGATCTCGGTGAGCCCTGGGAGCCTTAGATCTGTAGTTTTCTGAAGACAGTCTTGCTCTCTTAAGTGCATGTGTTCAGACTATTTAAATGTGGAGTTTAGATGGATTTTGAGTGTTTAATGCTGCAATGTCTGGTTTGCACGCCATCCATTCACTATCAAAGTGCCCCAGCTGGGAGCTCAGGTGAGCTGATGGTTTGTAGTTTCCCTTGTGTGCTCAGCCACTTCCCTCTTTCGAGTCCTCTCCCTCCAATCCATCTGTATCCCATGCCACCAGCCAACACATATGCCTCCTCCAAGCCCTAAGGGCCATTATCATGAGATCTATCTGAGACTCAAAAATTCTTAGATTTTCTGATTTCTTCATGCCAGTTTTTGGGGGGTTGACAGTGTCCCTTAAGCTGCTGGTCACCGCTGTGGTTCCTTCTACCCGTTGGGTGCTGTAGGTGGGTAGCAGCCCTGGGCAGAGGCAGACTCAGCCCTTTGTGTCTCTATCTGAGAGGCAGGCAAGGAGGGGTCTTTCCTGGTGGCCCCTCTGGTCCTGCTGAGGCTGCAGCACTGGGTGAGCAGGTCACGGCCAGCACTGAGAGCCACAGAAATACAGGCTGCTGTCCAGAGGGAGACTGAACTCTGACAGATCTTCCCACTCCATGTTGGGTGGTGAGTAACCCTGAGGGGAAAGCAAACACAGAGAAAAGATTGGGCAGAGTTCAGGCAGCTTCCCAGGGGAGGAAGCTTAGCTTTCCATGTGTGGATCCATGCTCTGTACATGAACGCAGTGGCATTTCTGTCTCTCCAACATTTCCTCCAAAAACTGCTTCAGGATGACTTGCTTGTCGGATGTGGGTGGATCCAGCACTGCATTTCTTGTGGACCAAGGCACAGAGTTCTTGGGAAATGGTCTCAGGAGTTGTTATTTCCATAACTTTCATCCTCCAGGGACTGGGGGAAGTGGGGACAGGAAGAATTGTGAGGCTATTATAAAAACGAAAAAAAATCTAACTTACTGTCTCTGATGCTACATGCTTGAGCTGTAAAAGCACTGTTTTCTAGATGCCTGTAACAGTTACTGACACTACCGTGTCACTGAATTTGTTAGTTCACATTTTAATTTTTTTTGTGGTGAGAAAGACACTGAAGGGTGGAGGGACAACTCCAACAACTTCTACCAGCAGTCTTTAAGCCTGGCACATCAGCTCATCCCCTCCTTCCACCTTCCCTCCTCCTCGTCCTTCACAGCCCCAGTGGACCCCACCAGCCATCACAGAAAATGCAAACAAAGTATTTTTGCACAATGCCAAAGTGACTGCAATATATCGGGGAGGGCTGCCACACCACAAAGCTCTTCAGATGCAGTTTTAGGTGACAAGTGGGAATCACAGAAGCTGGATGTGCAGATTGGATTCTCTCTGCTTACCCCTGTGCTGCATTTTGATTGACAGACCAGAAATAAAATACAGACAGATATTTTAGGAGGTGCAAAGGCAGTAGTGGCAGCAGGCCTAAGGTTCATGAGGTGGTTTCTGGACTACAATGCTGTTGCAGCTCAGTTTTCAAGAAAGGAGCAACAAACTGAATGCTGTCTAAAATTTTTCTTTGCATTTCTTTGCTTGTTTTTTTTTCAGCAGGGGGGAACATTTGGTGTGGGTGCTTCTGAAAGGAGAGATTTGGAGGCCCATCTTCCGGCCTGCAACAAAATGATTTGTACTTTTAAAAATTTCCTGATAAATAAATTATTTAAGAAATGAAGAAATTCATTTTTGAAATGAAAATGTTCTTTTCAGATAAGGCCAGAATAAAATGTTTTGAAACTTTTCTGCTCTGTTTGATTTTGAAAGTGCA
The DNA here is from genome assembly GCA_035584735.1 of Pseudotriccus pelzelni. Lineage (NCBI taxonomy): Eukaryota > Metazoa > Chordata > Aves > Passeriformes > Tyrannidae > Pseudotriccus > Pseudotriccus pelzelni. Next base: position 13,133,174 of record JAWMRA010000009.1, on the reverse strand, counting down.
CTACAACTAAAATGGACCTATTCCTTGAGGAGTTTTTTATTTTGAAAAAGCAACTTTTTCTACCTGAAAAGCACCACCCACCTCCAATTAGAAACCTATCGGCACTGGTGTCTTGTAGTGGGAATTTTCTGAGGTGCATAAATAACTTGTGTAGCTATGAACATTTTATTCAGAACCAGATTTATCATATTTAATGTCTTAAATATTGGTTGAACAACCCATATTAAATCCTATGTACTGTAATTTTTTCCTGATCAATTCCATATTTATCACATTAATCATTTCTCTGCAGTTAATTAAGAGAATTGATGACTCTTAGGCTTCCTTAAGCTGATTCTTTAAATAAGTATATCAAACAAGATCTTCATTACCCGAATCAGACTCCGTCACAATAGCTGTACAGAGGCCAAAGAGACAGGAGCACAGATCCAGAGAGTATCCACAGGGACTTGACAAACAAAAAACTGATATTTCAAGCTTGTGTCTCAGTGGAATGAGGAAATAATAGCAATATAATCAAGGGAGTGTTTGTGTAGTCCTTACGGTTTAAAAACCTTTTGCCTCAGCCGCACTAATACTCTGAAACAAGGATGCTGATTATATGACCAATTGTTTGGCATGTGTTCCTAAACTGGTTTATAATTACCAAATTAATCTCTCTGAGGCATTAAAAGCCTATTTGCAACACAATCTTTGTAAAACTAAAAGGGAAGTGAAGCACTTTACCTGTGTTGATACAGAGCCCTGCAAACAGCAACTATTTGTTTTTGTAGCTGTTGTGGCTCTGGGAACAAGTAAATATAAACAGCAGGAAACACAAATACAGAGGCAGTGCAATTGGAGGCTGTCAGGAAGCAGTATGGTGGCTTCAGGAGCTGAATTCGGCTTGAAATAAGCTTTGTCTCAGTATGCGTAAGAGGCTTTGGCACTGTATCAGACCTCTGGGGAAGCCACTCAGCAGGGTGGGGATTACTATAGTTTGTGCTTCCCAATTCACAGCAAACTTGCTTCTCTGTCATAGTCGTGCGTTAACTCTCTCTGTCCCACCTCGGCGCTTTTTGTGGGGGTTTGTTTGCTTTTGAGCAAACAGCCTGACATCTGCTAGTGGAGAGTGGAGAAGAAAACCCCCCAGCACACATGACTGAGCGGCTGCAGAGCGCGTCTCCTCAGTGGCGAGGGAGAGAGGCACAAAGATGGCTAATTTTGCCAGGCTGGATAATTCTCCTCCGCAATGGATGTGCTGTAGTTGCTCTGACAATACCATCTAAAATGCAAATGAATTATGCCCGCATCGAGGAGCTGGCAGTGGGTGTTGTGTAGACCTGCTGCTGGCATAAACTTCCTCCTAATGGCGATTTTTTTCACTTTCTGTGAACACATGGACTCTACTCTCCCTTTTGAGGTTTCGCAAGGGTTAATTTTCTCTTAGCTGTGGGAATATTTTTTGTTAGGAGCAACTCCATGGTTATTCCTAACACATGACTATCAAAGAGTCAGATTAGCCGAGGGGGAGGGGAAAGGCTCCTGAGTTTGCACTTCCTGTCTCTTAATAAAGCTGAGATTCCAGAAGTATTTAATATCATTGTGGTTTACATAGGAAATTGTCTGAACACTCTTAGTAAGTAACTGAATATATGGCTGCTATATTGAATACCATTTGTCCGCGATCGTTTTTCTTTCAGTTATGTTAGATATCTGGAAAATGTTGTAAAAGCAGGATCTTGTTACGGTGCACAGCTAAATGAGGAACTATAAAATACAGTTTTAAAAATTTAAATATCTAAAATGTATTGAGAAATGTGAGGTGCACCAGTACTAAAGAAACAACAGCAATTGTTTTATATGCACTGCTAAGGCAATAAAATGTGGATTCCTTATGTAGGTCCAAATGTAGCAGCTGGATTTGGCTTTATGAACCATGAAAAATAGTTCCCATCTGGAAGTTGATGTTGAATAAAGATGCAACAGTAAGGCTGCATCTTACATGTAACATTTATACGTTTCCAACTCAATACAACACTAGTATTGGAGAGGAAAGGGAGAGAGAGAGATGGGAATATACAAATCAGAAGCCTCTGGCTAGCGTTTTAATGTGTATTCTCTAATTTAGGAGCCTCAGGTTTTGGCTGCTTGGTTGGTTTTTTGTTTGGTGTTTTTTTTTTTATTTTTGTTGGATAACCCTACCAATAGTCAACACTGTACAAGTAAAAAGCTTCTGAATGTCTTCCACTGCATTCACTGCTTCAAAGACCACAGTCTTCATCTCCAAGTCAGATAAGTAAGAAAGCTAATGTCACTATTTTGTGATATTCATTCCCCCAAGAACCCCTACAGCCATCCCACCTATCAAATTGGCATTTAAAAGTGCATTCATGGAGCCTGAAAATCAGGAATTCTGTTTCAAAGTGGCTGCAAGCTGAAGCTGGCCCCTTGCTCTTCACCTGCACCCTGCCATGAACAATGTTTGCAACATGCAAATCCCACATTTTCATATCCAGCTCTCCAGTCATGCGGTGCCCAGGAGATCCTACTTCCTCTCACACAAAAATATGAAAGTCCAGTTTAGAGAATTTTTTTTAAAAACTGTGACCTCCGAAAAAACTCTATTAATTCTTAAAGGATTTTGTCAAATTCATGATGCCCCAAGGATTTTTAAAATTCAAATTACATAAAAGCATAGTTCATGCTAAAACCTTGCACTGTAAATAAGCTTGTAAATTCTTTTAATAACATAGGGCAAAAAAAAGTCAATAAAGGAATGGAGTTTGAACATTTTATTGGCTCAGTTTTTCTTCCTTGAGCAAGAATTATTTCTAATGCAAGATGAAGTGTTAGGCGACGTGATGATCCCCTTTTTGCCTAGAAGATGTTGTGAGGTTTCTTTAACTGTGAGACTTTCATGGTGGCCCCAGTGCTGCAGTGCATCTGGCTGAAAAGATTTCCTGTATTTTCCTAAAAGGGTGCTGTTATTGTTCCTGCTGCCTTGGTTGTTTCCATGAGCCTTTAAAATGAAACCAGGTCCCATACCAATGTTGGGAGGCAGGCATTTGAAACGTTGGGAAAACTTTAAAATCAAAGTTGGATGTTGCAGGTATTCATAGACATCAGACCATGGGAATCTTGAAAGACCCTTAATCCACATTTAGCATGCATTTGAAATAACAACACGCCCTGATGCTTGCAAACTGTATTCCTTTAACATAGGAAATAGGAACCACATATGTTTAATATACTAACATGTGCAACACTCACTTGGTACATGTGGCCCACTGATGTGATCATAGGCTTTCCTCAAGTTAGCTCTTCAAGTCATAAAGCAGTATCACCCCTTCACCTCTTGATATCCTGAGATCCCACACCTACTCTGCACCCTCCTGCTTATTCAGACCCCCTGCTCAATATAGTCCTAGAGTGCTAGTATTGAGAAGGAAAGAGAGAAGGAGGGGATTGATTGGAATGTAGAAGTCAGAAGCTGCTAAGCAATGTTTTTATGTGTATTCTCTCATTTGGGAGCCTCACGTTTTGACTGCTTGTTTTGTTATTGTTTTTATTCTTTTTTGTAGGATAACCCGACCACCAACAGTCAACACTGTACAAGTAAAATGGCTTCTGAATGTCTTCCACTACGCTCACTGCTTCAAAGGCTACAGTCTTCATCTCCCTGTCAAATAAGTAAGAAAGTAATCATGTCATTATTTTGTAGTATTAATCTTCCAGCCATTCCTGTAACCTCACCATCCACTGAGTACCTTGCTGAGGAAGGCTCTGGAGGTTTGTCCCAGCAAGGTGTGTGGCTGTGTCTGTGGCACAAGGGAGGCCACAACGCTCTTTGAGAGAAATGGTGTGGCAGTCTGAATGTCTGCCACAGCCCTTTTTGGAGAAGTTCTGAAGATGAACTGGATGTGTTTGACTTCAGCAGTCTATTTCCATGGAGGGATCTTGGAGTTTCTGGCAGATGGTCCTCATGCTGGAACCCAGGTGGCTCATCTGAGCACAGGAAAAGTATTCTCACCCGGCCCTCGAAAAATGAGGAAAAGGGAACTTGTTTGTTTAAAAGCATCCCTAATGGTGAGTGTGGTCAGAAAATAGCATCATGGACCTGTTTCAAAGGAGACTCACACTTACAGGTTTAATGCCTCAACATCAGCCCAGCCCCTGAAGGTGAGGGGGTTGTGGGCTGTGCCTGCCAAACTGAAGCAGGAGCACAAGGGTGGGCACCGGGTTGGGGCAGGTGGGCAGCAGAGGTAGCGGGCAGTGTGGTGGCAGACTGGGGGCTTCAGAACAGGGATGGAAAGGTCTGAGGATCCAGTGAGCTTTGAGGAGGGGGATAATGCGGGGGGAGAGACTTTTCACACACAGCCTGACCAACATCCTTCATTCCTTCCCTTCCACCGTGGGGTTCTCCCAGCTCTGCACTGCAGCGCCTACACATATCCTTGTGCACCTTGGGCTGGGAGGATGAGGGTAACCAGACTGTGAGGCGGATGGGACATTTCTGCTCTGTCTGACAGTCAGCAGGCTTCAAGTCCTTGACTTCCCTCGGCCTGGCAGGGAGAGGAAGAGAAAAAGTTGCATTCACGGGAGTAGACTTTTCAGGGTCAGGGATCCAGTTCCTTTCTCCTCTGACCTGAGCAGAGCAGATGATCAACCATTACCAACTTGGTCTATGTCTTTAGCATGGTCTGGACTCAGTACAAAGACCATAAACATTCATTAACTTCCCTGTCCAGTCTCCATGAAAAAAATCCCAACAACTGGAATAAGCCAATAATCCTGGCTAGGGCTTATGCAGAGGTGTCTTCCTCTCTCCACTGTATATTTACATTTATTGTTCAAGTTAGTTTTGTAATTAAAATAGCATTAAAGAAATTAAATATCTAGGTTTTCAAGTCCCAGACCTATTTTTATCCTCAAACTTGCAAGGAAAAAAAGATTTTTGCATGGAGGATATTTCTATTCCCAGTTGCAGAATCTCCAGCCATTTCATTGTTTAATTCACGTGCATGCAAATGTAGGGATTGTGTAAGCCTTGGCACAGGATGCTCTGGAAGTTGTACCCGTTGCTGAACAATTTAAGTAACTAGGTTTCATGGAGCTTGGCAATCCCTTCCAAAACTGCCGAATCTAGGCCAGGATTTAGGATAGACTTGTGTGGTGCTATTAGAAAGCATAGGTTGTGTGCAGTTAGCCTGGGAGCTGGAGAGCAGAGCTACAGTCCTACTTCTGTCCAGTGGCTTTAATAAAGAATCCCATTTATATTCATTACCGCAACCAAGTCCTGTCTCTAATCTATCGCAAGGGACACTACAGATATATTATTTCTTTGTAGTCTCAAAATGCTCAGATGGTTTTTAACCTTATTAAATCTAAACCCCTTAAATGTGCTTCTGAAGCAAAAGTTTTAGCAACAAGCTTTCCAAAAAGTGCAAGATTTACAAAGCAGATTTACAGCTATGTAGTGAGTTAAATAACATTTCTCTCAGCATATCGTTTGCCAAAATTAGAGGAAATTCCATTCTTCAACTGAATAGGGAACATTAAGAATGTGTACTGTGCTGGTAGATCAGGTTGTTAGTGCTCTAAGAAGAAAGACAACATAGTGTTAATCTACCTAGATGAAGTTCTAACGGCTGTTGCATTTCAGGAAACAATAAAACTTTGTTTGAATTACAGAATGTTTCAAAGTCCTCAGGATTTCACATTTACTCTGTGGGAATAAAATAACCTCCCAGAGTCTGTATCTCTGTTTTTTAATAGAACCAAAAAACCAATTCGTTTAAAAGGTTAAACCACAATCACATGTACTATGCCTCCATGCAACTGTGCGATTGTTCCTAAGTGTGCAGGTATCATCTCGGTGTTTACAAGTAAAGGATCGGCCAGGGTGTTTCGGAGCCCCCGTGGTACATGGTGCTGTACACATGGCACTTTACTTCACACAGAAAAAGGCACACAGGTACAGGAATTATAATTATTGATGAATCTAAAACTAAAAGGCAGATTCTCCTAGTCAGATTAGGATTTTTTTTTTTTGTTAGAAAATGATGTGAATAAGCATTAGGTGAGTGAGAAAACTCAGTGTTACTAAAATAATATGCTGTCAGACCTTTGCTGTATTCTATAATAACTAAGCAGACTTTTTGGTTACAGAAAAAGGAAACAGTGCGTAGACTGGACTTTGATTTCAGCATTTGGTAAACAGTATGAAAATGCAGATGTTTGTTCATTTTTCATCTACATTTTGGAGCCATATGTTTTCAGTCAAGTTTTGGAGGCTTATTTTCTCAGCTAAGTGTATTTTTTAAACTATTATTTTAGTCAGAGCCAGCTGGAAACTAAGGGGGAACTGCCCAAGTCTGCCTCTACACTTGCAGTACTTCATTTTAGAGTACTGGGACAAGAAAAATTCTGTGAAAGAACGGCCTTAAAAACACCACTGTTAGCATCTCAGAGATAATGGTTCCTCTTTTTGTATTGTAGGCAAAAAGAGTTGTAGAGTGGAGCCTTCTCCCAGCACCTAGACCTGGAATAGGGCATGTATATTCTGGCAATTTGGCTGAATATGCCAGCTGAAAAACGAGCAGATCTACACTGTGAAATCCTGTAGCCAGACGACACAGGAGAGCCAAATTGCCTGTCTCTAGGCGGAGTGGTACAAAACACAGTTGAGGGACATATTTTCCCCAGACAGAGAAAGCAAAGTTGGATGAGTGTTTTCTCCATCTGCCTGTTTTGGACAGTGGTGTTCAAGGTGACCAGGAAACACTTCCAAATAATATTCAAGTGTTGCTCTGCAGGCATTTCTATACATTTTAAGTGTATATTCCTAAACAATGCAATGCTACTGACAACGAAGTTCTGGATCGCATCAGTGGTATCCTCCATATACCAGTGACTGGTAAGTCCAGGGAGAAAGGATTTCCCTGAGTCACAGTGATTTATAAAAAGAATCCATTCAAAGTACATTATATCTGTAACTTTTATATTAAGTAGAAATTACTTAAATGCAGTATGAACCAATGTTCAAATGGATTTATGATATGCATTTATATGAATATGAAGTGTTTACAAAAAGTAATTTACAGAAACTTTGTTGTTAGGTCTGTATTTCTTTGAGGTTCTTTTATGTGTTTTTAAAGCACTAGGTGTTAAAGTATCCACTTTTAAATTTGTATTCTGGGCTATAAGATTTTAACTTGGAAGTAGACCCGTCTGCACTGAGGTCTGTATCACCTGAGAGAGAATCTTGTTCTAAATATGTGTTGCCTTCAAAGCAATAGACATTGTCCTTGAAGTCTGGGTTTGTTGATACCTTCTCAAATACTTTGAAGAAGGAAGTCTCAGGGTGCATTTGCAAACTTGGCACTTGGCAGAAAAAGAATTGTGAAGGCACAAAGTAATGTAGTGTCAGGTTCTTGGTCTCGTTTCACGTTATTCCAAATGCGTGAGGGGTAAAACTGCAGACTTGCACAGCAAATTATCAGTGGAAAACCAAGGACGCTGATTCATGTGTGACTTGCACAAAATCTCTGGGCATATCCAGCTGCCTTCAAGCAGAAGTAATCTCTGAGGAGAAAGGCAGGGTGCATGTCTCTACTGGTCATACCCAGAGACAGATTTAGGCTGGTCCCAACTCCCCCCTGTTGGGATCTGTGTTCCCCAGGACAGCCTGGTTACACCTCGGGCTAGAAACCCCCTGATGAGCAGGCTCTGCTGTGGGGATTCCCTGTTGTAGGGGCCTTACAGACACCAATCCCTGTCTTCTTTCTTGTATGGAAACTTAAGAAAGGATTGAAATATTTCTGAGGCAATTCTGCCAGATATTCATGGATCCCCACTCAAGGGGAGCAGTGGTAACCAACGTACTAAAAGTCTTCAAATGCTGACAAATACAATTTAGCTTTGAAGGCTGCCAGCAATTCTGTGGTAGTAAATCCCATTTGCAATCAAAGGGTGAGTCATTAGCCTTGACATTTGAGAAATGGAGATTACTATGAATTTATGAAAAAGGTTCCCTAAAATGTTTCCTTAGCAACTGCTGCTGAGGAACCTGGGGCATCTCGCAGGTCCCTAGGCTCAGAAAAGCCGGCAGCGGTGGAGCAGATGGTTTCCTATCCACTTGCTGTATGTAGTGCTGGGGGTTTGCTATCCCTTTCCACTCAGGTCTCCTCTAAGTGAGGAAAAATCCTGTTTCCTTATGTTGAGCTATCTTTACTGAGCTGATTTAATGCAACTGAAACTATTGCAATGGGCATAGCTTATTACACAACACAGGGGGTTGAATCGTATGTTACACGGGACTAGAAGCAGTTTGGTCAATTCCAAACATGACCCCCAGAGAAGTAACATGACAGCTTGTTACCACCATATCAAACAAAATTTTATTTTAGAAGAGTCTTGTTAAAAAAAAAGAATTAGAGAAAGCTATTGGTTTTCCAATTGTCCTCTGCTTCTGAAATGCTCTTAAGTCCTCTATTCAACCTTTTCCTTACAGCCAGGAGTTTTTCCTTTAGGTGAAGCAGACAGAGTAATGAAGTCCTTGCATCTGTAGGGAAATGACAGAATATTTCTTGACCTGCTGCAAAATCACAACCATCAACAATATTATATATTTTATAACTAAGGCTGCTAATTCAAGTCTGCTAATTTACTTTGTTTAAGTTAGATGAAATTAGTTTTCCCATAGTTTAAATGAGAGTCTTGTCTGGCTGCCACATCAGCAAAAAAAAGGTGAGAGACCTCAAGGTGAGCACGTGGGAAGGTGGGAATGGAGGAGAGGGAATGAGGGCACGTGGAGAGGTTTGGGTGCTCCCTGGAAAAGCAAAAGGGGTATTGACTGGAGGTAGCAGGCACAGGTTACAGAGAGGAGATGTCTCTTGACTACACTACAACAACACCTGTGCCTTGCCTCAGTCAGGTAGGCTATAAAAGCAGAGATAAACCCCAAGAGAAGCTGGATGATTGCAAAGCCATGAAGGCATACCCTTAACTCATGGCATCTGCACAGACTGGTACAGAAGATTTCTTCTGGACCTAGGGATCAGGTCTTACGGAAGAAATGTGCAGCTGTCCGACTAGCACATACTGTATACTTTCTTTTTGTTGTATTAAATATGTTCCTTTACTAAAGTAAATTATAATTTTCTGTTTCCAGCAGCCAACATTCTATTTGTATGATTTCCTGTGGTGATAACATCTCATGATTTTCATGCATATGTGATTTTTTTTTTCCCCAGGATTTTCCAAATCTAAGTAAGAGCAATAAAACACCTAACAGCTTCCAAGGAAAAGATATTACTATTGGGAAAACCCACAATACAAATATGGACACAAGTCATTTACACGTTTCTTAGCAGTTCTACTATGGAATATTTGCAGGGGAGCGGTTTAATTTCATGATATTTTTACAAAAAACCACAGAGAATCTTATTTTTTTCAAATGAAAAGAAGCCCTTCTTTCTTTTCTCCTCTATGAAACACGACACTCCCCATCTTTCTATTGCTCCTATGCTGTATATCCACTGAGAACAGCCTGTCATTCTACAAACTCTCGTGTATTTTACAGAGTCAACATTGCTATTCATCTCATTCGACTGCAGCCAATCTTGGCTGCCAGGTGAAACACAGTGTTGAAACAGAGAAGCAGTCTCAAAGAAATACAAGCTCTTAAACCTTGAATGGCTTTGTGGATCAAAAATGCCATTTTGAATTACACCTGGAAATGAGGTAGAGAGCGGCAAAGTCCCTGGAGCGCGAGTGCAACCACGGGAAGGAGGAGCGGTGCCGGAGCACACAGTCCCTCCCTCGCCTGCTGGGTATTCTGCAGGTCGGCTCTGAGAGCATCGGTTATGATTGGGAGCAGCTGCAAGCTGAGCCCAGTGCAGCGCTCCCAATACGTTCCAGATGATGAATATGATGCAGACTTACTGGAAGAAAAATATATTTCTGGAGAGAAAAAACAATTACTTCTCAAAGCAAGACAATGAAGCTGAACCGATGCTACGTGGGCATAAAATAGAACAGAACTTTGGTGCAACGGCTTTAACTTCTAATAAATCACACACCTGGAGATCCTTTTGCAGAGTGAGTTTGGATGTATCAGAACCAAAATATTTTCAGAGTTACATAAAGTTGAAAAATTATGCATTTCACCCTTGATTTCTCCTCAAAGGGACAGGTACTTTGTTGTGTCATAACCTCCGAATTCCACATTAGCAGAAAGGTGCCTTTGCCACTCGAAACGACACATGGGCTGTTTCACGGAAGTTATGCAAAAAGGCTTGGAAATGTCACTTGATACAGTGAATTTCACTGGCTGAATCTTCAGAGTGGACTTGAACAAAATTTTCAAAAACATGTCAAAAGTTAAGTGGTGAAAATCAGCTCAAATGCCTAATTTTAATTTTGTTTGTGCTCTTTGTTGTTTCATTGTGGGGGGAGGGAAGAAGCTGTCTTTTTCTCCCTGTCCTTTCATTTTTTTTTTTGGAGAAAATGGATGTTGGTGAAAAGAAGAGAGCTCTGGCAGGGACTGGGAAGAGGTTGTTTATTCTATTTTGTTTTCTTTAGAAAGGGGTAACTCTCCTAAAACTCGTGATGATCCAGTTAAAGGGGGACTCGGGGGAGTGAAGAGAAAAGAAAACTAATAATCAGCCTCTAAATGACAAGTTTTCTCTCGAACAAAAGAGCAACAGGAGGCAGTGCAGGCGGGGGGTCAGTGCCCAGGGGTAACGTTGCCAAAACAATGGCTGGAGAATGTGTGTAGCTTTTGCCACTCCAGAAGCTGCTGCCCCAGTGCCTTCACTGATGGACTGGAAGGATCAAACCTGATCCAACACTGGTCAGTGTGTGGTGCCACTTCTGGAGTCCTACAAAGAAGAGGCAATGATTGACTGTGGGTAACACAAGCAAGAATAGAAGGACTGTAGAAGAATCCCCCCCCAGTTCTGAATGACAGGTATGATTGAACAGCCTCGGCCAATACAGCAGGGCCCCTGCCAGCAAAGGGGCTAAAGGTGGGGTCTAAAGTGACTTGGATTAAAGATGGAGACTGCTTGGCAATGTCTGTGCTTCTCTTGCTTTTGGTTAACTGTCTGCTGGATAAACTGAAGGGAGATGATTTTAAATTATTACGAGTGTTCACACAGAAGTTCATTCTGGTTTAGACTAAATTTGGCTTAATTTAAATTCATGTAACTCCTGTGTGCTTGAGCCCTATGGCTTGCCATTTTGCAGCAATGGTGAATTTATAGCAGATGTGCTCCAAATGGACTATCATGCAAATTCTCTTGGTATTTGCTCCAAGTCCAGTTCCAGCTGTCGGTGGAGATGGAGGAGCAGAATAGGCAGCTCACATGGCCTCCCATGTAATGCAGATTGGATCTATTGTCAGTCAGATGGACTGGTGGTGTGGGAGCAGTGTGAAGCCAGTTTTTTCACTACATGGTGTGTAAAGCAATGAGGCAGACAAAAGCTGGATTTAAACTGGGGAATATTTCTGCCAAATTTCATTCTCTGAAGCAGAGAAATAAAACATTTAATGTGTTTGGCAATGTTTATTCTGAGTACAATGTTCTAGCTGATCATAAAAGAAAAGCTATATCAGAACATTACCTAGAAACTTCATCATATTCTGAGGAGATGAGAAAGCATGGTTCCATCATGATCTGAAGAAGTGTTAGTCTGAGAAAGCAGATGCAGTTTGACAAGAAAACAAGATGACAAGAGAAAAAGGAAAAAAAGTTTCTTTTCTATTAAGTAGGAATTACCAGTCACAATCACAGCAAAATCTTATCCGCCACAAAGGCTTCATTTTGAATGTCCTTGGTGTTCTCAATGTCTTGCTCAATGGCCAGAGGCTTTCCAATTTAACTTTTTGCTGTGTATTCGAAGGAAAGCAAGATCTGAATGGTTGGAAAATGTATCTGCTGCTCATACAGTAACTGCATGCGCATGAAAATAAAAGAATTTCTTGCCTGTGCACAGTGGGTATCTATGCTGATAAGTAGGTAATAACTCTTATTACATGTATATTTGCCCATTGAAAATTTGGCCCTGAATTCTACTGGTGAAGTTCTGCTTGTATTTTCCATGACTTTTCCACTGTATTTTCTTAGAGGTTTGTCCTGAATCATCCATTACCTTGACAGAAATAGAAGACAGTGTTGAAAATAATCCAGAGAAATAATACTAGACCATTTTTAATTCCAAATGATTGAAAGAGCAAGTATTAGCCAATATGAATGAAAACATAGTTGTGCAATCCAAGTAAGAGAATGTCAAGGATAGCAACTTTGTAACTAGATTTGGAAAAATAAACAATGCTTTCCTTTTTTTTTCATAATAAATATGGTGTGGGTAGTCAAAAAGAATATTTTAAAAATGTTGTAACATGTTTTTATTTCTACTGTTCAAAACAACATTTGCTTCCTGAAATTAAATGGAATCTGATTGACGTTCTGTCCTTTCAGAGACTTGTCTGATGTAAGGTAATGCATTGACTATCCTATTGATATTGTAATTTTTCTAATACACATAAAAATTCTCATATTGCAAGTTGCTGAGGCCCTTGATATTTCACAAATTTGGGATCATTAAGAATGTTTTCCATGTCAGAACTATACTAATTGTAACAGTGTTGATGACATCCATCATTCCACTTAAACTGAAAATTGCTGCTTACTAAAGAAGTTGGACTCTGAGCTTAAGTCCTTGGTGACTGATTTGATTAGTCCATTTGAGTGAGAATAGGGCAACACAGGGGCTATGTTAATGGAACTTAAACAATAGGCCATCACTAATCAGAGACCTCAAGGTTGAAGTGAGGTTAATTGTTATGCGGGTGGTATTTGAAAAGAAGTGTTGACTAGTGTAATGCACTATGGGACTGTAGCATTTGAACATGCAGCCCTAAGGCCAGAGGTTTTGTTTAGTTTCCCAATGAAATTTAAAGCTACATTATGTACATCTCTAAACAACAGCCTATATTCTACTGCCTTTTGATCCATCACAGGAGCAACTACTAATTGATAACAGAAATGAGCCCCCAGGCACGAAATTCAGACCCAAATCTGGTACTGGGTTTAAATCCCTTTCTAAACTTGGTGAGGTGGGAATTGATTGAGCTTTGATTAAGCCCTTCATGAAATGCACATACAAGATTCAAATGAGTGCTCCTGCCCCCTGAAGTTTAGAAAATTCTAAATTCAGTTTCAATTTAGTTCTAGAGTGCATATTTGGTGGAAACACATGAGCCAACAACTACAATGTCAATGCAAAAACATTTTGGCATAATTGAGAAAAACTGTTATTGATAATACTGTGCAGACATGGATTTATATCTCACTATGAATAGCAGACGTTTTAGCTAGTTTTCTGAGGAAACGCATCTTGTGTGATAATACTGGTCTTTCATCCATCCAGAAACTGTGAACCTGTAGAGACAGAAGTCTCAAACTTTGTGAAAATAGCCTTAGAAAAGACAGAAGTTTCTTAGTAATCCAACTGAAAGGGAGTCTGCAGACTTGGCAGACTGTGGATGTAATATATACATTACATGAGCCTGCAATTCAGTGCAATAGAAACAGATCTTGTAAACTGGATTGATACGTGCTTAGGCTCCTCAAAACTTCATTTCATGTGGTTCACAGGCCTTATTTTTAATTAAATAGAGTTTGGACCTCTGGATTGAACACCTTCACTGCACATGTGATGTAAAACTTTCTGTAAGGGATGTATTAGCCGCACACTGGAAGAATGGCTGATGGTGCAGTCCTCCTGGTTGTTTCTCAAGTACCGCTTTGGTGGTGGAGCATGGCTATAAGTTTAGTTTTCTCCATTTTCTCTGAAAGAATCTTTTTTGCAACCACAGACTAGCGGATGAAGCCCCTCTGGTGTGAATGCTCTCAAGGAAATGAATGAGATGAGAAAGAAAACCAGTGAAACTGTGCAGGGGAGGGAGGTGAGGGAAGGGGAAAAACTCCAAAATCCCTCAGGAATAAATATGACTATTTTTTCTCCCAAAATATGGAAAATAATGGCAAAGACAAGGGGGCAAGAGGTGGTACAGATGGGAACAAGAGATTTTCTCCCTCTTTTCGTATCAGTCAACCATTGTTTTTCAGAATGTAATTTTTTTTTAGGAAGACAAATTCTCCATTTCTGTGGATGTAGAGTGGTACAGGAGCAGGGACAGGGAGAACGTGCCTGCACTCATAAAAATCTAGTATGAGCATGGGAAACATAAGGACATTTTAACACAATCACATATGGAATTTACAAGGTCCTAAGTCATGAATAAGCGCCTTATTCACAGGAAGCCAATATTTTGATGTATTCCCACGGCAGAAACAAAATGATGGGCAAGAAATGGATAGACACATAATACACACTCCAGTTGTCCTTTGCAGTCAGTGCCTTTCCCTAAAAAGAATCCTTTCTCTATTTTCATTTCTTCTGACTAAATAATCAGTCCTCCCAAGCATACCCAATATTAGCAAGGTCTTTCCAATGTGATCAGAAGAGTCACTGGGTGCTGTAGATAGAGCAGCTGGGGGCCTTACAAAAACCAGTGATTCAAAGTATTTTAGCATAGTATCCCACACACCAAATGACTACTTAAATGAAAGTTTAATTGCAACCCCTAGGGAAAGATGGAGGAAGGGTCAAACTGTTAGACACATGTGCTTTGTTCTTTGTAACAAAAGCCTTTGAGTGTAAGTAAATGAACTCTGAAAAATAAAATGAAATTGTGTTTTGATGTTTGGGATATCGACTATACGGGAGCAGGGGCACACAAAAGGAAACAAAAAGCAAGTTAAAAAAAAGCAGTTTGTTATCTACTGCACCAGGTATCTTTCCTTTATAAATCCCAGCAGTGTTCAAACTACCTGCTTATATTGGACTCTGGGCAAATTCAGGACTCAGGGTAAACTTGGCAGGGATTTGTTTACTCGCCAGTTTATTAATACAGCTATTGCAAGGTTTAAAAAAAAATCATACATTTTGGGTAGGTACTGTCTAAAGCTCCATGCTTCCACTAGGATAGAATGTGCTCAGAGCTGTACAGATGCAGAAATAGAGTCCTATTCTCAAAGAGCTGAATGTTCACAAAAGGACCCGGCAGCCGACAGGTGGTTGCAGACTGGTGTTCTCAACGAGCATCCAGCCCAGCCAAGCGTGCCCTACTGAAGAGTTGTCCCATTGAAGTCAAATGAGAGTATTTTCAAGTTCAAATGAGCTTGAAAATTGCAAGGGACATTTCTCACTGTGTGGAGGCACTTTCTTTCTGAAAAAAAAAAAAGAGAGCAGAACTGAATCCTCTGCTACCAGAAGACATGAAATCCTTCTCCCCTGTATAGGCAGGTGATAAGAGGAATGAGGAGGAAATGTGTGTGGCAGAACAGGTGGCTTATTCTCATTGGGATTAAATCTTTCAGGTCCACCTTTTACTCTGGAAACCATCCTTGCTTTCCATTCACACAGCCTCAGGGTAAGTCTATCTTCCTCCTCTCTGTTGTGCTGTGAATTATTGATTATTCTAAGCGTCTTTAGTGTTGGGGTTTCCTCCACACCTTTTCACTCTGCCCATCAGTCACTGAGCTGACTTACAAGTCACAGGAGCATTCAGAAGGACTTAGATGAGCTTCGTTATCCAATCAGGTGCCACTGATTGAACAACTATGGAGATGATAATTACATCTGTTTGGAAAATATTCTGAATTCTAGTCCCTCTGTTTATGCAGTTCCACTCCTTTGGCTTTGAAGATGTATGCAGTCAAGTGTTATCTATGGCAACTAGTGGAATGAATAGACTTTTTCTGGAACTAGGAACTTTCTCAACTTTATAACGCACAACAGCTACAGTGCCAGAGCTTGAATTCAGAAAGCCCTCTATAAATAAGAAATACTTATGGCTGCCCTCTCTAGGGCTCCCTTATTTTAAGTGAAAAATTTGGGTTCTAAGTTTCTGTCCCAGCAGTTTTACCACTTTTCCCCTGGCAATAACTGAGGTATGAGCCATGTGCCATTGTTATGCACATGGCTGTTTTCTCTACAGCCCACTGTCATTCCAGCCTTTAATCTCGCTCAGCATTCAGATCTGGGGATACCTATCTCTTTGCTAGGAAAGGTTCTTGGAGTTGTCAATTCACTATCTAGATCCATCCCATTGCACTGTGAACTCCAGCCTCAGCGAAAACTCCCATGGTATTCAGGGGGAGATCTGATAGTACTGAAAAACTAAATGGCTGGGCACACGTGCTCATGCTGGAAAGGGTGACAAAAGAGGCATTACTTTTACCAGCCTTACATAAAAGAGGAACGCTGTAGTGTATATGAGCCATGCCAAAAGTTGTGGTCCCATTTCTACCTTGTTTTCTTTTGCAAAAAGCTTAAAAATATATTAATTTAAACATTATGTACGTTTACTTAAGAGGTTATTTACAGAAGTTTATTTAAGGATTTACTATAATTTGGGGATAATCAAAACTTTCAGTAGTGTTACATCTTTTAAAAAACAACAGTAACTTAAGAAAGATCCTTCTGATTCACAGTTGAGCTCTAAGTTTCCTTAGCACACCACTCGCTAGAGCTTTGATTAATTGTCCAATGTCAGTAAAAGCTTTCAGATGTTTAACTAACTAAATATAAAAATTGTTCTCTCTGATCTAGATACCTTTTGTGAGGCTGGTTTCAGCTAAATCATCTTATTTTTATACCAAAATATACACAAGCCCAGTAATGAAATAATTTTTATTTGCTGGACTGTATTTGTCGTTACTTTCTTCAGCCTCATTTGTCCATGTTTCCAGGTAGCACAAATCCTCTCACACTACACTAAGCAAGACAAGTTTAAAAATCCCCCCAAAACTACAGAGTGCACTCTGTATGATGATTTAGGGTTTTCAAATCAGCCTTCAAAGATACTGTTTATATCCCCACATCGTAAACTGCAAATTAAACAAATTTTCCCCGAGGTGAAGTAAACTTACACTGGACAGCAGACATTGCTAAACACGCCAGTGTGCCTGCTATATGGCCAAAGTGTTTATTCAACAGAAGCTTGGACGACAGCCACCACATCAATGTCACAGCCTCTCAGCACATGTGAAGAAAATACATGTGATACATAGCAAATTAGGTGTCCTGCTCTAGAAGGAGCGGAATGGGATTGATTTGCCACTTTTAGCAATGCTCTTTTACTGTCAGCTTGGCTTTGAGAAAAGCATTAAAGATTCTTGTCACAGATGTTTCTTTCATAAACTGTTGTGGGAGAATGACATTCTGCAAAAATGGTTTACTACTCTGCTTTCTTCTCCTGGGAAAACAAAGTGCGCTAGTCAGCCCAGCCAAATGGGCTCAAGGAACGCTCTTCAGTTATACCACAATAGCATTAAGGATCATGACATTTACTGAGCTGATCTTAGAAGCTCTCTTGGCAAATGTACAGTGTAGAGGTATTTATCCAAAGTGTGTGCCATTGAGGTTTTTTTATTTTTTTTATTTTGTTTTGCATTAGTTCAGTGGGGTAAAATTGGCCGGTTGGGTGTTCAAAACAGAGAAGATAAAAAGGATTGAGCTTACACACCGTGTATTAAGTGAATGGTTCACACTGCATTTTGAGTAATTAATCACCTTTAAACAAAACAAATAAAAAAGAGGGAAAGGAAAAAAAGAGGGGAATCTACTACAGTAGTTAACATATGAAGCCTCATTTGTGTTTACTCAAAGTTACTGGATTGCATAAAATGTAGTTTTAAGGTGAAATCGCTTTTTAGATCACAGAGTAAGTCTTTGATCAAGGAAGCATAATTTTAATTGCTTACATCTAGCTGAGAGAGATGGGAGAAGGGAAAGACAATGAATCTCTTATTTTTAGGTCATAAACTTTACTTGAAAACATTTTGAGAATGCAAATTTTCTTACTAAAAGTCAAAAGGTTTTGTATGAGCATTTGCCATGCTGTAAAAAAGAGTTACTATAGCAACAGCAACATCATATAGAATCTATGACTTGTAAAGCACATTCCAGAGAAAAGAAGTTATCCACATGTCACATTAATTTTCATACTTTATATAAAGTTAAATAAGCAAAAAATTCCTATAATGTCTAGGTTTTTCTCATTTTGGAATGTTTACTTAAAGCAATATTTTTTCTATATGCAGGTCTATATTTGCAGAATAGTTTAAAATCTAAGATTTTGGTGTTTCAAATGCACCGCTTGTTGTCCTCCTTACAGCTCTCTGAGTTACAGGACTGATTCCTGCTAGAATAAAACACCACTAGGGGAATATGAAAGAAATTCCAAGTTTCTAGTGATTATGAGCAGGATAAGCATTTTGCAGAAAGGAGCATCTCTTTGTGTTTGAACAGCATCTATCACAAACCTCGACATGTGACCCTGGGCTGCCCAGAAATGCTGCTGCTGGCCAGGGGATGCTGCTGGAGTGGGTGTGCAGGGGGAGAGGGAGCAGCTCCTCTGCTTCTCTTTTCCTGGAGCAGTGCTTAAATAACATCATCAGTAATGGTGGCAAAGTGGATGAGGCTTGATATATAAAGAAATGGTTACTGAAATAAGGGCGTCATTTCGGCAACAGCAAAAGAAATTTATGGTAACTGCAGGCCTAGCTGCAAGGTGACTGCCTAGAGGTGGGGTGTTAGCAACGTGTTGTAGAGGTTTAGTGCAGTGTTGTGCAAATATGTAACGAGTTGATGAGACTTGGTTTTGCTAGTAAGACAGCTTAGCACACATCAATTAAAAAAAATGCTAAAGCAGAGGTGATTCAGAGTTTGCAGAAGTGAAAAATTATTGGATTTACCACTCCACCAGGTGGAAATCCCAAAGGAACCTCACTGTACTCCAGCTTCCAGTGCTGTACAGGCCTCCATCACCAGCTCTCTCAAAGAGTATCTTTCTTTCTACGAGCTGATGTGGTTTGTCTTGTTTTTAAAGGTACTGTCTGGTGTCCCAGAAATAGGACAGTAAGAGACAGATTTTATTTAATTTGAAGCTGTGACCATGTGGTCCTGTCATTATGAACACAGTTATACTGAAAATATATGTTTTAGTTTCTAAGCTGGCTTGATTCCCAGATTGCAATGTGGTAAGACTTTTGATTTGAGATATTAATCAAATGACAAGAATTTCATGCAAGATTTGCTTCTATAGAGAGCCCATGTAATCTATATCTTTCTTTTCTACACCATTAATGTATTCAGGGGAACCTTTTTTTTTCTCCATCTAAATGTCAACAAGTCTGATTAAGTGTAAGCAAGAAATCAGTGTTCCTTCTTCAGTAGTATCACAGCACTGAGAGGACTTTCCAGAGAAGACAGTGTCATCACTTTTACACAGACTGTTCCCCAAAACCAGCATTTCTGGAATTCTATGGCAGCTCAAGACCGACTTTCTGACTGGGGAAGGATAATTCTCTGGCCGTAGCCCACAAAACATACCCTTGGTGAAAGTATTCCCCAGCTAGAAAATCAGTCCATAACCACTTGTGAAATAGTTTCAGTGCACACTGACATAGCTCCTGGGGAGGAACAGCAAACAATAGCCTGCGTCCTCCCCGTGTCTGCACGGGGGGAGAAAGAGCAAAGCGAGCATGTTCATTACTCATGACACACACACGCATGAGATGGCAGCTGACAGTATCTGACAAGCTGCAGTCACAAGTTCCCCCCAGCACATTGATCAGGTCCTGTCTGACTTTGCCATGTGAGGACAGACACCACCACTCCCCAGATTGTGAGCTGGGTGCACCTGGTGTCTCACGTGGCACCGGGTACCGACTTCTGGGCTTTACCCCGTCACCTGAGCACGGGGCATAGGACCTTTAATAAAGAAATTCCCAGTGAAGTGCTGGTTAAAATACGTTCCATGTGTTTCTGTAGAATAAAAATAAAGCGAAAAGGATAAGACTAGAGGCTACTGAGCAGACCTATCTGGTGACATGAAAGCTAATAAGCAGGATAAACATCAGGAGTAACACAAGGGTCTAAAAACCAAGCAACAAAATGCAAACATACTACTGTTGACAAACATGGAAGGAACTGGATCATAATTCAGAAGTCCTTTTCCTTACCCCATTTTTTGATTTTATATACACCACAATTTCCTCCAAAAAATGTGGGGCTATCTTAAAATGTTCTTGAAAGGATTTTGATAAATTTGTGGTACAACACAGACGCTGTCTGAAATTCCTTTCTTGGTGCTGCGATTTTGTCAGGTAACAAAAGGGGGAGAAAACAGCTATTTAAAGACTTTTGAATTATGTCACCACTGAAAATAGTGTAGGAGCATTTAAAATAATCTCAATAATAATATCTGTCTGGTTGCTTTGCTTTTATTAGTTTATTCCACATCATCATTTTGTCTTAAGATTTATATTTGGTTAGCACTTAGCATAATACATGATGTTGATAGAAAATTTTGATCCTTCATTTAGAGTGAATGGGGCCTAGTTTTAAATAAAGTAAAATGAAATCTGCAAAAACATTGAAAATATTCACAGATGTTGTAAATTGTCTTTAATGAAGTTCATAAACTTGAATTAAAGTCCCAAGTGGCCATGTAGTTTGAACACAGTCATCCCTCTTTCTGTCTCTAAATGTTTATTTAGGCAGGATTTTCCTAAAGGTAATATTCCGGAACAAATATTCTTAGCTGAAGGCCCAAATTCTCACCTGTTGGCCTGAAGATCATGTCTTGTAACCAATTACTCATTGTTAGACGTTGATTATTTATTCATTTTCACAACTTACCTTCTTGCAGTCTGTCTACACAAACAGCAGAATGTGAATTTAAAAAAATACATGGTGAAACAGGTACAAATACCTGGCAGTTGAACTTTGAAAGCTGTGCAGTTGTTTACATATTTACTGCTGAGTCAGTGAAGAAGCGACTAGGGGAAAAATCGTCTGTGCATGAATTTTCTGTCAAAACAGAAAAAAAAGGGATAAAGACGGCTGATAAATGGTTCACAATGAATGATGCAATATACATCTACCTCAATTTGTATTATCTTCATTGTCAATGGAACCAGATTTCAGGTCCTTGTGTCAGTACGTGTGCCTTTTGCTTTCCATAAAGCACTACATAGATGTTGAGGCTAATGGTAGCTGGAAAACTAGTATAAACCCATAAATGAGAGACATCTATATTGTAACGAAAAGGTCCAACCAAGTGATGAGTGGGCATAATGCCATTCAAGCAGATGGGTCTGAACAGCAGCAGCCAAAACATCAAGTAAGTCCATCAAATGGAGATGTTGAGGCTGGGTACGTTTCACAGCCAGGAATATCGAATGTTAAGACTGTATAATTAGCAGAATATGACACTATTAAACCAGCTCTGGGCTAGATTAATTCTGAAAAATCTAATAAATACCTTCCACATTATGGAAGGGAGAGCCTGAAAAGATGCCTGCCTTTACTAGGATATGACAGATGGAAATCAGGATTTCCAATCTGGGAGTTTGAGATTTCCCTTTCAAGCAGATTCATAGCACAGTGATATATTCAGGCATTTCCAAGGCTATGGACTGGCAAACCCTTGCTTGCCTAAAATGAATGGCATGCTACTGCTATGGAAGAGGCTGCTTTCCACAGGAAGGTCCCACCTAGCAAGAGCAAAGCTCTTCCTCCTGCCTAGCACTTGCAGAGCAGCATAGTGTCTGAACACAGCTTTTAGTGATTAAAGGTTAATTTACTATACATCATAATTTAGTCATCCAATATGAGAGTTAAAACAAGAAAATGTGACTTTAACTAAATGAATTGTGAAGATTATATCTGATAAACCCTACAGGAATTCAAATTATATTTCAATTCCATAAATTTGCTGCCCCAGAAACTGTGAATTACTCTGATTTTCTAACACAAAACATATTTTCTTTGAGATTAATGGGAAATGTGCATTGTTTATAATAACTCAGATTTCATAAATTAGCAGTGATCATATTTTGGTTTCCATTTGCATGCTTAAATTTTATGCCTCCCAGGGACACAGAGAAAACTACTGCTCAAATACCAGCTAAAATAGCAAAGAGATGCACTGTTGCTTTGCAAGTGCCACCCTGGCAGGTCTCTTTCTTGGAATGGGAGCTTTGAACTTTGCCTGTGGCACAAGAGGAGCTTTCCTGGAGAGGCACTAAGAAGAACAGCCTGAATGATACCTCCCTCTGTTACACTGCCTATTGTCTAGCAACAAATCCCAAGGCCTTACAGAACGAGTTATAGTGAGACCCTATGGAAAATCACAGGAGTGGTGAACTGAACAGTGCTTTGAAGAAGAAATTTAGTGCCCAGAGAGTGTATTGGTCAAGCTGGAGGAATCAGAGCTTTGTGTGCAGTCACAGAGCTTCCTCATTCCTGGAATAGCTGAGGCATGATGGAGAAGTTGCTTTGGTGCAGTGATGTGATGGATGCTCACAAGCTCTTCAGAACGGGCACCAGGCCAGTGGTTTGCCTTGATGAGAAGGAATGTGTCAGATGAACGGATATCCTCTGTGGGATGGGCAACAGACTGGGTGAAAGTCTGAGGGTCAGGAGGGGAAGAGAGGGCAGTGAAGGTGCCATCATGGTGGTAGTGAGCTGCAGACCAAACAGTTATGGTAAAGCTGTGAATGGAGCCTCCTTTAAACAAGTCATGGAAGTCTTTGTATTCCAGACTCTGGTTCTTAGGACTGACATCAAGCTTGATGACATGTGATGGAAGGCTCACAGTCAAATTTCTGGAGGGTGTCAGGGATTGCTTAGTACAAGGAAAAATCTTTTGCCTTCTGAGAACAGTTAACCATTGGAACAGATTGACCAGGGGAGTGTTGTGGTCCCAGGATGTTTCCAAGATGTGACTGGAAAAATTCTTAGTCAATCTGATAACTGATACTTCTTTGAGCTGGGACGTGGACTAGAGACCTCCTGATGCCCCTTTTCAGCTGATGTCCCTTTGCAGTCTGAATTACTCAGTTTTAAATTTTAATGCGCCAGTAAGGGTGGACCCTGTCTGTGTGCAGTGGATTGTGTATTTCAGCAGGGCTGAGGCTAGGCCGTGGCTCAGAGTGCAACCCCCCTTGGCAGCTGTCCTGCTGTATGTGTGATATGGCAAAGATAGCTGGGAAGAAGGATTTATGTCAGGCCTTGCTGCTGAGTTTGGAAGATGCATGGTAGGTATGATAACACATGAATGTGAATGTACGGCATAAAGGTGTGGAAGTACAGGTCAGAATCCAACATTTTCTACAAATCCAGGAGATCTTTGTGGTGCTACATGGAAAGCAAAGAGGGCTCAGACACTCTGAGATGTAGAGAAGATCTCCTTTTCCCTCTACGACCACTTCCTTACAGGAAGTGTCCTCTGGCTAGAATGTAGCCAAACCAAAAGACGAGTCTTCAAGAGGCTTATTGCAATGGATGCTTGTTCTGGCTGCTCAGAGAAGTTGCCAAAGAGTCAGGTACATGAGATACAGTGAGAACTAAAAAGGTATCATCACAGAGAACAGCAGCAAAAAAACCCAAAAAAGAAGTTTATTCCTCTTTATGTTTTAATGCCTTCCTCCTCCACCCCGAATATTTGTGTATATCCTTAGTCCTTTAATAGGCTTATAATGTCACCGTGGGAAAGCAAGATGATATAGCCACAGTGCACATTAATAGACCGTTAATCACTAAGCAGCAAGAGTTTGGTTGACCTGAGGATATTCCAGCAAATGTTGAATATTTACATTTTTCCTTATTTGTGTGGCATTATGTTCACATGTAATTTTCAGAAGCAAAAGCCAAATCCTGGTCTGGCCCTAGATGACCTGTTGAAAATGAATTACAAAGGCTGCTCTCAAAGGTGGTTTACAATTTAAGGTGGGATGTGACAAAAACAAACCTAGCACAGCATGGTGCAGTCTTTATGGATGATGGTATGTTAATATTAGTTTTTCTAGAAACTGGAAGCTTGAAAAACCACAGAAAATATTTTTTTTCTTTTTAATTTACAATTTGCTTAATTTTACATTGCTTATTTTGAACTACTTTGTGGGTGGAGGTGAGGTGGTGAGAGTAAACCACTCTTCATTTTTTCATTCACTAAACCCATCTAAAACATCCTGACAAAAGCATAGTATCATTACTGTAACCATATTGAAGGACATATAACCTCTGGCTTTCTATTTCACAACCTACCCTAGGTGTAGTGATATTTTCATAGTATCATGTTACCCAAATTTATCTTCTTAATAGTTGTAAAGCTCCATCCCATCCATTGGAAGTTATGCACAGGAAGGAGACAAAATATGGCAGAAGGCTAATTCAGAGAAATCTGGAGAAAAGGGAAAACTAATACTAAAAAGACTAAATATATAACATATTCAAGATTGCTGTAGCAAGTGTACTTGGAACAACTGTGGGTTTTGGCAGAGTGATATATGTTTTCAACTGAAATGTTGCTAAGGCCAGCTTTTATTTTGATTAATCAAGATGCAAGACTAAACCTCACAAGACCCAAAACACACAGTTTGCAAAAGGTGGCCCAAGGTCTTCTCCGTTATACTGCCACATTTCTCTTGAAATCAGCAGTGGTGCTTCTACACAGACTGTTGAATACCTGGCTTGCGAAAAAGTAGCACTGCCCTTCATTTTTTTTGCATTGAAAAAATATCTGGCTGCAGTATGCAAGTCATGTTGTTTGTTGATTTTCGTGGCTTTGGGAGAATTACCTTACCAGCTATAATCATGGCACCTGGCTGTAGCCCTGGGGAGCGCCCCAGAGTTAAAACCACTGTAGTGCTTTGGTTTGCTCATCCCTGCCTTGGCCTCCCTCTGGCTCACTTGCCTTGCTGAAATGTGCTTTTCAGGACACAGCTACTTGTAACGACACAGCAACCTCTCCTCAAAGGCTGTCTTTTGTAAATGTTTAGCCACAAGCACACATAGCTGCTCTATCACTTGTCTTTAACACAGAAGGTGCCTGGTTTGTATTAATGGACCTACAACAAGCATGAAGTATTGTATGAGCAGAGAAACTGTTTTCTGTGCCTCTGTCTTATTATTTAATTTGTGCTAAATAAGAATAGAGCTAGCAGATGAGTTATTCATATGAAGGTTGGAAGAAACATCCCTTTTAGTTCCAGAACCCCTGCAGATAGCCACGAATTTTACCAAAATATTTTTGTAGATTCCTATTGTTTTTTTTACTTAAAAATATGGCAGAACTGAATGAAATGGATAGGTCTCTTTCAAGAATAAAAAAAAATCAATTTCATTGCCCAGCATGTAACATTTTTCCCTATGTTTCAAATATGCTGTAAAACTAGATCTCCATGTCTTTTTAATGGAGAAATTTAGCACTTTGAAAAATCACAATAAAATATGAGAAGGCTGTTGATGATTCAGCTTTCCATAGTTATACTATTTTGATATTTTTCTACTTTGTTTGCATTGCTTTGTTTTCAGCAAGTTTTGCTTTAACTGCAGAGAAAGTACAGGCTTTCCAGAATTAACTTGTGCTTTAAACTGAACATAGAATAAAAGCCACATACACAAGGATGTAGGTATAGATGGCTGTTAAGCAGATAAATCCCTTCTGCCTTATGTGGTCCAGAGCTTCAGGCCAGGATGACTTTACATTTCCTGTAAAGGCTATTTAGGCTTACTAACACTTTTATCTGAGATCTGATATATCTCCTAACAGGAAACAGCAACAAGCAGGGAGAAAAACTCCCGAAATTATTGATTTCCTTTGTTGGATACTCTGCTATAGGAACACCCTGATAAGACCTCGTCTATCAAAATCTGCTGAGAGTTCACCAGTGGTCCATGTTAGAAGCTGCATTTGGACACTGTCCTAGGTCAGCTTGTTATGGCCTTTCTGTCTAAAGCACACTTTATGCAATGATCTGAGGAGTGGGAAAACATGCTGTTCGCACCATGAAGCAGAAGCTGTTCTGTTAAGTTTGAATATACCTGGAATTAGCAGTACTTTCAGGTCTAAGCCCATGTAATAATAATCTAGTATCTAGGGAAAATTAAGAGTAATCACATTTCTTTTTAAAATTTAAGCGTTTTAGAAAGTAAAACCAATTTTACAAAAAACATTATGTTTTTACAACCATACTTAAAATTGTTTTTCCCAATCCATGTTTTATTTAGTGGGAGACACCTATTATCTGCTGCATTTTGATCTAAAATTTAGTGAGTGGCATTAAAGAGAAAGCATCTGCCTTCACACTTCTCAGAAAGTTTCTTTGAACATGAACTCTGTGCATACAAGGGGTAAAGATGACATTCAGTGAGTTTTCTATGCAAAGCAAAAAGACTCACTTCAAAACATATTTAGTTCTTCATAGAGCCATGTCTTGTTTAAAAATAAAATAAAATGAAAAATCTGGTTTGGGTTTGTGCTTTTAAAAGGGGTAGTTAAAGCAATTGCCTGGATGCTGTAGTCCTTCCTTAACTGAGGCTGGGTAACAGTAAATACAAATCCCACCTCATTATTCTTGCAGTGTATTCTGAGCTAACAAAATATTATCCAGCAAAATGTGGGCAACCTTCAGACCCACTCTGTCCTTGTCTCAGCTGTGTCTGCCAAGGAGGAAGGCAGCTCTTGGCAACAGTGGTATGAGAGGCCCTTTGGGAAATGATCTGACACTGCTGAACTTGTTTTCGTTTGGCCATTCCAAACTTTGCAACCATACCAAAGCACAGATTCTTAACTAGTCTGGTCTGTCGGTCCAACAGCAATTGAAGGACAAATAAGATGCTCTGTTTCTTGTGGGTTTTTTTGAGGTGAGTCTTGTGGTGGATGCTTAGTTAAGAGCTTGTTTTACCTGAAAAGCTGCTGATACTTAGCTAACTTTCTAAATATTTTTTTTATCAGTCTGCCCAAACATTTACTGTAGGCTGTGTGTTTTCTTTTTGATGGGCTCTGGGATGTCTGCCTGCCCAGGCATTGGATGGTGTGGGTCTCTCCAGCCATGGAAGTCTGAGCTGGCCCTCTTCTGTCAGCTACCTGGTTGGCTTTCTGCTGCTTTGTGTAGGACTTGGTCTGACTGACCATCTGCTCCATCTCCCTCCATCAGCAGGTAATTTATTTCAGTCTGAAGTAAGCCTTATTTTGCTTGCAGTTTCTCTTACATTATTTCCATCTCCTCTGATCCCTGACCTAATTATTACTAAGCATTGCACTAGAGATTGAGAAAATGGAAAGATGTTGCTCTTTCACTGTCCAGTGAGAAGCAGAGGTTGGTTCCCACTGCTTTAAAGAAGAAGCACACAGGACATGTTCCTAGATAACATCAGACATCTTCCACTCCCCCAGCATCTCTGCTCGTTAGGGTGTAGTAGCTCCAAAAGGTACAGTTTGGATTAGATTCCTATATCAGAACCCAATGCCAACAGGGAAAGGTCAATGGCACAAAAAAATTAAAAAGGAGTCAAACTCTATATGGTGTTTTTGTGGAGTTTAAAAGTCTGCTGTTAGCTTCTAAGGTAAAATATTCCATGGTGTCTTTTACTGATTACCCTGATGATTTTACAGAGAAAACCACACTGCTATGTAAACCTGGTGAAGCAGTGAACACACTCTTGATTCAAACCCACAGTTTTTGAGCAGAGAGGTAATGACTCGGGGAGTATGTGTAGACATCAGCCCTTGACTTGCTCTGGAGCAAATGAAAACTCAACAGCATGAATTTTAAAGTGACTGGATGCCAGTTCTCATATCTAGGGCCAAAGATTTTCAGGATGGCAAATTCTGCCTTGGAGGGCAGTGACAGGGAGAGACCTGAGGCCCAGAAAACCACCTCCCCATGACATTCAGTGTCATGTACCACAGCCATGGCCTGAGATATATAGGTCAAACTGAATGACTGCAATTCTCCTTTTCGTCTTAGGTTCTGTTAACTTGCTACTCGCAATGTTAATCTGTTACTGAAATCAAAGGACATTAAATGTTAACAGCAATGAATAGAGATAGCACTCAGAACTGTTAAATGTGTTGGGGAAGAAAAAAAGGATATTTTTCAAGTTTTAATTGAGAGGTCTCTATAATGTGGGACGATATATCTTTCAGTGTACAGATCAACTTCCTTCTTGCAATAAATTTCCCACATCTGACAGATACAGAAAAGCCATACTGTATATATGTTAGGATTTTCTTCCTGGATACATTGCTTTATTTTTTTCTACCATTGATCAGACGGCTAAGATTATGTGAAGATCCACAAAGGTAACATGAAGATATGAATGCCACATCCTAGACCTGAAATAGAGTACTGTCTTTTTTTCTTGTTAATTGTTTTCCTGTGTTTTTATTTTCTCACAGGAAGTGGTTTCATTTGAAGTAAGTATTTTCTGTATGTCCTGGTTTGAAAATTTGACTGCAGTGATAAATCAGGAGACAAAAGGAAGTTTTGAACAGAGGTGCTCAACGTTTTTGTTCACTGTTTGAACTATGCATGAGTGCACAGACCTTTCCCTCATTTTAAATCGAATAATATTCTTGTAGTGGGTGCAGCAACCACTTCCATTGCACTGCAATACAGTGTAAGGAAGCATCTGTATATATGTTTATTTCCAGCTTCTAAATGCCATACAATCTAAAGAAACAACCATGACAAGGAAGTCTTTTTGTGAACAGACAGTGGCCCCAGACTGCAAACAGAAGAAGCTTTTACAGTATACATTTAGTTTTGTGTGTAAACTTTTCAAGACCATTTCAGACTAATAGTCTGCGCTGCATTACCTCGGAGGGTATTGTCGTTGAGACTTAACGCGCTCTGCTAATAAATTACAGTGATGTAGCAGCTTTTATGTCAAAGGATCCTGAAGTGCTTTACAAACTTTACAGTCCATACATGCATGAATCACTTCACCCACTATTGAAGTATGGCCAGGCCAGGGATGAATTGTGGCAGCTGTTTAACAGCACACAGCAGCGCAACACAATGGGTTTAGGAGAGCGAAGACAACATGCTCTCCCAGCGCCAGTCCAAGTAATTCAGAGGGACAGTGGAGAACACCTTGTGAGAGAAAGGGAGGGATTTGTCCCTCATGGACTAATGCAAGGCATTGTTTTTTACTGTCTGGCATTGTCTTTCTCATCTTGTACCAAACCTGTTGCCAGAATGTCACTGATTCAAGCTAAAAAGTCTGTAAACACACATGTAAGCATGTAGGCTCTTGAAATCATCTAGGAAATTTTGTTAGGTAGAGTTTTACTGGCCAAACTGGAGTTAATCAGGACTTAATGTTGCCTCAGTATGGAAAATACTAAAAATGTGCAGTCTTTGTTTAGGCAGTTTTTGCAATTGGGACACCGAAGGAAAAACATCAGTTGTACTTACAGACCATAGCTGTACATCTACTTGAACAGAACCCAGATCTTTAAAGAGTTAGATAGGAAATTAATTTAATTCCCACTCCCTTTCTGGTTACCAGCTGTCTCCTAACATAAAGTGATGGTCCCCATAAAGGCCTTCTGAAGAAACAAGCAATTTCCTGAATAAATCAAGTTATCCTTTCCTCCTTCCCTTTTTTTCTCCCTTTCAGTGACTGGTATCTTTGGTGACGATCCTGAGCAGTCTTGTTACCAGCTGCTCTAATCTAGGTTTTTTTGTCATTTCACCTTGATATTTCCTTCTTCGTTGTTTTGCCTAAGTGCAGAAAACAATGCCTATGAGTGCAGCGTGCAGGGCTCAGAGCAGAAGGAGAATTGTTTGCAGTGACACACATCAAACTAAGGCTGGCTTCTTCCACAGGAATGGATTTATTTGTTCCTTGAAAAAATACCTTTGAGCTTTTAACTTCTGCAAAAAAGTGTTACTTGAAGAATTTATTGTTTTATTTTCCTTTTTCCATATAGATCTGTGGAGACTAGTAAAAGCTGATGTGTGTTTGGTGAAAATAGTAGTGACTATTGATTTATACAGGGTTGTTTGGGTTAGGTACTTAAAAAAGTTGCTAATTCTTCCTGCTTAATAATGTAATATTTATGTGATTGGAGACCCTAAATGTATTGTGTTATAAATTTCACTGCAGAAACAGTAATTAAGAGGCCTCTACCTTCACTCTTAGTGCCTAAGTGTAAGCCCTCCCCTTCCCCCATGGAGGTTTCTAATGGGATTCCTCATATGAGTTCATGCTACTCACAACCACAGTGCCAGACCCTTGCAGTCCTGAAATAGACCACTATAAGTAGGAAGAAAATACTTGAGAGAAGAAAGTCCATGAATTTCTTTAAGCTGTGAATCAAGCCCACAAAGAGTTAAAAGTAAATAGACATCATAGACCACTATCCTACTTATTTTCTAAAGATTGCCAAGATTAATTCTAAAACAGAATATGTAAATGGAATTTTACATATAAAATACTCTAGGTATTGGACCTAGTTTTTGTGCATCAACTCTGTGCTGAATGGAGTCTTTTGCTTGTAAATGCACTGAGCCTTAAAAGCAATTTCTGTCACATCACCCTTCATATTCCTATCTCTTTCATCACCATCCAAAAGGAAGCACTTTAACTTCAGGCAATAAGGAGCTTTTAATTTAGATGTAAGTTTATATGAGCTATCTTCATTATGGTGTAAAATATAAAGAATGAGAAAATTTTAAATCATATTTAAAAATTTAATTAGATAATTTTGGTTGTTTTGCCTGTTTTAAAATATATAATAAAACTTCAATAAATTATATTCTGGGTCATATCAGCTTCTTCTCAAGAAAATGAAGTTAAATCTTTGTAGTAACCAGCAGCTTAATTTTCATTAGGCTAGCTATTCGATAATTAGTCATGCACCATAAATCAAGTCCCCAAGTCTTCTCCAGGTTTCTTAATTGAAAATTATTGTTTCTTGGCTCTGTGGCTAAATGTGCAGCAAGTCTGAGGAGTGATAGATGCTGAATCTAGCACAAACAGTTTGAAACAGTCAGAACTTGATAGATCATTGCCCTGAAGGGGCTTGTAATGGTGGAGAGACTGTGAATTTCAAAATTAAAGGTTTGTTCTTAAAAATCACAAGTGTAAAAGCCAGCCGTAATTTACCAAATATGTACTAACCTTCAGACACTTTTTCTTTCACTGCTAGCTGGATTTCAGTTGCTTTTCTAGTCACAATTGTAATAAATTTGTGTGGATATATTTGAAAAGTTAAAATGTTGGCTCAGAAAGACCCAGACTAAAATAATTTTTGCTCTCTTTTGTTGGTGATGTTCTTTTTCTGGTATATCTCATTAACAAATATGGAAGTTGTTTCATTTTTGGCATTTTCAAACACTGAATGAAATGGTGGCAGTCCTCTCAGAGTCAATATGAGAGAACAGATGGGCCTGCTACGCATGCCCCAGGTCATAAAATAATTTCAGATATGATGCAATTGTGGCTAAGTAAAAGACTTTTGCAAAGTCAGAAATATATTACTTCACTGAAAGAAGTGACTCCTTTGTAATTTTTCTTTTGACAGCCTAGCAGACTCTGCACAGAGCTCAGCCTGTGCTTGCCATTCTGTAGATAAGGACAGCCACAGGGTTTTCTGCCGTTCATGCCTTGCTTCCCCATGATCCAGCGGCCAAGACCTGATCACGACCGCAATGGGAAACAGTGCAAAATGCTCCATAAATTTAAAAGTGGGAATCAGTTGATGCTAAAAAAAAGAGGAACCTAAGATTTTTAGCTGAGAATTTCCAAATTGTATTGGTAAATTCATATGGAAAAACCTTCTCACACTTTATCTACATTGATGAACAAATGCAGACGTGGGGCTGATCAGGGCATCTACGTGTTGTCAGATACACTGTGACTTGTCTGCAGTTGTTATACCTCTGGAGCCCACAACAAAACAAAGCAATTAATTGGCTTCATGGGCAGAGGCTGCAGCTCAAACTGTGTGTGTTGGTCCTGAGCAGTGGCTGCTCAGGGCGCTTCTCCTGGGACACACCTGGGTGGCAGTACGAGGTGCTGAGCTGGTGGGTGCAGCACTCTGCAGATGCTCTCCATGGGTGTCTGTTACGGGTGCACTGTCATGCATTACAGATGTATTTCTGCTGTTGAGGTTCATCTCCTTCCAAGATCATCTTTGTAATGCCAGTTCCAGGAATTTCGTGTGTGCATAATACCTTTCTAAATGTGTTACTCATGTATGTCCTAGGAAAAACTCCTCAGAAAAGTCAAGGGTGTATGATGAGTAGTTAAACTCCAAGGAGGGAGGGATTTAAAAGGCCACATTGTCAACTGGAAGAGAGTTTATTAAAATACATAATCTAATAATTATTGTATTTATGGACCGTGCTCTTTTTGGGGCGCTGAAATGACTGTGCGTAATCTTATTTTTGTAGAGATTTATTCTTGGAAGGGAAAGTCATTTGCCTTAGGGATATATGGATTTCATTCAGCTGTCACCATCCCTTTGTAAGATGTTACAGACAGAAAGCCAAATTCAGGCCCATATTTATTCAACTTTGTTTTATTCTTGCATTATACCAAATCTAAATATGGTGCTGCGATTGCAAATGAGAATTGTTTTCCCATTGATTGTTCCAGTTTCACAGTGGACTGGATTGCAGCCCCAGCTGGGTGAGGAGCAATAGAGGATGGGCTGACAGCGGAGGATGAGGGAGTGAGCTGTGTCTGAGTGTGCTTTTGAAGCCTCTTGCCAGGAAGGTAACTCCCTCCTGGAGGGCAGTGCTGGCGAGGGGCTTCACACAACCCTTGTGGGGGGAAATGCAAGGGAGCCAAAGCCAGCGGAGCCTGAGCTTTCCATAAGCAGCCCCGTCACTTTCAGGCAGAGTTGTGGTGCAGAGAACAGGCTCGGCACTGGGTTGTGTTCTGATGCTCAGAGATACAATCTGCAGCTCCTGGCAGCGCAGGGTTTGTGGTGTTGTAGATTACGAGCTCAGAAGAGACTGTGCAGTGCAACTGTTGTGTAAAACAGGCTGTGCTACTTGCCTGGCTTAATCAGTGCGAGCTGATGTGTCAGTGGTGACATACAGTCTCTACCAGCACTGAGACATGTGGGTGTGCACTGAAGGTACACAGTCTTGCCTGGCCATGGATGCTCCTTAATCAGGGCCATGTGGCTTGGTGGCTTCCTGCTTATGATCTTTGTGGACCGGGGGCCCTTTGTGCCCCTGTAGCCTGGCAGAAACAACTAAGTATTTAATCTGAGGAATGGACAGATCGGAATTTACTCTATGGATACCTGGGTTGAGCTGAAAGTGTGGAGATCAGAACCCTGATTCCTCTGAGATTTATGAGAGACCTGCAGATTTGTTTTTACACAGAATCATGGGCAGAGTTTGTGGCTGGATTCCTTGTGAAATAAAGTCTGGCAAGCTGTTTCAATCAGATTTTGATATAAAATTGTAGAAATATTACACCATCAGTTCTTAACCTGTTTTGCATTTGCATTTGTGATAAGAGTTTTCCTAGCTGTGAGGACTTACACCTGTTAAACATCAAAATACTAGCATTTTCAGTTTCATCCATCTTTTAGAACTGGCACAAATAGAGCCAAATTCAGAATTGAAATTCCCCCTACACTCCCATCCTTCTTACACACACACACACAAATAAAATGGAAAGACTGGGGTTTGAGATTATATTTTAATTGATTGTCAGTTTGAATCAACTGAACTTTATCTCAGTAAGACTAAAACTTCAGACTCCCAGTCATATTTTCTAAGGCACAAAGTGCAAACACATGGTGTAATTTTTATTGTAGGGTTTTATTTATTTTCAGAATGCAGAGTGTGTATATGCTATTTCACTAACATTTTACACCACTATATGTAGATTCAAATAAAATAAAAAATCTTTTTCTCCCTTGTACTTCTTCCCACGGTCAGAATCTGAGCTTGCAAACCAGAAAGGCATGTGACAAATGGTAGGCTTACACCATTAAAATGAAAAAGGTCATAAAATAAAAATACTGTAACAGTTATTTCTCACAAGATGTGAGCTCATTGTCAATCTGTACATCTAGGTAGGATTAGTGTAATATATATGATGCGAGCAGCAACTAGTGGATAGATGAATTTGAATGGGGCTGTGTTCTCCATGTAAGGAAGAGGCAGTGCTTACTCAAATGTTGTTAAAACTCCCTCGTTTACAGCTCCTGGAGATGAAACATACAGCAGATTGCCTGTAACCATAGCAATTGGCTCCGACATGAAAGATCTCCAGCACAGAGGTAGTGGTAATGGCAGAAGCAGTGTGGAAGATAAAGGTGTATGGATAGAGACAGCACCAGGTGGAAGTGAACTACTAAATAAGTGAAGGCGAGGTGCCCTGGATGGATTTGGGCAGATATGTGAGTTTTATGGGAAGGTTTGGGCTGGCGAGGTGTGTTGTGGGGAAAGGCAGGGAAAGCCGAAGAGAAAACTGAGGTTTTGGTGCAAATCTGGTGTAGAGGATGAAATCAGAGTAGGGCTGGCACAGAGAACAGGGAAGATTATGCTTCTGGGGGCTGCTGTCTCTCAGGTTCTTGCCTTTCAGCAAGGATTTAGCTGGATTTCAGGGATCTGCACGAGTCAAAGTGTCCCACTCAGCTCATGGAAGGAGGCCACACAAGTTGTTAGCTCCTGATGATGGGTCATGGTGTGATTCCTGATGTCAAGGGACCCTCTCAGAAAGATGTAGATATTCCATATCCCAAAGCAGTGCCAGAGTTGTGGGCCTTCACTTTTGAGATGCGGAAGGAAAATGCTGAAAGAAAAACCCCACTGCTAAGAGGTGGGGAGTTCAATTGAATTATGAGCACTGGTATAAATAAGATATCTGAGGTATTTACTTTAATATTTTGCTTGGTTTCAATTTTTTGAGCTTTTTTTTTTGTAACGCATAGAATCATGCATGTAAATAGTTTAATAATAATAATAATAATAACAATAATAATAATAATAATAGAATTTGCTTATGGATCCCAGAGAAAAAGAATTCATTTACAAGAATCAAACCATATGAATGAACTAGGAACTGTAGATCAGGGCTCTTTAGCTTCATATATACAATTTACACCTATCCAAAATGAATTTATGGAATCATTGCAAAGATTGGGACCAAAACTCTAAAGGGTTCTACCTATCCAGGTCCTTGCTTTCATCATTTTGTTGTAAAATCTTGTTCAGTTTTTATTGCAAAAAAATCTCAGTAAAAGGTCTTCAGAATGTTAATGGTTTAAATTGATCTGATTAGGGATAACTTCATTTGAACAACTGGAATTACACCTGGGTAAGAGCACAAAATCCATCAGACAGAGTCCCCGGTTGCAATAATGTACTCCAGGGCTGGGCTGGCTTCCTGAGGAAGAGGCTCAGCTCCCACAGCACAGCCTGTAAATCTACCACCATTATGCAGAACACATAACCCTCTTGGTCTCCCTCACCCTGCCTTTTCACTACTTTTCCTTTGGTGCTAAAAGTTATTTTTGGTCAGCCAGGCACTTCTTGACAGAAGGCGTAGTAAATATAAGATTTATACAGCTATGTGTCATGTTTAAATCCACTCAACTTCCCTGGTAAAAAACAGGATTACAGCAGTGAACATTTTAATAAACAAGCAAAGACATTGTGCAAAAAACCCCAGAACAGATAGAAAAAAGATGTTACAGTCCAAGGCATCCTATCTAGGCTGTAGAAATGAAGTGAAAGCTTATACACGCGTTCCCATTCCGGAATATTTTCTGCCAGTGTTTGGTCCCAAATTAGAGCTGTAGGTGATCAGCTCTAATTCATTGTTTCACTCCTCTGATTTTGAAGCAATCAGAAACTCGTGAAGCCAGCTGACTTTGCAGGATTTGGAAGCTAAAATCTGATTAAACAAGGTTGCTGGATATTATCCGCTGTCAAATCAGTGGTTCATCTTTTCAGTATGTCTTTAGGAACGTATGATTGCCCTATCTGCTGAGGGAGGGAGATTCTTTTATGTCTAAGAATTAGCTGACACTGTTATTGCTAGTATCTGGCAAAGTTTCTCTTTCTGCTATGATTTGTGCTTCTAAATTAAATTTGCTGTGGTGCTAGCAGCTTGGGATAAGCACCAATTAAAAGTTCTGATAGAAAAAAACAAAACCAAACCAAAAAACACCTAGAAATCTAAAACACAGTCTGGACTATTAGCTAAATATTTATTCCAAAGTTTATCTACGCACAAAATGTACCTCAGCCATAGACAACACCTTTTTACGTCATCACTTTGCAAACCTAGATGGTCCTCAGATGCTTAAATTTTAACATCTGCTGAATAGGGTTAGCATCACTGTCAAATTGGAATGAATCTTCAGTGAGTGGGTCCAAGTCTGCAATCATCAGCTGTCTAATTTGGTAATGGCAACTTCAGCAGAAGCAGAATCAAGACTGATAATTTCTTCCATATCAAATTTATGTATGCTGTAATGCAGTGAAAACATTCCCCAAGGAGATTTCCTTTGCTGTGTATAGCGCACAGTACCAGTTGAACCCCTTTCTTACTCCTTTTTGTGTTTTATCTACTGATATTACAATGTCATTGGGAAATGCCCTGACTTATATAGGTGCAAGGTGCCTTGAAGGTCTTTTACTGCCTTGTAAAATGTAAATATATGTTTAATCTTAATTGTTGGAAATATTATACCAATCTTCCCCCACCTCCCCCAGAAACTTTGTTATAAAAATGCATTCTATCTGGAACACTATAAGCTAAAATAAAAATTTTCATGTATATACTGTGAATCCAGATATATCTGAAACGTATTCAAATTCCTTTAAGGTGTTTAGGAAACCAGTATTTAGAGATTAGGCATCTGCTAGAAGCTGCAGCTCTCTTGTAGAAGAGGTAACTTTCAACGGGGAAAAAAATCCTAAGCTTTTCTGCAAGATATGGGTTACTTTCAAAATCTGTGGGGGCATCAATTTTCCACTCTCAGGTCAAACTGTAGTCAACACTGATGTCAGCCCACGCAAACACATATCAATAATGACAGTATGGCTCAGCCAGCAGTGCTCTTACCTCTTGGCTAGAAGGTCACAAGTTTAAGTCTCCCACCAGGACTTGGGCTGATTCTTAATGCTGACACGGCAGTACAACACCAGGGAGGTGTTGAACTGTTTGAGGTGCCGTCCTTCATGAGACGAGTAGTTAATCCAAAATCCCTTTCTCCTGTCCCTGCTGCCTGTCTAGGCAATATTGCCATGGCACTTTTGTGAAAAGAGGCTGGCTAAGCCTCCTTCCCAGCCAAAACTCCCTGTCACACGACGACAGGCTCGGCCATCCAAGTCAGAGCACAGGCCATTGTGTTGTTGCACCACTATTACTGTACTTAGTTAAATACAATGGAAACATTGTTAAGTGTTTTAGGATACACAGGATATGAAGGGTCTAATGCAAAAGCCAAAATCTAATGCAGTTTTCTAAATTCTATTGTTTATCATGTCTTTGTACACAGGCACACAAACACATTAGATGTATATTTAGAAAGTGGGGCCCTGTTAAAAATTACATTCAGCTTGCACCCATTCCATTTATATTATGTTGAGCAATTATACTCCTTCCCTCAAACTGATTTTTTACCATTTTGAAATAAGAACTCTGCATTTAATATCACACATTTGTTATTAAAGAACCATATTGTTTAGCTTGTCATGATATAGAGTTGCCTTTCCATAAGTAAATTAAACATGGGTGCTCAGGGGATATTTTCGTCAAGGCAAGTGGAAATTCTGGGAAGAAACGTGTTATAAAAACTGTCTATGGTTAGGAATGAGAAATAGTAGAAAGCTTGGACGTTCTCGGAGGAATAGGGTGCTATATGTAGCACTGTAGAAATCTCATCTGAGGATTGTTATGAACTAAGAAGACTGCATGCTCCATTTTATTTTATTCAATTTCATTTTATCTTGTTTTACTTTATTTCCCCTGACACATTAGCTAGAACTAGTGTTAAATGTTCATTTTATTTACACTATTGATAAATGCATGTGTATGTGACCCGGACCTTAGGAACTACATATAAAGTATTAATATGGAAAAGATTGTTAGGTAGCTACAAGTTTGGTGCATATCACAATAACGTAAGAATTTTCCTCCCTCCTCAAATTAGAAGCTCTATGATCTTCTGAAATCAAAGTATCTATTTAAAAAAAAGTAAACTTGGGAGTAGAACTTCTAAATAATGGAATCTCCCTTTTTTCTTAAACCACTTTGCATAATATAAAGTCCTTAAACTCTTTTTGCAGCAGTCCTGCTGGCTTTCTCTTGCTTGATATTCTGACCATTTTTGAACCCTTGAACTCTGACAGAGAGGAGGGACTTGGAGAGGTTGTCATCTGATCTATGTAAGAAGGCAAAAGGAATAGCTTTCTCTTTAATAGCACTCTTTTCTGCTTAACAGTTGGTGGGAGATTAAAATGATCTAGGTGGATAAGGCAGGTTAAAGGTCAAGGGACATCACAACTCCCCCTCTCCCCCACATGTCAAAATACAGACAGGTCATTAGAAGTTAAAATTTTATGTCCCTTTCCCAAATATTTCGTCTATTTATGCACTAATTTTTATTGTAAATTCCAATTCTTTAGGGGGACTGGACCCCTACTAGGCTACTGTCCAGCCTGTTATAGTCGTCAGGTGCTGACATTCCGAGTTTCAGCCATATTAATTGCTGGATAAAGGCTATAATCCCCTCTCTTTGAAGCCCAAGACTGATTTTTAGGCAGTACTTCAAAAGCAGCACACAACTGAAGAGGCATATTTCCTACTAGCACTGAATCAACATGATTTACTCTGTTTGCATTCGTCTACATACGCCTTGCATATTTGGCTGCACAACAAAAAGGTGTGAGTTGGCTGTGATATAGTCTAAGGAGAGGTTTTTACGCTCCTGAAGTTGATGTATGACCTCATCTGAGACATACCGTTCCAGATCTTTGCTTTAAGCATCATTAGGAAAGTATAAACTCCTATATCATGCTTTTGTTACCAATGAAAAATCTTGCCTTACATGCTAGCGCTTTTTTTCCCCCCACAACATCATATTAAAACTATAATTTAGAGTGTGGCTGATTCTTAAGCCGCGAATAAATAAGGCCTGTGTTTTGTAAAAGCAAACCTTTTTCGAAACGTGGATTTTAATATCTTAAATACTGCAGCTTCTTAATTAAATGAAGCTGTGATCCAGCAGCAAATATCCATTATTAAGAATAAATAAACATATTGTTTAGCTTATTTTCTGGAAAAGGAAACAGGAGAAGAGGTCTTTGAATCATAAATAAATTTCTAGCAGTTGCAGAGCTCATGGCTCAGTGTCGGTGTGTACATCTCTCCTGGCTGTGCCTCTTTTTGTGGCAGCATGTGCTTGGCTTCTGGCTGGCTGTCCACAGAGCTGCACTATAGGGACTTTCTCATCCAGGATTTGCCAAGTATACTTAGTGTTATGTTTGAGAAAGATTAACAATATTTCAGATCAAAGGAGAATCCTGCTGCACAGTCTTACAAGATTGTCATTCACTTCCATTATGGCTCATTTGCACAAGATTTTCATGTAATATGAACCATTGTTTTGATGGCAGTGATTTGACATAAAGACAGGGCCAAAATGCATCTCAGAGCCCCACTCCATCAGGCTGGGGGGTAGCTGGGGCGCAAAGAACTTGCCAATCATAAAATGCAACTTTGCTTCAGTTGTATTAAAGCCTTTTTCAGGTGGAAAACTTTTGAATGAGCATTGATTCAAGGAGAAAAACTAACAATGGCCATTTTTATTAGATTGTAGGCACTGTTTTAACCAGGTAAAGTTTTAGTTAATGTGAAATGCAAACCTCACATTTGGAGCAATTTTGGTCAGCCACATATTCTGATGGCCTTGTTTGTTACTTTGAAATATGGAATTTGTATTAATATGTTTTGCAAAAGTCGGAAATCACCATATCAGGAGTGACACGTGAGAAATTTAATTCTCCCAATATTTATTGTTTAACCTACTAGTTTCATTTTAAGGATTAAATTTCCCATATGGGTGCTTTGCAGACACTTTAAAATGCAGATGCATTATTCTGTAGTGCAAAACAAGAATCAATAAAATTTATTAAAGAAGAAAAGTCATATGTATCAAATAATTTTCTTCAATTCCTTTCTTTCAAGTAATAACTCTTTAGGTAAGGTCAGATTTTATGAGTAAAAAAGTGTTGAACTTATTAAAGTTACTGGAGCA
Organism: Pseudotriccus pelzelni; assembly: GCA_035584735.1. Lineage (NCBI taxonomy): Eukaryota > Metazoa > Chordata > Aves > Passeriformes > Tyrannidae > Pseudotriccus > Pseudotriccus pelzelni. Next base: position 13,093,012 of record JAWMRA010000009.1, on the reverse strand, counting down.
GTTTTTTAGTTTGATTTAAAGCCACAAGTCAGAACTGGACAAAGCCTGGTGCTTTGGCTTTAATACACCCTGTTGGGCTTAGGTAGCACAGGAAACAGTGTAGGAGTTGATCCAGGATGTGTGAGACCCGATCCTGTAATTCTCACTGAGGTCAAACTTCCATTGACTTCAGACAAGGACTGCAGGATGAGCATTATTTCCTGTTCCAGCTGAACACCTTAGGTACAATTATTCAAGTTAAAATCACAATTTCAGCTGTAACTGCAAGTTTCCTAGGTTTCTGTGGGTCTAAATTGTCATTAGATTTTTGCTTGTGTGTTTTTTTCTCTCTGTTTTTAGGCATGGTAGTTCATTTTCCATCAGTGGGGAGAAAAGAGAAAATTATTAATAACGTGAATGCATGAGAAGATGTAGCACATTATATAGGGATTTAGAAAACAATTTACTTCAAAGAACTAACAATGTGTTTAAAGCTTTACTTATGTGTGTGGCGGTATAATGCTAATCAATGCATACATACAGCTCAAAAGAAAAGTTACTGTGTGGAAGTGTTTTTGAGGATGTAGATGATTTATTCCTCTCTTTACTGTTTTTTTGTGAGTATAATTAGTTAATACTTTCTTACAGGCAAAACACCTCAAATAATTAGTTATGAACTGCAAATAGTATCTTAGAAAAAAAGAAATGTTGAAGAATACCACTGCAGTGATGCTTCAAATTGTTTTCACACTTTGTATTGCAAGTTACACTTAAATACATCTGGTGTGCTTTTAAAATGAAAATAACTAAAATATCTTTATATGAAAATGTGTGATGCAAGGAACCTTGTGGCTGGGTTATAAAATCTTGGTAAATGGATTGTAAAGTGGAAACATTGAAAAACATTTCACTTGGGTGACGATAGCTGGCATCTCCCTTCTAGACTGCCACGAAAAGGATTTATTTCAGGAAGCTCATCACATAATGTGGAAGGTAGTATCTATATGCCAGCAATTCCACGGACATTTTATGGGAAGCTTAAAAATATAAACATTAAACTATTGGATCAGTGTTTTTATCCCTGCTCAGGAAATGCTTGCAGAATACACGAACAACAGCGCCCTCTGCACCTGAAACCCCTCCGGTTATTAAACCCAGACGTTCCTACGTGCTGGAGGAGCCTTTTAATTTCAATTACTGCTTTTTTCAGCTGCTGGTAGGTATAGCTGGGCAGTAGGGGAGGGGTGAGAATATTCGGATATATTTTTAAGTGCTGTGCAACTTTACCATATTACCTGATAGCTTCAGCACCCTTAGCTAAAAAATTTACAGTAATACATATTTTAAAGTAGGAAAAACCCAAGCACAAAATAGCAGGAAAGTTGTTGCACTTTTGCATTCCCCACAGCATAATTTAGATCCCCAGAGCTGTACTTTTGCATTCCCTACAGCATAATTTAGTTCCCCAGTGTGTCATTAACAGTGAAGCACATCACAGTCTGGAGTTTTGTTTTAGTACAGGTTGGCTGCATTTTAAAATAATTTTTTACTCTTCAAATATTAGATACAAAATTAGAATGATCTGTTTCTTTTATTGCTTAAAGATTTATTCCCGGGAGCTTCCAAAAACCAGTAGTAAAGCTAGAGACTAATGAATGATGGTATTTCAGGATTTGTTAGACATAATGATGCATTTAAAATTGGAGAACTAGACATTTTTTCAAGACTCAAAATAGAATTCTGCAAGAAAATAATTAGTACAAAAATGGATTAATTTCAAATAAGTATTTTATGTTCCTACAATAATACATGTAAAAAAATGGTCCTGTTTGAAAAGTTCTTGCATAATATTTCTTGATGATCAAAAAGAACAAAAATTAATTTCTATGTGCTATTTATATAAGCAATTAGTACAACTGAGATGTTAATTAAACCCATAATATACTTTGCTTATTCCTTTAAAAGGCATTAGATGAGCTGTCCAAAAAACTCACAGCATAAACATTTCCCTTAAATAAAAGTAGCAATTTTAGATACTTTCCACTGACAATTTTTTTTTCAAACCAGAAGTACTGAAATATTAGAGCTATATATATTATATATATATCTCCATAAACTAGAGAAATGTACCCGAATACTTTCATTTTTTTAAAAAATAGATTATCTTTTTTCAGTTCTTTGCTGGGGATAATTTAATTCTTCGCTATTTCTCATCCCTTCCTTAGTCAATAATTCCTTATCTTTCATATGAAAGTAGCTCCTAATAACAAGTTTTGTGTTTGAAATATGAGTTTTAGAAATGTTCAGGGTTATTTCTACATGGATTACAGTTTATGGTTTGAAATAAAAAATGAGTGAATTGTGTGGAAGCTATCATAAAGGGCTCATTGTATAAAATTAAAGTAGTAAAACTAACATCAAAGGGTGGTACTCTCTTGCTTTAATAGAATGGAAGTAGATCTACATTTACAGCATAGTATTAATGTGACAAAATACACATCTAAAATTTACTCATTTAAGAAAGGCAAACTGTTTTTGTCACAGAAATTAAGAAGCAGAGAATTAGAAAGTCTAAAATCATATCACTTCTACCCATGAACCAAATAGTTTCTAAGCAAATTCAAAGACATATCTGACTGCTAATGTAAGCTTAGATTATTGATGTGAAAGGGATTTAACAATCAGAAAACAATAGTTCTTTGTTGTATTTCTTCTTTTAAGCAATTTAAGATGCTGCTTGGAAAGATACGAAGTCTCACGAAATTTTCAAAGACAAAGCACTAATGGCTCTTAATATCACTGTGTTCATTTTAAGAGCAAATTAAAAGAGTGAAAGAACGGTGCAAATAATTGTTTCATATGTTCTTTGCTTGTGACTGCTGTAATCATCCAGGCTGATTTACAAATGTAGACTTGAAGGTTTCTCAGCTTCCTGCAGTGTAGAAGACTGTTACTTTGGCACTCACACTCATGCCCTTGTAATCACCACTCAAAACTGTGCCCTGGTACTTCCAATTCCCAGTGTCTTGATTGAACACCTCATTCTGTGCTAACAAGGTGTCCAAGGTATTTGAACAGGGGCTGCAGTCAGAAAATTGTTAATGGTTTCACTCATTAAGAGTTGCTGCACTAGTTTTGGTAATTCGGTAACTGTCTAAATTGCAAGTTGATTTTTTCCTTCATTTTAAATAATGATGCTAAAATTTGAGACCAGGAACAGTAACAGCTACAAAACCCCAGAAGGGTGCTTAAATCACTATATTTGTATTAAAGCAAAGGATTTTCATAGCAAAAAAGGTATGATTTTATTTTTGAGGTTATGTTTTAAAACTACTGAGAAATGCATAAACAAGTATTAAATGGAAATCTAAGGACAGAAAATGTATAAAAAGGGAATAGTAAGCTGTAAACCAGCCTGAAGATCTTAATGAAATTATTTAGGAAGTGAGACTAATATTAAAATTAAAAATGAAAAAGAAAAAGAAAGAATTTGCCTTGGGCCTGGGTATACTTTTCTGGGGTAATTCAGATGAAATTTTTTAAAAGGGAAGGATTTATAGCTGCAGGAAACTGTAGTATATGTATGTGAAAAATGCCTTAGGAGTCTTAAATATTTTTTTTTTCAGTATTGCAAGCTAAGCAGAAAGTAAGTCATGATCAATGGGCCTGATCCTGCAATTCATACTCAAATAAGAATATTTTCATTTTTCACTTATCTATCTCACTGAATGCAGCATTTAGAAAGAAATGTATTCTTTGCAAAAATGCAACAAAGTATTATTAAAAATAATTTAAAAAAAATGACGTGAGAGGCATTTTCCTAGTTGTATCCACACTGTCATCTGGGATCAGTGAGTTATTTTCTTGAGCTATGAAACGTTAAAGGAGGGAGCAGGTTCTGTTTTCAGATGACAATTTATACCTGAAGCAAATTTTCCCCATGGAAATTTAATTTTTGAAATGAAAAGAAAGACCTTTCCTTAAAAGAAAAAAAAAAGGTGGGAAAGAATGATTTGCAAGTTTCTTTTAATCCACTGAAAGTTTAAGCCACCGTAAAAACTTGCAATCAACTTGTTTAAAAAGGGGCTTAAAATTCAGTGAGTCACTATATGCGGCATCTTTTGGCCAGGTTTTGTGGTTTTTCGATTACACATATCTATCTTTAAAAATAATCTCTCTGTGGCTGTGAAAGATGCATGCACAAATGAAGAGAAATTAAAGGACATGCTGACACTGGCCACACAGAAAGCGCTGTCAAAAGCATACTATAAACAAACTGAGGAGAGATTTTTTTTCCCGTTGTTTTTCTTCCATTAATTCTAAATATTCTTTGTAACTTTAGAAAGCAAACTACTTTCCAACGCAAGTGTGGATAATATCCTTGTGGTAGGTGGTTTGAGTTTGTTCTTTACCGAACAAGCATATACTTGAATAAGAATCATATCGGAAAATGTAAAAATAATATTCTAAATATTTTGCCAGATTTGAAATATGATATGATTTGGCTTTCATGAAAATATTCTAACCAGCAGGCAATATTCATCTGATTTTGTTTGAGCATAATCTCTCATACAGCTCCTTTAAGCACTGTACTTTCATAAAGTTATGCTAGCCACATAATTTGTCTCTCAGCTGGCTGGGATATCTCTCCAAGGTACACAGATCTTGTTCTCAATGGAAAAAAGATTTCAAGCAAAAGAGCAAAATGAAAGCATTATTTACAATGCTGGTATAGTTTGCTTAGAAATGTGCTCTGAGCAAACACGTAAATGTGAGCTGTTGAACTGAACATACTTTTTCAACATTACAGAAGAGCAGCACACCTCTGTGTTTTACATTAATTCCTATCTTTATTTGGATTCATGCTTTGAAAAACTTTTTGTCATTTCTATTTATTCAATAATGGAAATTATACTGATGTCTAAGAAAAAAAGGGCCTATTAATATATCTGTGTGCCTATTTTACCCTTCTCTGATTACACTTGCACAGGGAGTAGATAAATAATTTTTAAAAGTATTTCGGAACTTTGATGTGTGGTCAGTGTATTTCTGAGCTAGATAGTGAAGGGTTTTTTTTTCCTTCTAGTAGTTAAGTCATTCCTCCAAAACTGATTGTGAAGATAAAACTGTATGTGTATAAATTGAAAACTTTTCTTTTTGAATTGGAAGTTGAATACCGACCATGACTTTTCCTTGGAAAAATTACAGCAATAACGGCCCCTGGCTGTGGAGGCATTTTTTGTCTTTTGTGAATTAGGCACAAAGTTATTTAATAATATCCAGGATATCCAGTACCACAGCTACAGCATTTTAAGAGTTAATGGTTAATTAAACGTGGATATTCTAATAATAGTTCCCTTTCCCCTCCCCAACACTGTCACCTCTGTACTGACACTTCTGCACTCACCAGTTCCTGTTTCAAATGTGTGGAATGTCTTTGAAATGAGGACCCTTCCCCTAGGTTTTCTGGGTTGATCCCTTTGCCAGGGGAGGAGAAAGTTTGGGGTTGTGTGAACTTGTGAATCCACCCCAGATCTTGGGTGGCCTGTTTCTGCCTACCAGTTACTGTGCGTGGGCTTCCCACAAAGCTCCTCTCTGCCTCAATTAGGTGAAATACAGACCTTGGCAGTGTCAGGTGTATCCTGACACAAGCAAATACTCTAATCTAAAGTAAGGGCAGAGTCTACGCTTTAAAGATACTCCTGAATGAAAATCACTGCCAAAAGACAGCATATTCTTTTTGACAGCTATCAATTCTACAGAAATTTCTCACTAACTGGAGCAGAAAGGGAACTGAGGTCTCCTTCAGAGGCTCCACTCATCTGCTCATCCTACCTCTCAGCACCACGCTCCTTCCATCCAGCTATGCCAGCAATGAGAGTGCTGAGAAGGAAGCACATATCCCTGGCAGAGGCACAGTGAAGAAGCAGGGACAATGAGCGGTGATGAGAAAGCTGCTTGACTCTAAGAGGAAGCACCTTTCAAAACTTCCCCATGCCTCCTCTGCAGCACAGGATAGAAAGGGCTGAGGAGGATAGTGAGGAGAGCTCCAGTGGAGAGTAGGTGGTTCTAATGTGACTATGCCCAATTCTTAATAAGGAAGTACAGTAAGCATTTAGGTTCAGCATTTTCCTCATTGGTAGCTTCAACCCTCCCTTTATTCCATTATCAGATTTCTCTGAACTACCTGACTTTCTTATCACTTTGTCTCTGACGGTTTGTACACAACACTCAGCTTTGTAAAAATGGATTGCACAAGAAGATGTGGATTTAAATAGGTACAGTGACTTTTTCAACCATTGATGGATTCTTCTTGACTGTGTTCAAAACCTCCATTCTCCAGCTGGAGTTAACGGTGCCATTGGAATTAACTACCAGGAAAATTCTTATATGATTGCTTTTCAAAACTATCTGTTTTTCATTTTGATTGTTTATTTCTGATATGTTTCTTTCTCCCCCTTGTAATAGCAAAGATATGGGCATGATCTTTCAGCATAAGAGCACCTAGTCCATTAAAAGTATTCATAAAAACCTTTACAGAAACTTGCTGAGCCATGGTAATTTCTTTGATCCCTACCACAGTGACTAAAAAGTTCAACATAATATGTAAGCAATGAGTTGTCCATGTGGAATTGGAAAAACACTAGTTGTATAGATAGGAAATAACTCAGCACTGTCATGGTCTGTTGTTTTTTTCCCCCCATGCAATTCTTAAGCTATGCACATTTCACACAAGCAATCCCTGATGAGTCCATCTTCAAATTTAGGAGAAAAAGAGCTGTGGGTATTTTTGAAGCTTTTGGGGAGTCAGGACCACTTCGTCTTTATTGACAGGTTTCATTGGCTGTCAGGGGCATGAGTATCAGTATCATGATTTACTATAACCAGAGGAAATATTGTTCTGAGTGATGTGGGTAGTGGTGTCATTCATGAGGTCTCTGAAGCGGCTCAGGGATCCACATTCCTGTCGATCCACCACAGATCTTTTCTCACATCAGAGGTGCACCGCTGTCTGTCTGAAGAATATCTACCAGAAGGGCTTAGTGCTAATGTTGTTCTGGAGGGAGTAGGGAGAGGTAAAGGATGTCTTTGGTATTGTTGAATGTGCTGACTGAAAATAGAAGTTTTACTGACTTTCCTGGATGTTTCTAAAGGCATTTCTATAGTTCCTCAGGTTTTGACTCTGTGTTTTTAACATTACTCTGTTCTAGTTTTAATCAGTATCTACTTTGAATTAAAAACATGCCTCACTTTCCTCTGAGGTAGCAAACTAGAGCTTGAGTACTAACTGGAGCTGCCTGCTTCCTCTTGGTTTTCCCGAAGTGTACCTAAAAAACCACAAGATCACTGTTTGTACCTTCATGATGCTGTGTGCATGCCATAGGTCTTTGGACTTCCACCAGCTTGGGACTGGTTCTGGGCAAAGAAGCAGTTGTGCTGGGTACTGCTGTGGGGAACAAAAGGAAGGCTGTGATGCTGGGGCACACAGTGGTGACAGTGTGGAGATCCAGCTCTGGGAATGAAAGAGGATAGTTTCTGCCTCTGTCTTAGCTGCCTTGGCATCAGCAGGTAGAAGAAGTCCACGACTTTCCTCATTCCTGTCCCTCTCTGCTTTTGAAACATTTCCTTTTCTTGGATCAAGCCCTGTTTGTGTTGCTAAACTGCCATGAACTGAACCTGCCTGTGCTCCTGATTGAGCGCGGACTAAACATCTTCAGTAATCCTGAACTCTTACTGCTAGAGTGATGTATCATTTGCTTTGAATACAAGTCTGGTTTGCCACTCCACAGGCAGCAGTGGGGTCAAAAAAGTGTACAGCACTGGACACAATTTTCACCTTTTCATTTGCATGCAGCACAGTTTGTGGGGAGCACTGTCACACCTCCCCTATGGCTCTGTCTTCAGGGTCTAGATGAACCCTAAGTGCTTGGAGTTCATTCCTGATGCATGACATGAAAGCTGCAGGGTCAAAGGTCCCTAACCAAACATCAGTTGCTTCTAACACTGTTACAGTGCTCCACATGTATAGTACGGAGTACGGAATTACCACTATTTTTACTTTCACAGTTTAAAAGATCTCAGTGGAGCAATTTTTTCTCTTGATGCTCCGTATATTTTTTTGTTTACTAAGTTTTATACCATCATTGCTCTGACTCTCCTTAATGTATAAACCCTTCAAATCATTCCACTACTTGCTAGTCCATCTGTGGCCTACATGTACATAAAATTTTTTTAAAGTAAGTTTTCTCACTATTGTGAAATGGAATATCAGAAAACTTCCATGAAGTGATTTCTTTCTATCTAAAATCAGTGACAGATCTTCCAGTTGTGGCTAGTTAAGATCTTTTGTTGATCTCCTCTTCTGGTGGTATGAGCGACAGGTTTTTTCATCAGCACATTCTTTTTTAGTGAGGAAGGTTTTATGTCCTATATCTGAAAGGAATAAAAGGAAAGACAATATCATTTTGAACAAGTGTGAAGATGTAGGTTGAGAAAAATTTTGCATTTTTGCAATCTTGAGAAGAAATAAACCTGGAACATATTTATTGATGCATCCCAGATAAGCAATTTCTATTGTGATGTGTTCTCTCAGAGACTGTACTATGGAAAATTGAGAATAATGGGCCATGTCATGCCTTCAGTCCATGTGCAGAACTCACACTGATGTCAATAGGAGCTCCCTTCACAAACTAAGACCTGCATCTGACCCAGAGTCACTAGTTGATCTTTCACATACATAACTACAAAATTAATGGAGCATTGTAATCCATTTTGCAATCTAATGAAAATACACTATGATTTAAATTGCAATTAAACAGAGAGATGTCAATAGGCATTGATGAGTTCCCACATGAAGACAGCAACATTCCTACTACAGACTTACAGCTTTTGAGGGGTAATGGCTCATAGACTCTAAAAACACATTTACTCAGAGAACTATTGATTAAACATCTCAGGAGCCTTAAACATCTGAATTATATCTTTATTGTAAAATGTAATTTGTACACCCAAGACTTGATCTGTTCTGGAAAGATCGCAGAATCCCATGTGATGGAATTCAGCATTCTTAATTGCCTTACATTTAAAAATAGAAAATCAAAACATTAAGTTATGCTTTTCTAGCATGGGGATATTGGAAGGTTGTAGAGTTCAGGTGATTCACAAAGATGTTGTTTAAAGTTCATACACTTGATAGTGTTTCATGTCTCCATGACTTCTTAAGTTATTTAATGCGATAAAATATTCTGGGGTTGTGTTTGTGTGAGAAATGTCATGAAATAATTAGGGCCTGTGTATTTCACAGCATAGAGAGACCAAATTTACTACAACGGTGTTTAAACTCTACACCAGAACTTTTGAATCCCACAGTAATATTAATCTTCTAGTGATCTGAAATATTTCATTCCCTGCCTCCTACCCTCATAAAAATACACACAGAGCTGTGGCTTATCTTTGAAATTACCCACTGACATAAAATATGAGGAGTATTATTTTCAACTGTGTTTCAAGGAAGTGTTTCTCGGTATGCTTACTAAGCAGAACAGTTCTGGTCTTTAGGCAGGAGCTTCTGTTATCCTGGCCAGAAGTCGACCTCCTTGCTTGCCCTCACCCCATGAACTCCTGCTCACCAGGGGCTTGTTCTTCAGCCCATGCCTTCTGCCAACACCTGGCTACTGTGAGCTGACTTTTTTAGTTCTTCAAACAGTAGTTCATCCTCCTATTTTGCATAGTTCTGCAAAATAATGAGCAAGTCATTATCTGTTGTAATGTAATTATCTCTTACTTGAATATGACAAGTCCTGGTCAGAATGTTAAAGACTTGAGCCTTCAGCAGACGCACAGTGCCCTGAAAAAATGCAATTTCCCAGTGAAGGAAGAGCAGAGTTTGCTGGACTTCAAATGAATTAAATGAAGAATCCATTCCCCTCAGACTATCTGCAAACTCTGTCAGAACCCAAAATTTCCATTGGCTTTTTTAGTTATTTTGGGTGTAATTATATGGACTGGGCATTATATATGTTCCTTTTATAGATAAAGTAGAATATATTAGAGTGATATGACTAAAAGTGGAAGTATGAAATACATTTCTCATTACAGGACCACAGCAGTTATTTAAAAAAGAAATCACATAGAAAAGTCCACGAGAATTTAATATTGGTAGTGATAAAATAGAATTTTTGAGGAATTTTGAGATTGACCAACTGGATGGCTTTTTGTTTGGGGGTTTTGGTGGTGAGGTTTCTTTCCTTTTTTTTTTTTTTTCTATAATACTGTGACTTCTCTAGCAGTTATCTTGCCAGAAGTCTTATCTATGAGAAGGCTAGGCAGCTATTTTTTGATGTTTTCACAAAGCAGTGAGGCACTGGCACTGAGTAAAAAATACACAGGTCTCATTTACTCTGCAGCAATACCTCCATTTAATATCCCACCTTAGCAGAGAGATGAGTACCTTGCAACTGTATCACTCTGTGCTGAAGTTTATCTCTAGACAACATATAAACATGATCCCTGGAAACTATTTAAGCCAGGAGCACATCTAAAAGCTGTTTTTTCTTATTGTTTCCTGACTTCTGGACACTAACCAAGACCAGCAAATTCTTAAATCCTACAAATGATTTCAGCCATCTGTAAGTTATAAAAGAACTCTGTTCAACCTCAAATACCTGAGCTGATTTCTGTTCCTATTGCAGGATGCTCCACTGTTGAGCCCTCTTTGGTCTGAAATAGGCTTTGTGGCTTTTTTTACTTCTTCCTTTGTCTGCTTTTTCAGCTTACGCCTTCTCTATGAGAATGGTCTGAGATGACAAGAAAAGGTGTCTGAGCTCACAATCCCACACACTGCATTGGGAGGAGTAGTATATAAAACTTTGCCAGCATAGTCTGGATGCTGATGTCCCATAAAGTCTACAGGGAAAAAGAACCAGGAGTTCAGCTTTACTGCTCACATTTTCTTTTTTGACCTTTTGCCCCTGCCCCCCAAACAGTCAGGTGATCTTTCAGCTTACCTTTCTCCTTTGATCAGGGTGCAGTCATCTGCATAATAGAACAAAATTTTGGTCTAGTGAACTGTGAAGCTCGACTTTGGAAGATCTGCTGATTTCTAATAAATGAAGCCACACTTCTTCCTCACCACAACCAACAGATTTTTTTTCCCATAGTCAAGCTTGCTTAGAACATTTTAAATGATGTTCTTCTGGACTGAAACTCAGTTCCCAGACTCTTCTTCTTTTTACTCTGTGAACATAGTGCTGTACTGTATGTCAACTTGGTCTTGTTTGTGGGTTCATTTCCCCCTCCATTAGAACAGGATTTCTCTCTTTTTTTTTCCCTTCTTGTGATATTGTTCAAAGGCTTCTTGTGATGCCTTGAAAAAAGTTATTGATTGGTAGATCATTTCTCTCATTCATTCAGATGTTTTCTGGTCCCCAGATGGAATCATCACAGCTGCTGCTCTGGAATTCACTATCGACTTTTGTCTCTGGATTATCAGAGCCCTTAGCAAAAGGGCCTGAATCCAGGCACTCCTTTTCCCTCTGTTGAGACTTAAAATTGTTATCCTTCCAGCTCAAAGAAGTCTCAGTGCCTGTATGTGGCCACAGTCTGGAGCAGTAAGGTCCTATGATTGCTTTCTTTGAGCTATTTTTCTAGTGCTCCTTTTTAAAGTTTCTGTATAATTTTTCAGCCCTTCGGTGGAAGCACCAGACCTCAGAGACCAGTTTGCTCTCCTGCCTCTCTCTGCTGTTTTTATATCTACACTGGTCATTTGTTATAGGTTTGAGGGCCAGAATCAAGCTGACAAATTAGTATTTTTCAAATTCAGCCTTTTCTGACTGGCAGCCATCTGCTCTGACAAAGAAGAAAGTGGGAAGGATTGCCGTGTTTTAAATGCTTTTCACCCAATCCCTCAAGGAAAGCCTCTTTTTTAAATTCAAAGAGTTGTTATGATTCAAAGAAAATGCTTATTCTACAGACTGTTTCCTTTCCATTAAAGTTTATTTATACCACCTTCCTTGTCTGAGGGTATAATTATGAATGATCTAAGCTTGTACTGAAAATCCTAAATTAAAAAATACATCTGTTGCAACGATTCTCTCACCAGAAACCTTGAAAATGTTATCCTGTCTGTGCATCCATATATCTGTCTGTCTCTCTCTAGGTTTATGGCTATCCTTTATATGATCCAGAAGTAAATGGGATTATATCCTTTAACTGGTGTATGCACTCATGAAAGGAATAAAACTATGTGGAAATCTGAATACATTTTATATTTATTTATATTCACCTTTCAATCACACTTTCACTTGTTAAAAACTGAGGGGCTTAGATTGTATTGTTCTTTCCCTTCTTGATTTTGAAATAATAATTAGTGTAAGAAAACATTATGTAAATGGAAAAAATTATGTTTAAAAAGAAAAGAGAACTATATTATGAAAGTTATAAAACTGCAACAGTGTTCATTCAAGGGCAGGTGTTTTCCTGACAACAAAGTGCAATCGCTTTAGTCCAACTTTTCAGCCTACCTCAGGAAGCATCAGTGAAACACATTTATTTTTAATTAAGGCCAACTCTGTCCCAACATTTGCTTTAAATATGAGGACCAAAGAGCATCAGAAAAGGACATTATTTCTTCAGTCCTTTGAAGCTGCTGCCTCCTGATATGTAGCTCCAGGGAGGGCAACACCACACGGACAGTGGATTCATAGCAAAATCTCCACTTGGCAGAAGAGATCTAGACAGCACTTTTCTCAGTTGTATTTTACCTGATTAATAATCTTATTTTTAATTTTTTAAACATTACCATAGAATGAGTCCATTAAGATGCCATAATGTTAATTAACATTGTCATAAGTTCTTCTTTCATTTCACTTGCATGCATTTTTGAAAGGTAGATTCTGGAAATGATTCTTTTACCCTGCCATTTGCCTATATATCATCTCATGCTAGTACTGAAAGGTTAAATGTTATAATTTATGCTAATTTTAATTTCCCCTAGTGCCATAGGCAGTACAAATCAAGCAGCAGCAATTGATTATACATCACTGACAGTATAAAATAGAACAAACATACAGTTCTGTCAATGAAAGGCCTGTGCCAGGTTAGTCATAGTTAGGTTGTTATGGCCTCCTGAGAACAGCAGTCAAAGCCAAGCAATAATGATTATATGAATATTTATTTTGTGCATAATTTTGGATCCAAGCCATTTTAATAAATAATTTTCCATGGTACTTTTGTGCCTCAAGAAGTGTGATAGAAGGGCTTTTTGCCTCCTGAAAAAATCTGTGCAATAAACACCAGATATGAATTTGGGCTTTGGCTTTTCAGAGGAAGGCTGAAATTGGAGCAGTCAAGCAGAGTTTCACCGAAGCATGTGGTCATAAAGAAACATGTACGTTAGAATTTCAGGAGAAGGAAGAACTCAAATTCTATTTTAGGCTGTCAAAAAGCAGAAACATATCAGCAGCTTGATATCATCTGGCAGCTAATTTTGTTCCTCTGTCAGTATCATAAAGAGTATGTTTGGAGCTGAGGAATGATATTCAGGTTCTCAGAGCTTTTCAAATAGCCAGGAGAAACACCCGTGTTGTTCATTTACCCTGGTCTTAAAGCCTCCCTCCTCATAGCACAGAGAAGGTAATACCTCACCCTGGCTTATACCTCTTCAGAGCACATCTTTGCTGTTACTCTGCTCCTCCAAAACTAACACTTTCTTCAGAAATGCAGCTTCATGATAGGCAGCAGGCACTTATTTTCATAGATTAATGGATCATTCCTTGCTCTGCACCCTACCTTGTAAGATAATGAAACAGAAGGGAGAAATGAGGTCACAGAAGCAGGAAGTACAGGGTAAAAATGGATATTTTAACAATATCATGGGGAAGGGGCTTAATGTCTTGAAAGACAGGCTGAGGTAACTCAAAGCTCTTTGAGGCAGAAGACAACACTATTTGGAGGCAAACAGAAGTGACCTCTGTGGCTGATGGCAGTACAGGGAGGCTCAGCCTGGGCTGGGAATTGTGGTTAAGTATCTCAGGAGCTTTTCTGTTCCTGAGTGTTCCACAACCTGTGTATAAGCCATGGAACCTTGACAGAAAAATACTCTTGGAAGGGATGAGCTGCAGAGAGGGTTGCAATCTTACTGGTACATGTAAGAGGACAGTCAATGCCACATTGCTTATGGTGGAAGGAAATGGAGCATTGACAATGGGATTAGGAAATTATTGCCTGACTGGAGGCCAAGTGGGTAACCCTATGAGACAAAGACAATTACACACTTACACAGATCACAGAAGATGGGAAGATGATGCTTGCAATAAGGCAACAACAACTGAAAAACAAATTCTGCAATAAAACTTTTTCAAAAATACTTGATAAATTTTAGCATAAAAATCTTGTTGACTTTTAATTGGAAGTCAGTTTGAGTAGTTTCAGCACTGTAACTACAATAGCCATTCTTGCTGATTTTTATGTGTCCAAAACTTATTCAATGTTTGTGTGACAAAGCTTAAAATAGAAATAGGGATTTAGCTTGTCCACACATCAGCTTTGCATTACAATATGATTTTTTTTAGAGACATATTTGTGAACAGAGCCATTGTACCAAAAGATTAGAATATTCATTTTCAAATTCAGTGCTTTAATTTAAAGAAGACACCATTATTTTTTTTTTCATGTAGCTATTGCTTCTTGATTTAGAATTAGCGAAACACAGACTGGTTACTTTAACCCAGATGGTTTCTTCCCCACCCATAAAGATTGGTTACTTTAGCACAGATGTCTGTTTTTCTTCCATAAGGCATATTAGAAGGAAAACAAAGATTCACATTTAAGCAATAAATAATAACAACTACTACCCCTATCGGCTTAGATATGTCCAAATCCAAAACCACAGCTTAAAGTTACTTTAAAGTGTGGTGGACCACAGCTTAAAGTTCTTTCATTTAGCTTTCTTTTTAAAAGATTTGACTCTGTTGACATTTTTTGCACAGTTTCAATTGATCTTTATTGAAAAAGAATAAGGATGGAGCAGACTGACAATTTTATTTGACAGATGATTAATAACTTTGCTTAGATCTGGCCTGAAGTGTAACCACAAAGTGTTTGATAAGGGATGGATAAAATATGGTTTGCAGGCAGTTGAGAGTTTAAGGGACATAAAATGGCTGAATGGCAATCTTAAAGAATGCAAGGTAGGGAACCATGAGGTCATGTTAGCACTGTTCTAGTGCCCTTTCATCCTGGCCTTATTCTGACTTTTCTTCTGATTGCTCTTGGCATGGTGGACAAGTCTGCACAGGTACATGTGCAGAAACATCTATTTATGAACAGGGATCTCCCTTTGTGCATAGAATGGTGGCTCAGCCTCATTTCCCAGAGTCTACAATTTAGTCTCAAAGCACCAGTTCTGGGTCTGAGATCAGCGCAGGCTTTACGTGGCCTGCTCAAGGTCCTTTGGGAAGCTTTTCTCCCATTTCCTGTCTAGCGCCATACCAAAATGGTTTCCTTGGAACTGAAACTCCCCAAAGGTTACAGCTCTTTGCTTTTCTCCAAAAGGAGTGTGACCTGGCCCAAAGTAAGCTCAAGTGCAATTGAAAACAAAATTCTTTTATGATAACAATTTTTCTCAGTCTTTCTAGCCCAATCCAGATTTTGCTACTGGAGGGAAAAGTTGGTTGTAAGGATTTATATTATGTTTATTTAATTAATAATTTCTGTAAAAGAAAAATTAATTCTGTTACTTGTGGCAGTCTGTCATGCCAGGAATAATATTTAGCATCTATGGCTTAACACAATACACCATTTTTAAAGGACTTTTTCCTAAAATTTAATTTTAGATTTGGGACTGTGGAGCATTTAACTTACCTTCAGGAGTATATTTGGAATAAAAATAACAAGAAACTGCTTTACTAGAATATCAACCATGCTTGACTGATATTAACCATATGAAAAAATGTACGAAACATATAAAATTCACATAAGAACTACAGTTAAGCCCACTCATATTTTTCTTCTAAAATAGATGTCCAAACTTTAAAGTCCGTATGTTATTCTTCTTAAGATCCAAATATATTTTTGGAGACTGAGATCCTACTGTTTGCAATAATGAACACCTCATGGACGGTGGGGGAAAAAAAATCAACTTTCCTTAATGCTACTGTTGGCCAAAGGGAGAGTGAAAAAAATTTTATTACAAGATATCCCCCATAGCAGAACTACCCTTTTTCCCCCCATCCCTGGGTGGGGAAAGAAGAGTTTCAGGGAAGCCTCCTCACCTTCAGCCCCTGTTTTCTTGCCCTGTATCCTGGAGGTTTGCCCTGGGGCAAACCCCACGTGACCCAGTGTGGTGTTAAGGCTGAGGAAGCTGCTTCAAGTAGATGCTTTCTCCTTGAGCACCAGGGAGCAAGGACTGACCAGAGTCAGTGACAAGGTTCCTCAGGACTTCAGTGCGTGTTGGATCCTGCCCAAGCAGTCAAGCCAGGACATACTGCCTGGTAGAGCCCGTTGAAACTGGGCACAGCACACATAACTGGTCTGATACTGGTCTGACAGCTCCTCATAGCACAGTGTACCGGCACCCCAGGATACACTCTGCCTTGTTAGCTGTCCCCTATTGTCTTCTGTAAATATGGTGAGTAATGAAAAAAGCATTTACTAATGAGGCTTAAAATTTTCCTTCAAATGATATTCTTGCATATTTACATGCTTGTGGTTTGCTGCTATTATATGCACCATTTTTCGGCCTATCCCCTTAATTCATGCTCTCTGGGAAACATGCTTCTTTGAGAGAGTTGCGGATAATTTTGTTCCCTCCGCTTTAGCAGGATGCTTCACTAGCTGTGTGCCAGTTATCTTAGAAACAGCTTGTTTAACTGGCTGGGCAGTCAGAGAGTTCTTTAGAGCTGGGGCCTCTAACAGTGGCACGTGCATCCTGTGTGCGTCTGAGGGTGAACGTGATGCCTGAGGACAGACTGTTTTAGACCTCGGTGATCGGCGCCATACTCCCCCGAAAGTCAGAGGTTACATTTCAAGGACCGGCTCCACTCCTTGGGTTGCCGACCCCTGGTGATAAGAAGTCTGCTTGGAGCAAGGTCACAGCAGCACAAACCACCTGCCCATTGCCCAGTGCCAGGGGCTGGGAGCCAGGCGAGCCTCTGCCAAAAGCGTGGGAGCCAGGAGGGGAGCGGGAGGGGAGAGGCCCAGGCAGAGGCTGCTGCAGCCCTGCCCCTGGCCAGCCTCTGCTGGAAGCTGTCCTTGGGAGCCAGGATGAGGCTTGCAGAGCTGCCTTTCCCCTTCACTGGACTCCCTGTAAGAGTCTGAGGACACAAGGGCTGCAGCTGCCTGCATGGGTGAACTTAGTCTCTCCAGGGGTCTGGCTGCAGCGAGGTATATTTAGCATATCATAAACACAGGCTTACGTCTTAAAGGATTAAAGAAAAAGTTAGATAAGATTCTAGGAACAGCAGCAGAGGATGGAGTTAACAGCTGTCTGAACCTGCTGAGGCATGGCACAACTGGCTGGGAGGTGCTAAAGAAGGAGCTGAAGTGGGAGATCCAGCCTGCCTAGAGATGACCAACCTAAGGGTAGCACATCCTCCTCCTCTTGTATTTTGGGGACCAAGCTGTGACCTAAGAGATGAGCTGTTTCTACAGAGTTCACAACTGCTGCTTTTCCTTGTTTTGTTTCTGCTTTGTACTTGGTCCCCAAGAAGGGAGAACGACTTTATACTCTATGGCAAATAATACGAATGGAATGCAAATATTGGAAGAATCAGCTTCCGTTGCAACAAATATAGGCTAGCTTAGAAATAGCTACGGGTCAAACATTTATCTTATCTCCATATCTCATTTTAATTGATATGTAGTTGCCAAATCTAAATTATTTGATCCAAAATGGTAATGAACATCCAGAATGACACAACTAGGCAAATGTCATACAAAGGTAAGTTCCAGAAAAAATTGCCACAGGAGTCATTAGCCAAAAATCCTAGTTGTAAAATTTTGCTTCCCAGCTCATGAGACAACTTGCAAGAAGCATGCATGACTTTACTTCAGAATAACTTTCCTCAAGGAACTTTAACTTTCGTTTAAGATCTGGAATCCGTCTATCTGTAAGAAGCTATATGTAAAAGGAATTTTATTCTTTGAAGCAGAAGGCTTTTAAAAGACTTAATTAATTCTGGTTCTAACATGGATGATGATATCTGTACGTTAGTTTCATGTACTCCAGGTGATGTACTGAGTTTATTTAGGAGCCTCTCAGTTTATGTGAGCCAAGATAGTCTTACAGACATGCTGATATAATTCTGCTGAGATACCACATGTAGACTGCTTTTTTTATGACTTTGAATATTTATTTGAAGTTTTAATTTCAAGAAATTTAGGTGAAGTCATTCTGCCTCAGGAATATAGTTGTGGGGTTTTTTTCCCTGATGTAAAAGGGTTTGCTTCCCCCATCTGGCCATGTATCCATTGTGTCTATTTCTGCAGATCTGTTGCTCCAAAAAAAGCACATAGACTCATGTGGTTGAAATAATCTGACTCCCAGCCATCTATTGAATAGCTTTACTCACCCAAATACAAGCCTACCTCATGACCTCTCACATTCAATCCCCAAAATCAGATTTTGCTGCCTGTCCTTTCCTACAGTCATTCCAAGATTAGACCTGTATTTTTTTCTTTGCCCTTTCCTGCATTATTCCCTCTGTTTCCACTATCCATAGTCTCTTCCATGACCCTATGGATCTCTTGCCGCCTTCATCCAGGAGCATCTCCCACAGCTCTGCTGAAGTGGCCAGCGAAAGCCATGAGGCGCATCTGAACATCAGTCCTGTGTTCAACACCCTCTTAGCCTCAGTATCTAAATGACCTTGAAACAAAGATTTGAAAAGAACTATAAAAGATCATAAGAGGAAAGCAAAAAAATAAACACATTTAGAGTTAATATCTCCAAGAAAAACATCTGTTTGTGCCTTTGAGTAACCAAAGGCAAATACATGTGTGTAGAACATGCTGCAAACTAATGCTTACAGTTGACAAAATGAACTTTCTGTGCAGTGTCATTAATAATGGATCCAAAACAATTTTTTGGTAGTACTAATATAGCACTTTTAACTTTATTAGAGAGGTAATAGCACTTTTAATTTTTTTCTTTAAGTATACATTGTAGCATTTAGACTGCCCATATCTTCAGATTTTAGAAACTACACTAAATAACTATTATCTTGAGAACACTTTTCTCACAGGCAGTTCACTTGTGGGACTTCACTGGAACAGTCTTCTAATTAGTAGCAGAATTAATGTTTAAAAAAAAAATCAGAAAAAATATGCACACAGGAGTGTGCAAGAGTATTAAATACATGCAGTAGAGGACACCATTGATCAAAATGTTGCTGGAGTACCTCTTGGGTTACGCTGGTTGCTGTGGGATTGGGAACATGGCCAGGCCCCACTCTGTTCCCTATGGAGGAGAGAAAGAGCTACACACAACCCTCTTGCTCAGGAGAAGGGAAGATGAAGAGCTGTCAGGAAGCTGCTGACTCTCCAGAGAAGTCCTCGTTTTGGGCTCCCAGATGAACCATGGAGGATGGCTGTAGTCTCCAAGACCCAGCAGAAGGCCTTAGACGGCACGTGAGGACTATTTCTTTTCATCTTGCTGGATGTATGTGAAAAATCTGGCCCCAGGGCTTGATCTGAATCAATGGGGATTGGGAGACTGAGGGAGTACTCAGAATATTTAAAAGAAATGTTCTGTTGCTTCAGTTCAGCTTTTGCTTCTCAGAGTGTGTGTGTGGCCGCACATATGCAAACATCTCACCCAGAAGAGAAATGTTTGTGTACTTTATGACTGTAAACATCTTTGCAGAGTGAAACAGTTGTGCTCCTCATATACTGCCCTTCTGTATGCTTCAGCAATTTTTCACTCATCTAGACAGCAATGCAATTTCAAACTTTCCCAGGGTAGCAGTAACCTCCACTCTTCACATTTTGCAATATGTTCAGTATGTTTCTTGGTGATCACACACACGATGCATCACAGAGTCTGTATGACTATTCAGCATCCATCCCTTTCTGCATGGTACCTCTCCTTGGAGAGGGGAGAGAAGTTCAGTACATTAACACACAGGGAATGCAAACACCCATCTAATGGATGTCA
The DNA here is from genome assembly GCA_035584735.1 of Pseudotriccus pelzelni. Classification (NCBI taxonomy): domain Eukaryota; kingdom Metazoa; phylum Chordata; class Aves; order Passeriformes; family Tyrannidae; genus Pseudotriccus; species Pseudotriccus pelzelni. The sequence continues at coordinate 13,072,881 of JAWMRA010000009.1, read as the reverse complement.
CAGAAAAATACGGTGTAGGGGAAAGCATCCCACGCTTCCCATGATTAAAGAGAACATGAATGGGAAAGGAACTTCCTTGACAGGTTCAGTTTCCTGAAGTGTGGGTGAAGCTCTAAATGAGATCTCCCACATCCAAAGGCACTGCTCCGGCATGCAGATGAAGGGAGATCTGACATTCCTAGTGCAGCAGTTAATGATTTGTTGATTAAATACCACATTAGAATTTATTAATAAAATAGAAGACATATTTTATAATATTTTTTTCTCAGATTTAAATTTTTAACGTTTCCTTCTGGCAACAAATCCAGCTTGGATCCACTGAAGTTATCTTTCTGTGATGACACAAACAGAAGCAAAGAATATTGATTTTGGTGGGATGTTGAGATATAGCCATCTGTTTGCCAAGCATGATTACTTTCAATTAATTCCCAATAAATCCCAGGAAAGTCACCACAAATAGTCACTTTTAGATTTTACAGAGAGCTTAGACTGGAGACATTTTAAAAGAACACAGTTTCATGTTGCTCTCTGCTTACTTCTGAACAGTTGGCTCTGTGACATTTGGCCATCCAAAAAAATGAGCATAATTTTGAATGGCCTCCTTGCACCATCTACAGGATTTGGTAGGACATTTTGGAGGTCATGATTTTAGAAACAGAAGTCTTTATCTCAGAAGCAGTGCCAACAGAGGCAGCAAGCAGAGAAGAAAGGTCCCTGTCCTAGTTGGGAAGAGAGGGTCAGGGAAAAGGAAATTTGTGTGTATGAAACAGTAACAAGTCACAAGTGCCCATCTCCAGTAGTCTGTAGCAAGAGGAATCAGTCTGACTCTATTATACTCCCTGGAAATTAAAGAGTTACTTGGGAAGGGCACCAAAGATAGCAGAAATTACTCCTATATGCCTTGGAAAATCAACTGCATGGCTACCAGGCACTTTCTGTAACTTAAATCACTGTGAGTAATTTGGTATTGTGATTCGAAAATAAAAGTTTTATCCTTCACAAAGACATTTAAGAAAAATCTTTTGTACTTTCATTTTACCAGTGCTCTATATTGCTTTTCATATTTTTAAAAAGTTATTTAACTTTCTCCCTCCCCAGCAAGTGCTGTCAAATTGTATTTTATGTCATTCTCCTACACTGAGGGAGGTGCATCTTTTCAGTGTATAGCAAAGCAAAACTGCCTATGGAAGATGTAGGGTAATATAAAACTCTACAGCATATGCTGCTTCACCAGGGAAAGGAAGCTTGTCACTTTACTCAATAAAAGACATAGAAATACCATGGGATTTTTTCCCCCCTCCAATTGGGCCCCAAATGTTCTCATGCTATACTTGTAATGTGCATTACTAGCTGATTAGAAGTGACATCAATTAGTCACATGTCTGTTTCTGATGGAAATAAAAATGAGCTTCTGTACACAAAAATCTCAAATTCATCTCTACTTTGCCTAGGGATTTTTTCTTCTGCAATATCAGTTATCGGTTTAATATAGTATTGTTGACTTAACAATGATATATTCGAGGCTGAAGGCAGAAATGCATTTTGCATTAATAAATTGTTTTGAGATGGGCTTAAAGAATATTTCATTATATAAGAGAGGCAGCTATAAAACCTATTTGGTGGTCTTTCAATCACTGCTACCTGTGGCCTATTTATGTGGATGGCATTCATCAGTATGGCAGGAAATATTAAACAAGTGCTAGACAGTTATTAGCTCTCCTCAAGCAGAAGTCCTCATACCTTCTATTCGTATACCATGGGAAAAATTCATTTGGTATTTTCTTTCTTGCAACTGTTCTGCTGTTCATAATTTGATGGAAAATTGATTAATCACACAGTTAACTCAATGCAAGATCTTCTGCACTGTAATAAATTATGGCCATTAATCAATAAGTACAAAGTAATTCCAGGAGTCTGGAGACATGCTGGTTTCTAATAGAAAAACTTGTGCTTAGGCCTTCTTGCCAGTGACCACTTCATCTGAGGTATTTTGCACCTGCCTCAATCCAATTAGGTGACATAATTAATGAATCTCGGTGCAGTTGATAATTTGTTATACAAAAGGAAGAATGTTTTGGCACATCTATTAAGTCCTGATGTACAAACCTTTGCAAAGGGGGGAACACTAGGAACCCAAGAGAGGAACCTACAACCTCTGCTACAGCAGAAGAAATGTCTGTTTATTCCAGGGCACTGAGTATGCAAATTCCACTGAACTTTAAAATCGGCATGTTTCCTTCTCCCATGTTTAAAGGGAAGCTCGCTGTGTGCAGAAGTCTTCCTCGCCATCTTGCTTCTTTTATGACAAATTAAATGGTATGATTAGAGCAAGTATTCAGGAAGTGCTGTTTCCCAGGCAATCTAATCAATGTGTCCTTGGTCACATATCAGTTACAGTTTTACATATTGCAATCCATTTGCACCTGTTATATACAGCTAACTTATAGGCACTCAATAGATTTTACCGAGAGAAAGAGTGTGAAGATAAAAAGAACCAATCTGCTGCTAATTCTGTCACTAGGAGACGCCATGAGCAGATTTTATTTAGAGACTTTGAAAAACAATTAGCTGAGGATTATAGGACTAAAAGGCCTTTACTAGCTGTACCTGGAAAATACTTTGCCCATTTAATGCCTTCTAAGCTGTCATTGTGCTTGAACTTCAGTCCCAGTGATTAATGAAAAGCTGCAGGGCACAGCTAGAAGCTAAAGTCTCAATTATGGAAAAGCAGTAACTAGTTTAATGTGCTGATGCTTTTATACTTAAACTGACAGCTGTGAAAAATGGCAATATTTCCAATCATGCTTTAATAATTTATCATTAATTTATTGGCATGTCCAACACACTTTAGTCCTACTGTTCTTTTTTCTCCTTTTAGGCTCATGGCATTTCAATATCGAAGAGCAAAATCTGTTGCAAATCTCTAAGGACGAACCTCCTTATGGTGCCTGAGTGATTACTGTTTGCAGGCAGTCAGTATTATCAGGTAGTCCACAGTTTATCAGTGTAGGTACAGCATGAAAATTTTTGTGGGCTATGATACGTGAACATGTTTCATTAGCTGCTGCTAAATTGCTCTAACTCCATCCACTTCAGTGGAGTTAGAGCAACGGAGAACATAGATGGCTTTGTGGGGCTGAGGGCAGTCAGCCTCACGCAGGCAGTTTTCGTTCGTCAGCCCAGCAAGCTCCCTGGATGGAGAACAGGAGCTGTCTAACTGCTCTAAATCAAAAATTAAATTTGGAAAGTATCCTTTTTGAAGAACGCAGGCACAGTTTCACCTGCTATGATATCTGTGGAAACATTATTATGTTTAATACTGAACAATTGAACCGGTGCAGCTAAGTCAATTCAAACCAGCTGAAGATCTACAGTCCATTTATTTTTGAAATATTTTGAATTTTTCTTTGCTGTTTTGGTGCTCCCTGCTTACTCAGTTTCTCCTGACTTGGTGTATGAACAAAGGGAGAGGAACAAAGTCAAATAATAAAACCTTTTTTCAGTACAATTTCCACGCTGAATTTAGTTTGTCATGGTTCGTGGCGGTTCCCAGGTTTGCTGTGGACTGGACAAAATCTCACAAAGACCAACAATTATGAATTTCAGAGTTTATTACTAGGTTTTCTTGATAGCAGTAGTTGGTTATTTTATTTTTCGTCTAATACTCCTGTCATTTACAAAATCTTAGTCATTCAAGCAGGAGTGCCTCCAAATACTTCCTTTTTCACACACAACCTCAATCTTATACTCCTGCATATATTTCTCTTTGTGCAATGGCTGACACTCTTAAGGTCTGGGTGGAACTCGTTGCAATTTTTTATCGGACCTGATGACTCATAAGCTTTTTTTTGCAAAGCTTATATAGCTCTAAATGGTAGCTGAGCTCTTCTTGACAGCCTGGCTGTGCTGATGGTTGTCAGTTCCTGGACTGAAAAGCAGGCTGACCAAACAGTGGGGAAAGTTATTCTGAACTGTTTAATGTAAACTGCTACAAAATTGCTGTCTGGCTGTCATTCATGAACTGACTGAATAGGACAGGCATGGCTATGAGACAATATTAATACCAATTGATGTAATGGTCTAAAAAGTATAATATACTATATTGCTGGACTGTTCACAAAAATCTGCAGTGCATCCAATTTGAATTGACATGATGGAAAAGACCTGTCAAGTGGGTTTCTCCATAGGCTGAGAATTTGCTGTTTCCTATTAAAAAAAAAAAGAAAAGAAAAAAGAAAAAAGAAAAGACAAAAAAAAGATATTTTTGCCTTTGTTTGTATTTGCTTTGGGAATTTTTTTGTTTGAAATTTTGATCATTTTGATCATTCTTTTCCATGCAGACAGAGTTTATACTAATTAGTTAACAGTTCAATTATTATCAAAGGGAGTCTTGAATGAAAAGGAACCAAGTTCCCAGCCCTGCTCTAACTACGTGTTTGAGCACTGAGTGTGGCACTTCATTAGGAATCCTGGAAATGGGCTAAGGAAAGTGAGTCATTAGTAACACTTATGTCTACTACGTTCCTTAAAGGAATAGAGTATCTCCTTTGGGAATTGCTACCTGGAAAAGAAGGTTTATTCTAATCCATATTACCTGTCATGCTGTAGACCTAGTACTGTCTTTTAGCAACATGTGAAAGAGTGGAGAAATACAACGCAACATATCCAAGTGGTTGGGATGCAAAAGGTATGTCTTGATTTGTGAGACTCATGTCTGGCTATTGCTGAGTGTAGAGCCAGGCACCAGCAATCACTCCATTACCACTTTGCTACCCTCTATTTTTCAGGCTTCTAGTTTGAGGCTTGATTACAGCAATTTGGAGGATGTATGCAAACCAATTCCAGCTACTAATTGAAGAAACTCTACTAATTAGAAAAGGCTATGGAACAAATAACAATTGGCAACAAGTATGGGGTCATTTTTTGTATGAAACACCCTTTTTAAGGTGACTTCTATCTTGAACAAATTTGCTATTAGATTATCTGGATTGGAGGCAGACTTTGAAAAACATTATTCAAGTTGACATTATTGCACAATGAAGTTATTTGGCATTTTCCTTAAAACCCCAACTGTCAAAGGTACATGATTATTTAAGAGTCTTAGTTTCCATTAAGAAAAACAAAAATTAATTTTCAGTTCTTTTTGATTGAGGAGAAGTCTTGAAAGCAATTATCCCAAACTCCCAACCTGAGAAGAGAAATTAAACAAGAAAAGAAGAAAATTTTTTATTTAAATTTAAAAATAATCTTTCTCAAAAGTGTCAATGTCTACTGGGAATGAGAGCAATTTTTGAATTTTCAAAGTTAACAGTGCTTTGGCACAGATATGAATATAAGTGTTACTACAGATTAGGTCCTTCTTTTTAGTGCAACTAAATGAAAACATTTGCAAGATCCAGCTACTGGATCTAGTCCCTCTATAGCACTTTTTAGCTGACATATTCTCCCCATAGATTGGTTCAAGTCCTTGGTGAGACAATAATTTAAAACACGGAGAAAGCAGTTTTGCAAGATGTTACTTCAAGATACCTTGTCAGAAAAAGTCAGTGTTTTCTTAAATTGATTTTTAAAGACGGAGTTGTGTTGTTGGGTAGACACTGATTATCAAGTCATTGGCTCAACACCCCAGACTTTCTCTCTCTGAGAGCAAGGCTGGTAGCTGGATGCTGGAGGACCACATCTCAGGATCCCATCTGTGGGATGGATGGCTGTAATGGAACTTCCCATGGTACTTCCAGTGTAAGGTCCAGATGAAACTGTATAATTTCTGTTACAGTAACCTTCTGTGTGTGCTAATGCATGCAGGTTTACAGGAACGCATGCATACAGGAACACATCTAATTTATATATGATATTTCATGTGTTTGCATTAGTTTTCAAGTTATAAAATAAAAAAGCGCACTAATTTCATGTTTGTCATCTTAAATACACTCTGTTAATAAGCTTAAACCTCTTACACTTATACCTGTGCTTTATCTCTTCACAAGCAGCCCCATGCTTCCTAAAAATAGTTCCTTTCCACTATGAGAGAATATCTCTTCCTCTGCTGCTGAATTGGATAAGAATATTGTCCATTCTGCAATAGAGGGATTTGTCTCACTTTCCTACTGCCTTAGTGAGGTATTTTTAGCAGCTATTAACGCTAGCTTAATCCAAATATTATTTACAGTAGAAGCACCAGATATCTTAGTAATGTCATTTAATACATGTAAGTCTAGAAAATGCTGAAAATTCAGTCCTATTGCCACTTTGATAAGGTCAAGTATTTTCTATCGAAATTCTGTGGCTCTGGAATTCAGTACCAGATGATGAGTGTCTCAGGTGCAGTGCAGGTACAGAAGGAAATGTATTTAATTGGTGTGATCCTCCACAAAACACATGTAACAAAAATAAGAAAAAATTAACATACAGTCAAGGCTTCTCAGCACCCTCCCCGGCACAGACTGCTTTAGGACCTAGTTTAACCATGGTCTTTGTCTACCATAGCCAGCACTGAGTGTTTCTGTGGGCATTTCCATGAAGAAGCATTCATACTACTGAAAGTGTTGTCTTGATAGAGTCTTTAGATTGGCCCAAGCTATATAAAAATATCATGTCAAAGTAGCAGTTTGTCGCTGTCTTCTCAATGTGTCTAAGTACCTTACAACACAGATAATATACTCTGCACTTTGTGCCAAATACTGCCCGATTTCCTAGTGACCTACTTTCACTGAAAATCAAAACCACTTAGACACTTTCTCAGACTGTTATGTCACAGTGGGGTTAGACATATACACCTGTACTTGTGCTGGGGAGTCATGCTTTGGACTAAAATACCAGAGAAAACATAACAGAGTGGAGGTATTCCAATTAATTTCAACAGATCAAGTTCAACTCCACTATATGAGATGTGAGAAAGTCAGATTCAACAAGCAATAGAAAGCAGAGGACTTTGTAAAGGTAGTGAGTGAGGGGCGCTGCAAGTGGGAGTCAGTGCATTGGAAAGCTCCAGCCCACTTAAAGGCATGCTGCAGTTCAGCCTCATGTCACCTACAGCTTGGTTTGGAACACCGCTTACAAAGCAGAAATCCAAAATGCCATTTATATAAGGAAAACTAAACCTTCCATTTTTCTCCAGCTGTGTCATTCCTCATTTATTACACTATTTGCCCAAATTCTGTCTCTAGAGCTCAGATAGAAGTTGGACTTTGGTGCCCTACTGGAAAGCAACACCCAACCTTTCCAAACTCCAGAGGACATTGGTTGGTTTGAACTGTGGTGGTAAAAAAACCTGGAGACTCTTCTTGTGACTGCCAGTCCTGGACTTCTCAGCTTCTGCTTTGTAACCCAATAGCTTGCCCCCCATAGTGGTTGCATGACCTGTACATTGCTTTGGTGTAACCATAACGCAACCTTACTCCTTGCCCAGATTCCCAGTAAGGGATGGTGGAGACTGCTTTCTTCTGAGACCCATGAGTCTTACACAGGTATTATTTTGTGACAGGAAGCGAAGGAGCAGCCAATTATCCTTCACCTTGTCTTGCCCCCTTGCCCTTCCCTTAAAAGTGAATCTAGCCTAGAATAGTTCACTAAAAGCCACATTTTATAAAATAGTTGTTCAGAGAACCTTTTCTTTTCTTTTGTGCAAGCTGAAGTCATGTTTGGCCACGCTGTGACACTGAAGCCCGTCCCGGACGAATAGAAGTGATCGTGTTCCTGGCCCATGTGTCCCTTGGAGTGCTGCATGCTGGCTCTACAAGGAAGGGTCTTGCATAGCTTACATTACAAGGAAACATTTACTGCACTATAGAAAAAGGAATAATTTTTTATTTTTAAAATAAAAAGATAGCATCAAATCCAAACAAGAAGTCAGGGGGCTCACTGGTAGACCCTGCGGTTGGGGGATGCACTCTTAATTGAAACAGCAATGGTGGAAAGTGAGAAATTGTCTTCAATAAAGACTACCTAAATACTCAGAAGTCTGGAGATAATATGTGCTCTGATTGATGTACTGAAGGCACACTCACAGTACCAGGGTAGTGCAATGGGAAAGTTCAATTTCAGATGTCTAGGGCAGGAGCAAATCGTTTGATAGACCCTCTTTAGGTGTATAACAACTTGGAAACTTATCTCCAAGTTTTGATAATCACTTTGCCTTCTGAGACTGCCAATCTATTTCTTAACTGTTCTTTTTAGTGTGAAAAAGTCTCCCAATTCTATTCTCTGCCCTACATACTTGGGTCAGGAAGTGAACATCCTATTTTTACAGCTTTGAAGCAAAATGGATATATAAGCAGCTGATTTCTTCACAGAATCCTTCTCAGACATTCTTTTATTACTTTTTTTTTCAAGAGAAGCCCTCACTATTTCCCCAGTCTCTACCTTAAAAGAAATAGGGCAACACAACTAAGACGATTCACAGTTTTACCTGCTGAAGGGCACAGTGGTCAGTGGTACTGAGCCCTGCCACGAGCTGCTAAAGTTATTTAAACTGTGTCCCAATTAGAAAAAATGGTTCTTTAATTTTTTTTTTCTGAATAGCAGATAACAGAGTAAAAAGATATATTAATGAAATGTTCTGAATTTCCCGCTAACTATGAATGCAACACTTTTTGTTTGAGGGCCACATTTTTTTTGACAGATGAGTAAGGTTTTGTTTGTCTTGAACAGTCTTGCTTCAAAGCAAGTCTTGCTCATGGAAAGCACATTTTGAATCTGTCTTATTACAACTTCAAGCTCGGTTTAGACTTAGGAAGAATTCTGGAGAAACTAGATTACAGGGACTAACTCCTGTCTGGGACAAAGGCAGCCAACTCTGCACATTCTGTTCTTATGGGATCTTATTAGCACAGATTCTGTTTCTTTGGTAAAATTAGTTACTCATTCAGCTTCAAGGTTCATATTTATAAATCTCAAAGCAGAAGATTTCTGCCAAGCAATTATTTTGGGGAAAGAATAGCGAGGAGTCATTTTGGGAAGGAAATTAGGGGAGACAGTTAAATGTATGTAAACAAAACATATGACAGTAGCATTGCATTGCTGTGTAAAACAAGTAATTCAGATTTATATATTGAAGTCTCTGTTAGTAGTTAATCTGTTTCTGGCCACCTGCAGAGGAGGAATGGAAAAGGTTCCTTTTGATCTCTTTTTTGAAATGACCTTCAAGGGTGAAAAAAATATAAAAGAAAATAAATGGGAATGAACCTTAAAAGGGTTGGGACAAATATTCTGTTGGGAACTGCTGGGTTCTTTAAAAAGATGTCCATATAGGACATAAAGTATATGAAAGAGAGTAACATCTGTGCTTTAGGTCAAGCAGGCTCATCACCCATTAATGTAACTCGGCTGACTTCTTACAGGCCACTGAGCCATGGTGTTAGTCTGGTAGATTACTTTGTAAGTGTGTTGTGTCTCAGCTGAGATGTACAGCTTTGAATATGGAAATGAGGGTGGGAAGGACAGAAATTTAAACTCTGCGATGCAATACATCTCTTCTTGACAAGGGTTATCGTTCAGGTGCACTGTTTCTGTGATCCCTGTGTGGATTATGCATCCCTGTGCCTGAAGTTGTGGTCTTTGTCTTGTACCTGACTGTTGCTTTGGATCCATGTCACTGGTAGGAATACAGCTGTAACCATGATTTGTACCAGTTTCAGTGGAAGGGCCAAAGCAAAGCTCATTCAGTCTTCCCTGAATCAGCAAACATTAAAGGTTCTCCCATGCACGGAAATAAAAATGAGCATTTGCACCTTCGTTATCTTTGTGTATAAATGAGGCTCAATGTCTGAAAATCATGCTCATGACCTCTGAGTGGGCAAAGATAATTCTGCCTATTATACCTCTCCATTTTTCTGTGATGCTGAATTTCTCAAACTGCCTGTAAAAGCCCAGGTTCTCCTCTGACCCTTGCACACACCCAGACACCAGGAAGACATATGTCTTAACAGATAATGGCTCCATTGTGTGAATACTGTCAGTATCATATCAATGTGACATAAATATAGCAAATTAGCCGTATGTTACTTACATCAGAACTGCTTCAGCTCTTTGTGTGGAATGGAAAAGGAGCAAGTGAAAGCTCTCTGAAGCAGCATGAGTCTTTTCCTTTTTTTAACAGTGCTTCTGCACCAAGTTTTAGATTTGGTACTAATTCAAGGCTAATTTTTTAATCCAAGGAAAGAACTAAGATTCATAATTCACCTTAGCTCTGGGAAATTGGTACTTTGGCAAAATTTTCATTAAGGAATGTTATTGTCAGTCTTGACCAAGCGCATGTGAAAATGAGACATTTCTTGTGCATATCACTGTGTGTTTCTATCCCTGCCATTATCATAAAACAGCATCTTTCACAACTAAATGACAGATTAGTTAAGAGAACTCTTTGCAAATACATTTAGTTTTGAAGATTCAGATTCATTGAATTCCTTCTTACTGTGTCTTCATAGATTTCAAAAAATAGATGTATTTAGTCTCCTGAAAAAGAAAATTTTAATCGTGACTGTTTTTCTCTTCTAGGCGTTTGCAAGGTGGTAGAGCTATTGCTAAGGAATAATACTTCTTTTGTCATTCAAGAAGTATTGCAAACTGATTTTCTGAGAAGTGTTGAAAAAACCCAAATCAAACATTTTTTTTTTGACCAGATGCACTTTCTAGTTCTAAATAGATAATACTGTTTTATTAATATCAAAACATATGAACAATAAGAAGTTATCAAATAACTTTTGAAATTAAATGTGCTTTGGAATTTGTAAATTTTCACTGAAGTGTGGAGGTAACAAGCGTTATGAAAAAAGTTCCTAAGTTTTTCAGAACTTACGGCCTCCCCTTAAGGCATAATTCATGAAAACCAGGAATGTGCTGATATCTGGTTGTGTGTAATCAAAAATGACACATTACTGGAAATTAAATGTAGGCAATATTTTTCCAGAAAATATCAAAGAGTGAATACATGCACTCTGTTTTTTTACACTCAAATGTTCATTTCATAAGCTTGTGTTAGTTCTTTCCCTGCCCCCCTTTCCTGGGAACATCTTTAAACAATGGTTTTCAACACGTCACTTTTTTCAATTTTTCAGCTGTAAGGTATCAAATTGCACCAGTCTGATTGCATGTGTGCTTTTCTATAACAAGTTAACACTGAATGCACGAACAAATTAGTAGGATGCATGTTTAAAATCTAAAGGATAGAAATAAAACTTTGCAAAAAATTATTCTTCAGTAGTGATCAGTAGACTACACTGTCCTCTAAAATTCTAAATACACTTTTGTTTTCAGAGCAGCTCTGTTATGATGGTGTAATTTCTGTGAATTTTGCCAGAGGAGAACTTTGAACAAATATGTTGTGGATTAGTCCAGTGACTTTTTCAATGTGTAAGATTATCCACGGAAGTGTTTTGGGGAAGGGCAGAACTTCACAGAGCCATTCTTCCCTTCCAAAATACTGGAGATGTTATACAAACATTGCACTGACATGAGGCTTTATTCTTACTCTTGTCCTATTATACCTTAACTCTTCAGTCATCTCTGACTTGTAGCAGTGATTACACTGACTTTGGTGTTATGTTGAAGTTATTGAATTAAAAGCATATTTGGTGCATACTAGAGGTCTGCATTTTTCTACATTTCTGTGATGTCTTGACTTCAGATTTAGGGGAACAGCATGACACTATGAAGAAATCTGGTTAGACAAAAGCATCACTCGTCTCATCTCAGAAATTATGGCAACCAAAATTTGTGTGTTTGTGCTAGACCAACAGTACCTGTATCTTCTTCCTAGTAATGGGAGTACAAAACTCCTGTATATCTCTTGCTTTTTCACCAGCTTCTTCACAGAAGTCAGCAAGAGCCTCTATATCTACTTGTAAATATATGAAATGCTGACAGCACCAATCTGTTTAGAAAAAGAGAGGGCTACAGATTTCCCTCACACTTTGTTTCAGCAAATACTGACTCACTGGATAGTGGATAAACCCTACAACTAACAGGATGGCTTCTTGCTGCAGGAGCATGTCAAATGCTCTGAAGGAAAACTGGATTGTCGAGTTCTGTGTTGCTGAGGGGAATTGTGAGTGATGCAGCCATAATGAAGAAAACATGTTTCTCAGTCTTGTGTGAGAGAACATCATCTTAGTCCCATCTTTTTTCTAAGTATAATTGCATATAGTTTAATTGTTAGGTGTCTTTAAATGACTAGGATTATGGCAGCATTAAAACCTGGGCTCACAGGTTATCCTACGGTGTCAGGTGTGCAGCTATCTGAGCATCATAACCTATGCTCTACCCGATCCCCTATTCTGAGACAGTTCTGATGATACTTGAGATGCTAATTGAAATGATGCCAATGTCTCAGGAGCCTCTGTTAGAACACCAAAATAGAATGGATGATGCTAAAAAGATGAAAAAGGAGCACGGATAAACTGGCTCTTGCACTTTGCAGAATATAGTATTGAATTTAAATATGAATCTTAAGTACTGTATGGATTGGCTGGTTGTTCAATGATTGCACAGCTTCTGACCCCAGGGCTTCCTGAGCCATAACAAGGGATGGCCACATTTCAAATGATAATAAAAATGCTAATAATAATCAGGACAATAATAAATCACCAGTAGTCTGTGAAGAGATTATTTACTGGAATTTGAAGTCGTGTCTTATTTTATTGCTGAGAAAAAGTGAAAGTTAATTTATAGTCCATTTGTGTTTTCCCTTCTCAAGCCCATACTCAACCAATTGTACAGCTTCACTGTGGCTCAAAAGAAATTCTGGCCCTGCTTTATTTGAAACAGAATTGGTGACCTAGAACCTGTTCCTCTCTGCCATTACTCTGACTGCATCCATTTGAAATCAGTTGAGTGGGTAAAACTGGTGTAAAACTGCAGTAACACCCTGGTGGAACAGGTCTTTAATCCCCTGCATCCAGGCAAATTGTGTAGACCTCAGAGAACTGAATACTCAGACTCGGTATTTATGCTCAGAAAGGGGAAAACACGCCCATAGTTCATTCGCATAATAAATGTGAGGGGAAAATAATTCTATGGGGACAAACGTTGTTTGGTTTGTCATGAGACATACTTGACAGTTACTGCTTTGTCCCTTTTGTGCCATTGCAATGCAGCTATATGATTGTGCCATAAATCTGAAAGACTGTTTTGCAAAGTTCGTATCTGTGCTTGCTACCTTTAATATTAATAGGAGAATATCTTTAAAGTGAGTAAATTGAGAAAGTGGCTGAAACTATAGTTTATAAAAGAAGATTAGTGGGTTTAATATGCACTGGAGAGTAAAAGAAAAATCTTATTACTGTATGGAGAAATTACCTCATAAAGAAGCTAATACAGCAGGCTAGGGAGTAATTTTTAACAAGGTTTTTATGATGCACAAGTGTAGGCAAGTTAATGAACTTATCTTTCTAGTTATTTTCAGATTGTAACAATGCATTTCTTTTCAGTTCCTGTGCTTTAAAAAGTAAAACACATTTAATCACTTACAATAAAACTAACTCATTAGTTTGATAAATCAAGTAAGATCCTATACTGCTCCTGTTGTGGCAGTGCTGCTAAAATACTAGATCAGGTGAAAACATTAAGTATAGAGCAGAGCAAACGACCAGTTTTATTCATTATTGGAATTAAAAGGTGTCACACTGACAGGGAATGTTCATTTTTGGAAAGACCTGCTCTGGCCCCAGTAACAGAACTTAGGAAATAAAAACTAAAATAGGGATTCGGGCCAAGATTTTGCTTTAACAATTCCACTCTTCGCAAAATAGCCATGTGGTCTTTGACATTCATAAAACAGACATCTGAAGAATGTCACATCCAACAGCAAAGAAACCACAGGGGGGAGTTGGTAAATACAGAATGTCCATCTGTCAGCACCCCAGCATGGCATGCGTAGGTATTGTTTAGGAGGAGCATGTCCACATTTTTCTGCCCAAATGCAAAAGACAGACTGCTGAGTAAAACAGTTCAATCTTTATATTGATTAAAGAGATGTGCTTTCCTACCATACAACAATGACTGTAGTTGAAATTAATTCAGCAGCACTCTAAAGGAAAGACTCAAGACTGTCAGACAGTCACTGCAGATTTTAATACAGACGTCCTAGAACAGAAATAATGTGGACATACCACAACAATTTGACACTTCAATAGGGCATTTCATCGAGAGTTTATCAGAACCTCATCTAGACCACAATCGTGTAAGCCCCAGTCTTGTTGAATGTTACTATTATTCACAGCTTCCTTCATGTCATGGGATGGGACAACCTTTCCAGAAGCACTTTGAAGGGGAGAGAGGAGTATGCTGGGAAGAGAAGTTACTGCTGATCGACTAACTGACATGAACGGATGGGGCAGCTGGATTTCTCCTTTGCTGATGAGAACATTCTCCCACATAGATGTGGAAGAACTGTCTGCAAAGAGCGGCAGCCAGAAGATTTCTGCTATTACAATACTCTGAGTGATGAGCAAGTTGCATACTGCTCAAGGCATTCAAGTGTTTCCACACCCTTGTTAAAGGTCACAGCAATCTTTACTGCGCTGAACCAATTAACCTAAAAAACCTTATGGCTGGTGGAAAACTGGAGCTGTAATTACCACAGTGTATTCACCTTGGGGTGAAGAAGTATTAGTTTTCCCAAGTCCCATTTTATGATTTGCACACTGCCAATGAGCCAGTAGATACAGCTAAAGTGACTAATTTGCTATCTAGGGTTCACTTTTTGTTCAAAGGAAATAACTTCAAATAGTTCTGAGTTAAGATGCATCTACATACTGTAACAAGCAGAGATCTGAGTCTGGCTAGAGCTGCAGAGAGAGGTCTATCCATCCATCTGTCTATAAGATCTTTGAAGGACCTTTTGAAAGAATGTCTGACAGTGATTTTCCTGCTTCTACATTTTATGGGAGACTCTGCTTCTCTCTTTTTGGGGCCCAGCATAACACCATTTCTACTGAGTACTCCTTTGAATCTTTTCTCTCAGTAGGTAATTTGGACTTTGAGGGGAAAAAAAATTCTTTCTTCCTTTACTTTTTCCTCAAGAAAATGTACTTTTTCCTCTGAGAAAATGCCATGAACTTCTAAAATGTGATGTCTAAAAGTATTTGCAGGGTAAGGAATCCCATTTCTACCTTTCTGATTCTAAGATTCACTTTCCTCTGCCCCTATCCAGCCTTAACTTAAATGCTTTGATGATACATATTTTCTCTTCAGAGCTGGCAATGGAGTCTAGTATAAATGAACCTGAGCTTAAATTAAAATTCAAATTCCTCCTGAGTTGTGCCAAATTCAAGGCACCTAAGTCATTGTGGTTGGTGTGATCTTAACTCTGGTGTCTGGAGCTGACCTTTCCAGGTGGCTGACACCACAACTGCTGGATGCCTCTGAATTGTATCAAAACAATGTGATTCAGTCTAATCACCTCTTTAGAAAAAACTTCTTAAATCAGAATTGACTGGAAATTGAAATAAACAGCTGAAGGAGAAGAATGGGAAGTTGTTTTGTTCTCTGGGATTTTGACTGTTACCTGATCATAACAACCCAAATTTATGTCCCTTTCAGTGACCCTTTGAATTGGTCTTTCAGTGAACACTTTATATGAGGATGAGATCCCAGCACCATCATTGTCTGTGGTACATCTATACCCTTCATTTCATCTGACAAAGACTGGCTTTCAAAACATTTTCCACAGCTTTGAAAAAAAGAAATAAATTTGCAATGATTTTTTTTCCACATTAAAAAAAAAATAATCAGACAATGTGGGTGCTGCAGTCAGAGGCTGCTGATTAGCTAAAAATGGGCTTTCAAATATACAGCCTTGATCTCAACCAGCTCCTACATGACTCCTTGTTCTTTCAGTTTGTTTCCAAAAACAAATAAAGTATTGCAAAGTAAACTTTCTCAGTTTTCAAGAGCAAATCACCTATATAGATGTATATATTATATTTATTATCATTAGATATATATACAATCTACTATCTATAAAATAAGATTATTTTTACTGCAAAATGTAGGGATCTGCAGTGAGAAGGTAGCAGATATTGATCATCTGTGATTGGAGAAACCCTCTCTGTCAGATGTTGAATGACATACCTGTTTGCAACTCCAAAACTTTACTGAAAGATTTTAGCTGTTTTTTCATATATGTCATTGGAAACCAATAAAATGGTAACATTGGAGTGGCAGGAATGAAAAAATGTGTGAAGAGAATGGGCCAACCTCTACTCTCAGTAACGCTATGCAAATGTAACCCTATGCAAACCAAGAAGTTCCTCTAGATTTATGTCACTCCTTCTTTAAATCAGAAGTACTGTTGGGGAGGGTGCAATAATTCTACGACAGTATTTGCCCAGGAACAAATATTTTGCTAGACAAAACCTCAGTGTGCCTTTTTTTCCCACACTAGCTACTAAAGAAATGGATCCTTTTTTAGACTGCACAGATTAATTAGTCAAGACACACCAGCCACCCCCTCCAAAAAAGACAAGCTGCATAATAAGATCAGATAGAAATGGTACTTGAAATATCACAGGAACATGCTTTTACTTTCAAGTTAAAGTTATTGAACTTGGACGGAAATATTGAAAACCAACTTTTCTGTTTGTTTGTTTGTTCTGGTTTATCTCAATGTTTCTGCTCCAGAAAACAATGATGTGCAAATAACTCTTCGATAAAACGAGCTTATTATCCAGAAAAACAAATGAAGCACAAAAACTTTGCCTTACTTTTTTGAACATGCAAAAAAAATAAGATGTTCAGTTTGAGAGGTGGGCAAAGCCTCTTCCAATCATTACTTTGACCTGAAGTTTTGACTGTGTTCAGAAGTGGACACTGGTCTCCCAGAAACAAATTGTCAAGAATAATGAAAAAATAGCAAACATTTTCCACCAAAGTTTCCTTATATTCTGAGAAGTGATTGCATCTGCTGGGCTTGCCTCATTTTTGCATATGTTTTGCATGAATAGCTAGCTTCACTGGCTGAAACTTTCTCAGGAAATGAAATTCAAAGAGCTGTGTTAAAAGCTGTCATCGAAAATGTCAGGTCTCAGTTTGCAACAGGGGTGTATTTACTTGCCTGGTTCCCAGTGCACACGCTGGGGGCCGGGGGGGGAAGTTGTTTGCAGCATAAATGGATGGTTTGTGGCCTTACCCTATACAAGGAAGGACAATGCCAGGCAGCTTCAGTGACCACTTATCTCTAAACAGCATTGTTTAGCTTGGAATAATAATGACCAGGGCATTGCAAAGAAAAACATGAAATGCTCTGATTCAATTTATTGTGCGCCCCCTCTGAACTTGCAGTCACTCCCATCTCAGTGATCCAAGCGTTCTGGTGTTGGTGGGGGTTACTAACAAGACTCTTCCAGGGAACAGTTGGGGGCACCACTTGTACTTGCCAATTAGCCATCTGTCACTCTGACTGATCACTTTGCAATAATGACATAGTAGTGATCAATTTAGTGATATTTCTGGTAGGGGAACTTGTTTGGTCTTTACCTCATAAGCCAAAGAGAAAACTAGCACCACGTCTTGGGAGAATGCCATGAAAATTGTGTTTTGTGTTGCACAATGTCCTGCTGGAGTGCATTGTGTAGCAGGAAGAGCTGAGCTCACGGAGTCAGATGGCGAGCTCTAGATCTAATGTTATCAGAATATGACTGCCAGAGGAAGGAATTTGTAGTGTCAACACAGTGCCCAGAATAAGGCTGTCAGAAACCAAATGTGAGCAAGGATAAGAAAACTTTTAACACTGAGTGCTATAAAAGAATGGACATAAGCCAGGAAATAAAAGCACATACTCAGAAGAGGAGCACAGAGCAAACGTGAACTAAACCAATGTTTAAATGTAAGAGAACCTTCACTATAGAATAAATCTAACATGAGAGTCAGAGAGAGAACAGTGTGAATTGCAGAAAGTCAGAAATGAAATTATAACAGACATTCACAGCTCTGAAATCTCACTCCACAGAAAGCAAAGGGAGACCTGCACAGGACAGGTGGCCATGAAAAAATAAAACACTTTCATGGAAAATGTGCATCCATAGTAATGCAACATAAGGCAAGAACCATATTGTTCAGAGCAGGAGTGAGCACCGCACAGCCCAGCACACCCTCTCCCTTGGTACCTGAAGCCCTCCTAGGGTGGTGGGGCTTTAGCCAGCAGGCCCTGACAGATGCTGCGGGGGGATGGGGGAGCCGCTTTAGTGAAATCTGATTCTCTATCTTGTTCTCCAGCTTTTCCTGATAAAACCAGTTCGGATGCAAGGGACAGCTGAGTGCTCTTGCCCCTGCCAGTAGGACCATGGCCAGGGCTCATCTCACTGCGGGGCGACCATCTGCTGCCACTTAACAGCACAGGAAACCACCACTGAACAAAAGCATCCACTCCTAGAGCATCCCACCTCCTGCAACAAAATGGAGGGGTAAAGGAAATGCTACTATATCACACACAGTATACAATGAAGAGACATTGTAAGTAAGTTTACATGCTAGTTTTCCCCCTGGATGCCACCAACAGGTACAAGGATGTTATTATGAGGCTTCATAGCGCCCAGGTAGATGAAGGAGAGCAAACAGCAACCACAGTGGTGGAAGGATGGAGGGAGGGAGTGTGGCCTCCCCCATCTGCAGAGAAACCCCTTTGCTGTGATTAGATTTGAAGTTGAAAGAGGCTAAGCCTGGTGTAGGAGCAGACAGGGCGATGCCTTTCAACAGCATCACTCCTCAACAGTGCAGAATTTCCTGGTGATCCTCTGCATGCCCTGCATGGTATTTTGGTGTTTCTGTCAGTCCATGTACACTTTCACATGCCATATTGTGTTGCTGCCTGAATAGGGGATAGTGAACACATACTGTGAACTTCACTCATCCAGAGATTTGCCTGATTACATACCTACCCACCACGAATTTACTTTCTGCAGACTTCTCTTGCTTTTTTTTTTTTTCAGAAGGAAATTTGAAATCCTTATTTTGAATAAATGCCATGGGAAATATGTCTTTTTTTTTTTTTAATAGAAGATTTGAAGTGAATAAAAAAGTATGACCTTTGGTTTATTAAAATCCTCTATTTAACATGAGGGGTGTTTTTTAAAGGAAATACTAAAGGAAATATTTTTAAAGGAAATACTAAAAATTTTGAGCTGGTCAAAACTGATCTAGGATGTATTCCAACAAAGAAATACATAGCTATGAAGTTGCCAGTAACACAAACATATCCATTTATTGCATTTTGACTTGACAATCACTCAGAGAGAAAAACAAAGGCTTTATTGTGGAAAATTATTAAAGCATATAGAACTTCTAAAAGAGAGCGTAAAAGGATGCAGATGCACATCCCGAATGCAGGGAAGCACTCTTCCTACCTATAGTGCCTGCTGCCATCATGTTCACCCAGAAAAACATACCCTTCTCAAGAATAGTCAGAGAACCTGAAACTCCTGGGAAGCAGACTGATCTGCCAGGGGTGCAGGAGATATGCCTCCTGGGGAGGCCTTTCTAGAAATGAGTTCTTTTGAGTAGCAAAACTTAACCAGATGATCAGGGTGGAGAAAGGCTTTTCAGAAGAATCTTTTGTGTATACTGGAGTATCATTTAGCTCAGGTTTGGATTTATGACTTTCTCCTGACATATTTTTTCTGTCCTCTGAGATTATCTCAAGGTGGGATGTGTCTTCAAATGCCAGGTAGGTGTTCCAGTGGCTGTATAGAGCAGAGATTTTGGATGGGGGCTTGAAAGTATTGTGCAGAAACTTAAGGTGACTGGCTTACTTTCGGCTTTCTTGAAGAAAGGGCATAGTAGAAGTCAAGGTCTTCGATTACCTGGTGTTTATTGCCTGTGAAGCCATTGAGTCAGTTCTGCTTTTTGACTGTGACTTCTTAATTTTATCGAACAGCAAGGGCAGGAGCACCCTGTTTAAAAGAAGAAAAAAGTGTTCTGGGATAGAAATGCTGACAGTAAAACTTTAAGATCATTACAGATCTCAACCAGGAGTTTATATTTAGCTGTTAACGTTATATTTAACTGTTAGTTTTTAACTGTTGTTGAAGGCTCTCCTCCCCAGCCCAGTTTGAAGTACAAACTGCTTGCTCATGTGCCATTCAGACCAGGGTGGGAACTCCACCTGCTCACAGCCTTGCTCTGTTAAAAGCTACTAATCCTCATAAAACCGACCTTTCTGCTCTCCCCCCCCCCATCTCTAATTTCCTGCATTCCTCACACTCTATTCTCTCTTTGTGTAGAAACTCATCTTGTTCTCTTTTGAACATACTGATTCATAAACATATGTTTTAAGTTACCTCTCTTGTCTTTGGTAACGTATTCCACATGTTTACATGCCATTTTATGAAATAGTTTTCTTTAACCTTTTTATTTGCCTCAATTTCCTAATGTTCAAAATATACTCTTTTCTTTCATGTTTTTTTCTTCATAAATATACTGTACAGCTAAACAATGATGATTTTAATCAAAACCAAAACCACAGAAGGCATAATCCTTCTTTGACACATGAGGTTCCTCAGTTACATTTGTGCAACACCAAAGTAGAAAAAGCTTTCCGTTTTCACAGGGTTTTAATGTTGGCAAATCACCTTACTTTAAGGCTAAATCTTGGCTTATAAAGTATTCAGGGAAAGCTGAGAGATATATGAAAAGAAACTTAGATTTTTTTTTCTAAAATGACAAATTTAAAAATTATGTTCTGATATAGTTTAGTGGGTATTGTGTCTGTGTGTGCAAGTGTGCACAGGTCTATGAACATGTGTTGTTATATCTAAGGATAACGATGCAAGTTGAATATCCCAAACACAAAGTACCCTGCAGCTGAATTCTTGTCTGTTTTCATTAGTAAGTTATTCAACTTTAATAGTAAATGCACTTGGAATTGCAATAGGCAGAAAAATGCACAATATAGAATTTCATAAGAGCTTCATTAAAAAATAAATAAAAAGCAGCAGCAAAATAACCCAAATGAAATAGATGCAGTATTTAAAAACCCTACACAAATTTGCTGCAGAGGGAGGGACATGCAAAGGGAAAACAGAAAAAGGCCACTCCACATCTCAAATATTAACAGAAGATGGTAGAGTATGAGTATGACTGTCACTGAGGGTGGAATCTGGTGTATATATTTTCCGGTAAAACAGGAGTCAAATTGACCCTGCAAAGAGAGACACTCTATAACTCCAAGGGCTAGCCACCTTTGACTTAGAAGACTCAAGGACCTACAGATGATTAAATAAGTTTATTAAGATTCAGTTAGCCTGTTTTGTTGAACTTTGCTGAGGTAGTCCAGCAGCTTTATAGCCTACTGCCTGCTTACTCCAGTAACAGGGACACTAATACTCTAAACTGGTCCTTTTGTCAAAAGCAACCCTCAAGCAGATAAACTACACAGCAGTAATTGTGTATTAAATGTCAATTGCAGTAACTTACATGAATTTCTGCTACGGAACACAACCTATGCTTGCATTTATCCAAATTCTATATGAAACCATTCTGAAATCCAATTAAATGAATATCTGATAAGAGAATGAATCTATTAAATGCATAAAAATCTGCCAAAATGCAATGATTGCCTTACCATGGAAATAAGATGTGCTAAAAGGATAAACTTGTGGCAAACCAATTCATGGCATGTACTGCTCATGTTGTGGAACCCTCTCAAATGAATATGTGACAAAGGAATAAACATGAAAGAAATACACTGATTGTACACTAAGGCTGTGCATTTTAGAGAGATTCACTGCATTATCTTCCTTATTCATGTGGATAACAGGCTTACTTATGTCTTCAAAAATAATTCTTTCTATCACACTGCAACAATTCTAAGCATACTGATAAATAGAAAGTATGAAAATGCTAATGTATAAGAGCTGGTGGAATTTTAAAGGATCAGGACTGAGCCAAATTTTTAGATGAGATTGCTTGACATGGAAAAACCTCATTGAACTAAAAAATGAACACAATAATATGTGTATTGCATATTTATATTTCAGTAATTTGACTCTGAGATTTATGAAAATCTCTATCAGAGGTTTTATCTCTGTTTTACAGATTACATGGTTGTGGCATCCTTTGCACCTTATGAGCAACAATATATAACAGATTTATAGTTTGCTTCCTTTTTTTTTAAAAAAAAACAACTTTAATGTAACTTAAATTTAAAAGCGAAAGTTGAAGCTTCAGCTGGAACAACCTGCTCTTCATCAGTCAAGTACAAAACCAACTAATATTCTCAGCTTCTGGGTAGTACAAAAATTGTCTGCAGATATATTTGTGTAGCCCCCTCCCTCGCCCCCTGCAGCCCTCCAAATCATACCTCTAATGCATCATTTTTTCATGATGAACATGAGCTCTCTGGGACTCTGTAAGACTGAAGGGCTGGATCTGCTGGCCATGACTGTGTGGAGCTGGACTCCAGCAGGCTACTGGTGGGTGAAAGCCTCATTAATACACCTCTCAGCCTCCACACTTCATGCTTTGGTGTCATCAGATGTGTGAAACAGGGAGGTTCATGGTCATATGTAGGCTTCCTGCTTTATCCAAAAGATACATTCATTACTCATATTATATTCTGGATTTTGTGGCATCCATGAACCAGAAAAAGGTGGTCAAGAACACAAAACAATTCGGTGCTTTTTTCCAAGAGGAAGACCTCACCATCATCAGTGTAGCAGCAAATGTCACTTGGTGCTTTGTAGGAAATGGTGAGGAAATCTCACGTGCTCTCTATGTCCCTGCAAAGTTCACATAGGGAAGCAAACCCTTTATTGCCCCTCTGACATTCCCACAACCAAATGAAAATCTGTGATATAAATGCCCTTATGTGCCTGGCCTGAACATACAGATGAATCTGCAGAGATGCACAGCAGCTGTGTCCAGTGCATGGCCTCCAAGGGCCAAAGCTGGAGGCTGCATGAGGCTGCATCAGATGAGAAGAACCGCCAACACCTGGAGGTGCCTGAGGTTACAAAGCCTTTTCAGCTGCATGGCAGTGGCAAGACCAAGGGAATGAGAGAAGCACTGCAGAGCTCGCCATCCTCATCCCCTGTGGTGTCAGGGGACAGGGGTAAGAAACAGGATACACAGATTTTGTCAGGGGGCCACAGTGTTTTGGAACACACAGTGGTGTCCTGTCAGGAATGGGAAGAACCTCCCTCTCCATTTCTCCTCCTCAGGAAGCTGTAGAGAGTAATGAGGTCACATCTCGGCCTCCTCCAAACTAGACTGACCCAGTGTCCTCAGTCATTCCTTATAGGACAGACCTTCAAGCCCCTTCACCATCTTTGGTGCCTTTCTCTGGATGCTTTCAAGAACCTTAACATATCTTGGAAATTGTGGGGTCCAATTCACAGGATTGCATTCTTATACTGTGCATCCCCCCCCTCAGTATGGGAATTAGTAGCAATTAGTACAGCTAGAGCATGTTATTCCAGGGTGTACTAATCAGCATGCATTTATCTTGTGGGGTCCTTTGCAAAGAGGAAAACATGGTCATAAAATGCACTGGCTGCCAATTTGTTTGCAAGTGTAACTCAAAACATAGGCTTTAGCTTATAAACTATAATGTTTTTTGAAAGCCTTGCTCCTTAAAACCTGTCCCACTTTAGGGCTGAGAGAATTCTGAAGTTCTGAAAAATCACTGAAACCTGAAATTATCCTCACTTTGTATTCTCATGGTGTTCATTTTATAGCCTATTCACACACACACAATAAACAATTTTTATTCTTGCCTATGTTGCTGAAGAAAATATGCCCAATAATCTTTGGGTTTTTATTTGTGATTATTCCTTTAAATCACAAAGCCATCACTGAATTTCTTCTGTCTAGTTCTGGCTGCTGAAAAGAAGCACAAAAAAGGAGAGAAGTGTGGTAGCCCAGAGCTGCTCTGCAAAGGATTGGCAAGGCTGTGTGGAAAGGCTTGGAAAGCATCTGCTCTCACACTATGCTTGGCTTCAGTTAATATTCCCACTATTAGTATTTCAGCTTCATGAGAATGAAAAATAAATAACACTCTAAATAGAAAACAAACAAACAAATAAGCTAAGGTTCCTGGGTTTCTTCCTCCTGTCTGATCAGATCAGAAAATCTGGCTTGATTTTTCATTCTAACAGCCTATTCTGCACCCTCCAGATGAAGTGAATCTGTCAGCAGTAGGCTTAGGTAAGGACCTGCTTCATCTCTTCTATGAAAGTGAGAAGCTTTTTAAATGTGAAAGCTGCAGGACTTGCTCCTGAAGAAAGTAGAAATTCTTCATGATGCTGACCAGGAAAAAAAACAAAAGAAAATGATTCAGGCTGGAAAGCAGGAAAATGGTGACTTTTTTTTAATGGTCGTTGTTTTTAATTTTGAATTATATAATTGCAGATGGGCAAATCCTAGCTAATGTCAGTGCTATGTTACTGGGATAGCTTTATTACTCAAGTTCATCACCATATGACTTTGCTATGGTTGGATGAAATCTGCCCAGTTTTGAGCTCATGGCCTGCTAAAGCTGCAGGTTTCAGTGGAAAGGCAGAGCTGGCTTAGGCTACAACATCGCTAGACTGAGCTCACCCAAAAAACTGAGGGCTTTAAGAGTCCCAAGGGAATTGAGGAGTCACTGCCTATGCAGAATAATTCAAAGTAAATGGCATGCTAAAAGGATTGCTATTTTAGCAGAAGCCACCAGGTTCTTACATTGCTGTGTATAAAGTGAGGCTTCCTGAGCAATAAAATAAGCAAGAAGGGTTTATTTATATTTATTTATATTTGATACTTCAGGAATGGCATTGACTAATATTTAGACTGATTTGAGCTGTTGTTAGTTCCACAGACTGACATGTAGTGTCCTCATACTGATGTTCACCATGACTTGAGTGAGAGATTATATAAAAAATCAGTTTCATGAAGATGCAGAAATGTTTGGCTTATAAATTGAGGTCTCTTTCTTAACACAGAAAGTAGATATATTTTGAAAACAAGTGTAGCACATGAAAGACTTGATATTGCTAAGTGATTCTTCCCTTTCTCCATCCTCTCCCATCCTATGACTCAGCTCTGGTGCACTGACCTTCATCTTGGAGCTGAAACCTAAGCTGAACTCTACTGAGCCTGTCTGAGCTGTCTGTCAGGCAAGGTCAGGGAGAAACTGCCTGTGTAGCAGACTGGCACAGAACTATTTGTGCTAATGAACATTGCTGCCTGTGCTCCACACAGGTGCAGCATACAAACCCCCGGGCTGCTCAAAACCTACGGATTTTCCTTGCAGGGATGGATATGAGGATGGGGTCCCTTTGCTCAGCATCTACTTAAATTGTTATAACTGTGAACTACTTTGTAGCCTGGGGAGACTGTCATTGGTACTGATAAATCCAGTAAATGGCAGACCCTCCTGCAAAACTTGCCTGTTAGCTGTCAGATTTGGCTGGATGTAGACAATGTGATCCACTAGAGCACCATAGCAGGGTCATCAGGATAGGAACTGCACAGATAGCAAAAATTAATGGTGATATTTTTTCTCTCACTGCTGACCCTGACACATACAAATATTTGGCAACAGCTATGGATTACTTCTCAAAATGGACTAAAGATAAACCCCTACAGGATAAACTACCCAAAAGTGTTGAAGGTCTCTGATTGAATTCATCAGACATTCATGTGTATCTTCACAAATCAATGGCCAAGGCAGGGAATTTGTCAATCAGGTAAGTGAGGAAATACATTAACAGGTGACAGACAACAATTTGCCAGGACACATAACCCTAGAGCCAGCAAGCTTGTGAAATGGCAGAATTGAACTGTGAAAGACAAATCACTGAAGGTGGGGAGAGTGTCTTCATTATGTCTTGCTCTCACCTGCAACTGCAGAACCAAGTCCAGAGAATTTTTTTTCTTTTTTTCTCTGCTGCATGAAAAATGTGACCAACCTGTTAATATACATTACAAATTCTGTTACTGCCTCACTTTAATAGCAAGATAACAATCGTGTGCTATTTACATATTTTGCATTTTATTGCTCTTGCATAATTCATCATAAGTAACATAACATTCTTGTCAGGAGATGTTCTGCAAAATTTAAGAAAATGGAAGGCGAGCTGTAATAGAATCAGAAATAGCAAATAATATGGAGGTGTTTAAATAAAAGACAAGTAGGAAGTAAGAAGCATGAATGGAAGAGAAAAGAAATGAGCTGATTACAGTGAGGCATAATATGAAAGTGTGGACTAGAAAGCAACATCCTACAAAAAATGGGAATGCTTGGCTCACCCATCATGGATGAGATTGGTTTATTGATGACTAAACTGAATATACTGCAAAAGACTAATCATTATGGAAGAACATGTTTCAGGGAACAGTAGCAGTGCTGAATCAATTAGTGCAGTCTGTAGAAAACTGGAGACATGACTGAGTAGACTGTAATTTTTGAAAGGACTGTGATTTCTGAGAGCTCTAAAATTGTTCCATCTCACATTAGTATACTGCAAACAATAGTTTGCAATAGGATAAAAGAGTAGGATTTTATCAAGTTTTCTACATTGCAGTCACCTTCATTTGTCGTGTTAATTTTGGCATGAAAACTCTCAGACACTCTTCTTTGGATCAAAATTTGATCTCATTTCACATCTGGGCTAAGTAAACTAAAAGCAGACATACATATAAATTTTTTTATTATCAAGTAACTAGAACTGTTAGACTGGAAACAGAATGTAGTTAGCTGGTTTCAATTCCCTTCTGCCTTAAACATGGTCGAGGTTTGAGAAGACTGCAGGCCTGGTAATGGAATCCTGAATGTGCCACAAACAACACACAAGTTTATATTGGATGTGATCGAACTCTGAAGAGTCCAAAGGGGTTTATAGTGCTAGCTGAAACAAGTTAAATCTCACTAAATTTGGCTTTGGAGAGGACAACATTGATAGGTTTGTCCTTTCCTTTGATTCCATCTCCCACAAACATCACGTTGAACCATTGCAGGGACCTGGTCATCAGCAAGTCACAGGTAAACTGTCTGGATGTTCCCTGGCTTGGGGCTGGCAGAAAATCAAGCACCACACGTGTTTCAGCACTGGAGGAACTCTTCTTTCTGTGGATTCATGACTTATAGATCACACCCCTTTGCATTTGTGGTCACGTATGTCCCCCTGGCAACTGAGTGAACAACGTACCATGTAGTAGTGCTAAGGGAGGATTGTGTTATAGCTTTCTTCTAACGTAATTTAATGGCTAAAAACGAAGAACTGCATGCATTCATGTATGCATGAACCACAGTCTGGAAAACTCTATTTTGATTGGTAGGGGAATATACAGAGATGTTGGATACCGCTGAATGATGATAACTGATGGCAAATCTGACATCTAAGAGCCATTCACAATACATTGATACATAACCTCATGTTTAGAGACACCCTTCCTCCCTCCCCCATCCCCAAAACAATCTGAATAATGAATCAAATGGTCTCAGGAGTAATTGGATCTTTTTCTGTGTAATTAGCAATTTTTCCCCTTGCATTATAATTTAAAGTACTGCGGTTGAATTGAGCAACTCATGTAATGAGTCATTAGACTGAGGCTTTTAAGGAAGTTATTTCTGAAGGTCTGTGGAGGCTAAAATATGTCTAAATTAAAAGAATGACAGGCTGCAATCACGGCTGTAAAATAAAGGTGCTCAGTAAGCAGTCCTATTACAATCAGAAAGAAAAAGAAGCAGATCTCTGTCTTGTGCATGGAAGCAGAGGAAATGATGAATACCTTAGGTAACTCATTCTGTGCAAAATCAATCTTTCACTGTCAATTTTAAATGAACTAATTTGTTCACAAATCTGCTCAGTCAGTTTGGAAGCATACTCAGTTCATCCATATTAGCAAATCCTTTAATCTTGACTAGTCCACTGAGTAAGAAATCTAGAAATGTGTTAATATGACTGGACATATGTAGTAGGATAAGAATTGATTCTTTTAATTAGTGTCTATTCAAGTTATAGTTCCTTCTTTTACTGAACTATTGACCCACTGATATATAAAGAGATTACTGTTATGACTAAAATACCTTCCAAAGTTATATTTAACTCTTTCTTTATTGGTCAATGTGAGAGAGAAAAATAATCTTTGAGGTATCCAAAAATAAACAATGTAATCTAATTTAAGGTTTCTTTCAGACATGTTCCCATTAATTCCAGAGATTCAAACCAATATTTGAAATTTAAAAAGCATAAGCTGCAAGTTACTGCTAAAGGAATGATATAATCCTTTCTTCCAATTTAGATAAAACTGTGAAATCCTATCTGTAATCCTAGTTTGTTATTAAGACAGTCAGAATTTCACCCACCACAATTCAGCTACTGAACTTGGAGGTAAAACCCCACTGAAATTAATTGATGACAAAGATGTATTATTAACAAAAAAATCAATCAAAAAATGGACAGAAAGAGATGACTCCTATTCCTCTCATTCCTTCTCTATCGTCACAGACTGAGGCCTGAATAGGTTAAACTCTAGTAAACAACTGTGTATAAACTCACTGTACTTTGCAAGCAAACAAGATTATGCTAGCTCTTGCTCCCCCATGGAGAGGGGACAAACACTAGAAACAATTCCAAATAAACGTACATTTGCAATGGGAAGCAGTGTTGTAAAGATCCCAGTATGGTCTTTGTTGCAAAAAAAAATTAAATGTGGCTGGTCAGTCGCATTTTCTTGTTGCTCTTTACCTTACGTTGTGAAAGAGCCTCTCCAGCAGGGTGGTCCCAGGCAGATATATTGTCCCAATGCTGAACATCTACACACTGCTCGGGTAATAAGTGCATTATTAGTATTACCAACAGGGCTGTGAACAATAGGTATTTAGATGATCTTTATTAATCTTAGGAATAACTGGACCTACTGCAATAGAAAAACGCCTTAGCACCCTGCCTAGTTGGAAAACCACTTTTTCTAGCTTTGAGATTTTAGCATAAAACTAGGCTTTTAATACTTTCAGTGAATTATTTAAGTAGAACTCTAGTATGGAAGCAAAAGTGAGAAGGGTGCTGACTAAAACAGGGAAAAATATTGTATACTGAAGACTTATTACTGCAAAACAGCAAGCCAGATCTCTTTGCTCTTTCTGAGCCTGGATAACCTTAATCCTGCTGCCTTTGCCAGATCTATTGGCCCACTAAGGTATGGTTTTAACCTGGGGTTTTGCACTTACCTGTCTCCTGTAAAAGTACTTTTTGCTAGCTACGATCTTTAATTAAGTAAATATAAGTAAGAAAAGAGAGGAAAATTTTCCTTGAGCCTTCTAGGATTTGTCTTTCTGTCATCAAATTTTCACTTGAGGGACATTCTCAGGCAATGCACGATAGGAAGAAGATAGCTGTTGCATTTTGAATTCTGTATCTGTGGAGCTTTCTGAGCATCCATCTGCTTCATTTCAGACCGTGTCTCTCCCCAGTTTTCAGTGTGGTGATTGTTTTGCTCACCTACTTTTTCGGTAGGCTGAGCTGCTGTGGCCTGACTGGTGGGAACCAGCAGATTCCTGTCACTGAAGGCAGCAAATTAACAGTGGCTTTTCCCAGTCTGCTTTCTTACTGCATTAAGGTTGGCCTTTGCCATCTGAGCTGTTGATGTGTATGAGCTCAGAGTTTCTTAACTGGGTATGTAACCAGTCTGAGAGGGATTAGGACAACACAACACCATAACCAGCCATCTCACGTGCTCTTGTTCTCTCGTGTTAGTGTAACGGTGGGTGTTACAGCTCCCCAGTTATTGTTTAAAGTTTTGGCCAAAAGTGTCTCTACAAACACTCAGCATTCATTTATGTCTGTGGTTTGACATTTTTCCTCTTAATTTGCCTCAGCAGCAGCCATTTTCTAGACTTTGGCTCACTGATTTGTATCTAACTATCTCTAGCAGTTACCCTTGCAGTGCTCCCCAGTGCCCACCCACTTCCTATTCTTAAAGCCCAGGCCTTTGAAAAACAGGATTAGAAAAAGTGCAGATCAGTAGATGACCCTTGATTTAGTAGACTACCACAAACACATTAAAGGTGAAAATGTTTTCTTTGCCCAGTGCTCCTAACCCAGCATTCCAGTTTGTTTGTAATTGGGGCCTGCTGTGTGTCTGAAGTGTGGCAAGAACTGGGCAGGGTATGCCCAACACCCTGCTGATGGTGGGGAGTCCCTTGTGAGAGTCCAATCGGTTTGAATGGGAGCTTGTGCTGAGTAGTGGATTTTTGTTTCCTGATCTAAGTGCTGTGGATAATTCTGCATTTACTTTAATGATTATTACAACTTCACAGAGAAGTACCTGATTCTGCAAATAGTTCTATGAAGTGATTACCCTTTGCAAATGCCAGGATACTCAAAGATAACTATGTTACTCTCATACATCTCTATCTCCTTATATGTAATTCTCTGTATATATTTATCTGTGTGCTATTTTTGCATGATCCTG
Organism: Pseudotriccus pelzelni; assembly: GCA_035584735.1. Classification (NCBI taxonomy): domain Eukaryota; kingdom Metazoa; phylum Chordata; class Aves; order Passeriformes; family Tyrannidae; genus Pseudotriccus; species Pseudotriccus pelzelni. The sequence continues at coordinate 13,042,494 of JAWMRA010000009.1, read as the reverse complement.
ATGGACAGAATGGCTTGGTTTGGCTCATTTAAAATCTTAACAATGCTGGCCTTAAATGTGGGAAAAAAAAAAGTAAAAATAGTAATAATGACATTTTTAATGTCTAAATTATCACAGAATCTGAAAACACTCCTCTTGCTTCCAAGGCACATGCACAGAAGAAGAATGACACATCTCTATCAGCCAGTGCATCTTGATAATTGATCAAATTTCCATTTTAATTAGAAAACATGCACCCAAAGTGAGTGGGATCACAAGATCCTATCAGCTCAGTTTTTCTTAATCCTCTGAGGTGAATGAAAAAATGAAGTGCCTGGCCTTTCACTAACTCTGAATTCCAGACACTGCCTTGACCACTGCTTGTTCGATTTATCTGGGAATGTCTTTTGTGCTGTATGCTCTCTGATTGTCTGAAAATGCCTTTTAATTTCCTGAATACGTATATGTATACAATGAATATTAATCAAGAGCTGATTAGTATCTCTTCTGCCATCACACAACAATATTCTATCAGAGACAGATTGTATCTGCAATTGCATATTTAAAGTCTACACTGGAAGGGTGCATGAGTTTGACTGAGTACTGACTGGAGTCCTCCAATAAAATTTTGGATTTTCTCATCTATAACTGGGAAAACGGAATTTAAAAAAACCCTTGAAGTACTTGTGCATTTTTCCTCTGGTGAAACTGTTATTTCCTTACGTTCAGATATTGTAGCCAGCAGGGCCATAAGAGTTGCCGGCCAAAATCTTACCACCAATCTCAGCTTCTGGCAGGAGAGAAAAGAGCTCCTTCTCCAAGGGGCACAGAAAGATTGCAGAGCTACAGACCTGAAAGCTATGCCCAAGCCTTGCAACCTTTGCATGAGGTGAAGAAAACAGAGGAAGTGAACAGACTGCCCACCTGCTAAAACTGATGCTGCAAACTGCCCACAGGAGAACTGCCAAGGAATCCATTCTCATATTGCCTGCGGAAGGAAAGACCTCCACTGTGGCTCTTCAAACCCAGCTTCCATCCCTGCCCTTCTGCCCAGGAAATGCCATTTGCTGTACATGCCCAGTAACTGCGACAACTTTGGAGAGAGTAAGGCTTTTCTTTCAGTTTCTTGATAATAAACTCAAACTTTTAGTCTGCTTACCTCAAAATACTTTCTGTTTTGTATCCTCTGGTGGCTGTGGCTCTGCCTTGTGTGCAGGATGACAGATTGAGTGCTAATTCTACCACCTGTAGACCTTGTTTATTTCAAAATGTCACTTGTTTTTTATATCTTAACTGCCAAGAGAGATGTTTTCCCAGGACACTGAAAATCAGTCATTATTATAACACAGATATTAAGCCACCCATGTTTCAAACACATCAGTCAAAGATGTCTGTCCTGCAACTGTACAGCAGAAAGGGCAGCATGTTATTAGAGAAAAAGAGAGAGAGAGAGATACCAGGGGAGCCAAAATCATTACCTGAATATATCACTGAGGCTGTCTAAATGCTGTAGGACCCATGGCAGAGCCCACATATTGTAATGGAAATTTCTATCCTCTGTGGTCATGTAATTCCTTCTAGTAACTTCTCATAATGTTTCATCACAGAAAAATCTGGTCTCTGAAACCTCCCACCTTTGGGTTTGAGTCATTGCAAAAATTCTGTTTTTTTCCAGAATGATGATGAGGAAAAAAACTTCCAGAAGCCCAATTCCTTACCTCCAGGCTTTTTGCAACCTCCTGAATGTGCATCTAGTCCCCATTAGGCACATCCTAACACTTACTTCAGAGTCCAGTGATGAACAGAATAGGAGAGAGCAAGGCAAGAAGAGAAAACTTTCTGAGGGCATCTGCTAGGCCCACGTTGGCTGTCTTGGCAAGACATGTCAGGACGCATTGGTAGTGCGCAGTGAGGCTGAAGATTCCCTACTGGCTGGAACCGAGTCATTTGCCAGGCTTTCCTTGTCAGGGAGAGTTAAACCAGTCACTGATCCTAATTCTAACACTGTTGTTGCAGCATTCCAATTTTTAATCGCTACATGACTTGTCAGGTTGAATATGAGCCACAAGAATAAAATTTAAAAACCTCCTAATAATGAGGGTGTCAAAGATTACTAGCACTTGGTATTTCTACCATTACCTTTCCGTTTCTTAAGAGTGGAACCAAGGTGTAAGTGCGCTTGTTATCAATTTCCCTTTATTTTTTGATTTCCACCCACAACAACTCTTTTGCTGATTTCCATCAAGATAGTCGGCATAAGTAGCACATTCCTGCACCCCTCATGTAGTGTCAGGGAATACGGTGTCAGGGGAGCTTCCTTCAGGCTTAAGAGCATAATTTGAAAAGGGGATCCCCTTCCACAATTATGGGGCAATATGTTGACAATTAGGTAAAAAAAGATAAACCTGCCATATGCCTTCATCCTAGGGTGGCAATCCCTTTTTTCTAAATGCTTTTCTCCTGAGTTTTGAAATATAAGAGAAGTGGATTTCTTGCTGCCAATGAGCATTGTCTTTGGTATGTCACAGTTTTGCATATTGCCAGTTTGTCTGTATATGTTTGAAGTTTGAAGTAATTGTAGACGATTGAGGCAAGCAAAGTGGGAGACACCCAGAAGTGAAGGGCATTTTTCAGGCTGGCAAACTGGCACACACATCTCAGTATTCCTTTCCCCATGACAGAGGACGGCTGGGACAGATGTGCTTCATGCTTAAGTTCCTGGATGATGACAAACAAATCAGCTTCCAGGAGACTCTGAGTTCTCATCTGCAATTGAACTAATTTACCGTCTTCATCCGCTGTGTGAATGAAATGCAATAATTGATTTCAAAAGGCACTAGCATGCTAACAAATATAGGCTGCTGAAAACCAGTCTTTTTCAAGAAAAATTAGCTTACCCTTAGCAGTGCTTCAGTTCACTGATTTCTTCTTGTTTTGTTGTTTTGTTATAGAATGCTTAAATGCACAGTACTTCCCACAAAAGAAAATCTGCACTGTAATCTCTAATCACAGCTGAAAAGGCAGGATCAGCTGACTGCATCTTGAACTGACATTACAGGTAAACTTACAGTACATGACAAAGGTACAGGCAGGAAGAGTTAAAAGCAGTTATGACTTTAACGTTGATATCAACATACAACTAAAGCAATTCAATATTTAAAAAGTTTAATAATATGTGGATATTAAGCTCAGCAACAGAGCTGAGTAAAGAAAATGGGGTCATCCAGTGAAGAATGAAAAGATATGGAGAATCTGTCTGTCAGGTGCTGTGGTTTATTTAAAAAGGTATGGTATGCTGCATATTTTGGATTGAGCTCAATGATTATTGCAAAATATTATGTTTTCATGAAAAAAAAAAAAAAAGCCCTTTATCTGGGACTTCAAAAGCAGGATGTAGCAGGAGATACTGTGATCCCACAGTGCTGTGTACCTCACATCCAGACAAGCCAGCTGCTCTGGTAGGGCTACCTGTCTATCAGTGCCACTTGTGCAGCTGACACAGCTTCTGGAATCCATCCCCAGCTTCTCCTCAGTGAGTTAGGAACAAGAGCTCTTAACTTTTAGGTGCATTCTGTATTTGGGAAAATCTCTCTGGAACCTCTCTGCCTTATCAGTGTTTTTTCTGGAAGCATATTGTGGCTCCAAGGAACAGCTCATGAGGCTCCTCAAGAAAAAGCTATGGTGGGATCTGCTCTTTTACTAGTAGAACAGAGAAATTTGCACTGAATATAGTTCCTGGATGCTGCTTTGGTCCACCTATTTCACTCAGCTCTTATTAAGACCCCTATTCATCTCAGAAATTAATCAGTGCTACAAAATCTATGGTATCCTTCCTTTTCGAAGCTGAAAGGTACATCATTGCAGTGACAAAACAATTAAGGTGTGACTTGACACAAAAGTAAAACTCATGGACACTTACATGTATTGCTACTTAACCAATGAATTATCTAGTGCAGTCGCTGTCACACTCTGCACCATCCCTGTTGTTATGACTCCTTCCTGTAAATATGAACTGATCTGGCAGAACCTATAAGGGTTTTTAAGTGTAAACAAAATCTTTCACCAAAGAGCATTCTTGGTTCTATGTCCCAGTTTCAGAAACGCACACAACTAGGATTCAACAAAACTTTCCTAACCACAAAAAGTACCAGGAGAGGGGCAGAAAAGCCACATTTTCTTTTTTAAAACTCAGACTATGGGTAGTTTGAGTCTTTGTTCTCTTTTATTCTGATCATCAGAGGTCGAGGAAAATCACACTTTTCCCTCAGTTCAGAAAAAGGTTTTATTTTTGTCATTTCTATTATGAGAAAACTGGGATGAATGTGATTTGGAGTTGGGCTTGGAAATAGCTCATAAGTTAAGTTTCGGTTTTGCAGAACAAAATCTGACATTGTCCTGGATAAAACATGCTTCTTATTATCAAAATCATGAACTTGTATAGATGTGAATAAAAATAAGATTTAGCTTTTTTAATCTTTCCTGACAACCCAGGGTACCGGAACTGTTTGCCTTCTCTCTGAACCACCACTTGCTTGAGATTTTCAAAAGAGGGAAACAGGATTAAATTTGATTAAAGGTTGCAGGGGTTCAGTGCAGGGTAAATTATTTTTATCCATCCTGATTTGGCTTTGTCTTGAGAAACCAAGTTGACCTTGCACTTTAGCTACCCTTGTTTTACAACAAGGACTATCTCTACACAAAATTTTTACAGATGGCATGCAACTCCCCTTTATCAAGTATTCAGTAAATTATTATAAAACATTTCAGGTGTTTATCTTTGACCTCAATTTCTGGTAAATATATTGGAGTAAAATAAAAAGCAAGATGAACCTTACACTTTTCTGTCATTATACAGCCAAAACTTGCCCCAAAAAACCTCTGTGCATCTCTTAGTTGCCTTCAATTTAGATTGATTATGTCTTTATACTGGGGAGAGGGCCTGCCTGATAAAAGAATTGCTTAATCTTTATTTGCCCAGAGCAGTTGGAAAAATAAGTGAAGCAAGCAGCCTCCTGTGACTGATTTCTGCTCACTTAAGGCAATTCACCCTTGAAACAGAGAATAATTGTTCTCTGTCCTTTTTCAGATACTGTTTTCCCTTTCATGTATTATATCCAAATAATCTTTAAGATTGTGAACATAAAAGAAATACAGGGTGAATCAAAACCATGCACCAGGCTAAATTCTGCTTTCAGAGGCCTATCCACAGTTTTCATAAAAGTCAATGGAAGCCACACATCTAGAAGCAAAATTTGGTCCTCAGTCTCGCAAAATTCTGGGAGCAAAAAAACTAGAACAAAAACACAACAACACCTCCCCCATTAGAAATAATAATAATAAAAAGATAGCTTCAGTTTCAAATAACAGGATAGTAATGTGTGGGCTTTGCTAAACCTACTGGGTGCCAACAAAAAAAATATGATAATCTTTAGAATTGTACATTACAAAGAAATTTACTTTTTAGGTAGTACTCATCTGGACAAGAAACATGAGTCTGCATGTGGGAATTCCCTGTTTGAGGGTACCCTTTGCATACCTCAATTTTGTGTGGATAAGGTAACAAATGTTTTCCTTCAGCTCTCACAGAGAAGGTAGACAACACTTCTCTTTTATCTAGCTCTATCTTTAACAAGAACATTTCTTTCTTTCCTGCAGCTGGTCAAGTGCTTGGCAATGACCAACAAGTTATATGCCTTGTCTTATTCAGAAGGAACCTAGCAAACCTTTTTATCTAGATTAGGTCTAGCCATGATGTAATCATCATGTCAAGCTGAACTTGAAACTGAAACAACTCCTAGCAATCACAAGTTTAGTAATTCTTATTGTAAATATTTCTCTATAATTGTACATACATTAAATTGTTACTACTTCAGTAACAAAATTGTACCAGGGTGCTTTGTAATTCAATCAGAAACTTTCTTTTTTAGCGACTTCTTCCTCAGAGCTGCATCTTACAAATTCTATTCTATCAGCAGAATTCAGAACACATGGTGTGATATTGCAAACTTAAGAACTGGTTTTGAACTGAAAAAGTTCGAGTTCATCAATTAACAATTCTTAATTTTAGGATTGAAGGATGATACAAAACAAAAGTAAGCTTTTCTATAAGCAAATTAAAAAAAAAAAGAAATCGGTTGCAATCTAAAATTTGGAGAGTGAAGTTGTTATATAGCTATCCTTAGCAAGTGAGGCTGAGTACCTGGTAAATATATTTGTTGGAAATTAATAATTAAAACTAAGAATAACAAACTGTTCAGAATTATACAGTTGTGGTCCTTCAAAAGCTGTAATTATACATCCTGCAACTGACTCTTCTCTACTGCTTCACAGGTCAGTTTGTTGTACTCTATCCAAAAATGTAACACTTCTGCTTTTCACAGGAAGGGTCTTCCAGTACCTCCACTGGCAGGGAGACCAGGAAGAGATCTACTTTCATAGGTCGTATACCTGGGAACTGGCCCAAAGATGTAAATACCAAAATGGAGCAAAGATAAACTGCTGACTTTATAAAAATCATGTACATTTTAATGGGATAAGGACTTCAGTTGTTCTCTTCCTTTATTCCATCATATCCACTGTGTTGGATGCATTTGTGCTGGGCAAATTTGTGTCAGCGAGTACAGTTCTCTGCAGATGATTTGCAATATGTATGTTTACTAAAAATTTTACAGTGTAAACTTCTGACAGCTGAATGTTGCTTCATCATGCAAGGTTCTTTCAAATGTTCACTGTGAGCTAGCAGGGACCACTTATTTACCAGCTGACCCTGAGGAGGTGTTTGTAAGAGAAATCACTGTTTCGTATACCTAGTACGACATCAAGGAGACACAGATTTTTGCTTAATAACGTTAGAAATCTTAACTGTAAATGAGAGAAAATATGAAGTTAAATATTTGTCTCTTCATGAGTCTAGACCTGTAAAATGAGTACATAAATCTCTGAACAGATTAGAAATGGGAGTCATTAATCTTGAATTATAATGTAAATTCAGTTGCTAGTTTTTCTGAGAGTCCTGAATCACCTACTTTCTACTTTTCAGCTAATCAAGTTTCCTAGTGCAATAAAACAAATGACATTTCTATAAAGGACGGTGGTTGAGGGCATCATCTGCTAGACTCCCAAACTGCACTAGTACTTGAAACTGTGCTGTTTGTGGTTCTTCCTTTTGCCAGTATTTGCTTGACATAGACTTTCTAAAATACTATGTCCTGTCTTAAAAGTAATGGTTTAATAAGTAGACATGAATAGACATGTAGTTCTTGAAAAATCCAGCTTGCTAGCAGTCCACCCTTTCTTAGCCTCTACAGTTAGAACTGAGATGTAGTTTTACTGTGACATACTGTGAGAATCTGTATCTCATTGTTGCTTAGATCATGGATGGGCAACAATGGCTTTTTTCAAAGTTTCACAGACTAGCAAACTTAAAGTAGCTCCTTTTAATTGAAACCCAGACATACTTCTAGGTAAAAACAAAACTGAGCTGGCTTGAGTTTTTCCCAAGCCAAACAAAAGAGATTGGAACTTTCCATTGTTTTTGTCTGCCAACCATGCATTGTTAAAGGAATCGAAATAAAGAGGGAAAGGGGTCAAGGGTTATAGAGCTCATATTTCCACTCTACATGACCCCATCTCAGCAATAGTGGGATCCTCGCGATCAGTTCCTGTTGGTCTAACGGAACTGCTGTTTCTTAAGAAAAGGAATTACTGCGTACAGTACCTTTGTGATTAACAGAAGAATACCCTAGCTCTTCAAAGGTCCTTTCATTACAGCCCCTGAAGAGGACTCTGACATTACTTTCTTGAGATTATAATGAAAACAGCTGTACTTGTACCAATTCCCCTTTTTATTATTTTTTTGGTAACAAAACAAGATTGATGTTATGCCACTTTCTGTTCTGTCATGAGAATAGGTATCACAAATGCTAATAACTACCACAGTAGCAATATGCAGTACTTTGATCTTTTCACTGTTCTTTAATTTGGGCAGCTGGCCACTGAATTCCTTCCTAAAAATCAGTGCTGCCTATAAAAAGGGGAAAAGTGGCCAACAAAATCAAATGTGCACATTTAAAACCATTCAGCTGACTAGCCCAATTCAAAGCCTACATGAGTAATGCAAATACGATACTTTGATTTTGTGATTCTGGGCATTGAAATCTTTATACACATTTTTCTGACGATGGATTGTGGCTGAACAAGAAATACCACAACCAACCAACGCTCATTAAATTCTAAAGTTTGTAATCCCTTAGTTCACATTGGTCGCTTTGCCAAAGACTTCTTAAGAGATTATTGAGCTTATTAATGAAAATCCAAAAGTAATTTTAAGTGATTTTTTCCACTTATAAGACAGTAAAATTAAACATGCTGTGGTTATTATTTTTTCCAGCGCCAAAGGCAATGTAAGAAGGCAGGATTTGGCAACAGCTGCTGTCAGGATTCCAAAACCAAGAAATGCAAACACCTACTGTCCAAATTACTGCTGTACTGATAGAAACAGGATAGTAACCTTTAGCTTTTCTGCTAATAAGCCAGAACAGAACTGTGCATTGCCAGTTGAATTTCTTTTTCACTGAGTCAAATTTTTACAGTGAATAAGATATAATTTTTCTATTCTCTGCATTTCAGTTAGAAACCTACTCTATCTTTGCAACAAGCACTGTTAGCCTCTTATTTACATGAATCCCACATTGAAAATCTGATGGTGCTCAGAATTTGTAAGTAAAGCTCTCTGAATAAGAATTTTGGATCCTCACTTCCAACAATCAGCAATTATCTAGATACTTAACATTTTTCCTGGAAGCCACAAGACAAGGTTTCCAAAAGTCAAAAACAGTTCCTCATGGAAAATTCAGAATCAGCTGAAGACATAATTTTATTGCAAAATGCTTTTGAAAATATGGCTGTTCTGTTCATTAGTAAATAAAATGTAATAATTTTAGAAAATTTTAAATTAGCAAAATTTGTATGAAGTGGAACAAGAGGAAAAAGTTCTACAAATACAGTCCCCAAAGTGAAACAATCATGAGAGAACATCTACATGTCCAAGTTAATTCAATGTTTGGAGTGTTTTTGTTCTCAGTTTCATTTCAAAGAGGAACATTACAGTGATAAGTAAGGAAGCAATAGAGAAATCTGAGTTGTTATGTTAGTGAGTAACTGGGAGATGAGATATTGCTTAGAGAAAAAGGAGACTCCTGAAGTGTTCAAAAAGACAGGAGCTATGTATATGCTATAAGAAGAGATTATAAAGTGGAATAAAAAGTTTAAGTTGCATAATATGAGAGGCATAAAATAGAGAGATCCTAAAACCTCTGATGTTTATAGAGAAAAAAACACAGACAGTGCCAGAGAGGTGGATTTACTATAGTGTAACTGAGGTGATTGCATATATGCTCATGCCTATGTTTATGTTCAGACACACATAACCAAGTACATCTTGCACATCTGTGAACATATATTAGCCAAAATGCTCTGCAGGCTGGGCAATTTTGTTCGCAGTGATGAAGCAGCAACTGTGGTGGTTCTGCAGCCGTGTACTTTGAATGCAGCTTCAGTTTTGGAAGAGGAAGGAGACAACGCAGCAGTGTGAATGGTACCTTGCAAACAAGCTATTACAGGAATTGATTGTGTTGTATTACAGGAGTACTCATTGCTGCTTTCCAATTTCTGTGCACATGATGTAGTTTAGATTTGAGAATGTGTTCGTCTTACTTTTGTCTGAGCACTGTTTTGTGCTGTAGGCCTGAGTTTACTGCATGAACAATTGTTTCCTGCCAGTGGTTTGGTTATGTAGCAGAGTAGCTGCTTGGTAGGTATGTTTGACATACAGGGCAGGTGGTTGTGACTGTGAAAGCCTTCCAGAGGCCACACACCACTGAGCATCTATACTGAATGGTGCAGCTGTTTTCCAGAGCTTGTCGTGCAGCAAAACCAGCAAAAGGAGGAGGGAACATGATTGTACAGACTTGAAATGGCCACAATCATTCTACGGATTCAACCTAATGAATTAGATGTGGAGCTGCTTGTCGTCCCAGCATCAGTAAATTCAATTCATGGAGCTATGCTCACCAAAAAAATTACTGAAATTCATCTGGAGACTTCCAACCCCAGATTTTGCATCAGTGATTTAAGGTCAATATTGTGCCTAAGAATTTCAGAGATTAGTATATCAGCATAGATTTAGTATTACTAACTCTTTGGAGCCAACTGCCTCCTTTTAAATAGAAGAAAATATAAATGTGCGATGTATGTCCCCAAATCCTCTCTTAAATCTGCAGCAGTTTATTTATTATAGTCTGTGAATATGTCTATATCAATACAGGCACTGGTGCAATGGCAGCCAGCAGAAATGAGGTATAAAAATAGACAAAACAAGGGCTACGACATAAACAAAGAAACGTATTGCATGACTAAATAATATTGCACAGAAGGGGATAGATATGGGGCAATAATTCAAAAGGTAAGCAGGGTAACAGACATCCTGTATAGAGTAATATCTGCACAGTGTGCCCAAGAGTAGAAGAAAGCCAGCTGGGCAATAGAGGTTCAAATTTGAACTCAGAGGATGCTATAAGGTAGTGGTCGATGGGGAAAAAGGACGTAACGTAGAAAAAGAGCATTAGTGGGACCACTCATGATTGACTGAAAGGGAAGGATATAATGACAGCAGAGCGTTAAAGACAAGAATGGTAGAGCACTGGAAAATTCTTAGTTACCTTAGACTGCAAAGTAAAAAGACACACTCAGGACCTGCCTTATCGTTCCAGCATTTGAGAACATGCTTAATAGTAACCCTCTTTTTTTTCCCCCATACTAATGGCTTTTCCTTACAACAGTTTATTCGCTCCTGCTGAGATATGTAAACATACACATGTACACAGTGCCTCACACTCCTCTACAGCTAAGCATGACCCAGAAGTATAATATCATCTTCTGCATTTGCTCAGATTCTTGGAAAAATGCTCAAGGGAGGCAATGCAGATCTTATATATAGATGCCAATTTGTCCCTCTGTCTTAACAACACAGCCAAGGTCTGACCTTCCCCAGCTTCCAGGGGTTTCAGAGTAGAGGAAGGAAAAAAAAATCACCAGACTATTATAGATGAAAAGAGCCCTGGAAATGGAAAGATATTAATTAATATGTCATATATCTGTAACCCATTTGGATTTTTTAGTTACCGTTGTCAGCTTAAGACGCTGGGTGAGGCAGTGGGACTATACATGCTTATAAAAAAAAGCATATACACAGCTGTAAAGGAAGGTGCAGTATGTTTTTACTAATAAGAGATTTAAATGATTTTTTAATATCTTTTGTGAATCACTACTAAAGAAAGTGGCAACTCAAGCTTTAGGAAAAAAGGAAACAAAAGAAAAGCCTTTAGATGCCCACAGTAGGTGGCATCAGCTACTGACCTACCTACTAATAAGGCAAATGAAAGGAAAACAGCCTGAGAGGAACTAAATAGCAGAGAGCCAAAGTCTTGAGAGGAGAACAGGCAAAGGAGGCATACAGCGCTTAATTCACCCTCACTAAAAAGCTCTGTCAAACCACAAGTTGAAGATGCTACCGTTACAACAGGAAAAAATAGCTAATTGCATTATACTCCTTTGACTGGAATACTGCTGCTACTGAATTGCTGAACATGGCTGAAAACACAAAGTCTATTAAGAGTATTTAAGAAAATAACATATAGCCTGGAAGCAAGCACTAGGGCTACTCAGACTTCTGCTTGCTGTTATTGGAGCTCAGTCCTGGTGGATGATCTATGGGAAACAGCTCAGAAATCAAATTAAATGAGCTGCTTTGGCTTCAAAATCAGCACCTTACAGAGTAACTAGAAACATGGCACAGAATAAATTAAACAGAAAAGTCAGAATCTCAAATATGTTCCTCAGCTGCTTTGTGAATGTGTAATGCCTATTAGAGTTACTAAACCTGTTTCTGTCCCTTAAAATCCCCCTATAATATTTAGAAAACTGATTTCCTTCGAATGTGAGTACTGCACTCACTTCTAAGCAAATAGATGTTTTTAACCTGTCTTTAAAATTCATAAACTTTGCTCTTAAACATTTAATTGTTCCTTTTTTAACATTTACCATAATGTCAGCATTAAGTTTTTGATTGAGAAATTTATTTATATATTTAATAATTTACATATTTTGGAAAACTGTGTATTATTAAATTTATATACACATATTTAATATATAGGTAATATCTCATGAAAACAGTGTTCTGAGAAGCCTTTTTCAGGACTTTCTGGGACAATTCTGCTACTACTGATATAACCCCATATTATTTTTTGTTATTTATTTTTCACTGCTACTTTGGTATTTGACTCATTTTACATTTATAATATACAGAATTTGATTTGATTTTTAACTCTGAAATAATATAGGAAACACAATGAAAATATTTTTTAAGATGTGTGGATTTTGGGGGGTTTTATTGGCTTAGGGAACAAGAGGATTGAAACATCAATGTTTTCTTGCAAGTTTCCCAGTAAAAAAAAAAAAAAAGAGAAAAGAAAAGAAACTACTATATAGACTTCTTGCTTTTTTGTTTGGACAGATTCCTGCAATTTCTTCCCATGGCTTTAGTGACTTGTGGAAATTTTTTCGTATAGTCCATACCATCAGCAGGATTCTTTCCCAGATTTCTCACCCTTTTAAATTTGTATCCCCTAGTTACCTGCTCCATTCTTTCCTTCCCCCTCTCTTCTTCAACACTAATAGGCCTGCTGGAATCCACCTTCTAAATGAAATCAGTCAACTCACCTCAGCTTTGATTGCTTTATTCCCATGCTGTAGAACGAAAGTACTTTGTTGAATCAAAAATGTTCTGCATTCAATTGTCATAAATAACAATGCACAGCAAAGAACTTAAGCTATCAACATAAACAATACAATATGAAAGCGTGCTTCAAACCAGATGCTTCTTTATTTCTGCCCAAACAGTTTGAAGAGCCTGTTAAAATGCTTCAAGTTGCTGTTTACAACGGGTCAAATGAATATTTTTCAGTGAAATGTGTCCCTTCTGGTTTCTTAATGATTAAATGCAGTGGAACAACAGCCATCTAAAATAGCAAAAGAATATCTGATGACTTTTTGTGGTTAGGTTTGTTAAAATAGGAGGGGTTGAAAAGCTTTGTGTGAGGTGAGAGAAAAATGCTCTGACAGCATCAGAGCCACCTTAAAGATTTTAACAATTTGTCAAAAGTCACTGCACTTCTCAAATAGCCTTTTGCAGGACACTTGGGAAAATAAACGGCATATCTCCTTTGCTCAGGCTGGCAAACATTCTGCATTACCCCCAATATGTTGTGTTGTGTGCCTGTCCTGCCACCTGCCTCCTCCCTTCCCTGCCCCAAAATGAGCATTCCCAAACACAGATCTTGCCTCCCGAAGGAAATAACCAATCCAATTAAAATCTGTGTACCTGTGCTGTTGGAAAAGGGTTCTTTCTAATTCACAAGGTTCCAGGTTTGACTCCTGGGTCTTACTCCTGCTGTCCCTCTCACCTATGTCAGAACTCAGCCTAGCGTAGGTATTCCATTCAGTTGCATGTCATTAAAATCACTGTTTTTCTGAGTTTTACTGGTAGAATTTCAACCTTTAGAATTCACTTTAATCTATTAAATAGAACTGAACCTCACTGCAAAATAATCTGCCTCTAGGCAAAGACACCCAGGCAATTCGAATGCCAGATGCTGTGACCCAAGATTGAAGGTAAACTTGTTTGATAAGAAACCCACCATTTAAAAAAAAAAAAAAAAAAGAGGGGGGGGAACTAAACAATGCTTTGGCTCTAAATTGTCTGAATAAAATTACATTTCTTTTTATGTTTGATCAAAACCTTGTCAAGATTTTGAAAAACAGCTATCAGGCCACTGTACCTCTGTTGCAGCTCTATGGAGGAAAACTGCTGGTTATTTTTGACTTCATTCCATCCAACTATCCATACTCAAACCTTGCAGAGCAATATTTTACTGTAAAGTGGAAATGAAGTTAGCAACATTTCTGTTAAATTCTATTAAATCTCTTGTTGGAGAGTCTGATTTTTTGTGTAAACATACCCAGCATGCGACCATCAAAATAGTCAAGGAACAGCAATAACAGGTAATAAGTTTTTGCTATGTGAACTTCCTTAGTTACTCATAACTTCCTCATGTGCCAGAAGCTTTATAAGGCATATAAATAATAAATGAGATTCTTATTAAACTGGATCAATTTAGATCAGGTATATAATTGTTTTCCTTAAAAAATTACAAGTTTATGATGATTTATGGTAGGTTTCACAATGCTTCTTCTAAGTCAAATGCTTGTTTCAAGAGATAAATCCTTGCCTCCACAGAGATAAGCTTATACTCCTGGCCTTTGCATATATGTGTAGTGGGACAAGAAAATACAGGGAATCTTCTTTCCTACTTTAAAGTCTTCTCAGACAGCACAGGGGTCTGGAAGTCTCTAATTCTGGTGATAAAAAGATCTTTCCTGTGCTTGATGTCCTAAAAGGGCCATGAATTTGCTGGCAGATATTAACTATAAATCAGTCTGTAAAACTGGCAAGAGATAAAGTGGTTGGTGGTGCCCTGGTGGGGTTATTTTCATGTGGATTTGACTGCAGGTGCTTGACAGTATCCTTGGGACTGCTGTAGGACAGGTAGAGTAGGAAAAGGTTTTCAGTCTGTGTGGTGTAAGGCAGCATGCAAATTTCTCTGCTAGCCTGTTATGAGATTTACAGGAGTTTCTCATTATTTTAGAGAGAAATAAGGGAAGTGTAGAAAGTTATATATACATATACATATATGTATATACATGCATACATATATAAAAGAGCACATATAAAAAACCTGATAAAAATGTAGATGCTGGTCAGGTGCATAGGTCTTTCAGCAGCTCTTCTTACTCCCCAGCCCCAGCTTTATGTTTGCAGACTCCCGCTCTTCTCCCTTCAGCTTCTCACTAAACCCTCACCAGTGGGCTCAGACTGCAGAACTGGGGGCTGGGTGGACCAGTCAGATGATGGCTTTTATTGGATGAAAATTAAGCAAAATGAGTAAGAAAAGGTCACAAGCATGTTGAAAATCCCACTAGCCATCACAGACAGATATGGTAGCCAGGCTGCCTCTAACAGGCTCCATTTCTGCAGATAACAACTGATGCCCATTAGGCCCAGCTCAGCTACAGACATTAAGCTTTTTGCACTGCATGAACCCACGCTAAGTGAAGTGCATCACTGTTACTGACTTTCTACGTCTCTACCTTAGCTTCCTTCGAGAACTATGGGAAAAATAATGGTATTTCTTCATTATTGTCCTGCTTTAGCTCTCTTTAATTACATATTTGTCCATCCCTGCCTTTCTGCCTCCAAGAACAAATTTTGAAATCACAGAGAAGACGAAAATCTGTAGGATTTACATCCTAGTAAAAGAGTTTCCTGTCCTCAGGTACTGTATTCCAGCTTTAGTGGAAATGTGGAGTAAAATATTGGCCTTCCAAGGATTTATGCCAAGTTTACACTGTTAAAGTGAACAGAAGTTTTGGCCAGGATCCTTTGATATGAAGGGTACAAGGCATTTAAGTTTAGTTAGGCTTCTTACCAAACTCCAGAAAGGATCTAGTGAAAGAATGAAGCATACTAAGGACTTCCAGTAATTGTCTTATATTAATTCTAACATGATGATGTAATTCCAGGTTGCAGAAATAGTAGCTAAGCACCAAAATGGCTTGCTTAGAGGATAGTAACAGGTACTACTAAAACTAAAAATAATTTAATATTAAAAAAAATTAGAGTAACAGGAGACTATCAGAATTAACTTAGCTGAAATCAATTCTGCAAAATGATGGGCTAGATGATCCCCCTTTCTGACCATTTGATTATGATTCATTCTGTGATTTTCTGGTCCACTTTCCTTAGTTTCTTTTGGGAACTCATCATGTGTCAATCTATGAATATGTATGGGGCATTATAGAAGTTTTCTCACAACTTCCTGGACTTTCCAAGAAAAGGACAGAAGCGTTGGACCCTGTCACTTCTCCTTGAACAGAGGATGTATAGCTAGGGAACAGACAAAGTGCAGCGTTAGCTTTTTTTATCCATCCTCCTTTTGATCATTTGCCATCCTATGCAGACCTTCTAGCCAGCCTGAAAAAGAAGGGGATGGTATGTTTTTCTTCCTTTTAGGAAAGTTACAGTACGGTACTGCATTCACACTCATCTTTCTACACTTAAATTGAAAGCCAGGACTTTATGAATTCACATGCAGGAACATTTCACATATCCACAAGATCACCTTTCTCCTCAATGTTATTTGGGCTTATGTACTTTTAAAAAATATATCTGTGCACAGAACCGATTACTTCTCCCTAGGTAGCTTCCCAGAGGGTTTCTACTTTTCTGCACTGTGTCTGTCTTTGTCAATTATTTTATTTTTCCCTATGTTATACAGAATAATTAATAAGATCATAAGTGGTGGCTTTTTGCCTCAGAGGTTTGAAAACACTGTCATCAGTTGAGTTTTGGACTGCATTAGCTCAGTTTGAGAGACATGAGCTTCTACTGTCAGCAGTCAGTCACTGCTTTCAGGATGTTCATTTAATAACATCCTAAAGACAGATCAAAATTAAATCCTCAAACCCACCAATATTAAGTAATAATTTTACAGCAGACCTTTTGAGATATTTTTGTAAGAAAGGTTGGCCCACCCACACACTGCACAGAAAAACCAGTGCACGCATCACTCTGCCTGAATTGGCTGAGCTTTTGAACGAGCTACATAGATCTGTACTCGAAGGGTCTTCTATACATGCAAACTCAACTGGTGTCCTTGGCAGCTCCAGCAAGGCTGGAATACAAGCCTGAACTGAAAAACTTGCACATGCAAGGGGGAATCCAGTTCTCCTTTTGCTAACACAGATGTAAATTAGGAATATGCCTTTGACAGCCAGTGGTGCTACACTCCATGGGCATGGAATCAGGGCCAGAACAGAGACCTGGAACACTGCCAAGCTGAAGCAATATTAGGTTGATAACTCTCCTGAAATCCTATAGAAACTCTCAACTCCAGGTTTATCAAACCACAACTACAGATGCTTAAATAAAAATGAAAAAGCTCCTGTGTGTTTGTGAAATCTGGCCTTTATTTTATATCACTCTCATGACAAAAAGTGGTAGAAAAATGTCTTAAACCACTACTTGGGGATTTCCTCCAAGCACTATGCCAGCTGCTCTCAGCCTCCATTGTGAAATGATGGGCTGCTGGCATAGCCAAAGTACTTTACACTCCAGCAACCACTGGATGCATAGCAGCCCTTTGGGAGTCATTACCAACTGGTGTAATTTAGGGCAGCCCTGAGGCAGCTCTAAGTCACAGTCTCCAGAAACTGGAGGCTATAAAGGTGGCATAACACCTCTCCTCTAGGTCTATAATCTGCAATAACATTTACAATACAGACTGCATCATATTATTTCCATGTTTAATTAGAGTACAGAATATCAAACATTTTACTTTAACACTACCCCGTGTGCTGTTACTGGCTCTGTATGTGATTTAATGGGTGATCAATCATTCACATATCAGTGGTGATGTAAACCTGATGTTCATTTGCTCTTTTTCACTTCATGCATGGCTCTCATGTAACAAGAAAAGAAATATCTATGAGGAATGTGGTAGTTCTGCATTGCTGTTAAATCTCAGCAAGCCCTCCTAGAATTCAAGAAATAAGGTAGCATCAGTTTACAGACCAACTTTTCAGTGGCATTGTTCCAAGTCTGTGGCCAGCATGGCTTATGCTTTGCTTTCATAGCCAAATATCTGATGCTTGACATGTCAAGTCAGCTGCTTTTTTTTTTTTTTTTTAAGAGAGTGGATATTGTTGATACAGCTGTGAAAGAGACTTTTTTCCTTTCCAAAGAATTATCGCTAAATTGCATTAACCCTCTTCATTGGATCAGAACTTAACAAAAAGTGCCCTGTCATCATTTTCCTTTAAGTCTCTTCTCACAACCCATCTGATCTGGTGCTGCTATCCACTTATATTTCAAATGGGTATTATCCTGCCATTCATCTTCAGATACAACTTCTGTTGAAATCAACAGGAAAATTGCCTTCATGAAATCTGAAGGATTAGACCCCTTATAGTAAAAATTGTTAGATTTACTCAACTGTTTTAGGCCAGTAAACTGAGTCCAGCTGAGCTCAGCAAGAAACGGGGCCAAGGATAGTCAGGATTAGTGATGTCCCATGCCAGAAGAAGGAGGGGGGGGAGGTGGGTGCCTCGCAGAGTTGTGCTGGTGGAGCAGAGCTGCAGGAGTTGGCATAGTGTGTGAGTGTCCGTGTGCTCAGGGGATGAGAAAGAGGCTGGGGTGTCCCAGGCATGGCAGGCATGGAGGACACATGGATGCCATTCCTCTGTGTTGCTTTGCAAGTGCTTCCATGCAGTTCCGAAGGACAGCCTCAAATTCTCCTCTTCAGGAGCAAAAGCAGGAAAGCTCCCCTGCCAGGGAGAAGGGAGCAACTATTTTGCCAGTGATAGCAACTGGCAAAACATTACAACTTTATTATAATCATAGTAATAAAACAGAGCTAACAAGTGATGACTTCTCTGAGGTGCTTTTAACCTTAATAAGAGCTCCATTAATTTTTCATATTATTGATAAAGCAAATTAATCCATATCTCAAAAGAAGCAAAACATAAAAAGGCATCAAAACTAAACTGAAGTAATTGAATCTTATTTGTAGAGAATGCCATTAAAATAATGTAAATCTTCTTTTGTAAATTAACTTCATGCATAACTAGAAATGATTAGCATGCAGACATACCAACCTCTGTGCTTGTAATTTTGACTCACATCCTAATAAACTCTGGGTTTTTTTATTCATTTGCACTCTGAAAATATTAGTCTGTATGAATGCACAGTAACTCTGATAGAGAAATAGTGGGAAGACATGAAGCTGGTGAAAGATCTGTCACTGAACCTCCCAAGTCATAATGGGGGATCTCCCTCCCTTGGCAGGGACAAGTGGGAAGGTACCAGCCAAATATTAACTGTTCCACATAACTGGGAGCATCTGGGCACACTTGAAATCACGGACAGCGCATATTTTAGTACAGTGCACAAATAGTGCTTGTAGACATCTACAGCATTGATGTTCATGCCCATATCCCATGGCAGCAGGGAATTTTCCTAAGTCCAGAGAATGAACAAGGACCCTTTAAAATGAGTATTATGGCAGATGTACAGTCCCCACTACAAAAATCATGATCTTCTTTAGCTTTACTTTGCAAAGGACAGTGTGGAAGGAGTCAATGCAAACAAATATCACTAAATAAACGTATATTTTCTTGGGCCAATTTTCAAGATCACTCAAGCAGGTATCTAAAATCCATGTTTGGATAATTGGTGGGAGGTTGATAAGAAAGTAGGAATAATCCAGTTAAATTTTTCAGAATTTTACAGTATATTCTTAAGGAAATTAAATAAAAGCATCCCCAGTTTGTGTAACAGTTCTTACCTGAATCCAGGACTGGAACAAAGACAAACAAAAAGTCTGATGTTCTAACATATGACTCCAGAAAACCTCTAAAAGAATTAAACTTTAACAAAATATTTGATATTAATCACTGAATTAAAATAATTTACTTAGTGTTTAATAGTTAGAACCTTAGAAGTTCTTAAACACATATCTGAATGCCACAATGAGTGGCTGGGGAATACTCAAAAGATTCACAGGAGAAACCAAGATTCCTTTCACCCATATCCTCTACTGCTATGCAGACTTCAGGTAGTCAGAGCAGATGTGAACCCAGCATAAGCACAGAATTGCCATGTGCTGGGGAATTTAGAAAACTCTCTGTAGATATTTCTTTCAAAATTGGGACTAAAAAGCATTGCTGTATATCTCTTCGTGCCTTAAGGGCCTGAAAGAATGAAATCCTCCCTCATATGGGTTTGTGACAGACTTTGTTTTAGTTCCCATTCTTGTACCATATGTAAACAATAACATTTGTGAGATAGGAATGGGCACTTGGGAATAAAAGGATAAACAAACAGGAATATTAAATACTGCTGTGTTTTTTTTTTTTAATTTCTCAGATACAGAGATAATGCCTTATTTTAATTAAGCATTTTCTGCTTCTGCCTGCATCAGTATTAAAGCTGCAAATTTATCCAAGGCAATTTAGTGTTTGAGCATAGAGATAATAATCCACATTTTCTGAAATTAGCCAAGAGGGTAGGCTCCTGCCTAGAATTATTTACATTCTTTGACCCTTTAGGCTCAACTCTTTATCCAATCAAATTTATCAAGCAGAATTTGTTGCCTAACTTGTTTGTATCTTACACATTTGGCATTAAGACTGCAGCAGAATTTTACAGCTATCTGGCACATCTGGTAAGTATGGACACTGTTCATTAGAATAGCTTTGCAAACTGATAACATGCCAAAGCTTTGCCAAAAGTACTTATGGTAGATGTCAATCATTTTTCTTTGCCAGTTTAAACATGCACCCTTCTGGGAATAATTTTTATCTATTCTGGCACATAAAACATAATGAACAATATCTTCAGGCTTTGCAAATGAATGCAGGTCCACATATGTATACTGCATGTGGATTGCTAAACAAATATAATAGAAGGAAGGAAGATATTTATACATGTTATCAGCAAAAGTCTGTGAGAAACATCAGGCTGAGTAAGTAAATCTCTGGCAAATAAGGCCAAGAGGACTGTGGATATACAGTACAGCTAGAGCAGTCACTAGCATTGACTACGTCTGATGGTGGCATTGGACAGGTTTCCTCTCCCCCCACCAAAACTTCCCCCTGAAATTTTCTTCTGTTACAAACAGATTACAAATATCATAGATAAAGAAGAACCATACAAAAAAAAAAAGGATTAAAAGTTAGAGGGGTTGAATTTGTGCAACAAAGTGATACAGCAATGAAATAATCATAACCTAATTGCCAACACTCATAGAGTTTTGCATTATTCCTCAGTTTGTTCTTGCCTTTTCCACAGAGAAAGGGCTCCTAGTGTGAAAGACAGAGCCAAAAATGGGCCCTCCAAGAAAGATGACACACCTTTCTGATCTGAACTTTTGTCGTATTGGGGGTTACACGTGGGATAGACTTAATGTAGATTCTCCTGCCTTCATTCCTGTTACTTGCATGTAGATTTTAGTTTTCAATTTCCTAAACTATGTTTCAATAGTGGTTCCATGTTAATAGTGAAGTGGGAAAAAATAAATCCAAAAAGAGCTATAAATTCTCAGGAAGTTGCACAAATCCAGTACAGACTATTTTGGTCTTTCACACGAACACATCGAGTTTCTTTTAAATATGTACTGGTAGAACATTTCAGATCTGCTGAATACAGTAGGTATTTATGCTTTTATTTTAAATGGGGATTACAAATTATTCGCCTTTTGTCATGCACAATATGCATATTATGGTGTGGATATTGTGTTACCAATTCACTGTAACTAAGTACTTTGGCACTTAAAAAAAAAAGCCATTTTTGACCCAAAAGACCATAATAGAGCCTTTCAAGCTTGTTTGAGGCAGCTGCCATGAACTGAAAAAGTCATACAAAACAAGCTGTATGTAGAGCAATTTAATATGTAGAAACGTGCATTTTCAGTAAGATATGATGGCTGTCTCAGAGTATTCTAAATAAAAGAAAGTACTAGTGCTCATTATCTTACAATGCTGAGGAAGGCTTCAGATTAGTCCTGTCAATAGCTACTAACTGGCAGGTGAATTTACCAAATTACTTTGCCTCCTTTCTCATGAGAGTGGTACCATATATGCCCAATGTGAGCTTTTGTGGGTATGTGAAAGTAGCGTCTTACCACTGAGAAACACTAAAAGAACCAGACAATTCAACCAAAAATGTATTTTAAAGTATTTTTAGTTGTTTAAATAAAAACACATTCTTGGGTTTTTAATGTGGTTTTCAGCATGTTCCATCTTTTTAAATTTAGCCTATTGCGTCAATATTTTATATGTCATCATGAATGCTGTCCTCTTGTCAACAAAATAATGATTCGAGCCACAAAATTAAAATCAGTTGGTTCGTCAAATTCTGAGCTTAAAAAACAATTCTGTAAGATGATTATGGAGAAAATATACAGAACCTTGATAATGCATTATTGGTAATTAACTACTGACTCTAAGAGCTCCCTTCAGTTGCCCCAAACCAGGACTCTGATGCCATCTGGCAAGGCCAGCTTCCTACTGCCAATTCAAAAGAAAACATGAATCTTAGAGACTCTCTGTCATATTTGCCAGTACCCTGAGGGTGTTGCAGATACCCTGTAGCACCGTGGATGTGTCACTGGACACTCCTTTTTCAGTCATTGTAACAATACCTAAAGGTTTAAATCATGAATTCTTAGTATGATTTGTATGAATAGGGAGGGTGTGTGTGAGTGTGTGTTAGTATATACTGTGCAGGTACATATGAGTCCCTATAAATGTTCATAAATGTGTATGTGTTAATGATCATATATGTTAAATAGTAGAGTAACAAACTTGCTTTACAAATTATAATTTCCCCCCTAAGATTCTTTTCTTATAATTTTATTTTTAGCAAGAAGACTGCAGCACCCAAAGTTCACAGTATTGCCTCTTTCAGTGAATAATCATTAGAAATTCTGAACCAAGAATCAAGTGATGGAGCCAAAGAACACTGAAGCCAATAGGAGTCTTTTCATTGATTTCAATGGGCTTTGAATCAGAGTCCAAATTCTAACTGATGCTGAACATATTTACAACCACTACATTTTGTGTGGTACTCTTTGTGGGCACAATGGTGCCCATTGGTTACTTGGGAAAACAAATGGAAATGTATTCTTAGATGGTTTGACCAGTATGATTACACACTCAAAAACTAGGTCTTGTGAATCTCAGTTATACAGCTGAAAAATAATCAATTGATTCAGCTGTATATGTGAAGATGTATAGCTAGACAATGCCTCTCCATGCCAGAAAACAAGCCACACTGATGCTTCTGAAACCTCTGCAAAAGAGGAAGAGACCTTGTTAGTGTCAGTATATTCTCATCTAAAAATTAGAGTCAGTATTATTTTAAGAATGTTATAAATCCTAGCTGCTGCAAAATTTCTAAACCAAAATTGGTGTTTGCTGTTTCCAACACTAATTTATCAGTGGTACTCATACTGTACTTACAAAGAGCATGCTAGTATCAATATGTCTAATTTTAATTTTAGAAACTAGTGAACTTATTAAGTAATTTGCTATTTCATAATATAGTGTGCCTGAGTAACATACAGAGTGTTTCCAGCTAAAAGCCTGCTGTAGGTAAGCTGGGGAGGTTTTTCTTGTTCCCTACCTCAGATATGTAATACAATAACAGACATTGCACATTACAGTGACATTCCATTATGCTGCACAGCATCATATATTCTTAGCTCCCGAGGGAAAAAATGACCAGTGCAAATTGAAGCTAGCCTGTGGTCTTAGCCAATAATTCACTGGAGATCAGCCAAGTTTCTCAGACAGATGCATTCATACATACATACATACACCTACATAATCATGAGTTTAAGTGATTTTCAGTAGATTAACATCCAATTAAAAGTAGATTTTGATCCTGTTGCAACAGCGTAACAAAAATATTTATGTAGCACACATTACAAAAGAGACTAATTTCAGTGTGCCCCCTTTGAAACCTTTGAAGACATTACCAGCTCTCCAAGCATGTTGACTATCTGGAGAATGAATTATTATGTCCTTGTCAAATTTTAGAAATCATGCTGTTAAAAATATTAGTCACAGGAACTGCTTGATGGCAGTGTCGCAGTAAAGGTCTTTAGTCTGTATGAACAGGGATAACCTGACACATAAAATCACGTCTCAGTGTATGGCATTCAGTGGTAGAGGCTGAGCACTGAAAGTTTCCTTGGAGCATTGGCAATACCCTGCCAATAGATATACTGTACGTGCCATTTAAACCAGCTGAGTACTGCTTTTCCTCTCCCTCCCTCCAGTTTTTCCATTCCCCAAGGGGCAATCCTTTGGCGAACAACCCATTTAAGTCAAACAGCTATCATGTAAAAGTGAAGATGAGCAACAAAGCACATCCAAGGGAAGCAAGTTAAGATCTAGGCCCTGAGGTTCGAGGGTGGGGGGGGGGGCTAAAGAAACTCAGCCAAAGAAATTCTAAAAAGGCACTTTTTTAGCTTAAAAAAATAAGATTAGAAACTGGCTTGTATGAGCCCAACTGTGATTAAAAAAATAAACCTTTTATAGTTAAGACAGGATTTTTTTTCTTTTTGTTCTTTGACTTTTCCTTGCAGAGAAAGAGGCTATCTTCACTTAATCAGAGCAAAGAAAGAGTGGCTGAGGCAGAAGCAGCATCATGTGGGTGAAGGTCAGGCCAATTTTCACCCATGTGATGCTGCTTTATCACTCATGGAACAAAGATTAAGGCCTTTCTTTTCTTTATCCTTTTGTGCTTTCCCCCATTACTTTAACAGATCTGAACAAATCCCAGGCAGTTCATCCAAAAGTTCCTTTTAGCTACATTTAGTTCAGATCCTCTAAATTCCACATAAGACTTCATGCTATACCAACATGAAGAGGATATAAAACCCACATGTGTAGGGAGAAAAATGTTATAGAAAAACACAGAAATCATTGCAGAACATGATGACAGCAAAGGCCTTTTCAGCTGCAAGAAACTAGACACATTCAGGAATCAGAATTATCAGTATTATTATTCCTTTATTTTTAAAGGAATATGCTTTTCTGTTACAACTAAAAGATGCCTAAATACTGATATTTGGTTAAGATGAATTTAAGGTCATAAATATCTAGCTGATCTCTGAGGTTACAAAAAACCCCCACACTACAAATGCCAGTTCACTGCTGCCTCTGATGAGTAAATGTAAAAATGTTATATCACAAAAAAGTAGCTTTTACTGCATAAGTTTACACATCTTGCTGGTAGCCAGCTTAATCAAACATATTATTCCAGAATTGCATCAACTGCAGAAATAGGTCAGGATGTAATTTTTACACAAAGTACCAGGGGACTGATTGAAAGGGCAGTTGTTGGATTTGACTGTGCTTTTCAGCCTTTGGTTTTATTAAGGTGGGGGAAGCAGCCCTTTCTAGCTCATGGTTTATCTCTGTTTCAAACAGGCTTCAGGAATGCCTGTTGATTAGTGCATTTATTTAATTTATCAATCTCTTGATATTTTAAAACAATCAGCACAGTACATTGAAGTCAAATACTGGCAATCAGTTATGTATTCATAACGACCAGCTCGTTATGTCACAGGTCCCAGCCATCCATAGCATTTACCGTTTTACATACACTGACTTCATAACATTTAACGTATTAAAAGGTACAGAAAATAAAGCAGTTAAGCATTTAATGAATGAGAAAGATTTCTTAATGTGATTCCTAGAATTATGCCATTGGTGTTAATAACCCCACAGTGATCTGGGTGGGGTGATCTTGCTCCTCCCCTAATGTGGTTTCAGAGGAGTGGGGAGAGCCCTGCATCAGCTGAAGCATGGAACCAATGCAGCTTTTCATAGGAGATACTAAAAAAAGTGGCTTATCCTCCTGTACCAGATGTTATCATGTATAAGAGTAGCTCCCAAATTTTGTGTAGTTTTATGCTATGCATGTCTACAGGACTAGAATCTTACCCTCCAACTGACGTCAGCAGAAGTGTTATCTTTGACTCCAACGAGCCTTGTTTCATCCAGTGAGTCCAAGGGAAATGTTGCAGAGGTGGGTCCCCTTTATTCTGAATAATTTTGAGACATGTAAACCACTAATGTGTGAGAAGTGTGAAAACTTCTTGGATAGGATTGTATATAGATGTGCTCTTACTGAAGCTAATAGGAACCTAATAAGTGTTGTTATCCATACAATTCTTAAGAGCTTTGCATTCATATTCCTCATACTTGAAAATATCTTACTATAAATTGTCAAGATCTCTCATGCAACCCAAAGCATTATCATCTTAACAAAAAACAAGGTAACAACAGGTTTTTGGACTCTTTGGAGCTTTAGATAGAAAATGCAAAAAGGCTAGAAAGTTTCTTTCATGAATTCTGATAAACAATTTGGGTTAAAAAAAGCTGCAAGAACCACTCCTGTACCAGCCTAAATCCCACCTCCCTTCTTCAGAAAAGAGCTTTGAAATGTGTTTCTCTGGCTGTTTTGGTAGGCTATAACTGTTTAACTTTCATCAGGTGACCATTTAACACTTTTGCTGAGATTCCTTGGCTGGATATTTGTAACAAAGTTTAAATATCTTTTTAAGTAGTTAAATTCAGATGGAAAATACTAGATATTTCGATGCAAGGGAAGGGCTGAGAGCACTGGCTACAACCAATAAGACATGACAAACTCTGAGACTGAGGCTTTGCCACTGTGAAGATGTTTCTGCCCTCAATCCACCCGTTTGCTGTGTGCTTTTCATCCTCTGCTGGAGGAATATGAATTTGAGTAAATGCCATGTGACAGTGTGGCTGCTGTGGAATTTATTCATTTTTCTTGAGTAGGAGATCAATTAGTAATTACTTAAGGGCAGTCCTTATAGGCTATCTAGGTTGGCCCTTAATTAACCAATAAGACATGACAGGCAATGTATTTCTGGGCAATTTAGCACATCTCTTAGGGAGTTTTTAAGGCATGAGGCCAAAGGTCAAGTGACTTTAACCACCTGAGAAGTGCAGAAATCCCTTAGAAATGCACTGTCTAGAGTGACTTATTGCTGTTATTAAATGGAATTTGTGAATAAAAATAAGAAAGACTGTCAGCCCCAGGCATGAATAGGGCATTATTAACATGGATATGACATTGTTGACAGTTAATCTAAAGCTCCATTTTTGTCCTGAGCTCTAGACCTATTTCTTTATACTGTATATTAATACAATGAAGATATGTTATCTTCTTCATATCCTTTTATCATAGCTGTCCAATAAGACCAAGGGACACGGTTGTTGTAAATTTGCATTGCACATTGTTTTTGGTGCGTTGAAATACAGCAATTAAACCTGGTATGCTTAGCATCCCATTTTTGGACTACACCGTAAAAGTCTCCTGAAAGAACAAAATATCCTGCCTTGCATGTAAAAACCCTATTCCCGACATACTCTCCCTTGCCATCCTTAGATCTGCCCTGAATTTGTCTCCTCCCTGGCCCAGCTGCTTCTGCTGTCCCCTGCTGCTGGGCTCAATGTGCTTGATTGTCTGTACATGTCTGTGCGTTCAGGTTGAAGAAGTGCACCAGCAACGTTCACATGTAGAGATGAATAAACAGAGTCAATTCCAGCACCTTATCTTAACTATGTTTTTCTTTTCCTTTGCTTTTTTCTTTTTATTTTTTAATTCCTTCCTCCTCCCTCCCCCCATGAATGCAGAATTCTAAAAGCGCATACTTGCTTTCTAAAATACTTTGAATTAAACATATGCGGTAAGGTTGTCAAAGCAGAGCTTGTCTCCTGAAATTTGGAAGAGCAGAAGATGGACAAGAAACTGAACATCCGTTGTAAATATTATCTTTCAGCAGACTGATTGTGTATAGATGTAGATGTTTTGGCTTTGCTTGTTTCTATTGGCTTAAATCATTCCTGGGTCTCTTGATGTGCTTGTTATTATCTTTAGGCTAATGCATGTTCTGCCCTTTGTCAGTTCTGTTTGTTGATCTGTGGTAACATCCAATTCCAAAGACCAAAGACTTGAGAGAAAAAGTGGCAGAGTCAGCTGGTCGTTATGAATACATAACTGATTGCCTGACCAGCACAGCTCCATCATTTCTATGGGAATTGCTGGAAGGTTTCACTTCTGTGATCTGGCACTGACAGGGGATTTCCAACTGCCCAAGGGTTTTCCTGTTGCTGCTCTTCAGTCCTGAAATGCAGTACATGGTAGTGCTGAGGAGACACTCTCTTTCTCAGGTGTGTGGCAGCCTGTGTAAGGGTGCTGGGAAGGGCAGGCTCACTCTCCTGTGTGACAATGGTGCTGCCTCAAGTCTGGTGACTCCAGGAAGCGCTGGATTGTGCTGCCAGGAGGTTCTGACACTCAGTGTATCGGTATTTTCCAGGAGACATAACAGCTACTTAGCATGTGGTGTTCAGTTCTTCTCCACATTCACGAGTATGTCTGACATGTTATGAAAGTAATGGATTTACTGTGCATGCCTCAAATATTTTAAGGATATGTGAACACATATTTTTGTCTGGGAAATCCTGGGTAGAAATATGGAAGTACTGATATGGATTCTTTGTTTAGGCTGTCAGGAACAAAAGTAGAACTCTCCATGCATGCAGATAATTTAGGGGAATTGGTGCAGGATTACGGTGCAGAAATATTGTGTGTATTCCCTGAATCAATTCTAACTATAGAGGAGTATATCAGTTTGTCTTGGCATTCTTGGTGCCAAGATATTTTGAAAATCAAATAAATGTTTTTAACAGCAGTGATCCATAAAGCTGGATTAAATCAGTGTTTTTAAAGGCCTGAGTGCACTGTAGTTTATGAAAAGTTTCACATACTGCAACTTGAACCAAGTAACCTGAAATATAAAAGTGGTCTGTACCAGTCTGGTACAGACTGCACTAAGAGAAAATTTCTTAAAATTGCTAATAGTAAAAAACGCTGATATCATCTAGGCACAAGACCTATTAAGTTTGACCTGAAAAGTCCTTTTTTTAAAGCAACTTTGAAAACAAGTTCTCCTGACATTCTGACTGTCCTGAAACTGGTGATTTACTGTAAAGCAGCAAGACACATTATGGCATCACTAAGGCAGATAATTCTGTGTTATAGAAAAACTGAAACAGTAACAAAAAATAAAAACGTGCATCATGTTCAGCTATCAGTGAAGAAAAAACTATGATTTTTGTGCACCCAATAAAACAGTAATAAAACCATTTAAAAATAAAATAAAAATGCTGGATTCTAAAGAAACAAAGGAAAGATAATTAGTGACTCACATTTGCATTTTGGATCATGCTGAAAGTGATACTGAGCCACAAGGAATGACTAATGAATTGTGGTCCACAATCAAAGATTTCCTAGAAAAAAAAGTAAAAGATTAGCCCTTATGGTAGCCAAACTTCCCCCAAAAGGGTCTCTACCTAGAACCTTATAATACCTACCCTTATAATCCTCCATGTTCTAAGACATGTAGGAACTGCTGTCATTCACCTGAAATCAGAATTAACTGGCAGTTCTCAACTATTTTAAAAATGATCAAAAGCATTGAAAAGAAAAAAAAAAAAAAAAGAGGGGTGAAGAGGAGAACACACACTTCAGTGCTCCTCACATTTTACCGTGCTTTGCCTCCCTGCTGTGTGATTTCTCTGTTTTAGCTTCAGTACTGCTGTGGCTGCTATCTGTCTTAATGCAGAGGTTTATAGTTTTGACTAATCCTGTATCCAAACCTGCTTCTGCCCATATTTGATCAACCACACCTGAGATCAAGATGTATGAGAGCCCTCAGTAGGCATCATGACTGCTTAATCAAGCAGAGATATCCAAATAATTTTTATATCCAAATGTTTTCTTTTACTTCTAAGTGTTTGCTTCAGTGGGGCTCACAGGTATTGCTGAGCCCTTGTGCTGCAAACTGAGATGTTGGCACCTTGTCTTGTGTCTTTTGGCACTGAGTGCAATCAGCACCCAAGCTCAGGTCTGGCACTTGGGGATCACCAATGTGGGCAAGGCAGGCAACTTTCTGCTATCTCTCACAACACAAAGGACTGTTAACATAATACAGATGTTTTCATTAAAGGGCATTACTCATAGGTGCTTATTTTAAAAATGTCTTAATGTGTGGCTGAAGGACTTTAGATCCTGGCACTTGCAGTTAAGCTTAGCTGTTGTTTTTAATATGAAGTCTAATGTGAATTCTCCCCCTTCACTTGTGCAATCCTCATTCTTTTAAAAAGTAAGTTATAGAGTTATGGTGTACTAAACTATTGCAAAAGAAAAGAAAGGGGAAAAAAAGTAGAGAAATCCATTACAATCAGGACAAATATTATGGCTGTGGGTTGAAAGAGAGAAATGAATTAAAAAAAACTATGGAAAACAAAATCAAGAAAAATATAACCGAAAAACAGTGAGAGAACATTGAAGAACATATTAACCCCATAATTCTGACATATTTTAAAAAATGAAAACATAGTGATTATTTTTATTGCATGACAAAATTAAGCTTTTTAAAAAATTATTTGGTTTTGCAAAATTAGACCTTATGCTATCAAGATCTTCAACATGAATTATCTGCTCTGTGTTTCAGTATTGACTCATCTCCTACATCTTATTTGCAATGCAACCAGTCTAGAATCCTAATAATAATACTAGAGGCTTAACACACTTTATCAATCCTGGTTTATGTCTATTTCCTTGGGAAAAGCCTATTCTAGTTCTTTTCCTAGATGGAAAACAGAACTACTTGTAATCTTAGAGGGAGGATTAGGTAAAACGTGAGCTAAACATCAATACCCTACAGAGTTAAGGGCACAAACTCTTGTTGGCAGTGTAACGCAAAGGCTTAGTAAAGTCTACACACACACACACACACACACACACACACACACACACACAGACACTCTTCTATATAATTGGTGTGTGTTAGCCAAGGTAGTATATTGGAACATCTACAGTAGCATAGCAATTACATTGTGTGCGCTGGTGACTATAGAAATTACTTCAATACTTTTCATTACATGCCATAGCCAGTTCACTGGGTACTGGATATACATGCAGGAAGGTGACTATGTGTGACAGGAATACACACGTGAGCACTGTCATGAAGGTTAGAGATGCTGTACAATTGAAATTAAAGGCCACTCATTATACCTATTTCCTTATCCATTACTTATTTGAATTAATTTTATGGCCATGTTGCTAGGTTTGTTTCCTTGTACTGGATTACGGTGTTAGAGAAAAATCTGTTCATCACTGTGGGAAGAAAGAAAAAAACAACACAACAATCAAAGACATTTGTTGCAATGCTTTTTTGCTAAATGATGTGAAAGACAGCTCTTTGAACTTGTATTTAACTACAGAGAGTTTACACAGCTTTTAAAGACTTTTAAAAAAAAAAAGATAACTCATGCTTCCACAACTTCAATGTGCACCAATTATTTGTACTAACTCCATTTCTCCTTTGAAACATGAGCCACGTTCAGAAAAGGTTTCATGTCTCTAAAGATGGCTTGTTAAAAAACAATAGAAACACACTGAAATTAATTATTTGACACTTTTTTCCTGATATTTTGCAAAGAGTAGTAATATCTATGTGCTCTTAACACCTTTCTAAAACAACTTTTCACAAAATGATGTAGTTTTGTGTATTAATAACTACGTATTTCAAGGAAGCAATTGTTATCAGTAAAGAGTCTATAGTTTTCAGGGAGCATTTGGGTATCTTGGCCTTTATTTCATTTAGAATTTCCAAAGTCTTTCCACTGAAGTAACATTTACTTTTGAGGTGTGTAACTGGGACTCAGCATGCTCTGTGCTCTACTCCTTGAAGTTCACTGGTGCTGTTAAAGAAATGAGTTAGAATTGGGAGTCTCGTATCTGCTAGGGTGATTCTTAAACCCACAGGATGACTGCCTACTCATCCTTCTCTTTCTGTATGGATTTATAGCCCTTTTCTTTAGGATTCCTGAACTGTCATGATACAAGCAGAATCCCAAGTAGACAGATAAGCAAATCAGTTTTTTCAAGGGATTAAAAAAGCATAATAAAGCCTGGCAACTAGTTGGTTAAATTCATACTCAGAGGAACTGTGATGTTTTTGGTTTGGGATTTTTGATTGTTTTTTGGCTTCCACCCAACTCCTTTTTTTGTTGTTGCTTAAGTAAAAAAAAAATAAAATTCTGAGGAGATCTTGATACCTCGGGGAATAATACCACATTATTTTTTCTGCCTCTGGTATAATCATTTGTCTCTTTAAATTGACATCAGCTAAGGCCACTAAGACCCTTACACCAAAAAACTTGTGACCCCCTGCACTGTCTTCAAAGCTTATGTTATCCTTACTGATCTGCTTGTTTTTGATCTGAGACACAGTACATATTTTGGGGGCAATTTCACATATTATAGCAAACTAGTCATCTCTGTCCCTTCTACTGGCCTCCTTTAAGGTGCTAGAACAAGTCCTTTTTGGACAATAAATTTTGCTCAGAGTAAGTTTCATTAGCAAAGGAGAAGAAAGTGATGCAGTCCAGAAGCAGTTGTTGACAATGGTTTTCAGTCAGGCTTCTTAGCTGTTGTTCTCATTCTGGGAGAGGTTTCTCAGATTGTTTTACTATATTCAGTTCTGTTTTATCTCATTCCAAGACTGTCTACCAGATAACTTGGACTATTCTTCTCCAGGGAATCATCTTCTGGCTTTATCTGACTTACTTAGCTTCTGTTAAGGACTACTGTGCATCATAAGTTATCCCACAAGATTTATATTCTTCCTCTACAAAACACATGCTTTTGCTCCTGCACCAAAAATCCCAGACCTGGGGCCCCTGAGAGGTACATGTTTGCAGAACAGCTGGAAGATAACTGGGGGAGACTGCAGATGAAGATCACCTTATCCCTCTGTTTTACACAGATGTGCGTGTTCTCACAAAGGGTGGAGGCCCAATACAACACGAACACAGCAGTGGACTCTCCAAGAAGTGTTCCTGGGAGATTCTTCAGGAAACAACTTCTAGAGAGTGCTGTTTCCCAGAATAAAATTGTGATCACATTAAACAGGAGATGGCAGTCACTGAGGTGGGGTTGTCAAGCCTATGCTTGAGCAGAAAAAGAAAACACAGCTCATATTTTTTTTTTTTTTCTTTCCTGTGGTAACTGCTATCCAATTGAGATAGTTTCTCCATCAGCATGAACAGTTGTTTCAGTTCAAGAAGAAAAGACCTCTTATACTCTTATCCCTTGAAATGATGATATGCTTCAACACTGGCACAAGTGAGTCTTAACAGTTAAGTTTGGCAATTGTTATGTTTATGAAACAATATAGAAATCTGTGGCATTCATCAAGGAACGGAACATTTCCCAGGTATTTTCACAGCCCGTGGGTCAGTGATGTTCCTATGTAAAACTTTATGGGAGGCCTATTACACAGCGGAATAGATTCGAATAACTGTGCTCTGCTTGGTCTCTTCTGCACATCAGCATGTCTTTGCACCCTTGCTCTTTGCAGGCACTGAATACACATTCGCCACTCTCACAGTCTTAAATAACAGGGCAGCACTTACCTCTTCTCTTGGTCGTTACAAGGATTGCTTTCCGTGGACAAAGTTATCCAAGAATCTCCCCATCACCTTCAGAAAAGTGTTAGGCAGAAATGGTGCCCGACAAGTAGATCTGCTCTCCCCAGGTCCACTATACCTTATAATTTATTTTGCATTTTGGAAGCATTTATAAAATTATAGAGTATTTACTACAGTGATCTGTATAAGAGTTAATGTTATATTTGCTGTGTTATACAAGTTATAACATTTTCTATAGTGTGATACATTTTAGAAGACTAAATGATCTACTGGAGTCTACTGGCAGTGTGTAGGGACAACCCCTTAGCACATAAAATGTGGTGACTGTTATGGTTAAATCTGCAAGGAGTTTCTATTTAAAAACAGAGGGGTTTAAATGACAATAACTTTCTAAAATGTTCTGCATTTTTGTTTGTAGGTCTGGCCTGCCCAGCTGGGGATATTTTTGAAAGTTTGAACAAAAACAGCTTAGATACTAATAGATGAAATATAAGTAAAAACATGCTTCCTGCTTCTTTAAAAAATGAAGCTTTTGGTAAAAATAGAAATTCAGCTGATGTGACTTTCGTATGAAAGCTGTGTTTGGAAAGGAAATAGTCTTCACAAAGGGGTGTGAACAGTCTCGTTCCAAAGGAAATGGTTTTGATTTGTCTGAGGTTTTTAAAAAATTGCTCAGGACCTCATCTGAAGCCCATTGACGTCAGAAGAAAGACTCACAGTGCCTTCAGTGTGCTTGGGATCAAGTGTGAACTGAGCATGGGCAGCTGTATGAGGCCTTTACCTCACCACCATCCATTTAGCATCTGATTCTTAGAATGCGTTTTGACTTGGTCTCTGACTTTGGGATAATAGGTGTAATTGCATTTCCAAAAGCAACTGTAGGTATAAATCAGTGATGAATTCTCTTAGTACCTAGATCAAAAATTAGATCTCAAAATGAAGCCTTCATGATGAATTCTGTCATGCAGACAGCAGAGAATGGGACTTGGGTGTTTCAGGCTCTTATTGGTGCCCTGGGTAACTCCAGATTATTAATTTTCAGAGCAACTGCTGGTCCTTCAACCATCTCAGATGTCATTTGGACAAAAGCTTTGAGCAGGCTAGGGATGCTGGACTGGACTTCAAGTTGCTGCATTCTACAGTTGTATAGTTTATTTAGATGCACTGAAAAGAGAACATTTTTACAGGGAGAGTGAAGGGTATTGCACTTCAGATGTCTATTTATGAATGTGCGAAATAGTAGCTGGGGTAAATAGAGATGCTTTCTACTCATAAAATAAAGACAGAGAGCCAGATATAAACAGCTACTTTTACTGCCTACTAATGAGTACTTAATCCCCCGTCTAAAGTTGTATTAATGTAAATAAATAAAATTACAGATACACTTTGCTGGCCAAATGTGAGCAGAAGGGAGTGCAGAAATATCTGTAACTGTTCTTCAGGTGGAGAGTGTAAAAACATTGGAATCTCCACCTGGAATAAAGCCGTGTCTTCAAGTGCAGGAATTTCCAAAGAAAAGAGACTACATTAACTGTCTGGGAGTGGAAAGACCGGGAAGAAACTGTTGACTGATATCCAGCACGAATTTTTTCATCCTGTAATGTGGTCTGGGGGTGATAGCCAGCTGTCCTAAGTTTGATCAGCCAGTTAGCTGCTCTGTTTCACTTGTGAGGCTGGGGGCTGGAGGGAGAGTAAGGTAAGAGCAAGAAGCTAAGATTTTCTCCGTGATAGAAAAATATATCTTGTCAGTAAAGAAAGGAAAAATCCTACCGACGTCCCATTGTGATTACTACTTTTATTTTTTATTATTTTTCAGTTCACTGTCTAAACTATTTAGCTTTTTTAATATTCTCTACAGTGAATTGGCACCAGCAATGACCACGCTTAGCTGACTTATGGAAAAAATGTGCTAAATATCTCTTAAACAAGATAAATATTATCCAACTGACCAGAAAGACAAATAGAACATTTTCATTTATTTCCAATCAGCCTTGATGCATTAAAAGAGCAGTTAAAATTCTGAATTAATTACTGGTGATGTTGAAGCCTTAAATTTATAAAATTAAATAGTATCTCATTCTGAGACTACTAATGATTTAAGTTATTTGGATTTCTAGTACTGAAATATGGGACTGAACTGAGGATAAACTCAGCATCTGCTGAGTACTACAGATCTAAGCTATGAAAAGTTGCTAAGCGTGTATTTCTTACATTGTTAGACTTGCCAATCTCATGGTTCAAATAAATACTTCTTACAAAGCTTACTTTTATAACATTTTCTTAATCCTGCCTGCTTATTTTATTTTACTTTATACAAATGTAGAATCTCTGCAGAGGACCTTGGTTCTGCACTTTCTCCAGATCAAATATAAGTGATTAAATATTGTTTCTTGTGTAGTAACAGCGAACAGCTTCTATGAAACAAACACCTGCCGGTAAGAAAAGAACCCTCAAAGACTGAATTTAAATAAAAAAAATAGTTCTATTCTTTTTTATTTTCATCAGCTCTTCACAGCTGACCAGGTTTCTCTTGGGACCAATAATAACAATGACTTATGAAAAATTTTTGGCGTGATTTTTAAATTTTCCTTGTAGACCTTCCTTGGTAAGAGTTTTCTTAAGTGCATGCAATCTGTGGATCTGTGTTGAATTGTGGACTGAGAGTGATACTGTTTTCATGAGCATATGTGGATACTTCTAAAGCACTATGTGTACTCACATCTTGCTGTACAGTTATGCAGATTTAGATCACAAGTCCTGCTTATACTACATCATATATTGTACAGTTGTTCCAGATCTAATAATCAATTTAAAATTGAAAGTTAATACATTACATTAGTAATATCATACTGTCTATGGGATCATTTGTCAGCGTTACCATAAAAGACTGATGATTTGATAACTGAAGAGTATTTATTATACTGGCAATTTGTGCTATTATACTATAAATAAGAGTGTCTTGGTCTATAATAAATCCTATTTTCAGTGGCCTATTACTTGGTTATAAAAAAATCACCCTGGGCTGAATTAGATTTATTGGATGTACAATAACAATAATATATTACCAAAATGTACATTTAATCCCGTGAGTAATTGAAAACCTTGAAATGTGCATTAAATTAATCACAAATATTATTTACAGAGAGATTGGAATATGTCTTATGGATACTCTCAATATTTTAAACCAAAGATCTATACTTGATGATGATCTTATTTGCACAGGGGTAAATCATATCTAAAAATACACTGGTGTCAAGAGAGGTACTCCAGGGAAAGAAGATCCCTGATGAAAAATATCAAGGAGAACAAAATCAGATTCTGGATATAGGATTATTCAAAATCAGCTGTATAGGATGGGCTCAGATAAGATGTAAGAAGCTGTAAAACATCATGCGTGCTGTCAGACTTTAAAAGACTTGACACCGAGTAAAAAGAGAAACTACATCTAGGGAATGATACCTGGCAATTTCTGTTTATCTTCAGCCTGATTGTGTCCAGCCTGAATAGTTATCAGCAGTAAAAAGGGTGTCAGCACCATCTTTCCCTTGGCATGCCAGGACTGTATCTTCCCATTGCCCCCTTGGTGTGAACCACAGCAAAGTGGATGTGGGGGCGGGAAGGAGATGGGCCCAGAGGTGCTGAGCAGCATCAACGCGGGTGGTGCACAGCGTGTGCATTTTCCTCACATGCTGTGGTGCACTGGAGGCATTGTGCCTCTCTAAGGTATAATCCCTTCCAGAGTTCCCCTCAGAGTGGTATGAATCCACATCACCCTTTAATTAACACTGTGCCTAGGAGGCACAACTGAGCCTTTAGTATAGCCACAGGCTTTACATACACCTTAACTTGCAAATTGCAGATAAAAGTAGTTAAGTATAAATTTCCCCCTTTTTTTTTTTGTAAAGAAAAACCTTGATTTACACATAGAAGAGAAAGTAATTACATTTAGCAGATGTCACAGCTCTTAAAGAATATTTGATAATAATTAATCACCAAGGAAAAAAAAGAAAAAGAAAATTCAATTCATTTCAGAGCTAGAGTCTTCTGAAAGCAACCTCTGAAAGGAAATTTTACTCTGTTCTTTTCTACTCTATTATAACCTACTCTATTCTTTCACAGTTTTTACATTACACATATCATTTTAACATTGGAGCATCTTCCCAACATAGTACATTCAACAGCATGATTACATTCCCTTGACTGTTCCATCAACTATATTCCATGAAGTCAATCAGAGTTGTGACTTCTCAGCATCTTGCAGCCAAGCAACTTTTACAATTCTCTAGCCACTGGATTTATTTTTTTAATGTAGATTTCATCAAAGTTTATTCTCATTATAGCATTGAGAAAGTGAATGCTAAGCAAATCTAATCCTGATGTGCCTCTACCCCTCCGTCCGCCATCAGCATGTCAGAGCACTGGGCTTCTGTATTTAGAAATAGTATTTACCCTCCTATCTATCCATTTTTCTTAACTACTCTCTCAGCAGAGTGCAGAGAAGCAGGACCAGGATGCTCACAAGACTCTTTCTTGAATATTCAGCTCGTACTGGAGACAGACACCAAGGCGTAAGTGACATTTTTATGCTATGTCAGTGCATATCATGTGTGTCTACACCAAACCGTATTTCTGTAACTCTGAAGAGTGTCTTTTTAATTGTCATTAATTTTATTTGCCCAACATTTTTGTTATTCTATGTTTTCTTCTCTTTCAACTAATAGCTATTAGCAACTTTCGGGTTAAATGGGATTGTGTTCTGAAACAAAAAATGTTTTACTCTACTACTGAATTTTTTTCATCTTTTAAAACACATATATCCAAAGAAGAAAGATTTTTTTTTTTAGTCCACATCAAAAGAATGTTAGAAGTCATCAAAGAAAGTGGAGAGCAGAGCATATGCTGCTCTAAGAATGGTTTCAATCCTCTAAAAATTAGGGGCCAGATTCTGCTGACACTGATATCAGTGAGAACATTTCCACCTACTCCAGAATATGAACAGTCAGGTCCTGTAATGTTAAAACATGGCAGATATTGTTAAATGAAATGTACAGGATATTTTTACTAGACATTAAAATATACATGCACAAAACAGAAGCCTAATGGACAGGTTTTATTTTTTCTTGAAAGATACTAGTGAATGAGTCAGAATTTGCACAGATCATACCATTAACTCTTTAACCTTTCTGAGCATCAGGATGCATTTTGTTTCTTTGCTTTTATCACAGGAAGGTTTCAATTGTAACATTATTGTTACAGATGCTCAAGTTACCTGGCATTTCTTAGCTCCATTTATTTGTGAAGTTTTTCTAAATGCTAGCTAGTTTTGCTGTTGATTTTAGCTTCTTTATTATAAACTACAATATAATAAAGGAGGTGCTTTGCTCAAAAATAGGGAGGTATAGGGTCGGGGTTGCTAACTCAGAGCTTTCTCTTTTAAATCATGATGTTGGCAAAGCAAGTGAGCAGCCATTTTTCTCCCTCAGTAGGGACAGGCAATGAGCCTTGTCTCTCTGAAGTTAACACAAGTCCACCGTCACTCCTCAATGTGCAAGAAATCATCTGTAAGCACAACCTGTGTCGCTACAGACATCCCAAGCTGTGACAGAGCTGGCAGTGATGCAGTCAGGCTGTTGGCCCATTTCTCTGTATAGCACACAGTTCTTGATTTTTTTTCCACAGCAGCAACAAACCTGTATGTTCAGAACATAGTTCAAGTCCACCTTTCACATAATTTGCTTCAATTGCTTTTCTAATGCAAAAAGTAATCTAGCTTTAAAGAAGTTTCATTCAACGAGTAATAATGGGCAGTGGATGGTCAAACCGTATTCCTTCCTATAACAGCCTAGCCAGAAGGCCAGTCATGGTATCATCAGTCCAAACAGTCATCAGCATACAGGAAAAACTTCCCACTCGTGGGATGTACCAGAATCAGCACTCACACTCTTCCTGCTAATACACATGGTGGTCTACAAGTACAAGGTGTCTCACCTTAATGGGCAGGAAGCTCAAGGCGAACTTGTATCTAATGGAGCTGCAAGTTAATGCATAATTGCCTGAGGGTAGCCCATCATGTGGAGTTGAATCAGTCATTAATAGCTTAGAAACCACAACCAAGCAAACAAAGACTAAGTGAGCACAGGAACAAAGAAGGGAAAACCGAGCTATTGAAAGCATAGGACTTTTTGAAGTTCATGGGCCACTGATTTGACACATTCTCCTTCTCAGGTCCCAGGTGACGGAGTAAGACTGTGTATGTTCAAAACACATTCATTCAAAACTGGATAGAAAATACTAAATCAGATTATTCCACTGATGCCTTGACTAGGGATACTCCGTGTATTTGTGAGGGGAATGTTTTAATCTTCCATCCAAAAAAGAAATGATCTCTTGTGGCATGCCTGATAATTTAGAGTCTTCTCAGGTTTTTGAATAATGCTACTGTATGTAGCTGAAAATTGTTTTATAAGCATCACTAAGCGGCCTGGCTTTAAACCAAGCCTGTCATCTAGTGGAGTGCTATGCTATTCCAACTTTAATCTAGATAACTGGCACACATAAAATAAGGAAACACAAATGTGACACAGCTGCAGCTAGTCTGGCAGAGCTAAAAAGCTTAACAGTGTTTTATGCCTGTAATATAAGACTGCTTACTAATGGG
Organism: Pseudotriccus pelzelni; assembly: GCA_035584735.1. Classification (NCBI taxonomy): domain Eukaryota; kingdom Metazoa; phylum Chordata; class Aves; order Passeriformes; family Tyrannidae; genus Pseudotriccus; species Pseudotriccus pelzelni. The sequence goes on along the minus strand of JAWMRA010000009.1, from coordinate 13,002,581 downwards.
AGAATCCTATGTGCAAAAGAGTGACTGCTTTGATATAATTGGTTGGAAATGTTGGAGATGTTGGAGATTTGGTGTTTATGGTGCCTGCACGTTACAATAAAATGCTTCTGTGATATGACTTCAGTAGACATTAAAAATGCTGTAGAACTATGGACAACTTCACAAGTTACTGCTCAACATGTTCAGCAGGCTAGGTTTGCAGTAGAGAATGGGTTAATGATCAGCAGCTTATAGCAAGGCCTGTGACATAACAGACAATAGAGTGGTTTACTGTGCAATCATGTGCCCTTTCTGAATAATGTGTCTAAATGTGCCAGCAAAACACAGTGTATGAATTAAGTTTACTAAATGAGAGTCAGTGTAGTAAATTAAATAAATAGTGTGTGATCCAAGTGCTTTTGTCAATATTGCATTGATTATAATGCCACACACTGTACTAAAAATCTAATAAATACAGAATGTCAGCTGGATAGCTACAGCATAAGTATGTTAAGTTCTAGCACTTGAGGCAGATATAAACAACCTTATTTGTGCTCTAGAAATAAGATTTCCCCCTTAGGAAAAAAATATACGCTATCACTTACCCTACGTTTCAAAACAGGAAACAGGTGGTTGGAAAAGAAATAGAGATCTGCTCCTTTAATTATGGACTGAGTGACAATATAGAAGAAAATCAATTCTGGTAGTAGAAGAGACAGATGAACAGAAATAAAAACAGTAATTATTTGCTCAACCAAGACATATTGTACATATGAACCTGTTACTAGGACCATATTATGGACATATTATATACTTTGTGTCTCCAGAAGTACCTCTACCAAACTGTAATATGCAATTGTGATCACAGTATTGTCTGGAAAACTCTGAAGTAGCGTCTTGATTTAACGCAGTGTGTCACTGATATGCTAACAGACCATGGCTTTGGCTCTTTGGTTTGCACCAAATTGAAGAATGTCATACACAGTTGAGTAAATACCTATGCATGGGCTTGCTGTCCTGGGACAGTAGCATCCTGTCATCCTTGAAATGCTTGTAGAGGTTTCCTAAGACTAATGGTCCACCCTGGAGGCTGATGTGACCTCTACAGCTCACACCAGACTGCACAGAACTACTTAGGCTGGGTAGAGCTGACGCCACCAGCAGATGGGAAGGATTTTTCCCTGCCTATTCAAATCAAAGCTGCATAATTCATTCAAAACACTATTAGCTGTCACAAAGCTGTGAGTTAGTGAAGACAAAACAAGGCAAAAATACTGAGGGTGGCTGTTGGCAATGACAGCAGATCCCAGCACTATAGGCCATCTAACTGGCTTGTTCTTGAAAAGATTGGAACTTAACTTTACACAGAAATTCTCCCTGATTTCTCTTGGCTGTTAGGCACTGTCACCAGCTATATTAAAAGCTGCCATGTTTGGTTTTTTTTTTTATTAGGCCTCCAAGACAACCTTCACAAAAACTTGTATATTTTCAAACTACATCAGGATTTTAGGGCTCAGTTGATAAGCATTTGTGACTAATCTGATTTAGGGAAGGATGACATGCAATTCAGCTAATGATCAGCTTGCAGTTTGTGACTGCTAAGTCTCTACAAAGATGGCATTCTCATTTTTATGATCTGATCACCCACCCAAAGAAAAGAAGTCCAAGAAGCTGCAGGCCCAATTATTCACAAGAGCCTGATCCAGAAGAGTAAGCATTTGAGAAAGTGTGAAATTTTAAGCATTTGAGTAGTTCTACCAACTTCAGCCTACTCATATGTTGTGCTGGATCAGTCTCAGACTAGAGCGAGATATCTGTGAGAACTGCCCAGTATTCTACATTCACCCCTCCCTTTGGGCTGTGTTATGGTTTCTTTTGCACTGGACTGTAGCGAGTTGAGCATCTGTTTGGAGGCTTGGATGTTAGCGTAGAAAAGGGGTATTTTCCCCTAATTAGATATATATAATAAATTTATACTGGATGTTTCTAAAGATAAAGCATTCTTCCGCTACAGTATGTATGTTAGCCCAGAAAAGGTGCATTCCCTACCTCTAGAATGAGAGACCGGGCACAGAGTTTGGTGAATAACTCTCTTTGCACACACAGACATGAATGCATTTTATGTTTAAACTAAGTACATGTTGTAAAACACAGACCAAAAGCTGATTACTTGCAAGGATGGGTAACAGTATGTGGCTAAAGTTTAGGCAAGCATGTAATTGTGTAATGAAATCACTTAAATGCATTGGAAAATTCATTTTCCTTTCACCCTTGGAAAAACTGATCTGCACGGGAAGAACTGGAATTTTATGCTGAGGTTTTAACTTCTGTTCCCTCAGCCTTCTTGCATACCCTCTCGCCCTTTCTGCTGGGCCTACAGCTTTTGCTTGTCTCTCCGTGACTCTCTTCCTTTTGTCTGCCTCCTCAATGGCTCCAGAGTCCTAAAGAAATGTTCAGCTTTGAAGGCTGGCCTAAAAAAATGGTAATTTTCCAGACAAAGGCCAGGTGTTACTTCCAATTCATTCAGTATGCATCCCTATTATCCTGCGGGTCAGCTCCTGCTGAGTGCACTCCATGGGTGTTCCGACTGCGTAAGGCCTGCGAGATTTGCCCCGTGTGACTGAACTGCAGATGGCACTTTCATATCTCTTATTTTAGCAGCAGTCAATTTGCTAAACTTTCTTAATAGCAAGCTAGAAGGTGATTTGTGTGTCACAGCCTCACAGCTTTCTCACACCAAACCAGAGGAAGAGACGTAGCGCCCATCGTCAGCAAACAGGGTCGGGCATGGGAGCTCCAGCCCATGAACAGAGTGACCATCAGCGAGCTCCCACTTGCCCAGACTCTGCACTGATGAAGCTGTGCCACTACAGGCGGCATGGATTTTTGGCTCCTTGTGCCTTTCCCTGCTCCCCTGGGAGAGAAAAAACTTCAGTAGGAGGGGCTGAGGGCCAAGCTTTGCAGAGTAGACTTCCCCAGGCATGCCACTTGCCTACCAGGGCTGCACAGCTTGTGGATCAGAGCTGAACAGAGCCTTGTGACTGCTTGCACAGGCCTTGAGTCACTCGCCAGGATTCTGTAACTCCTTCTGGAGGCACCATCATCTGTGCGGATATGTCTGCCAAGCAAGGTCAGCTATTTCAAGCAAACAATGAGTTTGGATCATTGTTTACTCTCAGGACAGATTATTTTTTCTCTATCTCCACAATCAGGTTCAGATAAAAAAGGAGAAACAACCCGCCCTTTGTCAATATACTGTATCCAAATCAAACTAACACATTTGGTTTCTGCAAGAAAACAAAGTCAGGTTTCAGTTTCTAAATAAACCATTTATGGAGTCATCCCTCTGGAATTTTGCCTTCCTTTCCTGCTGCTCCTCTCAGATGGAGAGAAGAACCATCTTAGACAAGTAATGCTATCTGAAGCTTCTTGTCTCCAGTTAAATCCAAATTTCTTTAAATGCTGCTGAAATTCCCAGAAGTTAGAAGCTGACATGTCATTCAAAACCTTGCTTTTGAATTCTCACTGCCTCATTCAGCCATTCATGGTGATTCCCCTTACATTTTCTTGCTAGAAAAAACTTTGCATTGATTTCAGTGATGACTAGATCAAGCCCAGGATATCTTACCACATTTTCTTAGTCAAATCAAATGTCTTGTTACACAGTGGATTAAATTAAACCACCACGTGATTATGTGACCACTAGAATACTTGAATTTACTAGTTTTATACTTATTAACAGAAATTTCTAGAATAGGGTTAAAATTGTGCATTAATAATTTCTGAATTTTGAATGAGTTTATTACCTCATTTATATGTTTTTATTATACGCTTTTATTGCATAGACACAGTGAAACATGTATCATGCTTTCTAAAGGCTGAGTAAAAAAAGGCAGAAAAAGAGAAAAAAAGATCTAAAAACAAGATTGGGACATCAGAAATAAACAGTTAATTGCATTAGAATGAAAAAAAAAAAAAGACAGCCTAAATTTTTCTGTGAGGCACCCTAAACCAGCCATGTCACGGGAGATCTAGGCAGGGCAACAAAGGTGATGAAAAAGTATAGTGAGTGGCAACAAGGGTTCTGTGCTTACACAGACTCAACAGAGGGGATGAGAGTCACATCTGTGAGAGCAACTGTGACTAGGTTCAGAGATTAAACAGAAGCCAGTGGTTATGATTAAGCACAAACCCCAACAAACCCATGTTCCAAATGTAAGACAGGTGACTTCTATGCACTGCATTGAATGCAGCTACTCACAGTTTTTGCTGAAGAGGGAGAGATGATCAGCTGAGCTCAGGATGGCAAGGCACAACTTGATCTCAGTGTGATGAAACACGCACTGGAATGTGGATCTTTCAGCGTGTGTTCAGATTTCATTACAGCCATGGAAGGCAGCAGGTGCCTTCACATGCAAGTGTTGAGAAGATCAGAAATGGACTTAATCATGGGCTTGGAAGATCTTCTGTAGTTACAAGGTTTTGATCATCTAAACACTATTTCACAACTTCTTTTTTTCCCTGTCCAGGGTGAGTTTTTAGAGTTTAGCCTTTAATCTTGCAAAGCAGAAATTTAACATGTCAGTGTTGACAGACTGTTAACTATAGCAGCAATGATGAAGGTTCTATAATATTAACCTTTCAAAAAATAAAACTGCAATAATGATGTTGTTTCCATTAGACCTTTCAGATCACTTACAAATTATCTGGAACTCCTACTGTTTATTTGTTTTTACTTTAGATTGTTGCCCCAAGCACTTAAATAATTGTAATAAAATAATAATAGAATTAAGATTAGATAAATTAAGTGGAAATGAAACTGAATACATTTTCCATGACAGCTGGCGAGTCCCATTCTGTGACTGCTCAGAAAGAGAACTGGAATTTTTATGACAGTAGACAATAAGGCGATCGTGTACAGGATGTAACCCAATGCTCAAGAGGAGCAGTGTGCAAGTGACACATCAACAAAAACAAACTTGTTTCATTTATGTCCTATTAATTACCATAACTTACATAATCATGGACATCTGTTCTCCCTTTCTCATACATGTATCTGTGCACAGATAATTACCACTATCTATTGGTCAGAAGAACAAACAGTTTAACACAGAGATAAATAGATTATAGAACCTAATTGTATATAAGTAGACATATATTTTAATATATATACAGATATGACTATCTCTGTCTTATTCCTGCATCACTTTGCAAGCCATTTTTTTAGTTCTTAAACTTCACATGCAAACTGTAATAACTTGTTCCAACATGGATAGTTGGAGGAGCATTATGCAGAAGAAAAAAAAAAAGAGAAAATAATTTTTAAATAATCAAATATTAAGTCTGACAGTCCCAGTTTAGTATTTAGACATGATGGCTTCAAAACAGTTTCAAAAGATTTTATTTTCAATCAGACTGTAAAGGTTCATCAACTTTAAAACTGTTGCATTCTTCCAAGAGAAATAGCCACCACCAATTATTCAGATAAAAGAGAAAAGCAACTGATACACAAATTACAATCCTTAGCAAGTACATTTTTTTTTTTTTTTACACTGAGTCTTAAGTACTTAAGGATGATATTTTTCCCATTAAATGTTTTATGAGTGTCCCTTCTCTATAATTGTGGTTCTGGAACTTTATGAAAGAAGCCAAGAAAGCTAATTGTTTTCCTTGAATGTCATGTCATAGAATCATAGAATGGTTTACATTGGGAGGGACCTTAAGGATCAACCCCCTGGACAGGGATACAGTGTTTATTTTCATGCCTACAGTCACATATCTTGTACATAAATTAAGGGTTAGTCAAGAGCATAGCTATGTTCAAAGTGTCATTTTATAACAAAAAAATGGAAATACCCACCTACATAAAGTCAACAAACATTATTTATGTTGACTAGTATGTATTACTAAGAGATTGGTAAAAGCAAAAATTTGCTTTAAAATATATTTTTAAAAGCTATGACATCTTCAGAGGCTACTGATAATTAATGGATCTTACTAACATTATACTTTTATAAATTTTGAAATTAATGTGAAATTGTAGATATTAAATTCATTTTAAATTTCATCTTACCTAGTCAATGAACCTGACTTTGTTTGCATTTCTGTTAACTGCTGTTGGATGACAAGTAAAAAAATGGTTATGATATTTTTTCTACACATGTCCTGGATAACACACCTTGGGTTAAATAACGCTGAACTGCAGGTAGTGAATTACTTTTCAGTAGGATAACTAATTAAATCAGTCTGCATGTGCCCTTGGTTAGAGAAATTCCTGCCTGTGACAGAGAATTGCTAATCCATGTTCAGTTATTTCTGAAAAGACTATCAATAGTGAGCTAAGTAAGAACTTAAAATGCTAAAGCTGGACTTCTTTTTTGAAGTACTTTAGGAAAACACCATTCTGGACCTGCTGGTCTTGCCTTCTACTACCAAGACATAGATTTATACCCTTGTAAGGTGCTGAGCACTCTCACTGCCCTGCATACATCAGGGAAACTGAAAACTCACAGCACTAGGACCCTCCCCGCCGAGACTGCAAGCCCAGTGTAATCTCCAGGTCTATCTTTACACCTGACCAAGACACAGACCATAAAACTCTTGTTGACCATTTAAACTTTCATTCTGTGACCAGCATCATGTAGTACCCTATATTACAAAAGAAAAAAGAAAAAAACTTCTACTATCCAGCTGTGTGGGAATCTACTGGACATTTCTTCCCTATTAGCCAGCTGATCAGAAGATTAGTTGGTATTCTGAGGCTTGGGGATTTCTATTTTTCTATTCTTTTTTTTTCCTTATTATTATTTTTTCTTCCTAATGTGTGTCTGTTTCCAATCTCTAGTGTAATAATTCAGTAATGTATTCATTTGAATCCTGTGAAACTATTTACATACCTTACATCTGTTGAATTTCTTTGGAGAGAAGAAAACTCGAAAGACCACCACTCAGAAAGTCAAGTCATCAGTCCAGGAGGCCTGTGGAATTAAGGGACGAATTCTCTGCTGTTATACACTGGTCTGTGAGGAGGCTGTTGACAACAGGGAACAAGGGAATGATTGGGAAATAATTACATACCATATCAGTTTATGACTCCTGTGGAACTGGTCCACTGTTTTAAAACATTAAATTGTTGCCTTGTTTTCACACCTTCGCATCAAGAGTCTGATATACACTGAAAACAGATAGAAGACAATGTCTGAGATGATCCTGTGGTTTCTAAAAGCTAAAGGGCAAGTACAGATATTGATATTCAGATATAGCAATAGATATCGATGAAATAGATACGCATGCATATATGAATTTTCTATGTAATGTTTTTGCTGAGTCAAGCAAAGGAGGCTGGACTCGGTTCATACTAATCCATGTCCCCATATCTGGGGGGGAGCAAAAGGCTTTATTTTTATGTCTGAGTTGTCTTGCTCACTAGTTCAAAGGAAAAAAAATCTGAAGTTAATTTATTGAGCCATGGAGCCTTCCTCCTCCCCCTCCTCCTAATTGAAAGTATGCTAAAATAAGGTCTGGTAAAACAAGTAAGAAGCTGCAACTGGATATGACTGACATCCTTGACCTGGTTAAAACTAATGTTCTGATATATCCTATATGCTGCACACCTTACATCACTAAAATCGAGATTAAGTCCAGGGAAACCAATGTCATTTTAGGATGACTAAAACAGAATTTGCTTTTTTTTTCTAACAAAACTTGTGCCAGGTAACGTTGGTACTAATGGTGTAATCTCATTCTTTTAAAAAATGTAGTGCCTCCTGTGAATATTTTTTTTCTGAGTAAAAATGTTTTATCTTTTCCTTTTAAATTGCTGTATTTGAAAGAACATATTTTTCCCTAGCACCTGCTTAATCTTTTGTTCCACAGATAATTTCTCATTACCCAGGTGTCCTCTCATGGACCCACAGAAAGATTGGGCCTAGTTTAAGTGTGAAATAATCCTGTTGCTTCTATCTGAGAATGAATGAGCCCAGGATTAGATCAGATAAAACACACTTGAGATAAAGTGCACAAGGTGGATTATATGAGAAAAGAGGATTTAGTGAAGAACATATCCACAACTTTTTGTTAACATAGAGAATGGTAGCTTTTGTAAGCAACATTTATGGAAACTCAACTGGAGGTTTAAAAGCTATGTCTTTTGTTGTACATTTCTCTGCATACATTTGCTTTGTAGCTGGTAGCTTTAACTTTGGAAGCCATGCTGGGCCTTGACTCATGCTCATTTTGCTTAATGAAAAGCTAAGGATGTACTTTTACTCATAGATTCTTGTTTTGTTTTCTTTGAAGTTTATTAAGCTATCCAGTAAGATGGGAGGTTCATTAGGTTGTTATTATCACGGCCGCAAATTAAGCATCTGTTCCCTGGGGAGTTATAACCTTCAAGTGGATGTCAGAGCCATACTTATTACAATATTTACTTAATTACCAAGTTAGTGCTCTTGTCATATAAAATACAAACATGGACTCTGCTGTCCATGTTAGACACCTAGTCTCCACCTGCTGAATGTTTAAGATCCAGACATTTCATTTAAGCGCTCTTTTAAAATATGCGCCAAATAATTTGGTAAACAATTATCAAAAAAGAAAACCAGTAACAACGAAACAGTCACGAATTAAGATATCATATTCACTACCATTCACTTTGGTTTCACATCTCAGGACAAATGTAGTTTCCAGTAACAACAAACGCATCAAAACATTGGCAAATCATGATTTGCCAAAGCACCTCAAAAGTCAGCATCAAGAGGTGCCTTGTCAAATAGTTTGAACATCACTGGACTTGAGAGTACTCCTCCGTAATAAAATCAGGCTTTACAAGGCTGGAGCACACATCTTTTATGAAAACTCTGGGAATTTCACTCATGAGGCAAATTGCCATCACAAATGTCTGAAAGTCATTCTTCATCGTAATTTTGTGGCTTTTTTCCTTGTCTTCAGTGCTTTTATTATCCAATATTATAAATTGCAGAATTACCAGATCTTCCCTGTCTAGTCTTCTGACAATGTCAAGCCATATAAAACTATTTTTTTTTAAACTTGAGTGTTTTAAAGACTCATACCTTTTGCAAAGATGCACTTAATTTGTTTTTCATTCAGTTGTTTAAAAAAGATTACAAAACACATAAAAACTAACCTTACAAAGACTTAAAAATTGTTAATAATTTTATTCTTTTTTGCAGAGATGAAATAATTTGAAAAGTTCAAGTAAACTAGTTAGTTTCCATCTTGTCATCTAAGAATAATTACAATGAGAAAACTCAACAGTATCAGTCATAACTTCAGCCATCAGGGACTCCTTTATAATTTTGCATAGGGCATACATTAGTAAAGTTACTTGTATAAATGTCACCAGAATTTCATACTGAAATGTCTGGGTTTTCTCAAATGTGTTCAAATACTTATAAATAGAACAACATTTTACATAATCTGTAATAATTATAGAAAAATAATAATGAAAATATTCTCTGGTGAATTTTATTCTTCTACATTTTCTTAAAAATAGATTTGTGATTAAAAATAATCCCCTGTAATTATGTCTGCAGAGTTGTTTAAGCTATTTTATCACTGCTAATGAAAATATGGTTATACTTTCTATGAAAAGTATATTTCTCAATATGATGTGCTGTAAACAACATGTCTTTAGGCTATTTTTGACCTTTAACCAATGGGAAAGGTCTGTCTAGTTGATCTCATCTAGCTACACAGCAGGTACAAGGAATTAAACCAATTTAGGTTGAGTCCTGGTACAATATCAAGTATCAGACAATGTTTTCCAAAAGGAAATACTTAACAAGTTTGTAATCCATGATTATATTTATCTAATGAAAGAGGTAAGAGAAAAAAAAATCTGAGCGTGTTCAACAGTGTGGAATCCCAATTAAAAAACTATGATTTCATTTTGTTTGTAAAAGTTGGCAAAGAAAGCTGTCATGAGTAAATTAAAAGTAAACAATCTACTCTGGGTGTACACCGCGTCAGATTGCTTGTAAGGTCATGCAAGAAAAGCAAAACATTAAATATCTGCTCCAGCAGCCTTAAGATATTTGTCTGACTTTCAAACTGAACTGTGTTTTTCACTGGGAGAGTACAGAACATAGGAGCTTAATAATAAAGATTTTTTTTTTTTTAAATAAAATGGGTTTTTTTTTAACCCTAATTAGTTCTGTAACACCACATGCATAACCTAAGGGAGATCTTTGCATTTGGTAACTATACGGGTCCCAAACTCAGAATTCTGGCTCTACTCCTTTGCTGAGATGGACCCTGACTCCTCTCCAGGGACCAGGAACTTGGGATACCAGCTACTTTGTTAGCAAGCAGGAAAACCAACAAAATTATTAGGGAGGATATGGTGTCATCACGTGAGGAATGGGTGTTCCAGAGGTTCTGTGAGAGTAAGCGGGATATTTGCCCTAAATCCTTGCAAAGCCTATTCTGCTAGAAATTGTCAGAAACAAGGGGACAGTTCAGAAGGGGATGTGATCCCAAAGAACCATTATCTTCCAGTAACCAAATCTATTCTACATACGTACTCAACTGCTATTTATTAATAAGATAGAAAGACAAATTCTCTAAAATGTGCAATTTAGGACGAAAGTTTGCAGACACCTCTGCCTGGCATGATGTGGGGGAACCATGCTCCCCATACACCCAGGTCTCATCAAGCAAAGGCAAGAGGATGCTGGTACTGCATCCTGGGTGGTTACCTTTGGATGTACATCTGGAATGGGTGTGGGCTGCACTAATGTTGCTCTGGCTACAGTGGTGTTCAAATGACAAAAATGAAATAGAGCTTAAATTTTGCATAGTTTTGAACAATTTTGCTCATCAAAAACAACTCCTGAAAATTTTCCCTGTACCTCTGGCCGCTTCCTGCTTCTGATATTTTTCTTGGATTAGAATGTCCTTAGACAGCCTAAACTCTTATTCAAAACTTTTTTTTTAAGGAGGTACCTAATTGTGTCATTATTTATTGGTGTATATCCTTACAGAATATTCAAATGTTTAAAACTGGAAATGGACCATAATGCAAGGCACTATAGAGCAGATGCTAAGCTTGAAGTGCTCTTAGGAATACATATACCACATTTTAATTTCAACTCCTATTATTATACTAACTAGTCACAAAATGGCTTCCTATTTATGCAATATGTTATCTGTAATGTCACTTAAATTGAATAGATGAGTGCCTTCTAATAATGTATGTTTACTTCATGAACTTGTGGGCAATTACATTGTAATTATGTCTTTTGTAGGTCTTTTTTTGCTGACACATAGTGCACCAGTGCTTTTTAAATGTAATTGCAGTTCTCCCTACCATTTAGGAAAGCTGAACATTGTTAAAGGTTTGTAAATTACCTACACTTAGACCATAGGCAACTAGGCAAACTAAATGGCGGTGTCAGTAATATTACAATGTAAATTGGTGCCAAGCATAATCCAAGGTAGAAGCATTTTTATAGAAGAATAATGTTTATGTAGCACCTCAAATGCAACAGAAAATACAGATAATCTCAAACTTGTAAAAGTGCATATTTTTGATACCTGAAAAAACACATACAGCAAGCAATTTACATGGCTATCAACTATCCCAAGAAGAAAATATATAATTACACACAGGTATTTGTACAACTGGGCTACTTATTCTTCTTATAGAGGAGAAAGGTATGGCCAAATAGCAGTATATCAGAATCCTTCCTCTACTTGGGAATCGTGCTTCACCAGAGCAGCAAAAAAATATGTTCCAGGCAGCTTATAATGGCCAGGAGGGATGGAGGGAGAGAGAGATGGATGGAGACCATCCTTGCAGTGAAAACTGGATCCCACCTACTCCATTCTCGCTAGACCTTGAACTCACCATCATGAAAGAAGGAAACAACTAATCTCATTAACCATGCTTGTTCCTACCTTCCTTCCTTCCTTAGGGAGCATTGGATAATGTTGTCCTCATCACGCTTTTAGTTTCTCAGCAAATCCCTGGAATAGATGCCCAGGTGAACTCAGGTTTGAAGCCCCAGTGATAGTTGACCATGATCCTTCCTGAAGGAGGAAACTTTAAAGCCTATTGAAGAGAGAGGAATCCTTTGTTTCTATTCTTATTGCTGTTGATCAGTGAGATGAATCCCCCAGGTGAATTGAATTGCTCAGGTAAAAAGAAAAGCATCTCTTGTTATTGACAGGAGGCCTTGTCTTCTACAGCTGGAACCCTAGGCCTGTTTAATTGGGGCATAGAATCACAAAATCAGGTTAATACATTTTCAGTTTTGATGCTTTAAACCTATTCTCTGTGTGCTGTGTCATTATTTACCTCAACATCTGGATCACATGATTGTGTTTCACTTTCACTTTTTATCCACTTTGATGGTAAACCAGAAATTTCAAAGAAGAGAATATCTTTATTTGCCAAACTTTTGCAAAGTTCATGAAGCACAGCTACAAAAATGCAGTCTTTTTCACTACAGATTTGATATACTGGTGTTTTTCTCAAGAACAGAAACTTGGAGAATTGATGGTGTTTTTACCATAGGAATTTAAATTATCATATGCATGGACATGTCACTACAGAATTTTTTTAAAGTAGATTTATGTCGCCCTATGGGGCTTAAGGGGATAGTGATTATTATACACTGAGAAATGTGCATTTAGCTTACAAAACCAATGTCCCACAGAGGTGACCACTCTAGAAAGACCAGCAACATCACTTAAGTAAATTAAATTTGAAGTACTGTCCTGTCACTTCATGCCTCTAGGCCAATCACTCACTGGTGGAGACATCCTAGTTTTGGATTAAACCAGCTCAACCATGCAAACTGTAGCCACTGCATGGGAATGAGCATCTGGGATTGACAGGTCACAGATCATGGCAATAGAGGCCACAAGTCCAATGATATAATTTTTATTTAGAGCAAAATCCTAGTGGCATTTTGGTAGAATTCAATCTTCAGTAAATATTTAACAGGATAAACCCAGGGGGATGAAGGCTGATCTCATTTGCTTTCCTTGCAGCTTGAAAGTAGCAATGGAATTCTACTGGTGCAAATCAGAATAATTTCCTATGGCTGAATGCAAAAATGGGTATGATAAAATGGAAACAATTACATTGCCAGGCCCAGCACATAAATGCATAGTAAGCTCTCAAATTTTGTCTATTCAGAGTTCTCAGGGATTTTGAATTCCTCTTTCTACTGGCGTTTCTAACTAAAAGTGAGGACTGCAAAATGTGCAGTATGAAACAAGCCCACAGAGTGGCTGGTAGTCATTTACCTGTGATTAGCTTGGTCAGAAAGTGAGAGGCTTGCAGAACAATGGCACAACATGGACACAAAGATTTTAATTGTGTGTGGCCTTACGAGGGGCAGCATGAAAAAGACACAACAACCAGCCACCTTGAGTGACTGTGCATATCTTCTTTCTGGTTTTCTAAATGCATGAAAATCAGCAGGACATACTGCTTAAATTAAAGGCTCTCTACTACAGCTTTACTAGGAGCTTTTTTGTGAGCAGCTGAGACCACTGACCCAGCTACAGCACCATCTCTAGTAACTTCTGTGCAATTGGAATTTACCAACTCATGCTATAATTTAAAGAAGGCAGTCGTAGTTTGTAGTCTGACAGTTCACACAGACACGATAATAATCTCATGCTCACAGGCCTCCCTGTACCTCTTCTTCATCAGTTTTGTTTTCACCTTTTCACACTAAACACAAAAAGGTTTTCAGGAAACATCAGTGCTAAATGCTATTCCATTTACATGGACATAAATTATTCAACTACCACAATTATTGCAAAAATGTAACTTTTAATTTGGTGAGAAAAAACCCCTTAATTGCTACATTCCATAACTATTCTTCCATACGCACAATGAACTTAGAAGAGAACAGCAAAGAACTGAGGAATCCTGTTACCAAACACAGCCCCTAAATTGCCAGCTTGTCTATGGAGCTTTTTACTTTAAGGCACTTAGGGGGAATAGCTCATCACTAATGATTTGGAAACACAGATCACACAGACCCTCAACTCAAAGTTGAACAGTAACCTGAGTCTTAAAATCCATGTTATGTCTCCTTCCTCTAATACATATAGAGATTTTTAAAAAAAATAATATTAATAACACCAAAATACCATGTCAAGCTGAAGGGTTTCCCTACAAACTCTATCACCTGTTTATCTCTCACCCTCAGTACTAACACTAAATTGGGCCTCATGAATTATTCATGAGGGGCCCTTAATGGGATCATTTTTCCGGGCTAGCACTGACACTAATGCTAAGAAAAATCTCTTGACATTAATCTTGGGTTGAAGAAAGCCCCAAACACCTAGTTTTCTTCTGAATGTTCCCTTTCCTCCTATTTAACACTTTGCAAAAACCAGTCATTCTACAGCTCTGTTATGCATGAGTGTGGGCATGGGAAGGCAGAAGGGACGATACAAGGTCGTAGAGGGAATTTGTAGCATTAGGATTTTCACACTGGGAACTCTGGGGTTTGGTCCAGCTCACACTAAATTTAAATGAAAGTTTTCCATTGCCAGTTCTGGGTAGCCAAATCAAGTCCCAAGACTTAATTTTTTCTATTTTTTTTTTTTTTTTTCATGTATGTATACTTTCTTGGAATGAAATGGGAGTATCTGCTTGAAAAAGACAAGCAAGCTATGAATCTCTAACTGCATTATTTATCTAAACTGCCTAGAATTGATTAAAGCCCTTTTTTCCCCCATTAGTTTATAGCTATTCTGATGATGACGTGATTCAGGATGTTTTTTGGGGCTGATTACAAGAGTGATGGGCTCTGGTCTTGCAATTGCAAATATGATCACTGACAGAGTTATAGGAAGCCAAAAGCAGGTTTTGGCACCTCCTAAAGACAGTTTATGTTTTTGGCTTATGTTTTACGTTTTTAGTTTATGTTTTTACTTTAAGCACTAAAAAGACTCCAGCAAAATACTATCCAAATTACAACCCCTTCCCAGAAGAAAAATCTCTTTAAGGTGTCCTAGAGAACTGTGAATTACAGTCTAAAGTGTAGCTGTTTAGCTTGTGCTGTCTAATAGAGACCCCTCCACACACACTGTTTTGGTCATCGTGATAAAGCTCCTGACTTTCCTCGTTTTTCTAAACCAAAACACCTAAAAAGCAATACATTTATTTTTTTTTCAGTTACAGCTTTCTGACATCTATAATGGTTTTGTGTCTAAATCTGACAACATTTGTAACAAACTGAAGTGACTGTTACTGCTGGAATGTCCTGGAGGCTTTTTCTGTCGGAGGAGATGACAGTAACTTTTCCCATGCAGATTAAGCTGGTGTTTACAGATTTGCCCTGGGTGTGCATTTTTATCCAGCTGTGATCAAGTAACACTGCCTGATGAGTGCCAGACAGATCTCCTGATACGAAGGGCTTACATGCCCATCACTTCTGCACAGAACATGGTTCTAATCTGGACAGCACAGCAAAGTTCAGTTATTATTTGTTTTTTATTTTCCCTTCATTTGTATACTAAGGCAGAGTACTCACATGAGAATGGGAAGAGCTTCATAATTTGAAAATCTCCTTGACACTTAAGAGAAATTAGCATTATGTGGATTTAAAAATATTTTTGTTCAGCCTTTCTGAACAAACATTACTGAGTTTGTTCAGTACTCTGAACAAGCTCCCTACACTGAGCTCATACTGAGGACTTAAGAACAATTGGAAGAAGGGTGGAGTGGTTTCACAGTTGAGAATTTAGAATTTCCTTAATTCTTCCTTTGTTCTTTTTCTTTTTCTGATGAATATGTTTATTTTGCATGCTCTAATAATCTGAAATATGGCAAAATATAGCCTCAGTAACACATAAATTTCTTCCTATCAATGGAAGTGTGAGGTCGAGAGGTTGTTTGCCTTTGCAGGACCTCAAGCTATGTGCACATTCTGAGATACTTTGAAAGTAGCAGTGGTTGCATATTTCTTTCCCAGAACTCCTTGATATTCAAGCTGGAAGGGAAAAAGTTCTGTCTCCTAATAGCTGATTTGCTGTTTGGAACCTCTAATTCATGAAAAGATAAGAGGAAAACCCATGTCATCAGTTGAATTTGAAAACATATTTCTAAATATTAGCGATATTAACATTGCCTAAAGTACTAGTGACTTATTTCATATCTGCTGTGTGGTTTGAAGCTGTTGCTAAAAACACATGAATATGCCAAAGTAACACTGATAAAAGGAGTAATTAAACTTGTGGGTCAGATTTGTTTTATCAGCATTTCTACTGCTTTCCAAAACCAAATGATCCATATTCATATTAATGTATGTGAGAACAATACTTGCTGTTCAGTTTCCTGTTTGTTTCAAATTGCCACACAATTTGCAGACCTCTCCTGCTCCAATATTAATTCCAGTACAGGAAAGTATTAAGAAACTGATCCCTCCACTCCTTGTAACAGTCAGCTCTATATCATCTAAGTATCCTTGCAAATTGCCAGGCAGCTTTTTTCCAGAAGCCAGCGTGAGGAGGTACAGATTAAAAAATGTATATTAAAAAAAATTAATTTTAAAACAAACAACCCCAATGGTTTGTACCAAGAGCTGGTGTAGATAATTTTTGTATTGGCTATACAACTTACCTTGTGGTGAGGGCATCAAAGATGCAGAAAACACGGGGGGAAAAGTGATTCCAGAATCCAGTGCAGAAAATCAGCACTGTCTGCAGAGTGTTCTCACTGGGAACTGTTCTGACTGGAACTGGTCAGGTACCAGTGAGCTCAGGGGAAGGCTCAGCTATAGAGAACTTTCCACCTCTGGGTCACAGGTTCAAATCTGGACAGGCCCTTGATGACTGGAAGTCATTACCACATTGTGGTTTTCTGGTGACTTACATGGAGCACTTTGGTGGGCTTATCCAGATTCAGTGAGCAGATGTCCACAACACAAAAGACACTACTTCAATATGTTCTCTTCTTGGAAGCTGTGCAAGAGAAACCAAGGAATAAATGGGCACAGCCCTCCTCCCTCCCAGTGCTTACTTTCATTAAACTGGCAGGCTATTACAGAGGAACCTGCACTTGGAAACTGCAAGAACAGAGAATACACAACAATTTTACTCACAGCTGAGTTCATAAATTACAATATAAGCAATAGGCCATACCAGTTTCAAGTTGCTCTGCGCAAGGCACAGTTTGAAGCCAGACCATCCCAGGGGGTTGAGAAGAGGCTTGCAGCTTCTTCTTCATTTCTTGTTACTTCCCTGTACAGAGGAAAAGTGCTAGTAGTACTTCTGTAAATGCAAGCAGCCAGCTCTGAAGGCTGCTGGCTAAGGATGAAGTTCATGGCTCAGAGCACGGGAATGGAGAGGTTCACTGGAGTACATCTGCACCCGTGGCATAGGATGAGATAACAGGTACAGCCCCAGAAACCTCTTGGAGCCTCTCTCACAACCAGCTAGAGCTGGGCGAGCCTACATTACAGCTGTTACCTGCATAATGTGAATGCATTATATATGTTCACATACATACCTTTGTAGGTATATCTGTGGTACCTCACTGGCTGACAATAAACTGCCTATTCAATAAACATTGAAATTAAGTTATATTTTTAAAAGGGTTTATTAATTTTAATGTTTCATCCAACCACTACCTCATGGAAAGCCTATCAACTTTTAAAATTCAGTTTTAAGTTGCCTAGTTCTAATAATCAGTAAAATTATAGGGAAAAAAAATTAATTCTAACCAGATTTTGAAAAACACTAAGTTCCTCCTTGACTACAGTTAAAAAATACACAAAGTTGGAAGACTGCTTTCCTGGGACTTGTTTTTCTGGGTGTACTGAAAACTCAGCATCATGAAATTATGCAATTCTTTAAATAGACAATAACACTTACAGGCTAGATTTTAAATGAGCTGTGGTTAGTTACATAAATACATTAAAAGCTGGCTTTAAATCACATCAGTATCAAATCCCATCAGTACCAAGTTTTATTCTACCTGAGGGCAATGAAATCAAGAAAGTTGCTCGAACAGCCTTAAATTCATTACACAACTATTTTTTTCTGCTACAACTGTACCAATTTGGATCCCAACTCACATCAAAATGTAACTGAACATATTTGATCCACTTTCTTAGCTGATGTAATACAAGAAGCTCAAGTAATGGCAGACTTAGCTCTGAAAAATCTGACTTACGCAGAATCCACCTATTGGAGCTAACCAGATGTGTCATTCAACTAAGGATCTGGTACAGAATCATCACTTTTTAAAAAAGAGTCAGCAAGGAGCAGCACAGAAGAACATCTACTTAATTCATTTATTTCTTCATCCATTTCAATGAACATTGGATTTTATCCTTTTGTGCACAAAAATAAATCTCCACAGAGATTTTTATAGCGGTTATTGATTTAGAAGGATTCTCTACACTTTTAGTTTTGATTTGCCAGGACAGATGTGGTTTTTAGCATTCACCTGTCTATTATTCACTTAGCTAGGTGCCTGTATGAGCTCTGCACTTTTTAAAATCCATTTCAGGAGACTTAATTTTCACCTGCATGTACACTAGTTGACAGCTCCCTGTTCTTCTTCACTGTACTGACAATAAACCAAGAACCCCTGCACTCATTTCATTATAAACATTTCATAAGCATCCCATAAAGATTACTTCTGAACACAACAGTCAGGGCTAGATATGAGCTTCTTTTTCCTGCAATGAAAGGCCAGTGTCCGATCAAATGAGTCATCCAGGCCCTAAAATGGCTTTAAAAAAAAATAGTTTTAATCTCTTCATTGTCTGACTTCACGGCATGGTAGTGCTGCCCTTAAATAAAACTTACATAAAAATGGTTAGTACAGCTGGTCAGAAAATGTGCTTGAAGTTTAGAATCACATATCATTGTTTATACAGATGACTATTTGGGATAGGCTTCAATAGAATCTGACTTTACTAGCAAAGGAGAAGGCTTTGGCAATAGCATAGGGTGATCAGCAACAGCAACTCATATTTTCCAACTGAGATCAATGTGTGGACTTTAATCCACTAATGCAGACCTAAATATCACCAGACAGATATGAATAGATGACAGTGAAAGAGTGAGAAAGAAAAGTCTGGAGTAGTCAGATTTAAGAGAGTTGTTTCATATTCCAATTCATTTTAGTACTCTACAGAAAGCAGCCTGTTTCTAGATTTTCAATTACCATACCCTAGTTATGAACCGAAAACATTTTGTTTCTGCTAACACTGATGCTTTTTTGTTCACCCATTTTGAGCCTGTGTTCACAGCATTGGATTTTTACAAATCCTTGGAAACATGTTAGCAATACATTTTTTTTGAATGTCAGGGAACGGGTTTATTTGGAATGGAAAGTTGCCGACAATCACGCCAAGTCATTCAGATGCCAGGCTGGGGAAATGGGTAAAGAAAACCCCAAAACAACAAAAACACTACCCAAACCGAAAAGCTCGCAGCTCTGTGCCTATGAGATTAAACTAAAAATAGAGATGACGGCAGTATCTGCAAGCAATTTGGGTGGCCAAAAAACAATGGTGCCCTCTGGTTTGAAAACAGTGTTTAGTGTTTGCACTGTTCTTACTTGTCACAATAAATTTGGACAGGGTTCCTATTTCCTGAACTGACTGAAGCTTTTCATTCTTTAAATTTCTAATGTGTTATGTCACATCTTATTGCATTTCATGGTGTCACTTTGCATTATTTTGTATCATTGTCTCTGAAGTTGATGAAACACAACACAACAGCACATGACAAAAAGAAATAAGCTGTTGGTTACACAGACTAAGTGTTGTAATTCAATATTTGTCAGATGCATGACTCATTACAATTAATCTCAAATTTTCAATAGTTCTAACTCCTTAATCAGTGAGAAACCTGTTCAATTTACTAGTTTATCATAAAGGAAGGACTCTTTACTGGGAAACACAGGATTGTCATTATTTACTCAGCATCAAAGTATGCTGCTGCTGCTTCTCAACCTCAGCATTGCTAATTCATAATATTAGATTGAGATTTGAGACTTACTAGGGTAGAGAATTTCTCAGAATGAGATAATGAGAATATCCATTTGAGACAGCATTAAAGGCACAATATGTCTGTTTTGATTTTACACCACAAATACAGCACAGATCCTTGAGACTATTTCCATCCATTATGATTAAGCCATGTCGCTCAACAGAGAGAAAACTGAGGGCTTCTCCCCTCCCTCCACCCCAATTATTCTTGTTGATAGCAATACCATAAAACTGAGGAATTATAAGCTCACAACTGTAGTCTGGTTAACAAAAGAGACTACGTATATTCTGAGAAATGAACCAACTTATTGCTATAAAATATTACAGTCTGTAGTCCTCATAAAAAAATTCCTATCAGTATTGCAAGTATTATTCTTCCCTGAGAAGGAGCTACATGAAAATAAGAAAACTTAGTAACAGTAGTATTAAGTCATGAGGAAAACGGTCTGGTTGATAAACTGAGCTTTAAATTTTAAAGGTACTTGAGGAACTTCCAAAAATGTGCACAAATACATAGAATGAAAAAAAAAAAGACAAAAATTAGAGGCTGTCTTTCAGTGCAGTTGTTTTTACTTCCGAATGTCTTTTTTGAGTGGATGGGACTCAAGTGTTTATTTCTGTACTATTTTATTCTTATTTTATATCTTTTGCTGCAAAACAAAAAATTTGTTGTAAGGGAACAGCAGATTTATTTCTGCTTCATTCCACTGTTCTGGTCACTGCAAGACATGCGCTGTTGTTGCTTTTTGCCTCTCAGGAAAGAAGGGAAAAGATAAGCTAAAGATATCATCTAATATTTGTGTTATATCAAGAAGGTTATGTTATAAAATATATCCACAAGTACAACTGAGAATGTGCCAGAAAATATACTCAGCCAAGCAAGGGACTGTGAAGCAAGGCTGCCTGAAAAATAGGGCATAGGGCTGACCAGGAGTCATCAGGTTCAAGCATGTGCCAGGACATGAATCACATCACATAAGCCCAGCAAATAAATCTGTCTCGCTCTGTGTTTACTCCCACACTCCTTTCCTCCATTTCTTGTCCAGTTGTATCCATAGCCACTTTAAGTCCATTTGTTCTCATGTCAAAATTATCATGTGAATTCAAGAGCTTTTGTTTCACCCTGGCATTTTCTTCTTACTATTTGTACTTACAGATAGCAATTTTTACCCCTCTCAACCTCTGTTTTGCTGGACACAGTTTCTTTTCAGACAGGTCATCCTTTCCTCTGATCTTCATACTAGTCAGCACATCTTCACACACAGCTGGTAAAAAAAACCCGAGAACATTTGCACCTCAGCCATAGGGATTCAGAATTTCAGGTAATGTCTGACAAGCACCTTGGTCAATGGCATAAATACTCTCCTTGCTTCATTAAAAATATTTTACTCAATATATCTCTAAATTTTATTTTCCTTTTCTGTGGTCCAAGTGCACTGGTAGTTCATAGTAATTCTATGATTGACTGTTACAACTAGGTGGTTTTTCTTTCTGTCATTTCCTACTGATGAGCCTACAGTTCATAGCTGGTTCTTTTCATTAGTCCTTAAGTGCATGACCTTGCAGCACAAGACCTTAAATTCCATCCCATTTCTACTACCCCAGTCTTCAAGGTCATTTAATTTTTCCTGTGTAATACTCCAATCCTCCTCTGTATTCATGACATCTCCCAGTTTTGTATCATCAGCAAATTAATTAGTACACTCCTACTTTTTCTGCCTAGGCCATTAAGGAAAATATTAAATAAAATTAATCCCTAGACCAATCCTAAAGGAACTCTACTAGTAACTTTCCTCTAGGGAGAGAGAGAAATCCTTTCAACATAACTCTTGTCTCTTGTTCAATCACTTCTTTACTTATCTTACAGTCCTGATACTTGCTCTTATCTTTTTTCAATTTAACTAATAATTCCCCGTGTAGTAATGTAACAAATGTTTTACTGAAGAGCAGAAAGGCTGAATCTATTGCATTTGCTTTATCTCAACAATCAAGTTGTCATTAAAATAAAAGGGGTGAGATAAGTTTATCTGAATGACTTCTAAATAAATTCATGTTTTACGTAATCTCATTTTCCCATTTTGATTTTTTTTTAATTCTCAAAGTCCTGATTCAGTTTTGGGTCACACCTAGTTTACATTTAATTTCTATTTGATCTTCAGTGTACAGTGATTTTCTTGGTTATTTTTTCCTCATATGACTGAGAAAGCTTTTGCCATCTGTTTAATTTGGTTTGAAAGGTCTGACTCTGCTCGACTTTTGCCAATTCTCTGTATCACTATCTTTATGAAGTGCCAACGCTCACATTTTTTGCTAAACTGTTCTTACATGCTCCCCATTCCTTGGCAGACTTTTATTATTCCTTATAAACTCTCTGAGGTTGCAATTTGTCTGCTAAGGCATATTGTAGGTCCCACACATTAGTCCTCCTGGTTTGAGGCACATCACCTTGCTAATCCAGATTTCCAAATGAATCACAAATGCCCCAGGAAACAGACATATCAAATACTATAAGCCTGCTTTATTCTATTATTGTTTGTTTGTGGTTTGAACAACGACATGTTTTGATTAGGATTTTGGCTGTAACTATTACATTTCCTTAAGTTCTAACAATTTCTAAATTGAATACTGCTCATGTGTATTCTGTGAATTGAGCAGAGCTACATTTCTAAAAGTTGTCAATTGATGTCACTTGCCCTTGTGAAGAGCAACACATCTACCTGGACAGGCAAAAGCTCAGAATAATCCCAGGTGGCAGGAAACATCTAGCAGGAATGTCAGAGAGAAATGACTTCTCACAAAGCCTTTCTAGTGGCATTTGATTTGACATGAACCCTGTAGAGCTCACTCAGTGGGCCAGATTGTGAAGATGCTTCCTTCAGCACAATCTGGAATATACCAGAATTGGGCAGAACTGCTTTATATAAGTATGAACAATCTTTGCTTGAGTGGAAAAGGATGAATAAGAGGGGCAAGCATAATGTTTCAGTGCAATGTGGAAGTATTTTTGCATGGGTGTTTCAGGTGCCAACCAGAAACAGGAGTTATATAATCCACCAGAAGCTGTGGTCATTAAAATCCACAAAGATTTTGACCTTCTGGATAGTTTTTTTCCTGTGTTTCTGTTTCTTCCGATATTGGTGTTATCCTTACTCCCAGAAGTCATGTATGTTTGAATTCAGCAAGCGCACCTACCATTCTTCAGAATTTCACTTGCACAGCTGCTGTCCTGACCGGTCGTGTAAAGCTCCTGTAACTGCTCAAAAGCTGTTCTCTTTCAGCAGTACCTCTAGGTCAGTGATGATTTCAGGCTGTTTCTAACTGCCAGTATAAGGAGGATTATGAATGTTCTATGATTCACAGTTAGTATAGCCAAATATGAGACAATGAGGTTTTTTGAGGACGCCTCCTGAAGGGTTCTTTTATTCCTCTTAGCATATTCTGATTTTTAAAAAAATTATTTTTGGATTTCAATGATATATATGTTGAAGAAGAGACCCTGCCTATTTACTCCATATTCGTATGCTACAGAGAAGCCAGAGCTCTACAGGTCAAGGGGAGGGATCTTATAATAAAACTGCAGAATAAGTCATGGTGGATAGACCAAATTTTCCATAGTTGCTCCTTTGTTCCAGCATCAGTGATTAGCTGGAGAAAAGCAGAGACAGCGATATGCATAAAGTAATTTTTCCTTCTGCATTCTGGATGTTTCTGACTTACAAAGAAACTAACCTCAGTGCTGCCTCCAGGTCATCTTGTTTAAGAACAACTGATGGACCAAAACTACATGACCTTGTCTTATTTTTTTTTCAGTCCATCTATACTTTTAGCCTCCATAGTTTTCTATAGAAATGAAGTCCACAACTGGCAGCATTTTCTCCATTTTAAACCTTAAAAGCTCATTTGCTGTGGGAGCCTTGCATCTCATACTGTGAGAAATAGTGAATGATGATTCCCTGTTCACATTCTGACATAATTCATGTTTTTTCATAGTTTTCTGTCATATCTCTCTTCTGACATGGCTTTTGCAAGATGAAGAGTCCTAATGTACTCGAACTCATATGAAAGCAGTTACATTCTTCCCATCTCCCTTGTAATCCTTTCCCAGTTCTCCTATAGTTTTTTAGAGATGCAAAAATCAATACCGAACACAGTATTTATGATGCTTATAGCAGTTTTATGCAAGAGCATACCCCTTTCGATTTCTTTTTCTAATAATCTAACAATTAATTTTCAATTTTGACCATTATTGATGTTTTAAGAGATTCATGCACACTGATTTCAAAACCTCTTACCTGAATATTTTGCAAGCCACTTTTACATAGGCCTAAGGCTGTTTTTCTCCATAAGTGTTAGGATATATCAGTTTCCCAAACATAGGCATGTAATGTCACAGTTAAGGACTGACTGTGTGTGTGATTTCTGCCATCTTCACACGGGCGTGTCTCCCCTCAGATGACTGGGTGTTTATTTACAAGCAATTGGAACACACAATGAATGTCCTATATTATTTTGTCCCCTAATTGGCTGGGAAATACTATTCCAAACCTTCATGGTCAGCTGTAGCTACATCAACCGTAAATAATTTTGTATCATCTGGAAACAGTGGCACCTCCTGAATTATTCCCCTCTCTTGACAAATGTTATTTATTAATATAAAGAGTGCACACTTCTATTAGCAACCTCACTTTGTTGTGAAAAAAAGTTATTTTATTTCTGCCTGTTGTCTCGTATGCTTACTTGGTTATTAATCCAAGCTGTTTTCTCTTACTTCTTAAGAATTCAGTTTCTTAAAGATCTTGTGGGTTAGGGATCCTTTATGAGGCTTTTAGAAAAACTCAGATACAATATCTTGATCACATGATCTTATCTCATGTTGTTCATAGAGCTCCTACAAAGTTGTATCTGTTCTCAATAGAAACTGTATTCATACTTAACTAACTTACCTGATCTCAAAGTTAAAATTGAGCAATTTCCCCCTTGAATTCTGTCTGGAGAAATACAATATGATCCTTATAATTAGATCCTGTGGATTTTCTGTTATTTGTTTCAAAATCTCTTCTGTTGACTCTTCATTTCAAAATAGCTTCTTATGTTCATGTCCTGTGAGAGTAAACCTGGAAGAGTCTCCTGATAGTTTTAGTGCTAAAGGCTGATTCTAACTAATATTTCTGCTGTGACCTGACATTGCTTAAGTGGTCCATTCATGCTTTCAACATTTTGCACCAGGAACTCCTTTCAGGACTTTCAGCAGACTTTGCTGCACCCATTGTACTGATCCTGAAGATGAACAGATAATAAACCAGAATTAACCTACCCAAAACCACACTCAGGCAACAACCCATCAGACAGATCTTTCTTGTTTGCAAACCACTCCCAGCAAACATCTACTATGTACTAAATTTGTTACAAGAAAAATGAAATCAAAGCAGATCAATGGATAACAAGGGAACATTTTTTTTTGTTGATAGATAAGCCTACTTAGTCTTAATATAAGACAGAAGTAGATACTAATTTTCAGTACATCACCAACCTTATTGTCTTTGATCTAACTCTCTTTTTTTCTTACTCATGTAGCACTGTCATTTTAATAGATATTCAATGCCAGTGTTCCACTGCCTGTATCACAAATTAAAAAAACACCATTACTGTACATATTTTTGCTCTTTAGAAGGATGCAAAATCCCTATTAATTATATATCAACCATGTGTATGCAACCATAGGCAGAGAGTTAAAAAGGAGTTTCATGATAGACATACCACTTACTGAACTGAATGGATATTTAAATCCCAGTTGTCTGAAGAAGGGGGAATTGAATGTCTAGTCTCTGTCTGTAATATCTTATTGAAATGAACAATAGTGTGCACTTACAGAAGGAGAAAGAAAATTGCTTGGACAGGTAATATGAATTCCAGACATGTCAGTGATTGCTTTGCTTTGCCATTTCTGAAGTGTGAAGTTTTCAAATCAGTATTATTCACCTCTAATTAATATCAATACCCCGAACCTAAATCTTTCTGTAATTGCTTTTTCATGTGTATTTTCCATATGTTCTCACCCTAAGACAGTATGTAGGCTTGAGAGGCCTAAACCATTTATAGTTCAGCAAAGACCTTAAGCTGTGCTTTTCAAGTTTTATTAACAACAAGTTCCAGTTCCATACTGATTTTCCCGCTGTGCATACAAAAATGCCACGAGCATTTTTGGTGGATATTAACAAATGTCAACAGTACAAAACCAATCCTACATTTTGCAGATAATTAGACCATCTGAAATAATTTTGAAAAGGTGGTTTCATTTGTGATCTGTGAGTAATTCACTTTCATGGACACATATTCCTTCTTAGAACTGGCTAGGGTAATTTACACATTACAAGGCTTCTAGACATAGTTGGCCACTTATCCAGTGCTAATAAATTGAAAATGTGTGTGCATGATTTAACAGAAAAAGGAAGATGTGAATGTATTGCAGGTAATTGCTGAACTACAGTTCTGCTTCTGACAGCTAAAGAATACATGAATAGAGCTGTCTGGAGGACACAAGTTACCTTGCATCAACTTTCAAAATGTTGATTTTATTTCTAACTATTTGAAAACAATTATATGACCATTTTTGAGAAAATGTTTTCTGTCAAAAAATCTGATTCCAAGCAAAGTTATTCTAGAGGTTCAAGTGTGAGTCTGCATGTGGGGAGGGAATGTGGGACCACATTCTTCCTCCTTCAGGATCCATATGGGACCTGACAGGAAAAGCAAACCTTACTGTAAAAGAAAAGAAAAGTTAAGATTTTTAGATTTTTGTTGCAAAATATTTCTCTTTCAACAAAAGAAAGATTTCTCTTCAAAATAATTTCTGCTATAGCTCATTTCTGCCAGACTCTTCATGTCACCAGCCACTGGCTAAATTGGTGTATCATTTCCAATGCCAGACTTTACAAAATTCACCTTCTAGATTTGGTTTCTGGTTACCTGGAATGGACCTTTGCAGGCTCACAAAGATTTTCCATTTTGAAGAGCTCTCTACTTCAAAGGATAAGCCTTTTCTTTATCAGGGTTCATTCCTGCCTCAAGAAGCCTGAGAGTTCTTAACAGAGGTGGGATTTTATGAGGGGGGAAAAAAGAAATATGGTTGAAAAGTACAAGACTGCTGTGTGCCCTGGCATGTTGATGATGCAGCAAAGTTTCCTCTTTTTTTCATGTGTATTTTTTCTTTGCTCTTAAAACCTCTCTGTTGGGTTGGTTTTTTTGGTCAATTTGTTGGTTTGTTGGCTTGGGGTTTTTTAATGTTTGATGTTGGATTTCTCCCATCCCAGTGAGATTTTAAACAGACATATGAAAAATAAAAACCTAAACCTACAATCTTTAAGCAGGAAAACAGAAACAAATCGAGCTGTGAGGGACAAATATCACAACTAAAGTAGCAAAATCCTGTAAATTCTGTAGCACTGCAATCAGCTTGAAATTGTGTCACAGCTTAGAACTTGAGTTGTAATTACTGAAAAGCTCAGGAAGTACAAGGATTGCAGTTCTTATTCAAACAAGCCACATTAGCCACACTACGGAGAAACAGGTAAAATAATAAAAAAACCACCACCAAACAACATTTTTTTAAAGTAGGAGATTTCTTTAAATATCAGCTCAGGATTCAGTGTCTGCTCAAATTATGGATATCGAGAGGAACACCCATGAGGCTGGGTCATATTACAAAGGCATGAAACAGGTGTAAAGAGCTGGAGACTTAGCAGTTTATATATTCCAACTGAAAGGAAAATACTTATCAGAAGGAAGACTTTTTTTGGTTTTGTTTGCTGGCTAAAACCACTCTCGTTAAGATTTGTAGAACTAAAATTTTCAGTAGTTCCTTTTAATATTTGAGGCACTTATAGCTGAAATGATCTACAATTATTTGGTACTGAGCTGACAGAGTATTTCAAAAGCAGCTCAGCCTCTCCTGCCTTCCTTCTTAATTCAGACATTCTGGAAATGGTGCCATTCTTACCACTCCTACTATTATTTCTGCTCCACATCTCTGGTGGCTTCAGATCTTTCTGCCGCCCATCCAGCATGGTCTTTTAATATGCCTCAACGACTCACACCAGCCACTGGCATCAGAATCAGCCCTCAGCAGCCCAGCACTACCTTGGAAAGTGAATGTCATTATTACCATTGATCGCCAATGGAGCAGGGGATCTGTGTCAGCTGAAAAGGCGCTTAACTCTTCAGCATTGCCTCAGTTCACGGCGGTTTCTTTTCTGTCTCCTGATATTTTATTACAGCAGAATCATTTTAATTGGCACATGCTGGTGGAAACAAAACTGCATCTGTTGAGGGCCAGATTCTAGCACTCCTGCTCAGGTGGTACAAGTCCCTTGTTCTGGAGTGTATCCATTGAAATCAAGAGATATGCCCAATTGTTAGAGGTTCATAAGAACACATTGTTCTGATAGGTATTCACTTTTATTCCATAATATGCTTTAAAAATACACACTGTACAAAACATTAAAAAAACTCCTATTAAAGTAAGTTTTGCCATAATAGAGCAGGGAAGCAGCAGGAAGGGAACAAAGGGCTACCCAGCACGACACTTATGCTAGCAAACACCAATTCACACCTGTTAACTACTGTGAATAAAATCTTTGGAATCAGTTCCTCAAAAAAGTCAAAGAAAGAAAGAAAAACTGTTTGCCATGAAAGGAAATGGGAACCTCAGGTGTGCTGCTGAAAGCTTACAGAGTCAGATCAGCATTTATAATCAGTCACTTCTGAGACTACCTGAAGGAATGGAAGGAGAGCACTTGGCAGGTATACAAAGTATACACAAGCACAGAAGAATCCATTCTCGTAATTTTGAAGTGGAATGGAGGATAACCTCACCAGGTCCCAGCAAAGACACAATGTTCTGAACTAAAAGTTCAGCCAGAGCTTTGGTTCTGGGAGATAATTATAAGGCTGCCTGACCTAACTGACCCAACTTAATGAAACGAGTATGTCTGAACTGAGGAGAAAAGAAAAATATGCAGTGAGCATCAAAATGAGGTTCCTGATCTGTCACTGCTATTCAGATTCTTGCGAAAAGAGACGTGTCATTGTCAAAGGCTTTTCCATTAATAGATGTCAGCCTTCAGCTACACACAACCAAGCAGAGTATAGAAACTTACGTGAACACATTCTGATCTCATTTCTATGTCCACAAACCTGGTGATGGTTGCGTGAAAACTGTCACTAAAGACCGAAGTGATTGTATTCAGGACATCTGCTCAAGATGGGCATTAATCGTTAGTGCTGCTTGTCAATCTGAAGTCCAATTACACATCCTTACCTTTGTGAGGGTAATGCTCTTGGGCAATATTTCATCAACATGAACAAGCAGGAGAAACCTGTCCCCTCATTATTAATAACATTACATTATTTGGAAGAGGCTGCTCTTGCAGAGAGACCTAAGACTACTGAAGAACCTATAGGCTTATATCTTACATATTTTAAATCATCTTTACTCTAACCCTGGTCCCAAAGCAAGCTTAAACTGGAAAAATCCAGCTGTGGAAGTCTGGCTTGGTGAATTCCCCAGTGGTACGGGACTGCCTTCCACTGCACACCAGTGAGAACGGATTATATGGCTTGCATATCCACAACCCAGCAGTTCTTGGCTCCCTATGCAGTCTAAATGGCCTGTTAACAGATGACACAGCATAAATCCTGAGGCTGTATCCCGTTTTCCTTTATTTACACACACATGTAGTCTTAAACAAGGGATGCTTCATCAGGCAAGAGCAAGGTACAGTACTTAATGTGCAAATTCAGTTCAGCAGAACTCCAACTAAAGCACGTCAGCCTCAAGGGCTTCTCGCTCAAACAGTGATCCTAAGTTCTCCACAGAAGGAAACTTGCTGAACTACATTTTTCTGAACTTTAAAGAAAAAAGTCCTGAAAACTGAACTCATTCAGGAGTAAATGAATGAACAACTTCACTGAAAGCAAGGAGTGGCCCTGGTCTATTCTAGGAGAGCTATAGAGAATCCAGACAACGAAGTCAGGACAAGAAAATGTTCCCACTTACATTTTTTTTAAACTCTTTTGTTGTAAGGACGTTATCCATCTCGGTGGCTTTATTCTCAGCAGCAAACCTTAGACTGGTCTTTGAGGACTCTCTTAAATAACCACCACTGGATGTAAAAAGGAAGCGAACCAGAACAATCAAACCCAAGGTTTACTTTTTACCATATTTCTAAGCTACCTTTTTGATTCTCAGGCCCCTGCCTTCAGCCTTTTCCCAAGTCAGTTTCATTCCCATCTTTTTCTCCCTGGCTAATTCCCTCACAGCGGGCAGGGAGGCACCACTTCCAGGCAACTCCTGCTGTGCATCAGTTGTTCCACTGTAGTCTTTTTCTTGAGGCTCCTTTGCATGGCTCAGCCTTCCCAGCTACTTTGGCCTCAATTTCCATGCCTCTGTGTTATTTAGTGACTGGCTACAGTGAAATCTCATTTGGTTGGAAGCTGACCTGCTGCCTATTCTGAATTATTTTATATTCAGTCCTGGGATCTGACTGGGATCTTGTGTTTTAAGAGTTCTTCCTTTTTTTCTCTGGTGATTAATGAAACTTTTCAAATCACCTCATGTGGTATAACATCACAAGGTACATTTGTTTTTCCATAAAAATATCCAAAATAATTAGTATCTATTCTCTAAACTAGAAGGCTAGTCATAGACTAGTTCCAAGTCAATTCCTTTAAGCCAACATAACTTTTAATCTCTGCCTCATTCAGCTCCCCAATTTTCCTGGCTATACCCATGCTTTCCTCTTATGCAAACTTCTGCTGAGGAAGAAATAAACTTATTATTGAAGGTCCTTGGCAAAAAATCTGGGACAGTGGTGAGACAATAGAGAAGTCCCAGTCTGAATGGGGCCAGGATTATTAGTCACACATTTGTGACTCAATCATGCAGCAGAGGAGTGTGTGCCAGTACTGGTGGTGGAAACTGGGGGGAGTTTTCCTAGGCTCTGCTCAGATCTAGTGTCTAGATTTGGTTCCCTAAGACAAGGGCTGGTCAACACACCCTTGGTGTTTCTGCAAGACAGAACTGCACTGTTACCTTTGACCTTGAGTAATCAGGATTTTTTCTTTGATCTGAGATTTATCAGCATTGCCTGGCTTATTTCACCTGCCAGGCCAAAATTTTTCCTATGGAAAAATTCTTCCTCATGGAGAACTTTTCTGTCTTATCCCAATCCCTTTACATGACTCTGCCTGAACATGTAAGGACAGAATTACAAGGTGTTTCCATGTAGACTGCTCTTTCTTTGGTCTTCACAACACTTCTTTTGCAAGTGCTAACACCTTTTGTCAGGAAATATAAAAAAACTCGGTTACTAAATTGTATAAAATAAATTAATTGGAACAACTAAGATAAAGTGATTTAAGAAAGAACATAAAAAAAAATAACCTTCAGGAACATTTTCAAAAATATTCCTTTCCTGACTAAATGTTTGAGAAAAATGCCAGTATTTTCTTTCTGTACTGGAAGATTGAAAGGGCAAATATAACTATAGTAAACTTTAATAATACACAAAGTAAAGCTGAACATTCTGCCTCATCATCTCTACATTAGTGGTATCTTGTGATATTAATTTTAAAAAATCTAAGAAAATTAATATTACATATTTCTTAGCAGATTATTCAAATTATTTATTATCTCAGAAGTTTCTGTAAGTAATGCTGAAAATTTTTCCATTAATTTCACTGGGCACAACAGCATAAAATGACACAAAGTGTTTCTCTTGTTACTTATACTTCTTCCCTGGTTACATAATCTTTTCATTCTGTCACTAAATATATCTCCTTTCTTTATGCCCTGATTCTTCTACACAATTTCAATATGCTTGTCTGAGGGAGGAAAAAAACATCTTTATTATCATTTAAGATTTTGAAAATATCTTATGCTTGCAACTCTGCCTTTTCACATTAAAAAAAAATATTGTTTTGGGCAAATTTTTTTGGTAAGATCTCAAAAAGAAGAGAGGACTCAAGGCCTAAAGATGAGACACTCTTGGAGTGCAAAGATTCAGCTGAAAATTTTAATCAAGACTGGAAGTGGAGTTGGCAGATTGATTTAAATTAGGCAGGCCTGGCTCTATATTGCAAAGTCTATGCTTGCATATCCATTTTTTTTTACACCAGTGCTTCTTTTGGATTCTTAGATAAAAGAGAATAAAGTGGGCATTCTCCACTTGATGCAATTTCACTATACAGTGATTCCCATCAATGTATAATTAAAAGTGGATTTCCTTTTCCCTGTTTGGCTGAGATGGGGGAGGGTCTGCATAAACCTGGTTGATGTGAAGTGAACAAAGAGAACTTTCATGAGTTCTCCTGCAAACAGTCTATCAGTTACAATTCCTAGTGTTCACACTGCTGCACTGTTCAAAAGGAGCTCTAAAAAAAAAGTCAAGCAGGGGGTCCAAGAAAAATTCAACCCGCATGCCAACTAAGGGAAAGAAAGAGAAGGCAGGAAAAAAAACCTAGCTTTTGTTGTAAAAAGAACTAATGAAGCTGCTCTTAGAACTGTCCACGGTGACACAACAAGCCTGTGCACCCACACACATTGTGAGAATGCCAGTCACCCACAGTAATGAGAAAAGGAAACACTGTGGGCAAAGGAAATATATGAATACATTGCTTTTATGGTTTAACTGTAGGGAATCACAACGCTGGCCCACAATATCTTGTGCCAACTGCCAAAAGTGGTAAAGTAATACATAACGTTGTCTTATATTTTTCTTACAGACAAGATGGACTGGTGGGGGGTAAAATCCCATTATCATTATAAATTGCTAATTAAATAATTATCAATTAGATGGGCAGACAGAACTCATTCCAATGAATTCCTTAGAGGGCTTTCAGTAAAGAAAAACAGTAATTTTGATTATTTTTTTTATCCATACTTCCTGCCTAGGGGCTCTAAATTGAGATGATATATGGTGTATCCCATGTTAGACTTTCACACAGTATATCCCATGTTAGAGCTCAGGGACAAACACTGAACTTTGGAGCATATATAGATCTTTCTTCAGTTTTTCAGATAAATGGCCTTAATTTCACGATATTAATTAGAAACCCAGGGTTATTTCCTAAGGAATAAAAAGAATACTTTGCAGACTTTTACATGGCTTTGAGAAGTCACTTTTTCCCAAGTAACTGATAATATTTTCTAATATGTCATTGCATTTTCTTTTGCCTTTTTTGCATAATCCAGAATTTTCTTTGAAATAAAATATTAAAATTTGTAATACAGGTATTTATGCAGACTATAGGCAGGATTGAACACAGTGCAAGGAGTATTTTTATTGAACTTTACTCTGTCCATTAGTACCAAAACCAATGCAAAATTAAACCCTATGTGTGTCAGTTTTAGCTGTCAAGTTTTCAGATCAGATCCTTGGGCATAAAAACTTTTTCCACAGTACTGAGCAACAGAATTGACCCTGTCCCTTCCTGTACCCCTTACTCATATAAGTAATTTTTTCCTGAGGAGAGGGGTCCTGCTGGCTTTAGTAAACTTACTCAGCTGTAATCAACCAATACTCACATGTGCAGACAGTGGTTACACCCATACTTTTCTTGTCCTAAATCAGTTTTCCAAGCAAATTAAAAGCTACAATGATGCACAAATGTTATTTAAGAAGTTTCACTTGTCTGTGACAAGGAATATTTTCTAAGAACAGAAGTTCAGCAGACTGAACTGAAGAGTCACACTAATGTTTTGGGGCAGAGCTTTCACTGCCAGCAAACACCGACAAAAAAAGTGAGGAACGGAAATGGTAACATGAAAGATGGACTTTTAATTCCAAAGCCAAGAACATTTAAATATGAATGGGGCTTGCCACCCTCCTCTATCTTTTGTCAGGAAATATGAAGCTCTGGAAGCCCTTTTGTTGCCTTCTTTGTTAACTGTATGAGGCTGAAAGGAGTTAGATGGTTTGTTTCATTTTCAAGCCCCATCACAATGAGGCTCTCAAAAAATGAATGCTGATAAATACATGAAAATGCTGAAGGGTTCATAAAGGATAGAAAACTTTCTTTTTCATAATCATCTCTCACTGGATGACTTACCAGGGACAATCATAATGAAAAACAAACAGCAAGGTAGATTTTTAAGGTTTAGAATGGGGGACTGAGGTATGTAAAATCAAATTATCATGATAGGAAGACAGATACTTGAAAACAAATTCAAGTGATATAAAGTATGATTAGAAATATGCCATCTTTTCCTTCCTATTTTGCTATTTTCCCAGCTAGTTTTTGGGAGATCACAGAATCCCAAGGTAAGTTCCTCATGGTGATGTCCTCTAATGCGATTTACTTTGAGGAATACTTAATGGAGAAAGGTGCCTACTACATTTAGTTATTGAGTTTTTGTTCATGGTTCAGGATTGATCCACTTGAGTCTTTCAGCAGGGAGTAGTTTTCCAGTGTGGCACAGCATGACTCCAAATCAATAAGGTTAATAGATGTGGTGGCCACACAGTCAGAGGTGATGTGCCTGGCATTTTCTGTGCCAATGAAGAAAATTTCTGATGACGAGATGTCATTTTTGTGCCGGCAGTAATGTCACCCTGATTACCTAGAGCACATAGCCTGTTAGTAAGTTAGCAAGACTGTAAATGGCCCATTAATCTGAATTATCTTTACAGGAATTGTTTCAAAAAATTTTGCTTGCACCCAAATTACTAGCGCCCCTGTGATTCTTGAAATGCCAACAGCACACTTGCTGTATAAAAACAATATTGCTGTGTAAAAGTGACTAAATGGGAATGGCTAGCCTGGAACTTCACTCCATATTTTTAAACTCTCAACAACACAATATAAAACCAGAAAAATGTCAGCCTTAAAAAAACCCCACAACTTGCAAGTTGTTTTAAAAAATAAGTACATGAGCAAAGGGGGAAAACATACAAGATACCAATGGAAAAAAGTAATCCTGTGGATGCCAAATCTACTTACGTAATGAGAGTGCGATACATTGGTCTTCCTGCAGTTCTAATTTTCTCTCACTTTTTAAAATATGCAAACTCTTAACAGTGCCTCCCAGATCATTAATGGGTACACATTCCCAGATGGCCTGCATTGTGAACAAAATGTTGGACTGGACTGGAAAGAGAAATCTGTTTAATATTCCAATATCTAAATGTCAGGAAGGTGTCATTCAGAGTGCCACTGAAAGATGAGCTGAACAGAATACAATTTATGGTGACTTTAGTTAACAAATGGCATTAAGGGAAGAATTTCCATAATTAAATCATTAACTAATATGAAATATTGATTTCCTCTCTGATGTTACTGTATTACAGCTTGTCAGACATGCAGATACCCGAAGAGCACTCAGTGCAGTCCCTACCAGCAACAACAATAATTTGCATTATGATAAACTGTCAAGCACTATCAAGCATAGAAAACAGAGCAAGGTACCATGTGCATCAAACCATGCCTGCCCCAAAGAGTTCACGGATAAAATTTTGACAAAAAATAATAGGATGGTTGCAAAGGACATCTGTGCAAACAGACTGGAGAAAATGATGACTTGTATTAGGAGGCTGCCTCCATGCTGGTTTCCTCACACCCTCTCCCTACTGCGTGGTAACTGATTTGGAGCTTCTCCTTGCCATCTTTACAGGGCTTCTACATAGCTGCTTATCTGAAGAGCTAAATTCTATTGCAGTTTACATCAAGAAGTTCCATTTCCTAACTGGAAGATTTTGGAGGTTTTTTGGCTGCTTTTTTATATATTCGCATTCCCTGGGGGAAGTTGAGTATGTACTGTGGAAGAAACACAGCACATTAAATAACAATTTTACTTATATTCCAGTATGCTCCTTAAACATGTTAAAGTGGAACATATTAAGTTACCTTGAAAATGCAAAAGGACTAGAAGAGGCAAGATTAAAAAAAAATGTACACAGAAAAGATCCTCCTTAATTGAGTTGTAATCAGTTAGTATTGGTCATTAGTCCTTTCTTTTATGAGCATGATGAAGATAATGATGATAATGATGACGATGATGCAATGTGCAGCACTTGGATCATAAAGAGAGGATGGAAAATTGTTTAAATGTTTTACGATAATACTTTCTTGAAGGTGATATAGGCTGCATGGCTCTCAAAGATTACTCTCAAATTCATGACAAAGCTTGAAAAGAAGTTGAACAAGCAATTTTTTTTTTAATACTTTCCCAGACCTACTCCTAAAGAATTGGTCCATTCTGCGCTAAAATGGAAAGGGGATATATTTTTGAGAAATGCTTTAAAAAAAAATGTTATTTTCTTCCTCAGTCTTTCAGCAGGAAAGCAGTTCTTTTGCCAGTTAAACATTCAAAAATCATGTCTCATTTGAATAAATTAACATATTTTGTGGCAAAAATTAATTCCAAGGAAGGAACAATAAATAGGAAAGCAATTTAAATTGTGTATTTTACAGGGGAGGGGAAAAAAAAAGAAAACCCAACACTGTCATGCGTATGACAGCTCAGCTAATTTGATGGGCTTTGATGTTAATTTAGGGTTTACTTTAATTTCAAAACATATTTTTTCACTTAATAAGGGAAACAAAAGAAACTTTCAACCAGTTTGTTATCTGGGAATGTTTTGGCTTCTCAAATGTGAGAACATGATTGTTTTTATTTCCAGGAGGAGATAATAACACTGAAGCAATAAAAAAGAGTCAAGGCAGCTTGCACAGCACAGGAAGTTCACAGCCAGAGACTTAATTTCCCACACAATGTACTGTGCAATGGGCCCATTAACATAGATGAATAGGCTCTTTAAAGGTTTTTTTTTTCCAGATATGCAGCTGCCGCTGAATGGTGCTATGTTAATAAGGTACTCACTTGCCTATTCTTCAGGTACTCTGGCATTCTCTACCTAGGTAATCTCCATATAGGAAAAGCTATTAGGGGTTGTATCTCCTACCACACCTTCAATTATTTTAACACCTGCACTGATAATCCAGGCAAGGTAAACTGGTAGGGGGCTGAAGGTCTAAGTCCATCCTCTTTCCCCCCCCTAGAGTCACATCTCAGGGGGAGGGGCTGAAGCAGAGGGGGGAAAGGAAAAAGTAAAGTCACTTTTATTACACATCAGTGGGAACATTCTGAAAAAGCTTTCATGCCTAGGAAATTGTTATTTCTTCAAACAACTGACAGCCTGCAGAGGAAACTCTAATGGAAATCCAGCTCATGCATTGTTATGCATGGCCCTCATGTAGATACATGGGGGTGGATTAAGTTAGCTTCCAAAGGGTCTATTGTGTGCAGCATTAATTTGCAGTGCTCTTGATATTTGAGTTTGAAGGTTTTACAACCTTTGTGTTTACTTAGATGCACTATATCCTAGGTTTGTTTATTTCTTTCCACAATCTCTTATTACCCAGTAAATGTTACATTTATCTTTATTAACTTTCAATACAGTGCTGTACGTCACAGAGAAGGAAATAATTACAGCCACCTTCAGACGTATTAGATTTAGAGGAGAAGAGTTTTTACTTTTTTTTTTTCTTCCTGATCAGTTCTGACTTTCCCATCTGTTAAAATAGTGGCTGTAAAGACAATGGCATAAAAGGATAAGAACTGTGCCATTTATTATTATTTTATGAATACTAATCTATAAAGAAATATATGATGTTTTCCTTGTTATATTTGACAAATAAATAAACCGATCGATAGTCTACTAAGAGAACTTGACACTGATACAATTGCCTCTTACTACACAGGGATATAAGAGAAAATGCACATACCACTAGTTATCACCACAAACTTTCCACTGTTTCCTCAGAATCCATTAGAAATTTGTTGCTATATAACATACAACTCTTCTTCTCCCAATATTAAGATGCAAAATACAAACAAGACTTTTCCCATGCTGCCTTAACTTATATTATTTTCCTGTAAAGATTCATATCCACTTTAGACAGGCATTTTTGTAAATTCAACTTTTCAGTGAGGTTTACATTCAGAAGAACCTAATGGATTTTTATTTGAACTTGTCAGGGATGTCTGGAAGTGTTAGTTTTTCAACACTGAACTAAGAACTCAAAGTAACTCGTACATTCAAAGGAAGCTATGATCCTAATTTGAACTAAAGGGCTCAATTGAATAAAAATAGCTTATGCTCGAGTAACTCAAGTTATGTTTGGCTCCTTCCCCTCCCCCTTTCTGTGGAAGTCAGTCAGTTAGACATTTTTGTATTTTAATAACACAAAAGGGTTTGCCCTGGAAAGAAAAAAGTGCCTGACTTACAGTAATTAGGATCTGAGTCATATCAGGTGCATAGTTTATTTAAAAAAAAAAACTCCACAGCAGCAAAAACAGAAGACCTGTTAAAACTCAAGAAACTTTTGAATTCAGTTTTTGATGCTACAGAATGGATAAGAGTAAAGAAATGACCGGCTTCAGGGCTCACTCATTAGGATACAACAGCAGAAAGAGCTGCCTCTAGACCTGCTTGCTTGTTAGGTTGGGGGAGTCTATTTGTAACCTGTCTCAGCCTGAGCAAGAAGAACTGCAAATCAAATGACAGGAGCCAGTGACCTCAGCTGCTGAAGATGTGGAGGAGATCTTAATCGCTCTTTTTGGGCCCAGGATATTTTCTGATATCTTGGGAAAATATAATAGTGGGGATAGAAAGAATTGCATTTCACATGCCTGTTTGAAGTACTCTGGTACTACTGGCATTGTATAAAACAATAACACAGCATCCTCTAGAACGTGAAAAAAGGTACGTGAAACCATGGCTGGTTCAGAGAATACAGACCTAGTGCACCTCTTCTCCTCGTTCTACAACACAAGGACAAAGAGTGATAATAAAGAGATGCAAACCCAATTAAAAAACCCCTTTTTTTCCTCACTTTGGGTATTTCGGCTGCCAATATGCCATATCACATTATTTCACCAAAGTCAGGCTAAATCCAACAGAATAAACAGAAATCTGATGCTTGTATGATACAAGGATGTCCAGCATTATAATAGTCCATTTGAATTACTGGGAAATAACAAGAGACATGGGTCTGAAGCAGTGTAGTCCTCATTTGCTATCACAAAATTCTGTGTCTTCAACTGAGTATTTAGACCCTGGCTCCTGCCAGAGATATGATGCAGCAATATGTAGACACTTCCCTGATACACTATAACAATTCTCACCTTGCAGCATTCCTAATAATATCCTTCATCTTTAGTCACCACTGGGTTATATTCATAGATCGTTTTTTAAAAAAATGAAACTACAAGAACTAGAGAGCAGAAAGTGTATTTATTTTTGGGTTTGGATTTGTTTTTCTTTTCCTTTGCTTGTTGTTTTTTTTTTTTTAAAAGATAGATAACTCCAAAGTTTTTCCAAAATAGAGCAAAGAACTGTGTAAATCTCATCTAGCCTATTTTGCTCTCATAAAAGCTGGTAGAGTTCTTCTGGTCACAGTGTCCATGGAAGATTCCCACAAGTCATCAAAGACCGTAATACTGAGATAAAAAGTACTCCTGCCCACCCAGTAATACCCATCTCTCTATTAAAAGGGAAAGGGGGCACCAGGACTTACTGCTGCCATCAGGCAGAGGTTGCAGGCTTGTCTTTATTACTTTTGCAACTGTGAAAACATTTTTGATCCCAGATCTTGTTTCTGGAATGACACATAATATTCTGTGTGTCTGTTGACAACAAAGTCTTTACAGCCACATGAAACAGCTCCTATCTGTATATTTTTTGAACATTAACATATACTCTGTGTATATACTTCTCTAGCAGAGCAGCTATTTATTTAATATATGAGGTATGAGCATACTTAACTTACTGCATGTTAATTCTGTGCAGTTTTTTACATCCTCCCCATATTTCTCAAGAGGAGTCATAGACAAAGAATGCATTATATACCTGAAATGGTCTCCTTTGTTTTTTATCTGTGTCTTCTTTAAACCATCATTCCAAGAAATTTGTGGCCTGAAATTTGGTAATGAACACTCAGTGTACTAAAGAAGGAATCTGATTTGTGCAGTACCTTGACTAGCTCTCCACCAAGCCCTTGGCAAGCTAGGGAAGGATAATCTACTCCAGTGTTCACAGTAATTCAAGATGTTCACTGCCCTCACAACAAAATGGGGAGGTGCAGGATGGACCAGACGAATCCCCTTTCATTACTGAAACCTTCCAAGTAGGTATGTAGGCGTCTTGTATCTCCACTTTTTCACCTCTCTGGAGCCAATCAGTAGTAGGCAAAATGAACAGCATTTATCATTCTGTGCACCCTTTAGAGGCAAGAAACTGTCTATCTCATAATCTCCTTCTGACTCATACAATATTGAGTATTGAATGAACATCCAGAGTTACCTGTGGTAGGGAGGAGGTGAAAGTCAACAGTTTCCTGATCAGGAAATGGGCAGGTAGCATTAATCTTCAAAGCAGGTTACCCTTCCAGGGTCTCTGAATATGATCATTCGACCTGGAGAAACCAGAGGGAGTGGTTAGAGGCACTGTACTGTACGGTGGAAGAAAATGAAGAAAAATTAAACTACACAATTTGTACATTTGAGATAGTAAAAGACACTCTTCAAAGCTGAGGACTGGTCAATCAGAAGTTTGTTAATAGCCTAGAAAAAGTATAGATGCTCTCTAGAGAATAAAAGTTATCGGAAAGGAGGTATTTAAGTGGAAGAAAAAGTTTAATGAGAAGGATTTTAAGGAAAAAAATAACTATAAAAAGAGGGAAGAGAGAAAATAAGCTCTCAAAGTAGTAGAAACAACTGGAGAATTCTAAATGTCTGTGCAAAGTAAAGCACAAATTGTGGGAGCAGGGTGCATGGGTGACAGTGAAAAACAAATGGAGGGCAGTAAGATGATGCCTGGAAGTCCATCAGACACTGACCTGATGAGCACAAACCTCTTCTGGGTGCCCCGAGCTGCAGCCACACTACCTGCAAGCTGGGACTGACTCTCCCAGATTTCACCAAACAAAAAACGTGGACGATAACAGTGATAATAGCCAGGCAAGGGGATTGCTAGCCAGGACCCTTTGCTCACCAAGGACATTAAGGCTTTCATGTTCTGCTTTGTTTGGAGTCTGGGTATTACAGCATGCACACAAAAAGGACCAGACTCTTTTCTCTCTCTTTTCCCTGTCCGCCTGAGCATCACTGGCACGTACACCTACAGGCTTAACTCCAGTCCTGCCTTCTCCAATCTTTGTAACAGCATGCTCTGAAGCACAACTTGTTATTAGTCAGATGGGGAAGTGATGGGACCAGATTCCCTAATTATTTCTAATGGCCTTTCCTAGTAAACTGCAGAGCCCTGCTCCCCTCCATAAAAGGTAGGCTGTCATGAGGCTCATGTTGTACAGTATGGGACTGATAAATCACCCCAATTTTATCTTATGTATTGGGGGGGGGGTTTAATAGAAAGCTGTCAAAGCTGTCTTTTTAGATAATGTTGAAGCTAATTAACTATCACACTATATAGATTTTTTTTTTCTTAATAGAAAGTGTTTTCTAGTACTGTAAAGGGCAAAAAATGTACCTCAGACTTGGAGCACTAGCAGTTTTGGGGACGTATTCTGGTAGGAAAACTCCATAAGTCACTGCTTACTTTTGCACCCCAAAAATTTGATGTCTGTAAGTTCAAAATGGGCCTGTGTTTCTTTCCAGTCAGGACTGCCTCCATGTACAGGCTAGGGCAACTTACCTTCAAATGAAAATTCCTTTCCCTATCACTGTGCTTCATATAATGGAATATTGACCCCAATTAGCCTTAGTTTCTAATTGCACCTGACACAGCAAAGGCCCCTGGTGAGGGACAGTCCCAGAACCACACACTTTAAAATGCAATATCGGCAAAATTCATACAATATCCTTGCATAGGAAAAGGAAGCCTAGATAACTAATTTTCTCCTCTACCAACTTGATTTCTCGGGGACTAATGAAAATTACAGGACCAGGGATGTTCTTTTTCCCTACTTTATTCCTCTGTAAATACAGACTGAGTCATTAACAGGAGAAGGAACAGAGTGATCCCAGCAGTCTGCATCTTTAACACTGACGTCTATGTCTCTATCTCTCTGCTGCTCCTGGAGGCAGCTCTTAACAGCCACCTCCAGGATGATGTGGCTCAGAGACAACCAGCCTCGTTGCTGAGCACTGTGATTTTTTTTCTGCAACCAGGCAGATTGTTTAAACCAGCACAGAGCAGGGGCAGAGCCTTCAAGAAGCTGAGGTAATCATTTTTGCATTAAATATCTGGCAAAGATGTGGGCTGTTGACAGGGAAAAGGGACATGGAGGGAGGGAGGAGCTGCAGAATATAACAGTGAAAAATGAAGAAAGAGTCTTTTAAAATAAATCCAGTGTTCACTGGGAAGGTATGTCACTGCAGTAATACTGGAGGCAGAGAAAGCAAGGCAAAAAGGTTGCACATCTGCATTCTGCACATTTGGTTCTAATGTTCTCTTTTGCCTTTATCTTTTTTTGTTGTTGTTTCTCCAGTTGGCTGCAAAGTTTTGCAAAAGACTCCCACTACCAAAGCCAACTAAAAAGGCAGGGTACTGTGGTTGTGCATCTTATCTATGGACTTTTTTTTTCATATTTTGTTTTTCTGAGATGGGCTGCTAAGGAAATAAAACCCCATGTAATTTCCAGCAATGAGAAGTGAATCAGTTCTTTTGCTTAACCAAAAAAAAAAAAAATCCCCTCATTTTCATATTTCCATATTTAATTTTTGCAGTTGCATGTACATTTCTGTTATCTTCCAGCCACATGTTGCTATTTGTCTCTGTAGTGAAGGATTTTTTTTTCTTTTTGTTTTTTTTTTTTTAACTGTGGGCTATGTGGAGCCTGACTTGCATGTAAAAGATCCACAGGGAAAAAATCCTCCAGTCCTCACTGAACTAAAGAGAGCTGGCGTGCTGCACATTTTGTGGGAGCACTCCATGCTCACCACCACCTTGGGTAGCATGTGGCACAGGCGTGCAGCACCACACACCTACAGACCAATACTGCGCAGCCAGCGCAAAGTCCCACAGCAGATCAACAAGCGAGGGTGATGGGAGGCTGAAAAAAATTAGCAGCCACTCACTCTTCCAAAAATCATCCAGATTTGGCCAACGAAACACTACTTAATGCTCAGCCAGCCACTATGTAACTTCCACAGAGTACAACTGCCAAAACTTGGGTAGAAGAAGAGCTCTGAAATTTATGAGACCATTCCAGACAATCTCACTGCATTTAGACTGGTTTTTATTTAGTCACCCTTCAGCTATCTGACTTTCAATGAGATTCAGGCTCCTAAGATATTTGGGTGCTTTCGAAAAGGTTACATGCAGTCACAAGCAGGCAGCCAAGACTCCTGCGCTCAGCTATAATTAGTGAGGCAGCTCATGGTTACGATACGTCTTAACCCACAGGCAGCAGTGCTTGGACAGACATAATTTCTGTTGTGCTTGCTGGCAGACAACATTTCAGACAGGCTCTGGTTATGATTTAGTTTTGGTCTACACATTCAGTGCTCAGTCAAACTTCTTGTGCAGCCAACACAGCGACTGCCTTCAAGAGGAGAGAGTAAATGCAACATTTTCTGTTTGAACAATATTTCGGTTGTTGTTCTGTCAGTGGACCACAGCCACTTATGAACTGCTCCCAGACTGCAGATAGTCGTGGTTTGTCCACATAAAACATATTCAACGAATTTGTCCTGCAAGGTAACAGAGGGGACATAGCTCCAGTGTCTCACTGTTTCTTCTGGTGCCATCATGAGGCTGCCAAACCCACCAGTGTTCCTGCTCTCTGACAGGCATGTGCTGTCCTTGCAGCAGCAAAAAAAATGTTTAATAGAAGATTTTTTTCACCCTCAGTGGTAGTGTTGGAACTCAAAAAATACAACAGTGCATGTTGTGTACTCACCTGCTGTGGATCTCCCTCCCATTTCACTTAGCTTTCTGTATCTCCATGTTTACAAGTCTTCCTTCCCTGGCACCCAGATGCCAGTCAAGTCACCCATATGTAGTCTTCAATGCTTGTGAGGTGACTGCTGATAATGTACAAAGACTATGATATCTTGTATAGGAACTGCCAGCTTTTGAACTTAAATAGGCTACAAGTAAAATAAGTGTGAAAGTGAGATTCTGGAAAAATATTTGAAAATTAAGGAAAAATTGATGGGCTTTCACGAAGTTTCTTCAACTTCTACATGTGAATGTACCTGCAATTAATAATGAAGTACCACTATAAATGTTAAATATGATAAAGACACCATATTATTATTTATAATGTAAAGGAAAAAAATGTGGGTGGTTCCTTTGTGGGGGGGAAGGGAAGTGTTTGTGTGTCATTTGGAACTTTAAAGGTTTAACTAGCTGATTCCTATGAAAATCTTGAAATTCAGCCAAAGACATCATGGTATTACACACTTTTCTCCTGAGAGTCTATTCATATTCTATGGCAAATGTAGTATTTTCCTTCTGGAGCAGTTAACATAAAAGCTCTTGGTTAAGAGAAGCTTTTCTCTTGGAAAAGATAATCTGCCATCAAAGTTATAAGTTAAACAATTGAGTGGTCTAATTGATTGAACATTTACAAATTATAATTGAATTTGTGCCAAACTATGTGAAAAAGATTTATGTTCCGCTTCCCAAACTGTTTATCCCTCATTTTTTTTTGTGTGTGTGTGCATGTGTGAAATGAATCTTTGGGAATTCCTTTCACTTGATGCATCATTGAGGTGGTTAAACACATTGCATTATGGCAGTCTGTCACATCAGTGTTTCACACTGAAATACTGGACTTGACACATCACTGGAAAAGGAAGTCAGACGATCCAAAATCCAGAGTTATGTTTCTTTTG
Organism: Pseudotriccus pelzelni; assembly: GCA_035584735.1. Lineage (NCBI taxonomy): Eukaryota > Metazoa > Chordata > Aves > Passeriformes > Tyrannidae > Pseudotriccus > Pseudotriccus pelzelni. Next base: position 12,957,746 of record JAWMRA010000009.1, on the reverse strand, counting down.
AAACTTGAGATTCTGCAGACAGAATTTTCACTTACTTAACTCCAACTGCTGGGAAAAAAAAAAAAAAAAGAAGAAAAAGATAAAGAGGTTAAGTAATTATAAAGCAGCTTTACAAGAATTTGCATGAAAATAATAGCGGCTTGATTATCCACCTTGTGACTGGAGACAGCCAATACCCGTACTTATTTTGGTGAACCTCTGTAAAGTAGTTATGGGAGGACAATAGAGGAGGAGACAGAATCTGACTCCAGCTCCAGCATATTTCTATGCTACAACATCTAGAATATGACAACTTTAAAGCACAAACTCTTACCTGATGTTGATGGAATTTAGCCTATGAACAACCTTCTTGAGAAAATGATTCTTTCAACAGGCATGTGATCTAACACTTAAGTGAAGACCTGTAGCAGTTTTGGGACTGTATCTTGCATTTGCAAAGGAAGAATTGCAAGTCCATTGAAACACAAAGCTTAACTTCTAGAGTTGTGCAGACTATCCCACAAAACAATGATATCAACAACAAAGGTACAAAATTTGAAAATGTTGTGTTCCTATGGATAAAAGCCAAAAAAACTAAAAAATCTTTTGCTATGCCCTTCAACTTAACCTGTTTTCATACGGTAACCCTCCATACGAGTCCACTGAACATATGCAAGACTGAATGTGTTTACCTTCAACTCTAACCAGAGTACCAGAATTTTTCTGTGGTGATTTCATCACACACAAAAAAAAAGAGTCACAATTATAAGCAACCATACTTCAATATTGTAAAAATAGCAAAAGGGTAGGAATAGGACTGGAAAATTCTGGGTTTTTTAACTAGTGGATGAGTAATTACTATGAAAACAAGAGTGAAGATGGATTACTAGAGTTTGGAGGAAAAAGACTACCTTATGGACAATATTGTTAGCTTAAAATTATATGCAAGTCTCAGTTATTTAGTGTTTGTAACAATGGAGGGTATGTAAATAGATTGTCTAACAATAAAAGGCAAGGTTTGTAGCCCTTATTAATATCAGAATGCTTGAAAATGTACCACACTATCAAACACATGTACTGCATGTACTGTTTGTGTTGTTTTCATCTAAAGCTTTTTTGGAACTGAATGGATGATTTTTAAGCACTTTGGGGTTAACAATATGATTTGTTGAAATTCCTAAAATATTCCACATTTTGGCATGCTTTACAGAGCTCTTGTGCAAAGAATGAGAAGTATTAAAATAATCTTAAATTTCCCATGGATTCTAAAGAATATCTGTTGCTTGAATACCCCATGGCATCCTAGATCCAAATTGCATGCCAGTTTATTTTCTCCTTCTGTCTCTGAATCATCTCTAAATGACTCTCCCTCGACATCGACAGTTTTCTTGTGAAAAAGTCCCACCTCTTACAACACCCACCTCAGAGCTTCTGAGTTTATAATATGCAACTCAAATCCTCATGGGATTCTCCAAGATTTACACAGCTGTGGCAAACAACTTCAAAATTAACCACCTGACCTTCCCCAAAATGCTCAAAGAGCTTGAATTCCTTATTGCGGACAAAAGAATAAAACACATTTGGAGGCCCTAGGGCCATGACGTTTTTTTAGTTATCAGGCATAAAAAACTGCCCCTCTGCTTTTCCAGAGGACTCCATTTCACCAGTGCCTTTTTTATCTGCTCTCCACTTTTTACTCCATCTTCCACCTCCACAAAGAAGCCTCTCTATTAGAGGGGCAATAAATGACCATTGAGGAAAGAGTGGTCACGTTTACCCAGAAGCAAAAGTGCTAAATTAATATCAAATTCACAGCTAAGACCTAACCTTAGACTTTGGTATGGGCAGAGTACAGATTACAATCTTTACTGAGGGCCCACAAAGTGGCACATACCTCTTATATCCTTCTAACTTCAGTCTAATTGCCAACATACTATGAGATAAGACCAAAACTTTTATAATATTTTTTCTATTTTAGTTTATAATTAATTATTACAATGGATACCTTAACCTACCTTCTATTTAATCTCAAGATTCACTTTGCATGAAAGAAACTCCTGTGAAAAAAAAGCAGTTTTTCTTCAGAAATATACTTTCAAGATGGATGTTGAACTGAAGTGCAGAAAGACAAAGACTTGGCACTCACCAAGGAGCAGCTCCAGGGCTGTTCTGGGTACATACCTCTCCCAAGAAGAGGAAAGACTGGTGGGCACTCAGTATAGATCCTTGTCAGCTTAGACACGTTCCATGTAGGTTAAAATACAGCAAATTCATACAGTGGGGCTTTGTCCCTTAACAGGGACACAACCCTTGTCCAACTCTAATCGGCTCAGTAAAATAGCACCAGTTTCTTTGCCAAATTGCCTTATAAGGCCACAGCAGGGTCTGGATTTATCCATTACCACAGGGTTTAATGACTTTAAGCACAACACTGAATTACACCTCCAATTGCTATTTCCATCTGATTAACACCAAAAGATGCAGAAGGCTGGGTACATATCTACAACACTGGTAAATGGACTAACACATTGAGCCATAGCATGCCGTATTTAATCCTCGTTCAACACTTAACTCATGATTATTTACTGAGACATTCAGAAAGGGATGTGATACTACAAACTACAGAGGTGAAAAAGTTGTGCTGCTTAAAAAAAAATAAATATTTGAAGCAGTTAGTAAAAAAACCTTTTAGGAAATCTGTCACTGAAGTGATCTCATGCAGCCTCCTCACCAAAGTCATGATTGTGCAAATAACTACTCAGGTATGGGAAAAATGAGTTCACAGCTTTACCCTTGGTTACAATCTAAATTGTAACATTCACAGAGATTATTTTGAAAAATACTTGTCAATTTTACCACTGTGGCATAACTGGCTGAAGTTCATCCAAGTGGCCATTAACTAGTCTAGAAGTTTATCTAAACTCGGCATCACGGTCATTAAGAAGCTCGGTGAAAGGTAGGGTATGGATGTGGAACAATACTACCATTTTAAAATTACTAAAATAGAGCTTTGAGTTATAATAAGAACCAGAGCTAAAAGTTGAATGCCAGCTTTTTTTGTTTTGTTTTGTTTTAGGCTTTCATGTTGACCTCTGCTCTACACAAACTTAAATCTGTTTTACATCAGAAGCTGCAGGGACAGAAGAGTACATGGGAAAAGAACATGTCTGGGAGTTTAGAGAGGACCAGCTAAATTTTTTGAGCTCCAGTGGGATTGGTGACATAACTAAAAAGCAACAAACAGCAGGTGAGAGGAAGGATTTAAATATAAATAAGGATACTTTGAAGCCATAGGTTTTTATTGATCATATGCACATTTACAAATCAAAGTCTCTGCTCTCAGAAAAATATTTAGCTAAGAAAGAATCTAAAAGCCATAAAATACCAAGCAGGGAAAGAAAAAATATTATAGAAAAGTAAAGGCATGGAATCATGTTGATAAATATTCCCCAGACTAAAAAAATCAACTAAATACTCTATTTTCTTTAATTAAAAATCACTGAATTATTTAAGAATATCTGACTGAATTAATTATTGAAGACACATCAAGATCTGCCTGCTGGTGTGATTAGTTGTTTATATGGTTATTAAGATCTACCCATTTGGACCTGAATTCAACCTCCAATTAAAAAAGTTAATAGAAATTCAATCCCACAAACAACTTAGCACGTACACTCTCCATGCTTTAAAATTGCTAAATGTTTTAATTCACATGATTCATTCGTTAGTAAAAAGAGAGAGTTTATTTTCTCTTTTCAGTGGTCAATGTATGCAAGGAAATTATGTCCATTTAATGGCCACGGTTTAACAGATAGCATTTGCCATCCTACTAAAGGTGCTGTTCACGCTCTATCCGTGGGATCAGAGTTCAAATAGCAGCACATTCAATCTGGAAAAAAGTGGTGGTTACAATAGTGTAGTAATAACAGTTGCAGATAACAATCTGAAAAGCTGAAACCACTGAAACATGATGGTTTGCAGTCAGAAAATATTTGTGTCTTTTACCAGAATGTAACCCATTACACTGCCAACTGGGAGGAATAAAAATCCAGTGGGAAGACACAAAATTAGATCAGAGCTCTCTCAAATGAAAAGAAATTCAGTCTTGCTGAACTGAAATGTGATCATTCGGACAGCATTTCTATCAGCTCATTCATTTAAAACTCAATTAGAAACTTTGCTTTAACAAACACTAATGCACATGTGCATCTTGGCTCACCAGAGCTGGCCCATTGGTAGGGCTGGAGAGATGTTCCTCTACAGGGAACCCGCAACCACACGTTGTGAACAGAGATGCAGATTCACTCCACCAACTGCAGACAGACAGCTGAGGTGCTGAATAGCATAAAACATGTCTCACCAGCTTGTGCAAGACATGCGTTTAGCCCCGCTGGCCTTAAGTGACCAAGTGGATGCCTGGGAATTAGTGCAAGCAAGGAACAAACATTTAGTGATGTTTACCCAGAAAACTTTGCCAGATGCCAAAAATTTGCATATTTGAGGATTCCAATTAGCAGACCTTGCTAATTCCCATTAGCAGACCTCTTTTGTGAACTTCTCTAGTTGCCTACTGAATGCCCCCAATAAAGGATCAATACCCACAGCATGAGGGTCCCCACTGTGCAGAACCATCATGATCCCCTCTGAGGCTGCTCATGTTGCCTTCATTTAATCCCCACACTTCTGGTATCAGAAAAAATAGTGGGTATTTCTTCCTCTCCATGGCAATCATGGTTTTCTGACCCTTTTTCTTCTGCATTACTTTTTTGGTACATTGAAGAATAGGCCTGTGTGAATGTTCCTTCTGTAAAGAACGCGAAGTCAGGACTTCAGGGGTCCAAGGCTGCTCTCTGGCTCCATGGAGGGTGTTAACACACCTTCACCTTGTACTGAAGGATTTGCTTCATATGGGCTGAATTATTCTCCAAATATTTATGGTTTTCCCTAGAGTAGGGAGTCTTGATGACAATTTTAATCTAAGACCTAATTTAGATACCAGGCTGGTGTTTTGCAGGAGACAGAGAGTTAGATCAAATTGCACTAAATTTATCAGGTGAAGATCTGAGTGTTTCTGTTTAGTGAGACATAGAAATTTGTGCCATTAATGTTTGCTATTTGACAGTGGTTTCTTTCCATTACAAGAAATGAGAAAACAGAGCCAGTTCATTATGAAGATAGTGAAAGTTATAATAAGGCCAATACAGGCTGAATCCTACAAGTACATGTGGGGAAAGTAATGTATAAAAATGCAACATCAAAGAAAGATGAGCAGGGAATGGAGAGCAGAGAAACATGTAATGAGCCAAGTCAGACTGAAGGCTAAGATAATTGCCTAAGGATTTCAGCACTTGGGAAATGCTATCCTGCAGCAGGAGTAGAAAATAGTTGAAAATGAATGGGACCCAGTCAATCTGTAACCATATTGTAAGGACCAGGATAATTTCCCTCATTTTTCAGGTGTAGAAGCTCTGAATAGAGAGAGCTAGTAGTGACTGTCTGACCCAGAATAGATCAGCCTGATCTGGTATCAGACCTGACCCAACTTGCTCTTTGCCCAAATGTCTCTTCTAAGTATTTTTTGTATTAACTCTGGGGCTAGAGAGAACTTAATAACCTGTCAGAGTGAAATAATTAACTTTCCTAATGGCAAAGGCATGGAGTGGGGTTTGTGGCCCAGCGTAAGTTCTTGCTGTTTGTGCAGTGTTAAATAAGCCAGTTGATCAATGGTGCTCTGATGATTTATTAACGCCATGCTGCCAATGAGAACTCATGCTGAAACTTAGGATGGATCAAACTTAATTTTAAAATACTGAAGAGAATATCAAATCTTTCAAGGGCTTATAGAATTGGTTGTATATTTGCCATCTACTAACACACAATGCAAACTACATCTGAATAATAAGGAATGCATCTCTTTCACCGGTTCAAAGTACTGCCAACAGCAGTAATAGCAAATTGTATTTTATCATGCTTTCTTGCAATTTCACAAAAATGGCTTGATATCCCAGTGTATTAAGCAATTCCTGTGTTGTTTATTAAGTACATTTGTTTTTTAAAAAAGAGAGAAAAACCCTAAATCTATTTTCATTTGGGTAGGAGTACTTTGCTTTCTCATTTCAGTGAAAATAGTCCAAATGACCTGAAGTCCTCACTGAAAAAGAAGAAAGCATTATTAAAACCGCTGAAACAAAACACTGCAAAATGTATTTTTCCTTTCTCATGAAAGATTCACAGCACCACACTGCTCTAGTTAAAATACTTATTTCTAAAATTTAATTTATGATTTATGCCGCATTTAGGGTGACACCTAATAGAGATTTATTTAGCAACTGTCTGCTACACCAGGAGGGATGCTGTTCTCCTTTACCTTTATGTATACACCTATAAGCAGCATCACAGCAGAAACCGATCCATAAGCAATTAGCAGGCACTAAAAATCATATGGGAAACCAAGCAGAGCTTATATTAAGAGGATTTGGTCATATGCACTGCCATCAGCTTTGGTGTATTTTTACAGTTCTGATTTGCAACTTTAAAATATATGTATATGTTAAAGACAATTGTATGAGGATCCTGGACATGATGTAAACATTTTGGACTTGCCCAGGCTTTTATCTCAGATGTGTGTTTGATAAAGATGGTTAAGTTTTATCTTCCCCATTTCACTCTTTAAAACTGAATCACTGATAGACTGTACATTTTCTGAAGCCATCAGAAAGTTCTTTTTACACTGAAAAAAAAGAGCTCAGTTGAAATTTTAGGCTACATCTGTATTGGCAAATAGTACAGATCAGAAGAAGCAGATCTGCAGAGCAAAACAGTTGACATTAAGGATCAGAAATCTACATTACCAGCAACTTTAATTTTAATTAATTAATTTATTTTTACTTTGGACTGCCTCTTGCTTAGTCCCACAGACCAAGTACCTATTTCTATCTGGAGTGTGTCAGATGTGGTTGCTTTACTTTTATCCAAAATTAATTCCAGTTCATGCACTTGAGACAGTTCCTCAACATGAACAAAAGCATAAGATTTAATTTAGAAGTTCAGTCTTGATTCAAGCTAAAATGCAAAGGCAGACTCAACCTTTGCAATGTCATCTGGACAGAGCCTGATTCAAAGCAGTGTGGAGCCAGCAGTGAGGCCGTTCCAGAAGCTCCAGCAGAACCAGGTTTTGGGCCACCAGGTTTTCTTGCCAGGTGCCCTTAGCTATTTCTGCACAGATATGCTCTGCAGCTCTTGGGTTTGCATTCTGGCTGAAAACAGGCAAAACTTGCTTCATACCACGCATCATACTGCGCATGAAAGCTATCCACACGACAGGCAGCCTTCCAGAGATAACAATAATCTTCAGGTGATGCCAACAATTTTTACTGCCTGAATGTGTGTGGTGCTCTGCTGAGCCCAGCCACTCAAACACAGTCTGCTGAGCAACAAGAAAGAGTCTCCAGCCCTGCTATGCTCTGTCAGCTTCCCTAACCGCTTCCAGAAATTAGTTCTGGGGACTTTGCTGATACATTTACATGAAAAGACCACGTACTCTTCAGCTCCCTCATACGTATTAGATTATACTCACATATCATGTTCCATAAGAGAGCAAGCACGTCTCAGGCATCAGGGAGTTTTCCATGCTTCCAGAATATAGACGTCTATGAAGGCAGCAACTTGTAGACTTCTCAAATCAGCTTCAGTGGATTTTCATGCCTATGTAATGAAAAATGAACATTGAGCTATTGCTTGTCATCAGAGACCTGCTGTACCTATGATGCAAACAGGATAATTGTTCCTCTGTTAGTTTTACTTTGAATAGATAGACAAGGCAGAGAAAGACAGAGGTCAAAACACACCAGAAAAGCTCTAGAATAATTTCTGGAAGAATATTTTTTTATATAAACAATTGGAGGCAGGAGATTAGTTTGTTTCTATTCTTTTGGCTTGAAGGACTGTACACCATGTGAACACAGCATATTCCTGCTGAGAATTTTGGACCCAGCTAATTTTGAAGTGTAATGTAGGCCATGAGAACTCTGGCCCTGAGCCCTATCCCAATATTCCAGAATTCCCAAGGTCTACAAAATTTTTTTTTCAGCGATCTATAGAGGTTTGCATGTAGATGCAAGGCTTTTTACATGGAGATCGATTCCAAAGCATGTTAAGGTACCTACTTACTATGTACACATAGCTGTTACAGCTTTTTAAAAAAATCAAAGAATGTGGAAGTATCATTTAAAAGTTGAAGAGGATTTAACACCAGATCTTCAGTCCCTTATGCAACCAATTGCAACCTTGTACCTCATAAAACATAGTAGAACAGTTGAACTGAAGGCACTATAGCTTGTACTTCGAATCTACCTAAATGTGTAAAGTAATAAATTACAGTGAGTGATCCTAGCTTTTTAACTGGCATTCCAACTCCATTTGCCTTTCTAATGCATTTTGAAAAAGATAAATGCCCAATGCTTAAGCTGCACATAAGCTTCTTGCTCCTTTATATTATTTCCAATAAATAAAAATATAAATGCTTGTGGTCATGCAATTTGATCTTTCAGTACACAGTACTATAAATCTAGTCATGATACATTTCCCCTGAAAATAAATATGACCTTTTCTTTTAAGATGCAGGACAAAAAGGTTCTTTCTTAAGAACATAAACACCTAATAATCCAAATAGCCACTTAGCCCAAAAAGTAAAGACATTGCTCCTGGACATGGATAGTCACTTGATAGATGGTCTCCATGCCAAGCAAAAAGCCAGCTCTAAGTCAGGAACCTTTTAGGGACAGAACTGTGCTATTGTCAGCCCTTTCCCCATATATTCTTGGCATACCTATTCTTCCTGTAGTTTTTCTTGTCTTCTGTCTTTTGTATCATGCTAACATCAAGTCTCTGTTTCTTATCTCCCAAATCCCCTTTATCTCCAAGGCTGTCATCTTTTACAGTAAACCCCACGGTATAGTACACATTTCCTAGATATGCCATAAGAAAGGTCTGTAGTCCATTTGCCTTTGTTGTTGTTGTTGCTACAGTATTATTATACATATCATGGACACACCATATCACAGAAAATTCCTTAAGGTGTAAGCAGAATCCACCTACTTTTAGTTCTACAACATTAAAATGATTCATTGAGTTTGGACCTTGCCACTTGCCTGCCACTGTAGACATGATGTTCTAGGAGTTTAATAAACATATACAGTTGATACCTACATACTATTACCGAGTTTACTTTCCATGTATAGAGGTATCCAATTTTGAAGTAAAAGAAAAATTAATAATGAAAAAGATGAGGAAGATTTTTTATGAATGAATTAAATGAAACAGGATTTGTTTTTAGGATCAAATACATATTATATAAAGGAATGTCTGTATTCTGTGTCAATTACTTACTTTACTTTGAACGATCTCTGCTTCACAATTGAAACTATTCTTTCCCTTTAACTGAAGTTGCCAAAGTATAGTCTTCATCAACATTGATTCAACACATCATCATCCAAACCAAGGTGATAAAGCTGGTATTTATATTGTCAGGGGACTGATTACAGATGATGGCAATGACCATCTCAAAAGGTATAATTCTCTGCCACAGTGTATATCAGTATTTTTCTTAATTATTTCTGACATTTTACCTATTACTCCAAGGACTTTCTCAGAGGGCGGAAATAAAGGGGAAAAATGGGTTTTGTGGCGCAGATGAAGAAATACATCTTCTGTAAGTAATTCCCAGAAGAAATCTTGGAAATCTTATGGGGTCAGGAAAGAGGCAAGAAAGTAGCATTTGTCACCCTTTCTGAATTGGTCATCTGAACTCACAGGAGCACTAAAGCTGAGTGACTTATCTGCCACCCCTTAGGGAGGAAGAAAAGTGAGGATAAAGAAGTATAAGGAGAAAAAAAGCACACTGTGAAAGTATCATCTAGAAAGCTGCCTAAAGATTTTGATCTTTCAGCTACTTATCTCCTATTTCCCTATAGTGGATACAGACATCACTTCTGTTATTAGAAATCACACATAGCAAAAATGAAGAACTGTACAGCAGAGGTTATGGCAAGAATAAAAGTTCACCAAGTTTAGGACAAGAAAATAATATCTGATGGCGAATGGGAGAAAAATGTCTAGCTGAAGAGCTGTACAGATGCAATAGAAATGGACAATGATCACCATCTACAGGGAATATTAAGGTAGGATGAATGACAGGCAACCCACAAAATCCAAAGATGCTTTGCACATGAAAAAGCTTGTTACCAGTCACCACTTTTGATATAAGTTTGATGCAGGATGGACAAGTGGGTTACAAAAACCAATTTGTCATATAGCTCTAAAAAAATCTGAAGCACAGTTGGCTGCTCAGCTTAATGACACCATTATTAAACTCCAGATAAGTAAAACAGGCTATAACAGAGCTTCCTGTTCTTGCCTTAAAAACATATAAAGACTATAGTCATCTCAGAGCAATACATAAAGAACTCATCCTCCGAATTCTCCAGCATCCCATGTTGATGACCCACCAGCATGAGCATGGTTAGTAAAACATGAGTTTTACATAGCTATTGGACCTATCTGATCTTGCATTACACAAATAGAAATAAATCTAACAGCACCCCACATATAAAAATGGATTGTTAGGCATAACAGGGTTTTTAACATGGGCTACTTAGGAAATACCGTGAGCATTTGAATTATTTTGTATTTAACAGAATGAAACATCTATCTTTCAGATATTCACTAGTCAGGTGGTTTGTCCTTAATTTACGCTCAATCAGAAATGAAAATGCCTTTTTTCCTCTACTAGTGTTGGCTGCATGGTGGCCTGCCTTTAAGAAGGCATTCACTGCCTACCTCTGAAAGATAGAAGAGGAAGGGTGAGTGATTTTCATGCTCTGGCACTCATTGTAGGCTGTTTAATTTGTCAGGACTACTAGGCCATGGTTTTGTGCTTTGACAGGTTTTTGTTATTCCTGCTAATCCCATTTCTGTTGTGTAATGTGCGTGGCAGCATCTGGTGACAACAGAATAGAACACCTAATTGTGAATGAATACAGAGAGCCCTGTTCTGCCACATTGCTTGTTGCACTATTTTTGCATTTTTATGGCTCAGGGTGGGCTTCCAGGAGCTGCAAAGCAGACAGCCCATCGTTGTAATCAAATTTGCCATTTGCATGTGTGTGTTCTCAGCAGTCTTCGTATTTCTACAGCCCTCAGGATTCCTTGAGCTTGGCTTTCTGGCTCCCTCTTCTGAACAGAGAGGATGATCATATATATTAATTAAACAACTTATCTTTAATTATTAAGTCAACATGTGAAAGTGATGGTTTTAAGTGCATTCAGGTGCCACTAAAAGGAGCAGTACCTGAGGAGAGCCAATGCAGTACCTGCAGAGCTGTCATTGCCTTCACCCATTGCATGGCTTAATTCACTTGCTGGACACAAGGATCAGGAGCTACCTTGGAGTTTCCTCTCCATCTGAGCATTTTTTTTGCTGCTCTACTCCAGTACAATTTGTCAGTGACTAACTAGGTCCAGATCCTATTCTACTTTGCCACTTGATATGTACTAGGCTTGGGAGCTACAGGCTATGCTCAGCATTGCTCATATAGACAGGCTTAGCAAGTTGTATAAAAATGCAACACTTACCATAAATGCTTCCAAATGCAGGATAGCTGTTTTTAAGTAGTGGTCTTATGGATTTTGGGGGAGGAGCTCAGCTCAATGTCTTTCAAAGTTCCTGAAAGTAGATTACTGATTTACTCAAGAGTTTATACAAATACTCTTAAGGGTTGGACTTGATGATCTCGGAGGTCTCTTCCAACCCAGTTAATTCTATGATTCTCTCCTGGTGTGGTTCTAATCAGATGGCTTCACCTGTGTATAACTTAAACTGGTTCCAGCTAGTGTTGGTAATGCAACTTAATGCCCTCACTTACAGGAAGTGTTGAAGCTTCTTTTGCAGGAAGCTAATTTTGGTGTAACATAGCTACCCAAAATACTGATAGATCAGAGAAGTATAGAATAATATAAGATAGACAAAGGTTATTATTTTACAGGGCAGATATTTTGAATAGACTGACAAGCCTTTAACAGAATCATAAAATGGATGAGGTGCAAAGGGACCACAGTGGGTCATCTGGTTCAACCTTTCTGCTTAAGGGTCATCCTAGAGCACATGGCACAGAATTGCATCCAGATGGTTCTTGAAGGCCTCCAGTGAGGGCGACGCCACAGCCTCTCCTGACAATCTGTTCCAACATGTGATCACCTGCACAGTAAAGGTCTTCCTCATGTACAGGTGGTCCTTCCTGTGCATCAGTTTCTGCCTGTTGCCTCTTGTCCTATTGCTTGGCACCAGAGAGCAGAAACTGGCTCCATCCTCTTGATACTGTCCCTTCAGATATTTATAGACATAGATGAAGTGCTCTCTCAGCCTTCTCTGCATGAGGCTGAACAGGCCCAGCTCCCTCAGCCTTTCCTTGTAAGAGAGATGCTCCAGGCCCTTAATCATTTTGTGTTGTCCTGTGGTGGACCCGCAACAGGAGCTCCACATCTCTCTTGCACTGAGGACAGAACTGGACCCAGCACTCCAGATGTGGCCTAACTAGAGCTGAGTAGAGGGGCAGGATCACCTTCCTGTGGTATTCTCTAGGTGTTCTCTAACCTAGATACCAACCAAGGAGGTCAACCTCCTTGACCAAATGACTGCAGACATTTTCAGCTTAGATTCTTCCCAGACGAAAGCATTAGTATGGCATAACAAGACTGAAAAAATTCACTGCCCACATCAATCCTGCAAAAACTTTCAAAAGATGAATTAAAACAAAGCTCTAAAATCCAAGAGATCTGAAGTATATGAATGACATCAAAAAGAAAAACTTTAAGGAGAGTGTTCAGAATTTTAAATTAAAATGCAAGCTTCAATTTTTTCCTGGTAACACTTGGAATAATGTGTCTCCCAGTAAACAACACAGCTCTTCTGTATTTACCACAACAATATGGAATCAAAACACAAAACCTGTTGGATGCAGCAACCAAGAAAAGATCTAAAGCTTGTATAAAATTTAATGGATTATTTATACATTTTTCCATCTCCTCTGTATTATAGAATGTTGAATTTACTAAATTTTGAAAAGGTGGTCAAATAATACAGTAAATATAAAAACAGTTTCAGGACTGAAACATGAGGCAGCATACAATCCACACATGAAACTAAGATCTTGTCTTATGCTTTCTCTTATCAGCTACAGTTCAATTCTAAACTGAGTTCTAAGAAACATAAGATAGTGTGAAAGCAAAAATATTTATGTACGTTATGCATACAAAATAGACAACCAGGGGAGAAATGTTCCTCCTTATCAAAGACTTGTGTTAGATGTACCCTTCTTCTAAGCATCTGTGGACAAGTTCCCCAGAAAAGATGCCTTTCATCAACTATGGGAGCTGTTATTCGTTATCATCATCTGTTTATAATCAATGGGAACAGTTGGATGCTCAGCAGTCTTGAAAATTGAACCAATTATTTAGGTCAGTAGTTTTTAACCTTTTTCTATTTGTGGATTCTTAAGCATTTTCCACTGGATGTGAGGCACTGTTAGAAATTTTGCTCATGTAGATAGCTGTCACTTTCTTTGGCACTTACAACAAACTGTCTAGAATTTATCCATTCCCTTTCATCTCCTTATGAAAATATTCTCAGACTCCAAGCTGAAAAAAACCCAAACCACAATAGTAAAATATATACATTTTTGGATAAATAAAAAAATAAATAAAGGCTACCTGAATCCAAGTGTTTTTAAGCACCTTGATAAACTATGAAAACAAGACTTTCTCAGTTTGAACCTATGTTATTTTGATTACAATCCAGGACAAGTGCAGTTCTCCACTGGCATGAGCAGTTGCTGCTCAGGCTTATCCCTCTGGAATCCTCCCTGTCCCTGACTGCCAAGCACTGGCCTCCATCATGTGCTGGCACATGTTTCTTTTCTGTTCAATGAGCTGTGCTGTGAGACCAAGAGTATTCAGGTAGGGATGAGCATCTTTAACTAACAACTGCTACCAAAAACACTTAAGTAACGCTGTGCCCCAGAAGCATTTTTGGTGCTACAGTCTTCAAGAAAAATGTGAACATAATTTTGAACAGAGAGGAAGGGAGAAAAGCAGAGACAAGCAAGGGATGACCCTAATTCAGTCATAACAGCACAAATAAAAATGTCCCAATTCCATCCAATATTTGACTTTACATTCCCAAACATGCATTATAACCAGGCAGGATGGCTTGGGGCTGCCTTGGGAAGGAGCTCTGACTGAAGTCGAGCCACAGGTAGCTTCTGAAGTCCCATCTGAAGGTACCCTCCACTGTGTCTGGTGACCAGTAGCAGGAGAAATGCTTCTGGCACTCATTCCTCCTGTGAAAATGGCTCTGCTCACACATATTGTTGTGTCAAAGGAGAGTCACTACAGCAAATCCAACCAAATCCAAGGATCACACACTGAGCAGAGATTTGAAATATTTCTAATGTCATTTTGGTCTTTACTGTAATTATTATAGTTACTGGGATACACAGCAATTACATATATTTAGTTGTATCTCCATTAGGTTATGGTACAGCAGATATATTTTTACAGAAAGTGTGCAGAATACAGAAAAGTCACACTAAACAGAGCAGGCTCTAAAGGTTCCAAAGTAGCTCAGCCTCTGGTCTCAGCTTAGGCAATGAAGCAGCATACCTAGGTCAGCCCTGTGGAGGCTTTGGTAATACCAAACACTTTCCCTCTGGGAAACGCTCTGAACCAACAATTGGCAAAAAACTTTAAAAATGTAACTGCTGAAAAGTTGCCTAAAAAAAAGAGAATGGGTTGGAAGGAGGCAAGACCCTTCCTGGTTTTAATGAAAAAAACCTTTAGGCCTGACTACTGTATTTAAATTAAATCTAGTTGCTTTTTGCACAGTTCGAATAGATGCTTTTTAATTATTGCTAATTGTTTAAGATATTGTTGTATCCCCCTGAAGATTTAAACTGAATAAATTTAATTCCTTTAAAATATCCTTCAGCTACAGGCAATACAGTAAGAAGCCCCATAGGTATGGCAGTAAAAATAACCATAAAGGCATAAGCATTTAAATGAGGAGAGCATGGAATACTTCCCACTAGACTGGGGAAAAAAAAAAAAAAAGAGAGAGAGAGTAAAGAGACAGAAAAGAAAAGAAAATAAAGGGGGGGGGGGGGAAGCTATGTGTTTTGGAGACACAAGAACCAAACCATGAAACACACAGTTGAAACATTTAGGATGACTATGAAAAAGGTCTATGTTCACTTGTTAAGGAATGCGCTAAGGCAGACTAAAGCATATGAATGGCCCTTTCACAGGTCACAGATTCTATTCAGTTCTTGGACATTGTTATTATCCGACAGAAATAGATGGGCCTAATTAATATTCTGGACATACCTGAGAGAACATTCTTAAGGAAATCATCCTCTGGTGGTTTAGGTTTGTTGTGTTTTGGGGGTTTTGTTTCTTGTTGGGTTTTCTTGGGTGCTATGTGGTTTTTGGTTTTGTTTTTAACAAACAGCAAATGCTACAAATAGCATCTGGTTAAAAAAACCCCTATGACTACAATTTTGGTGTTAAAAGTTTAATACAATTTGGTGTTAAAAGTTTAATAAAGAGTCTACTTCTGAATATACTTGTTTATGCAAAGACTTGGATTTTTTTTTTATTTTAGTAAGCAATTTTGCCATGTAGATTAAAGCTGAACTGCACAGTCATTTTGCAAGCAATTATATTCTTGGCACTTTTCTGAACATAATATAACAATTACCACAGCAAATGCAGTTTATCAGAGCACTCCAAGCATGCAGCAGGTTAATATCAGTGTTCAACAACTTCAGATAATATTTCTAAGATGCTAATGTTTAGCCAGTTTCAAATGAGCAAACAGCTTCTGATATGAACTGAGTTCTGGTCTTTTAAGATAATGTGGCTATATAGGCCCCAATCTTATATGTAGTGGGACTACTATCCCCCTTACAGAATCCTGGTAAAGTTGATGGGAGTCTTTGCAAGCAAATCCAAATGCAGGGCCAGCAGCACGGCAAGAAAGATTGACTGATTAGAAAGGTAACATGTTGCACAGCTCTGGGTGAGCATCTCGGCGCTCACTCTGCCCAGTGTGGGGTGAGCTATCCCCTCGTATAGCTTCTAACCTTTGCAAGCATCAGCTACTCGCTGAGTGTCTCTTACTGATACCAAACATGGCCCTAAAATGATTTTGTTATTAGTCTAATCTACAATGAATGTTAAAGATACATGGTTTGGTTTCAGTTATTTGACTCAGGCTGAACAATCCCAAAAAGTATAACCTAGTTTTTTGAGTCTTGTTTCACCTCACTGCTGACCCTTGTGGGAGTTTTGCTCTTGACTTCACAAGAGAGCAGAAGTGGGCCCAAAAAATGTATAGTCTTCCAAAGTCATCCAAGATGTATCACTGCATTTTGAATTCAGGACACTGCTTCAATACAGTGACTTGTTGTTCTCATCTTAAATGTCTGGATGGCATACAAATATAAATAAAAGTAGATGACTAATTATCACATCTATTCTCAAGGCATGCATGGAGGGAAGGCAATAAAGAGGAGGGGAAGTTTGTGGGTTACTCCCACACATAAATCCTCTATGTGTCAATGGGTGAATAGACACTACTTTAGTCTATTGTGCAAAGCTGTTTTATAACAACAATAAGCTGAAACAGAGAAGAAACTATATTAGAAAGGCAAATATCAAAATACATCACTACTAAAATGCCTGCAGGTAATCAAGTAATTCAGTTCTGTAGTACACCCAGAAACAAGAGTCAAGTGTTTTGTACTCAAACCTTAATATGGAAAAAAAAAATCCCATTGAAATAAATAGACCTATTCATTTCAGAGACAGTGAAAAAGAGACAAACTTTCTTTGTCTTGCCACTTTAGAGCCCCTTGATAGCATTTTCCTTTTTTATTGTCTTTTAGATATAGATGCCCCTCTGCTTAAGTATCACCAAAGCTACCAGTAACAAATATCTAAATATATAACAGATGCATAAGTGCATCTTGGGATAAATACATTATGGACAATTAACTGTCATCATACCCCTCAATTACATTTTCACCCGCTCCTGTAGTGTACACCTGTGGCTTGTTAGTAATGCAATAAGTGTTGTAAAGCAACTCAAAGGTTCAAAGGTAGCGCAGCAAAAATCTGTTTTCCTCTCTTTCCTTAAATGTGCATTACATAAATGTGAAAACAGAGAAACAAACACAAGAAAAAAGAACACTACCTTTTCTTTTACTGGCTGACACTGTTGATCAAGTGAACATTTTTCACTTTCCTCTCACATCACCCAGGAAAGACCATCTGCATGAAATATTGGACCTGATTCTGAATTCACTAATGCAGAAATTAACCCATAAAAGCAGCAATCAAAACTCAGTTTAGCACAGTTTGTAAAATTATTTTAAATGTCACATATCTCATCTATAAGGGAATGAAATAATGACCACAAATATTATTTGAGAAAATTTAGTATTTTTAGTAAAAAGTAAAAGAGTTTGTTAGAAGCACAATTAAAACTGATACACTTCTAGGCTACAGTACAATTAAGTATGCAACTTTGCAAAATGGATATTTTTATAAATTAAAGTAGCTATTGGATACGCTTATTATAACCACTCTTAAATCCATAATGGTTCCTGCAAGGATTATTTGTTATTAAATATGTGAGTGGCATAATTCAGTAGACTCTGTATGACATTGATAGAGTGCCTGTAAAGAAAAATATTAAACAAAAAATATACTGCACAAATGGTCTTATAATTGTAGCTACAGGCAAATTCAGAACAGAAATATACCTCTCAATTAATATCTCAATGGCATTAACACGTTTGTGAGGCTGCTCTGTTTGTTTATGTATTAGTCTTATATGGTCAACATGAAGATTTTTTTTATTCCTATCCTGCACTTTTCCAACCTTATTTACTACCTCCCTCTGTCAATACCTCTGGACTACTTGTTCAGGGAGGGAGCATAGGAAACCAGAGACTTTCCTGTGCTTCAGCACAAACAATGGGGTGATCTTTGAAAAGGCGACATTGACTGCTCCCCTGACCTCTGTGCACCGCTTGGCCAACATACAAGGAATCACCCCAAAACCTCATGTGCTGGAGCCCAGACGACCCACTTCAAGATCAGGCTACCTGAAGCACCCTAGCAAGGACAGGCTGGAATACCTGTCCCTGTGCTGCAGACTCCATCTCACACCCACCACCGCACGCCTTCTGGATGATACATCCAGCAAGTCCCAGCCGCGGTCCATGGAGCAAAACTACTCCCACAGAATTACTTCATCCTCAAGGAGAAGGAAATATTATAATTCTTGTTGGTTGAAGACTTTCTGTGTAGACAGGACATAACTGGTCATACCTCTGGTGCTGATCCAAGACAAACCAAGGTATTAGGACTTGCCACTACATTGTCACTGCATTTTGTCTGACCTCAGTACTGATAGGGTGAATCAGCTGAGTAAAGCTAATCTTATCCCTTGTTGATTCAGGGGCAGTGAGATGTTCACATACTGACCAACAAATTTCAGTAGAGTTTCTTAATACTTTTTTTCCTTTTGGCAAAAGAAAGTCTTTTTTTCAAGTCTTCACATAGCTTTTCCCAGATCATTTATATACATAAAAGCCAATAACTTTGTATCTGTATAATGAACAGTAGTGCCAGCTGACACTTCTCTAGATTTTGGCAGCTTCCTTTAATTGTGTTGAGTTTTTTTCTTTGCATGTCTTTTAAAAGCTCTGTGAAGGTGAGCCGAAGGATACGACATCGTGGTTTTCACAGATAACATTCAAGAGCTACATTTTGTTCTGTGTCCCAAGTGACTTACCTGAGAGACACTGAGAGACTGGAAGTTAGGCTGCAGAATTAATGAAGAATATTACAAGTGTTTATTTATCGGTGAGAATCAAATACGCCTGGGTTGACCAACACTGACTCAGGGATTGTCAAATAGCAACATTTCAACGTGTTCAAGCAGCCCTGTGAAGAACCGGTTTAGCTGACTAAATGATAACAGTGACTGGCCAGTCAGCATAAGCTGTGACAAGTTATATCATCTTACTTTACTAAATCCATAGTCTCAAAAGAGTTTAATCACAGTTGGATGACATAAAGCCAAATACAAATTGCCTTGCTTAGCAAAGACTGTCAGCTAACTTGCCTTTTTGCAACCACATATGGACTAAATATCATAAAGTGAACCCTAGAAAGAACAAGAGAAGAGACATAAACACAAATATTTGGAAACTGTTAGGACTAACTATGAGGAAATACTTAGCAGAAACAGGAGAGGAAGTAACTGCTAAATTGAGAAAACCCTTTCTGATACATGCTGCATGCAAATTCTCTGATGTTTGGATGCCTTGCTGCATTTCTGAAAAACCTAGAGAGCGCCAAGCAGCAGAAAAATGTGTTACAAAGAATAATGCTGCATGATCCAGGAACTGGACTGGATGATCTGATTGGACACTCATTTCTACCAGTCTTTTCTCCTTGGAAGTACTACTACTTTTGCTAAAAAGCTGGCATCATTAAAAACAATACCAAAAACCCTATGTCTTTCCTGTCTCTGGTCTTTTTTTAAAAAAAATTATTTTATTAGGAACTTTATTAAAAAGCATCTTTAGGATTTAAACTTTAGGATTTAATGATGATAGGAAACACCCTAATGTCTATTGTATAAGCATTTTTATTGACTAGGCAGAGCAAAATTAGTATCAGTAGCATTTACATTGTTCTATAAATGGCCTGTGCAAAATCTCATAACAAATCCACAGCGTAGTCGGAACTCATCTGTTCTTTGCACTTCCTCCTTTGCAGATGAGACAGTCTCAAAAGACAGGGTAGGCTGAAGACTGGTTGGACAACTCTATAAGTGAAGTCTCAAGACTCTTGTCATTCTAGCTGTCTAAATTACTTAAACAGGACTCAGAGGAATTTAAAGGGGAGAAACGACATGACAAACAATTATATTCTAACACACTATTTATAACAATGCCCTTTCAGATTATTGTTCCACTCAGACTGACACATTACTGTAATCCCAGGGATGAATCAAGGGACTTAGAGTTAGATCGTGCACAGCTTGTAGGCATAAAAAAAATACGAATAAAGAACTGGCATTCAGGAAATATAGAGCGACTCAAGGATAAATTCTGCTGGGATGAGCTTAATTTATCAATGTCAATAACAACGGTGAACACATCGCAAGAATACATGCATATTAATTGAAAATAACTCAGATTAAATCACTGCAGTTTGACATTTTGAGATAGGCACTTTATCTTTTCAAGAAAGAGAGCACTATAAAATCTTTAATCTGAAAACACATCTTAATTGCATGTTATCACCTCCTAATTGCTTCTATATTATATTAAACATTTTGCTAATTACTAGCCTGATCATGGTGTAAATAGCTTGAGGCTAGAGCTCATAACCAGCTGAAGACAACTGGGCACAATGAGGGCCACAAAGAAGTTTATCACTTCGGTGTATTATCGCGGACTTCCATCATTATCAGTGTCTATCACTCTTTATCTCTGCTTCCCTTGTGAGATAAAGAAGAGAGACAATAATGTAGATCAGAGGTTGGGTTGCATTTCAGTTAATCCATCTATTTCTAGCTCTAGATTTCTAATATTCCCTGGGGACAAAAGTTGTCTGCCTACTGCTGTCACTAATCTACTGCTCGAAGACTGAGGCCAGAATGCTATTTGCTCTACCATAAGACTGGGTAATGGAGGCGCTCCCGGACAGCTGGAAGTGCGTGCTGCATCTGAAACCAAAGGACATGGATGAAACACGTTGCTGTGAGCAATTTACCCACTTAGCTTCAGACTCCAAGTAATACACTGATGATACACAGGGAGAATCTGAGGCAGCAGCTTGTGAATTAATAAGAAAATTATTTACGTATAGGCAATAAAAATGCTCCTACGAAACTGTCAGGTGACCCAGCAATGCAGGCAGTCACTCAGGCAGCAACTAATAATTTAGGTACAGCAATTGTTTAAACAATTACTGTTATCTGAAATGAGCCGACCAAAACATAATTGTTACAGGTTTCTTGAAAGAAAAAAAATTTTATCCAACATCACATTCAGGAATTAACTGAATTTTGGGTTCCAAACTGCAAGGTAAAACACATCTTTGTAAAAAATTATTTGCATTTCCCAAAGGAGCTAACCTTAAGTAGGAATAAATCAGCACACAGGTAAACAGCTTTTCTCACCATCTCCTTGGCAGAACATAAGTTTAGCCAGTGTTAAGAGGATGTGCCAATGTGCAGTCTGTGAATTTTGCTCTCTGCGTTTAAAGTTAGATTTTGACTACAGCTACTTTGTCAGGGCTTGCTGTAAGATGCCAGAGGCCCAAGTTCATCTCTGTTAATAAAAGCTTACTATTTTGTCTGTCTTTGCACTGTGGCAACAGCAAAGAATTTACACCTGGAGCTTCATTTGCTAGATGGAAAAACCTCACAACTTTTACTAAGTAGAAAGTTTATAAGTCAGGGAGGAAGAAACAGACTGCAAATGAGGGCATAAGAAATATGGACGAATTCAGGCCTGAGTCCTGAGATGCAAAAGCAGAACACTCTCAGCTTCAAACTTTTTGTATCAGAAGACCTTGTTTAGTGAAATTTTACATAATTAATTAATCACAAAGTAATGCTCAAATCTGAAGAAACCTTCCACCTTCCCTGCAGAGAAAGATGCCTCATTGATGGGATAAGTGACACTTTTTCCAGTGAGACAAGAAGTACTGTCCCTGCTTAGACCACTGCCTTTCAGATTCCCTCTCACACCTCCTGGATACAGCTGGGGGTTGTTTTATTTTCTACTCCAAGAGGTACATCACGCTCCATTTACCTAAACTCCTGGCTTTCAGGAACAACATTAAATAAGTTGGAGAAGTGGATGGTGTCCCTGTCCATGGCAGAGGGTTTGGAACTAAATGATCTTTAAGATACTTTCTAACCCAAACTATTTTATGATTCTATGAAATAAGAAGTGCTAACACCATCCCTTTGCACTACCTGTGCACCATTGGACTTGCTGCTGCAGGTGCTGCTCACCTCCCAAGGGTCTGTGTCTCTCCTCCCCTGTGCCTGCTGCACACCCTCGGCCATCCCATCTCTGTAGCACTCTCCCACGGCAGCTTGATCGATCACTTCGGTGACATGAGCTACAGCATGACACTGACAGGAATCCAGGGCTCTCAAAGACTTTGTGTCAAAGCTTAAGAAACTGGGCTTGTTTAAAAAATAAAAATAATTTAAAAAAAAAAAATTAAAAAAGAGAGAGAAATGGGTAAGACATTTTTAGGGAATGTATTCTGTCTTTTAAAGAGCCCAGTTCTTGTATCAGCTGCCAGAATCCTCTCACTCTTTCAGTTTCCTATTATCTTTATTTCCTTCTTTCTTTGTTTCTAGGCTGTGTCTGTTTAAAGTGTCTCAGCCTCCTTCTTCAGCTCCTAAGCAGTTTTTATAGGTACCTGTGTTCTTCCCAAAGATTCCTTAATTTGTCACTTCCTCTTATGGCTATGGGAAAGCCATGCTGTATTCCTGTCTTTCTTTGTATCTGAAGTGAGGAGAGGGAGATATTTCCCAGAAGAATAAATATTCTGGCATAACAGGTTGGTGCAAGGCTGGGCTCCCTATGTGGTGGTAGGTAATTTCAAGAATACCTTGTACTTACACACAGGGGTGCACAGAGCCTAAAGGAAAGGCTGTACCACACAATACACAACTTCCAAGGGCTCATTTCTGCAGTTGTATTTTAAGCTGGTGCTACAGATGAGTTTTATGATATTTGCTTGTTTGTGTTTTCTCCTCTGTGTTAACGTATATTATCTCCACAGCCACTAATTCTTGATATAAATGATGCTAAGCAGTAAAGTATGGTCCATTAACTTGATTTTTAAAAGTATCTAAAATTTACGCAGTGATTTAAATAATAATATAAATTATATTAAGTATGTGCAGCAGCAGAGGGTACGGCCTCCTAAACAGAATGAATTTCTCCTTGGAGAGCACTGATTAGTTCATTTTTCCTAATGAATCTTTCGTTATAGTCAGAAGTTCCTTTTTTTCCCCCTCACTGTCTCACTTATGAAGCATGCATATGTATATATGTATGTTCCATTTATATATTTGATAGCTAGATTAAGTAATATCCTACTTCACCTCCAGAAAGGGCACAGCACTTCTCAAGGAGGCAGCTGCATTTCTTAGGAGGGGGAAACTGAGGCCAAGGCACTCCACCCACGGATCCTCAACCTGCTCTATCTATGGGCCAGCCACTTTCAAGCGTATAATTCACGGCTAAAATACACTCTGCAGAAAAGCGGGTGGATACTGCTGCTGCTCTCAGTGCAATTTATTGTTGAGGCCAATTAGAAAGAGTTACCCACTAAGACTGATGTAGCCAGCATTTCTCCCGCCCTGTCAAAAAAGCACAGCAGATGGTTTTGCACTGCCTTCTCCAGCATCTAGTGATGCCCCCCTGCTTCAGCTCTCCCCTCACTCTGCGTATTCACACCGTTCTCCCCCAGGGCAGGGTGAAGGAGAGAGAAGTTCCCCCTTTCCCTCTTAAGTGCTTTACGTGCTCCTAGAAGACAGGCTGCCATCTGGCCTAATGAGCTTTGGAACAAACTGCCTTTAAGACAACTTTCCTTTACCTGCAGTGACGCTCCTTTGGTGGTTGTTTACCAGCACCCTGGTCAATTAGGCTGTAGTTTAAGATTCATCACAGTTGTTGGTTTTTTCCCCTAGAAATATCAATGTAGGTAGTGTTTTCCGATAAGTGGACATTAATTCATGCTGAATTACAGTGGGATTCCCAAGAAACTACATATGAATACTGAAAGAAATCATTATGATTAATGGTATAATTTATATGTGCATGTTGATGAAAGAATCATAATCTAGAGTAAATTAGTAGAGATTTATGTACTAATAATTTTGTTGTGCTCTAAGGTCCAGACGAAAACCAACTAAGTGATGTTGTATTGACAGTCAGTTCATATTATCATATCTTAAAGGGATAGTATAATAGTATCAAATAACAATTTCTTAAGTATATTAACTCCGTTTCACTTTTCCCCCCTCCCATAATCCATATTTATGGCATTGATAGGAGCAAGGTTTCATCCCTTTCATCTTCACATACATGCCAAAGAGCCAGTGTGAATGAGATGACTGAAAATATTTAAACATAAAATGACTGACTTTTAAAAGTGAAAAGTAGATTAACTGACCTGATCCGTCCATGGATATCTGACTGCATGAAGGCCATGTGGCTGCATGCAGGGAAGAGGAATTTCATGCCCTTCAGGACAGCTGGTGCAGCTCTCCCCAAATCCCACGGTGCTCCAGGTCAGTGCCCAGGACAGCCACGGCAGCACCCTACACACCCCCGGCCACCCACAGTGCTGCAGACGGCAGCACCTCACCAGCCATCATAAATGCACAGCACAATCAGAGATATCTGAAATGCAGTCTTTATTGCTTACTGCAGACAACGCAGCCCTGGCATCGGGAGAACTGAGGCCAAGAAGTGCATTCATGCTTAGTTTTCCATAAAGGAACACACCAGCAGAAGCATCTTTCTTATTGGCAATATTTCTTCAAGTGCTTAGTGCATAAGCTGGAGTGCAACTGAAGCTGAGGGTAGTATGGGCCTCTTTCAAAACTCTGTGTGGCAGAGGCCGTGTACCAGTGTCACACAGTCACCTTGTGGGGTTTGAAATGCCAGCTCATGGTAAACACATAAAGTAAAGTGCATTACTTAATATTCTAAAGAGATGGTTATGAATTGTTTTACATTAATCACTAAAGCAAATGTTCATAAAATGCATCTCTGTATAATAACTAACTGATCTTACCTCTGAAATTCTTATGGAAAATAGAAAGTGGAATGCAAGTGAAATTATCTATTCCAATTTATTTTTTAAAACAAGGATAAATTGCTGACCTAGCAAAATCTGCAATATTTTTTTCCTAGGGTGCTCTTAGTACTTAATCACACTTTTCAAAAAAATTTTTTAAAGAAGTGGTATAATCTAGTCAAAATAGTCTCATGTTTTTGTAATAAGATACATTATCAATCTACAGCAACTCAGATAGAACTCCTCCCCAAGGAGTTTAGAGCCTAAACTCTTTGCAGTGTTCAAGAAGAAAACATCCCTGAGCTATGTGTCCAAGACTGTAGTGATGTGATCCAACAGCAGGACTACTACTGTAAATTAGTAATTTAAACAAGACCCAGACTTTTTCCTCCTGTATCTTCCCTTTTAAGTTACGTATTTTAACTTTTTGCTGCTGGGGACATAGTTTTGTAGAGCGAAACTGAATACTAGAGGCAATGTTTAAATTTTATGCAAGTTCAGATATATTTGTTCATAACAAAGCCTGCTGGAGGAATTAACTCTCTTCTACAGGGAACCCAATGTGAATTTACAAAGGAGAAATTACTAATAACAACATTTCTAATGAAAACCAGACTGTGTCTAGCCATTTTACCTACCTATTACTTATGGAACCTGTAACCACCATTAGATGCTATGCAGAATACCTAACTAATTTTCAAAATCCTCACTTAAACCTTAATTCAAGGGAAAGACCTCTTGATCTTACAAAAGGCATTATTGTCGGAGATTAAACTTCTTGATGCTATGTATTGTTCTAGTTGTAGTCAAGAGGGAATATTAATTGAGATGTTCCATGGATTACAGTGTGTATTCCACAGTGGTTCACATGTTTCCTGGTGGTCTCTCCAACAGGAATAGCATAAATGAGGGGAATAAGACGGATCATTTTGAACCTTAGTTGTTAAGCCATTGTTCTGTTGTGCACAAAAGGTAATGCTTGGTTGATTTGCTTTATTTCTGAGCTGTTCTGATTTTTTCCCTGTGCACCTAATCTCTGCCACTTCCTCTGTGAGTCATCAGCAGCTGGACCCAGTGAAACCACAGGAACTAGCTCCTGGTAAAGAGCTCTAATGGTGCTATTACTCAAGTTCAATTCTCTTTAAGCCTAGTAAAGAAGCATCATGAGTCATATGGTACAG
Organism: Pseudotriccus pelzelni; assembly: GCA_035584735.1. NCBI lineage: Eukaryota > Metazoa > Chordata > Aves > Passeriformes > Tyrannidae > Pseudotriccus > Pseudotriccus pelzelni. The sequence continues at coordinate 12,931,614 of JAWMRA010000009.1, read as the reverse complement.
ACAAGGGTTCTTTTGCATTTGCTTCTTTAGGAAAATCAAAACCCATGTCTTGCTTTTTCAGAGTGATTACAATGGGTGTCTCTTATACCTATCTCACTCTGCCTGTCCTTTGCAGCAAGGACGAAGTGTCATTTTTCTTTCAATTCCTCATTATTTTTTCCTTGTACTCAACAGTTACACTGCCTATAATTTAAAGACAGTTCTTAAAAATGAAACAAAACAAAAATTCGCCACCGTTTAGCTCTCTTCTTTCTGGTTGTTTTCATTGCACAGAAGTGCAATGTGATTCACACCTCCGATTCAGCTGATTTGATTAGTTGCTGCTGCCATACACCTGCTGCTGTCACCACAGTAGTCTGTATTTGTGGCGTACATTCCTGCTGTCTGACAGAACAGGTGGATATTGTGTAGTAGATTGAAAAGAATGGTTTGAATCGTAATTGTTCTGCATCCCTGCTTACACAAACTCAGCAAAAGTTGGGTCTATATAATGAGTCTTATGATTTGCCTTAAGCAAATAGGGTGGTCAAGTAACTTATTTTAAACTAAAGCCAAATTTTTAACTGCAGAAGAGAATAAATCCCTCAGATGAGCTTTACAGTAAAATGGCTGGAAATTTTTTATAACTTTTTTTAATTTCTGATTCTCAGGCATTTCTATACAAGACAATTTGAAGACTTCAGAGAGCACTGGGGGATCTCTTTGACTCTTGGTAGGAGTTCCTTTCCTCTCCTTCAATTAAAACAAGTCATTCTTAACATTTAAAAATGGTCCTTATTAAAAGAATGTCTCAGTTATTATCCTCTCAGACTAGCGTTTTGCCTTCTGATGAAGTCTTGCATGCTGGTTGAAGGAGGTTTACTTGAATTGTAATGCAATGCTGCTCAGGGATGGATAGTCCGTGACAGTCTGTAACACTGGGCATCGGGAAAAGAAACAGAGTTTATTGTCCAGATTATTGAATGGAGGGAACTATATGGCAGCTGAAAAAGATCTTGCAAGGTGTGGGGGTACCTCTGACCATACAGGTCTTTGAATTATCCTTTAAACATGAAATGGGAAGAACCCAAAATCCCACATGCTTCCCAAGTCAAAGGTGTTTCAGTGAAAAACTGAGGGAGAGTACAAGTGCAATTTAACTGGTAGGAAGAAATGGAGACCCCAAATACGGAAAATATGAAACCTCCCAAGCACAGGTAAAATGCAATTGTAGTCTCTCTAAATCAGAGAGTTTATTTATTAGCACAGTTGTATTTTAATGAATTAAGAGCTCCAATACAGACACTCTCAAGTTGCAACCCACATATCACAAGAGAAACACAAGAGTCTGTGCCCTGATGTGAGCTTGTGTAGAGCTGCAGGCGGAGGCCGCTGTCCCCACTGCTGCTGATGGCAGTGCTTGACAAGAAAAAGTTTGAAAATCATAGTCCTAAGGGATGAGCAGTTTTCCCTCTCATTCAAGATAATTTTTAGGCAAGTAGTGTGCCTCATCTAAAGCACAGACATTATTCCTCTGGTTTGAACAAAACCAAATATTTTGATGTTTTCATAAAATAAATGCCATGTAAATACCAATTTACCAGCAGTGCCAAGATTTAAAATTGATTACTTCTGCCTATTTCTCCAGCTAGCTATTAAATTTGCAGCAGATTGTAAATCATAGTTGCGTAGAGGAAAAATCCAACAAATATTTGAAGACAATATTGTGCACATTTTTAATATGCATTTCTTCAAATATGCACATCTAAGGTGCTGTGTTATAGAAGAATTTTTCTTAAATCAGAAAAAAGCATAATGAGATAAAATTTTAGGCAGACTATGATTCTACATTTTGGAAGTTTCCACAAAGTTTTATGGCATCTATTTCAAATTAATATTTCATTAAACTACTTTCATGTGCTATCTTTAGAATGATTAATTTGATACATTATTTCAGGTTTTACCTTTATCTATGCAGCCCACATTAGTGTTTTAGAATCATGGTACCGATGATTTTTCAACTCTCAGATGCAAAAGAGGATAGGATGGAACCAAAGAGCTTTCAATTTTCATCCAGTTCTAACAGATGTATTTGATTTATAGTAGAAGCTGGTTTCATATTCTTAAAAATGTTGTAAACAATTTGCAGCTGCTTGATTTTTTGATGCCATCATAAATATTCATGAACTTTTTCCAAGATCTACAAATATAAGGTGACCTTAGACAAAATAAATAAATAAATAAATAAATAAAGGTCAGACTTGGGTGGTACAGACTGTTAACTCATTGCTTTTTCACCTTTCTAAGAACTACAGAGACAGCTGCAAAGTCTGAGTTCAACCATCACATACAGGGTTTGTGGAAAATGTAATGCCTTGTTTTTTAAACAGAAACAATGAAAAGCCACTAAAGCTATGCTAGCAGAGAGCCTGATGACAGTTTGCCATAAACATAGTGGCCTGGCAAGAAGTCACCCGGTCTGAAATCAACAGCTCTGAACGTGACTTTAATAACGTTAGTAAACATTTTTCCGCATGTCATGGCATAGTTTTCTGACCATAATGGAAAGGAAAGGGAATGACTGCTGGAAAATGGATGGAAGTATTAAAAAACAAAAAAAGAGGAAAACTGGCAAATCTAACTATTCTGCTTGCAAACCTATTAAATGTTCAGCAATTAAAACTGGCACTAAAGCATACAAAAATATTACATCGTGTCATATCACATGACAGGATACTGTATTATCATAACTTTTTGTAACTAACAGGTACATTTTGCTCACCCTTCAGCAAAGGTCTCTGTTTCTTTACCCCCTTTCTCCTTCCCTGTTTTCACAAACTAACTAAAACATTTGTGTTTCAGGTGAAATTTTTATGTTTTTAAAGACTAATTGTAAAGATGGTATGGAGACAGTAATTGCATCAGTACCTCAAGCCAGTCAGATAAGCCGGGGATGGGAAGGTAGGGGGTCCTGACTAAAACGAGAAGATGTAAGAAAAGACTTGAGAAGCTGAAATAATTCCACTCAGGAAGATGCAGGACTTTAAGGATGTTGATCTTCAGTGGCATGAATTGCTTAAAGTGAAGCTGAATTGCACTATCTTGCCTTAAACATTTGGGTTATCTGATATGTAATTTAAGCATGGCCTGAGATTTCTGATGGTACATCTCAGCAAGTAATGACTAAAATGACACATTAGTGACAAAAAATGGGATTTGTCCCAAAATTCATAGAACACATTTTATACTGACTCACTGCATCCACAACACATCTTTTTCCTGGGGTATTCACAAGGTTTAAATAAATTACAGGTAATATTTTCATAAGCACACATATGATTTAGAAATCCATACCCCATTTGTTAAATTGAAGGAAAGTGTTTAAAGTGATTTCAAAGGGATTGAGGTGATGAACACTATAAAAAGAATCCTTCCTACCAAGCTTCTCTTACGTTCAGTATCTGACCACAAATGCTTACGTGTCCCTTTGAAGGTCAGGGAGATCTATGTACAGAGCATCCAAGTTGCTTTCAGAACTGTGAATTAGGCCCCTAAACAACATAAGTGATTTTGAAAGTGAGATCTAACAAAATCCTGTAGATATGTTTGGTTTACTAAGGGTCTCTGAAAGACTCACCTTGAAGTCTTAACAGCTTTAGGAGCCCTTGACAAAATCCCACAGTCTTCATGTATCAACGCCAGAATGTAAATGGAGTACAGTCCTGATCTGGTTTTCAATGTTTATTCCCAAAATACCATGTAGCCTGAAAGAAAAGTTAAGAATAATTCCCTCATACTCAGCAATATAAATGTCCTATGGCTGGCTCAAAACCAAGCAGCACAATGAAAATTGCACCACAACAACGCCATCAGTACTGCCTCTACTTTCAAGTTTCAGAAAACTTGTATTGAGACTAATGTGAAAACTTTCACTTCAAATAAAGAGACTAAGAGTAATCTATTGACAACTGAAACACATTTATACTTTGATATATTTCTATATTTTTTTTCTGATATGAAGTCTTTTAAGAGAAGACAGTGACATAGGCATTACACATCAAACTGATTATTCATTTTTACAGGACTCAATACTCCAATATGAAAAGTCTAAATTTTTTTTTTTTCTCTCTGTGGCTTTAATACAATTTGTCTTATGCCTAGAAACCCTGGAGAACTGGTGCAATAAATTGAGGCATATTTGACAAATAAGTAGACATTTTCCAAGTAAATTTTTAACTGTGTATATGAGAATTTTTCATGACAGAGAACACTATTTAGACAACAAAATGATCTAAAGAAAGTGTTCAATGTTGGAAGAAAATTAAGGGAGTATCTCTGCTTGATTTTCCAAGAGAATATTAGTCAGGTAAGCCTTATCCATTTGAGAGTGCTCGGGATGGTTGGATGTATTATTTGTTAGTGTTTCCTATACCAGACATGGGCAGCATGAAACTCTTGGGTAGAAATGTGGTTAATATGGAACCATGCCTGGGTACCTTTATGGTTTTTCCCCTTATTCACCTAAACCATACTTTTATGAAAGCTACTTTTGGAGCTGCATAAACTGCACAGAGAGATATTTTATTTTAAAATTAAAAAAAAATAATCAAGCCTGATTCTCAGCAAGTCACATCCTTTTTACATTTCACAGACATGACATGTCATTAGGAAATGGTGCTACTCTTGGTTACATTGGCATGTCATGTTACAGTACATTAGAAAACATGATGTGCTGACATAACCATGCATGACCATTATCCGAATGACACGTTAAATTCTGGCAGTTCAGAAAGAGGCACATTTAGGTCTCAGTACACGTATTTTGCATATATCATTATCTACACATGCAAAGTGTAAAAGATTGGAAAAACCACAAAGGAAATAGTGCAATCATGAACGCTTTATTCAGCATTCACCCAAATTCACATCTCAGTCTGCCCTTATATTGTACATGCAGAGTACTCAGCACAGTCCCTAATTGATCATCTATGCAAGACAAACCTCAAACAAATATAAATAATTATCTTTGAATACTAGAAAAAACCAGAATCACTTTTTATTACCTCCATAGCTGTTACAGTTGATCTTAATATTTTATTCATTCTCGACTTTTGGTGTGCGTTAACATCTGGGACTCATCACGCTGTCCGGCATTTCAACAGAAATGATGTCACTGGTGCCAAATACTTTGACAAACATGGCTACTGCATAAATCCAAAGAACTGAAAGACCAGACAAATTATGGTTACAATTAGAAACAAAATGAGTAGTTTGTACCATAAGTTTAAGTATGTTAAACACAGACTTTCTTTCCAGAAGGAAGACATTGAATGAAAACTGTAAAAGCAAGCAATTCTTTTTTTTCCCTCTCTTTGCCAGTCTGAAGGAGCTTTTGATCTTCCAGTGTCCATTACAACCTTGGGGAAGGTTAAGTTAACCCTTTGAACAAACATTCCTACCAGCGTCCAATTCACTCAAAGTAACTTAATCACCAGCTAAATTGAATTCAAACTGCTCTAGAGAACATGAACTGACATAACTTAGCTCTGATGCAAAGGAAATTAAAAGGGCTAAATCTGATGTTGACATGCACTGAGGGGCCCAAACTCCTGATTCCAACTTTGGAGACACCAGGCAGTGTGATTTTGTTGCACAGAAGTGTTAGTCTATTGTGCAAGTTGTGTGCCAGTCATGCACAGACCCACGACAGTGACTTCCTCTTGCTGTGCTGATTGGAGGGCAGTGTAGGACAGGACGGCAACTGAGGACAGCCCTGTGCAACTCTGTGGTTTCTCACCCTGGTGAGGGAGAAGAGGCAACAACTGCAGAAAGCACTTCAAGTACCATCCCTTTTCTTCCTGTGCATATGTCCAAACCCGAGCAGGCTTTTCAAGAATTGTTTTGTTAAAGACATAGTTCAAAAGGGAATTATTCAATTAGGTATTGACCACTCCCACCAGGAATTCATAACAGCAGCACGGCTTTACCAGTTTGACAGGGTAGGGATGCAGGAGACTTCAAGGACACAGGTTTATCAAGCACAGTAGCATTATAAGCTCTGCATTTCTCTGCTGCCAGGGTGTACCTACCGTTACAGGAGCTGTGATCAGTGATTTCTCCAAAAAGAGTGTAAGCAAAAGAGGATGATTAAAGGAGGAAGAAAAGGACCAGTTCCTGCTATCAGGCCTAAACCTGGCACTGCAGCAGTTCCAAGGGGTGATAATTGCACACGGAATTTCTGTGACATAGACACTGATTCACATTATATTCAGCTTAATCATGTAACCACCAAACAGCTGTAAGCAAGATGGGATGTACATACCAAGATATGTTTAGTATCTAAAAAAGACAATGATCTTAGCTGAGACTTATCAATCTTACTACCTAAAAAATGCAGACAATGATCTTAGCTGAGACTTATCAATCTCAATTTAGAAAGTAAGATGTTCAATGGAAAGATGAGATTCTAGTTTATAAATAAAATGGCAAATAACCAAACAAATCACAACACAGCAAAGGTGTCAGATAAGCATTTGAGTCCTTTAATCACACTGCTAATAAAGTTTGAATAAAATTAAGTCAACCATTATTTATTATACCAGACAAAGTACAAGTTTAAATATTAAGCTAAAGTACTATTAACTCAGCTTTCAGCTGGCTCCAAAACCATTCATCTGCACTTGATATTGGTGAATAATTTCACACCAGCAACTATTACTTTCAGCCCTCAGGTATAACATCTTGTACCCAGAAGTAGCAGGAACACACTGGTATTTTTTCCCACATGCAGGAATATTAGCCTTGATACAAATACAATATCTCTTTATGCTTAACCGTGCCAGTGTTTCCCTTTTGCTTTCTACCACATGCCTTTGTGTGGAATCCCTGTGATAAAATTAAAAGGACAAGAAGCTTTATAAAAATGAATAATCCTACTGAACATGCAATCAATTAACTGAAACACGGAGGTGGATATTTTCTGAAAGCTCCTTACAGGCTCTAGATAAACACAGAGAGATAACAATGGAAAATTGTTTAGCTTACTAATTGTAACCAAATGTATGCCATCCTATCAAAACATTCTCAGGAGGATGTCAAAGACTTTTTAAAGTAAACATCTTGTGTCATCCTTTTACTGAAGTGGAACAAGGGTCTCCAATAAAAATCCTACATATCAAGGAGCCTCAAAGAGGTTTATATACGTATTACTGATCTTTGAAAATGCAGCTTGAGAGGTACATTAATAATTTCAGCCAGCTGGGCAATAAACATTCTTGCCAAAACAATTATGTAAAATTACATAAACCCTTTTTAAAGAGAATAAGTTTGAAGAGGACAAAGTATAGACTGAGTTGCTTCACTTTTTTTTTTTTTTTTACAGCTGTGTTTTATGGAAAGCATTTTAGTGTGTAAAATCTCTGTCCTTGTAAAATACTCCAAAGAGAGGCCGAAATTCAAACCTATCTGTAATGCAAAATTTTAAAATGTTAGAAAAGTTTAGTAGTGAGAAATAAACAAACCTCAACCAAATAAAAAAGCTTTTCACAGCTGAAGCAATAGATAAAATAGCAATGAGCAGCTAAAGGCAAATACTTTCATCAAGGCATACTTGAACCTTTAAATACAATACATGTCCAAGGGGAACTTGGACCATGTATTTAACTATTTAACAAATAGTTAAAGCATTCGATCATTCTTAATTTGTGGATTACAGTGTTGGACGTCTCTGCTGAAAAGTAAAAACCAGTTAAAATCGCACATTTTTCAAAAGAACCCATACATTGTAGCAATGGATCCAATCTTAGAACTTACACTAGCAAAACATTCAAGAATATTCCTATCCAAACTTCACAGGAGAGCATGGTGCTTAAGTAAGTAAGCAAAAATGAAGAAAATTAAGAATAAACAGAAGTATTTTGATAAATAATAATTAAATAAAGTTGTTCTAGAGAAAATGTATTTCGTGGGTAATTCACACAAAATTTCAAAGATCCTAGGAAAAATTATGAGAGATTGCTAGATATCAACTTATTTCCCATAGTTCTCTATCAGTTCTGACATCTGAGAATGAACGTTGCAGGAAATGTTCCTAAAACTATTGGGAAAATTAAGCTATAAGAGGCTGAGACTGCAACTGGTTGAATTACCAGCCTCAGGCAGGCAGGGATGCCATAACATTTATTCTCCTTTTCATTTTCTTTTTTACTTCTAGGTAGTGAACAGACTAAACTGAGAAATACAGAAGTGTGAAAAAAATCGCGAACTTTCTTCTGGTCCTTTTATCCTTCAGAAATCGAACTATCTGCAAAAACAGAAGAAAAATCAAAGCACAGCATAAAAGTTTTAGCATAAGAACAACTGGATAAGAGCAAAGGTTTCTCAGGCAGAGTCCTACTTCCAGCAGCAGCCAGTGGCAGAGAGGGAGAGGAAGAGGAGAAGAACCAGGCTTGTACATAAAGATTCCTGTGCTTGGCTGTACTTCTCCAACCACTGGCTGCCAGCGTGCTTGGCCTTCCTGCAGTGGAGACTGCTCTAAGCCAGGATGTTTGATGGCTCCCTCATGGCCCTCTCTTTTTGCTCACTAGCCTGTCACTGTTGTCAAAGGTTAGTATGAGATAAAACAGAGATGATTATCAATGAGAGTAAAGAGTAGGAGGATATTTACTAGAAGAGAAGGCATTGCAGTGGGGTGGCTCAAGGACCACACTAGAGAAGAGAGGTTCTTAACTCCACAAAAGAAATTGCAAATTGCATTTGTTCAGTCACTGAAGGCTGATTCTAAGGTTATATAGGTTTAGTGTAATGCCAAAGCACTGTAATGCAGTTTCAATCGTAAAAATGTTACTTGTGATTTAAAAAAGAAACAAAAATACATTTTTTTAATAGTAGCTCTTTGAATCCAGATGGATAGTGAGTTGTTAGTCTTGAGCATAGGCAGACACAATTTCCATAGAAAACTGAGTGGTATGTACAGTGTGCAGTTCAAAACGTATCACTAAAACATAATAATGAGAAATTAAACCATAGTTAAGGGCATGACATGACTAGATGAGAGATAACCAACAGCACTTTTTATAATTCTTTTATAATTTCATTAAAAAAAATCAACAACAAATGAAAGTCAGCCCTAGAATTGCTTCAGCTTTACTGGAGCTGTGGTATTAATGATATGACCTAAAGAATGGAATAATATGAAATGGATAGCTGAAATATCAGAGGGAAGAGAAATTTGCTTTGTTTTGGTTTGGGTTTTTTTTTTTTTTTTTAAATTGCTGCTAGCAGTATCCAGTAATAAATTTAATAATCGACAGCTTAAAAAATAACCCTTTGGTTCCACATATACATTTTTTCAATATCTGCTGTTCACTATTTTTCTTACAGGCCTGGTGTTTCCTTTCACACTTTCCATCCAGATCAGAGCTACACAAAATGCATTGGTTCAGAGGGACTATTCAAACACTGATCTAACTTCCAGTTAAGTGATTTTACAAACTGAGATTTCACTGTGCATTTCAAGTTTTTAAACAATAGCAAAACTTTAAGCAAAACTTCATCAGAACAGATAAAATTATTGAAGTTTCTGAAACCAAACAAAATACCCCTGCAATATTGTGAAACAAGAGGTTATATCTGCTACATTTAAAGAATGAATTGGATGCAATTCACTTTTCCACTCTTTTTAGTGGAATTTTATTGTTGACATGACAAACCTGTTTATAAACATAAAATCCACAGACATTTTTGTAGAAAATCAAAATCCTTTACTATAATATATAGAACTAGGTAGATTCAATAGAATTGTCCACAGAAAAGAAGCACTTATGGGCACACAGACGCACACATGGATATACACACACATACAATTCTATTTCCTTCCGGCTCCTAATTTTAGCATGCCACAACTGCAACAGTTCTACTATTAGACAGGACTCAATTATCAAGAAAAGGCAGAATTTGTAACCTCCTAATTTTAAATTCCTACTATCTGTGCACATACATCAACTTGAAAAAAAGTTACTGATTACTAGCACATTGTTGTGTCTGTTAGCTAAACTTAGCAAGACACAGGAGAGAAGATATATTAGAAAAAAATTGTATTTCAATTAGAAAGGGGGTCATAACAATGAACAACATGTAGATTTGTAAAAAAATATATCTACTCTAGATTTAAAAGGAATCGAGTATATGTAAGCACAACGTCCCCCACGTATGTATACATGCATATCAGTGAAACATGCTACAATTAAGTTTTGCAGCTACTAAGAACCAATACCAAATTTTATAAAGTTTGAAGAGAAAGTTAAGACCAGTTTACACAAAATCTGAAATAAACACTTTTTGTGATGTTGTTCTGGGCTGCTCCATGACAAAGAGAAATCATGACCCCTATTTCATACTCCATGGGTGTATCAACCTTCCAGCATTTCACAGGCTCCTAAAGTCTTCATGTTTCCAAACTTTCCATAGCTGAAGCAAGGCATGGATGCAATTCAACAGAAAAAATATTATTTAAAGCAGGTATCAATACTGTTTAAGTGGCATGGGAAAGGGCTTCATTAGGATCTTTTACCATAACTTTTTATGAAAAACTGTTCAAGTCACTGTTTGGAAATGCATTGGTGCTAGATTAAAGCTGCTCTTTGGACAAGCTGAAACTTCAAAACTACCACACCTTTTGACAAGGGGAACTAATTAGTTAGGAAGAGACTGTGTTTACACGATACACCAATAGAAATGTAACTGCCAGTCAGAAAACCTACCCTTTCTGAGACACGATTCTTCCATTCCTCCACATCACCATACTGACCATTTTAAATTTGCTCAGGTAGATAGCAAGCAACCTGAAATTATTCATTAAAACAACTGACAACAACCTTCTTCCTCGATTCATGCAAATTTAACTCCTTACAACATAAATTATTCCACTACCTTCATTGCAACTGATTGATCAGTTATCAGCTAGTATGAATGAAAATGGCAGAATCAGGCCCCATCCACCCTACAGGAGATGGATTTTTTAACAGTTGCCCTAAAAGTGCTTTTCTCCTCTTTACCAAAGTTTGGCAGCAATCTTCCAGTGTACTTCATTGAGATATCTCACATGAATGAGATACAGAATTTTCTGCCTCACTGTCTGGAATCTCCTCAGATAGATCTTAGAAGGAATTGACACAGTAATTAATGAATGTTTTCCAGTTTCAGTTTATGCCCTTAAAACAGCCTGCTATAATGAAACAATCTAGGGGTTCATTTTTAGTTTTATCTGGATGACAAAGTACATTCTAACTTCAGTGGTTCAGGCTATGTTTTCAAAATTTTGAAAGTCAGGAATCAGACACCATAATATTCTGCCTGTCCTGTGTTCTCCTTCTCCTCCACTTCCTCCGCTGTAATTTGTTGTCCTTCTCAAAAGAGACTTTCTCTTCTTATTTGTTATTTTTCTTTTATATGCAGCCCTTCACTGAGCCTGAAGTTCAGAATAAAGTCCTCTCTTCATATTGAAACTAAAATGCCATTGAATTAATTAAGCAAGAATGGAAAGAGCTTTACAATTTTTTCAGACATTTCTTTCTTTATTAAGAAGAAAAAACATTAATAAGAATCCTAGCCAGAAACTGCACTATGTTTCTGTTGTGATCAACTCCATTCTTTCTCTGATTTGTTAGGCTGTGTCTGCGAGTAGCTATTATGGCAGCTTTTGCTCCTTGTTGTATTTTGAAGCAGGTAAAAATATTTCAGCTACACTGTACGGCCAGAGTGGAGTCACCTGCCAAGACATGAAGGAGTGGCATAGCTCAGGGGTAGGTTTCTGTAGGAATGTAATGGGATACGCAGTGCAGTTCTGAGTGGACATTCTCAATAAACCACTCGTGTGTTACATATGGGATTCTGGATCTATTTTGCAGAGACTTCAGAAATGGCGAAGAGAAATGGTTTCAGCAGGAGATAATGGGCTTTATGACTTTTCCCAAATTATTCCCTTTTTAGTAGCCATCATCTTGTCGGGTGACATCTGGAATGATTAGAGGACGATATTTTAGACTGACAACTGGGCTGTCATTCACACTGCCAGTCAGCAAACATCCAGGTTGCCCAGGGTTACAAAGCTAGTTTCTGCCTTTGTCCTGTAGTATTTAGTGCTGCTGATTCTTTACCTTGATTTCAGATGAAGCGGTTCTGACAGCCAGCGCCAGAGGCAGGCAGAGAGCTCATGTTGATGGTGGGAGTCCCGTGGTGCCTTTGTGTGCAAAGGTTTTAGAGCTTCAGTGGCAGCCCATAAGGCAGGAGACACCCCCAGAGTATTAGGGTGGGTCTAGTAAGTTCATCTGCTTTAAAAAAATAGAAGGGCAATGTTTATCTCTGCCCTAGGAACACATCTAATTATTTGAGCCTTATGTACCTGAATAGGAGCTTTCTTACAGAACCCAGCTATCAGCAGACTTGTTATCCTAAAACAGACCTGAAAACAAAACAGCTCAAAGCAACCTTGTGGTCCAAGGATGAGCAGACCCCATGCATTCCTCAGCAGGCAAGAGAGCACCCTCACCAAATTAGCATCAAGAATAAATGTGCTCCACAGCAACAACTTCACGTTGCTCAGCCATTCCTCAATACACAGTTTAAATGCTGTTTCGCTCATTCGCTCACTGTCTGTGCACACCCCCAGCCAAAACAAAGACCTCTGACTTTCAATGTTTCACTTTGGGAACCCAGCTTTGGGCACCAAAATTCTGGTTTTCAAAGGGAGAAATACCCTACAGTTGCCAGGGTTGTGAGCATGTACCAGCTCTGATACTCAAGACCTAGAACACAGTCATCAGGAACCCAAGAACCAGAGCATCAAAGACAATTTGCCTGCAGCTTTTTTTTTGCCTCAGTGCACTGTTTTAACACAAAACTAGTATTTCTTACAGACATACTGAGGGAATGGAATATTCAAAAAGCCTAATGATTTTAAACTAACAAATGAGCTGATAAATTGAGATAAAGAATGACTAACATCCAGTTTGTTACCAGTAAGAAGGAAAGTAACTCATCATTATTTTGGTTCCAGACAGGTAATAGTAAAAGCCATCCTACTGCAGTGTTTCATGGACCAGTTTAAAACTCACAGCATGTGTCTGTGACATCTGCCTTCTGCAAACAGGCTTGCAGCCTTGTCCTCAGAAAACAGAAAATGAAAGACTGTGCTCAAAGCAAATTTGCTTAAAAAATCAATAAAAATGCCTTAAAACACTGTGAGAAGTTGCATAGCCTGAAGGCAAGGAACTCCTTCAGTAATGTTTCTAGCTAATGTTTCTGAAGCATGCAAAAAAGTAATAAAATTCCATAAAGAAGTTGGAGAAAAAGGATGACTATTTTCCCCTGACATATATATCTGAGACCATAATACCTCTACACAGGGCTGTATTCTGCTTCCTGTGTACCTTGTTCCTGGTGCTCTACCAGAAGATGCTTACAAATTACAGCAACAGAGAAGCTAAAACTAGAATTAAACAGGCATGTAGATGTGTGTGGACATGGTGCTAAAACAAAAGGAGAAAAAAAATCTCTCTGAAAAATGCTTTGGTAGCTTTATTCTGGAGCTCAAGCCAACAACCGTCTATAGAGCAACAGGAAAGCAAGTAAATCACTATAATTTATTTATACTAACTTTTTAAATAGTTCACTCTGATTCTTTTCGAGTACCATCTCACAAACCTGGTTGTTAAGTATAAATTAAAACTATTCAAGAGGTAATATTTGTAAAGCACTTTTGCATCCACAGATGAATGCTGCTGTATAATATGAACATTGACATATTTGACAAGGCAACAGAGTTAAGTGTGATACAGAGTCAGACTAAAGATTTTTTTCTTGTCTGAAAAGCCCTTGTTTTGTTACTAATATTAGAGCTACAGAGGCCTATTTGACAAAAAGCACCTCCTAATTTGAGAGCTGTAGCTCTTAAGCTCCATAGTAGCAGCTATTTACCTGGTTGGCTCACTCTTCACAAAATGTGCCCATTAAGCTCAGGGGATAAAGCCAAAAAAAAAAAAAAAAAAAGGCCAACCACTCTACTGAGCATGACTGAACAAATGACTGTGCTGGTATGTGTTTGATAAGAGATAGCAGAGGAAAAGGAGATAAACCTTGGACTGTAAGACAGGAGTTACACATTGTCTATTTAGAAAAATAGGGAAAGCTATTATTTACTTTATTTGGAATAACTCATAGTAGCATACATTCTGGTTGCAGGTGTTTGGAGGATTTTCCCTGAGGGAAGAAGGTTTTGTATGTACATATATACATACACAACACCAGTTTATGTCAAGGGAATTTATGCATGCACTCTCAACCGAGAGTAAATTTTAGCCCTTTTCTTGTTCACTGATGTTGTACAAGCATTTTCCCAGCTTGGCAGGGCTAAATTAAATTGGGCAACATTCTGTGTGTGTTTGATGTCTGCTAAATGAAGTGAGCGTCCAATTCGTCATATTTACTCAAGCTCACTCAACTCTGGTAAAAATTAAAATGTTCCAGTTAATTTAACGAGATAATTCAGCTCTCTCAAATCTTTCTTTTTCAACATTTGTTGCTGTTTAGAAGTCGAGGGTGTGTGCTGCCATGTAATTCTTTGGACAGGTCTGAGGACTCAGTAACATACAGTAGACATTTAAGACACTGGACTGACATTACGTTTAATCTCAAGCAAGTTCCTGAGCTGCCGGGGAAGTCTAGGATCGGATCCCTTGGGCTCATTATTTAGAGAAAAGAGATCACACACAAAAAGCCATGGAATGTTTAGGTAAAAATCAGGGTGACTAAGGTAGCAGTTGGAAGATGAGAAGTAAAAAATTGCCATGTTGAGTAACTTGGATAAAAAATATAAAGTAGGCAAGGGCTCCAAGAATCAAAATAATCAAAGCATCCACACAAAAAGCTCCTCATGCTTGATACTTGGAAATAACAGCTCTGCCTTGAGGTGAATATGTGTCTTGATCTTGCAACTCTGTTTTATGTCAATACAGACAAAGAAGCCAAAACATCATGCAATATTAGTAGTACATATGTGATAAAGTCCGCTGAACTTAATGAAACAAACCAAGACTGAGAATTTACAATTGGCCATACCTCTAACACTGAGATTTACTCACAGGAGCTTGTACTATTGTCTCTCTGCAAACCAGCACCACCGGATGTCTCACATACAGGTGCCTTCAGTCCTTCTGCGATTTCCTGTGAGACTGTGAAAAGACAGTCGCATTTCAGTAAGAATCCATTAAGCATCTTAGTAGCTTGGCAATATTCACTATACCTTGAAGAAAATGCAGATAGCTGAAATGCAAAAAGGTAGTACACAAATGCAAAGCAATTTAAGCAAAATCTTGCTGGGGATTTGAGTAAAATTACAGCTATGTACTCTTGCTGCAGAATCAAAAGCAATGCAGAACGCACCTGGTTTTGTTATATAAACTATGAGCAGCCAAAGATTACTATGATTCACCCTTGGAGAGATGTAAGTTAGATGGGTGAAGAGGTGCCATGATAATAAATATATTTTAATGTGCAAATATATGGGTTTTTTTCAGTGACCTTTTTTTCTTCTAGTGACAGTTAAAATGTTTTCATTTAGCATCCATTCAGAAAGACAGATGACACAAATGGTAGTACTGAACTGCAGTGAAAAAAAGCAAATATGATGCAAGAACATGATAGCAAAAATAAAAACATCATTAAATGACTTTATCAATGATAAAGTGCTTTCAAAAATACGTCATTATTTCTACTAATTTTTGAGCAAAAGGGATAATGCAGAGACCAATAGGAAGCTGACAAAACAGAAAGATAATTAAGAATAGCCAAGAATCCAAAAAACCAACAATCTCACCTGAAGAGAAGTTAAAAGCACAGGATTATTTACATTAGAAAGGAAACACATAAGAAGGACATTATCCAAGTATGAACACTGAATAGCTGGGAAAGGTTAAGAACTGCACCTAAGAACAAGGGATTTACTGAAGTGAAAAGACGACAAATGTAACTATGATAACAAGAAACTTACTATTTTTGTTTCGTAATTGAACTATGGTAGAGAGCTAAATAAAATATTTTTCAGTTTTCTGTTGTATAGTGCAATGTAGTAAAAACTGAAGCATTATTAATAAAGTATAGCAATATCTACAAAATAAAATCTAAAAAATATTTTTCAGAGAAAGTAAAATACTGCAATTAAACTTTAATTTGTTGATTAAGCTTCTTTCATTGTATCATATATCAGATAAAAGTTAAAAAGACACAGTCAAATGCTATTGAAGAAAAATATTTCAGTGATCATCAATTAATATTTGCACCAAAAGTGGGAACTGGGAATTCTTGAGAATTTTTTCTTCTCATCGTATTTCATTTTTCTCAAAAAGGAAATTTTCATTCCAACTATTTTGAAGCTCATCAACACTGGATTTCTTTAAAAGCAAGAATTTGCCACAGTTCAACTTTTACGAAGGAAAGAATATCCACAGTGATTGGAGAGAATATTTTGTAAAGAACACTAAATCTCTGGGACTTTCCCTACTTTCAGACACTCTGACTTGGTTCTCGGGCTGATGAGCTGTGTTTGCTTCCTAAAACTTTTTTAAACCCTCTTCTATGGCACCTGTAGGAGGAAGGAAGTGGGGCTGGAAGGAGCTCCATCCAGGTAGAAAGGTTTCTCCATTGAGTGCAATGGGCTCATGGCCCAGCTAGACCAGCTCCCCAGCCATGCAGCACTGATGTGAACTCCTGAGATCAGGATTTCAACCTGTCTTCTCTATCAACAACAGGGAAATGGCTCCCTGGAATGCTGCTGAAGCCTTGCAGCTCCCTTGTGAATGGAGCAGAGAGCTGATATCAAAGGAATTTGGCAAAACGCTGTCCTTTTGTACCCAAGAACTCCAATCTGGTAACAAAAATGAGAGAATGAAACTGGAGCCAGAAGTGGAGATAGCAGAATAAAATACATTTTCCGTTCTTTTCAGGCTGAAAAAACCCCTATTGTTTGGCCCCTATGCTGAAGATGGAGGAAGCACACACATGCACTGAGTTCATAGACTGAACATTACTTGCCGCTCTTTCAGATGATGAAAAATGCAGATGAGGTTGATAAGACGACTCAGGGGTTTCTGCTGGGTGCTGCAGCATGAGGAGGTTGCCTTTCATACAGGACAGAAAGCTAAATTAGGTCCATGTAACTGTTCAAAATTCATTAGAATGACCTTAGTTAAGCTTTGCTTGCATGCACACTATGGTATATGATAATATAGCCTGGAGCAACAGCAGTAGTGGTGGTAGCACTTTCTGAAATATTTCCACTACTTGAAAGCTGTTGGATTTGTTAAAATTTCTAAAAGGATTATAACAGGATGAACTGGTTTTTTTTCCTTCTACTTTCTCCAAGCCAGTATAATAATATTACACAGAGCTTTTCATCTTCAAAGATCTTTACAAATCTTAGCAATTCACAGTAACTGAACAGTTATAAAACCATAATAAAACTAATTTTTGCTGTCTTGCTAATTTTTTCTTATTATTAGTCAGAATTCACTTTAAACAGCAATAACTTATTTAACTGGGCTGGTTCAGTAAATGTAACATTAAACTCATTACTAAGGGAATTTGAACAGTCACATATCCCACATAATCATTAGTCCTAATAATAATAAAATAAAATATTTTCTGACTTCCTGCTATTCCAATAGGAGGTGACACACTTTTCTCCTTTCAGTGTAGACAGTTAATTCACTGGTCTTTTACTACTTAAACAACAAGCAGTACTAACAGGGAAACAAGTACTATCAACGAAATCATCTTACCACATATAACCATAAATAACAGCCGTGTCAGGTAAAGACAAAATGTAATTTTATTATTACCATTTTCATTTCTGAGCTGTTTCTCTAATAAAGTCTAAAATGTTCCCACAACATTCAAGTTGTTGGTGTACAACCAGGTAATTTCTCAACTTAAGACCAGAGGTCTGTGTTTGCCAGCTATGGGCAAATGCCCTCTGCTCCTGACCACATCACCAACCAACAGGGCTGACTCTCCTGGGCTTTACTTGACATCAAAAAAATACATTGAATAACACCAGGTGCTTCTCAGTGCAGGGAAGGGAATCTGCATCCAAGCCTTGATGAAGCAGTTTTGTGCACTTGAAGACTCACAGGCCCCTTTGCCCACTTTTTCCCAACAGCTCATGAGAAGCTCAAGGGCTGCTGACTTGCTCCTGGAGCCCCTAGCGATGCAAAACGCCTACTGAACCTGGAGCACTTTCTGCTCCCGGCACTATTACGAGTGTCCCAGTTTGAACAGTCTAATAATACTTAGCAATAAATTCTTTGAAGCCAGAGAAGGGGTCAGGCTTTTGATGCCCCTAAAACATTTCCTAACTGAGGCCTAATTCTGCAGCCCTTTCTCACACTGAGTAGCACTTAGCTGTCCCAGTGATGCCAAGGTGACAGCTTGCACAGAATTTTCACTGCAGAGGCAGAGAAGGAAAATGTAAAAACTAAATTTACACATAAAGATAAGTGGGCAAGGATCAAATACCTGAGTCAAGCATCACTTAATCATTCCTTTGTCTTAGCTTGCTCCACACTAAGAGGGCATTTCACATCATAAGACTGCCTTTTGCACAAGGGTCCCACAAGGTCTCATGAACATTTCATAAATGCTACAACTGCTCTAGAGAGAAAAAAAAATTAGAGGTCTCCTTCAAAGCAAGTGGAATTAGAGCAGAGAGGAGTGAGACAGGATCTCCTGACTTCTGGACCAAGTCTGATCTTGAAGGTCAGTGCAGACTGTGGAGAGTAGCTGAATGAATAGCAGACTACATACCTAAAATAATAGAAAACAGGAGAGTGGCAGGTCATGAACATAAAGAAGTCTGAAAATGAAAAAACCCATTCTTTTCTTTTTTTCTCACAACATCCTTGCAGTATGTTTTTAGTGTGGGTTGTGTTTTTTTTTGCTGTCACCAGATTCCAATACTGAATACTAAAGCCTGGATTCTGGCCTCCTGATAATAAGTAATTTGCCAGAGCCTGGTCACAGAGAGGTCAGAAAACCATGTAAATTGCTTGGATGGGAAAGCCTCCTTCACAGGAGGAAGCTGTAGGTGGTAGAGAGGTTCCCTGCCACAATTTTGCATTCTCTGGACATAGTGATATAGAAAGAGACAAGAGAGCAGTACTGATCTTCTCCCGTCGGGCATCCTTTGGCTGCCCTCTGCGGCAGGGATGGATGTCAGGCCTCCAGTAAATACTGAGAGTGGTTTCTGTCCGTTGTAGCAACAACCTCTACACAGCTTTTCAGCAATTAGACAAGAAATTGTTTTAAACAGCGTCCAAAGGCTGAAAATGTTGTAGTGAACTTGACTATATATCTACTTGCACATGTTAAATTTTTACTGTCACGTATCTACAGAGGGGATGAGACAATATACTTTCCATGTCAGACAAGGTTTACTTCTAGGAGATTTACTGAGGTGTTTGCATTTAATTTCACTATGAGTGCACCTTTGGGATATAGGGAAAACAGAGGATAAGACAGCATGCTCTGGGGGCTCTTACTTCTTTAGCCATAGTTACTCATATCCATTTGCTGAACCAAGCTGATGGGTTGATCTGGAGTAGCTTTTTAGAGAGAAAGGGCTAATTCCCTGAGAAGCCA
Source organism: Pseudotriccus pelzelni (assembly GCA_035584735.1). NCBI lineage: Eukaryota > Metazoa > Chordata > Aves > Passeriformes > Tyrannidae > Pseudotriccus > Pseudotriccus pelzelni. The sequence goes on along the minus strand of JAWMRA010000009.1, from coordinate 12,911,946 downwards.
CATTCTGTCTGCCTTCCCATGGGTCATATTCCCTCTCCCACGCCATGCTATGTGCCTCCTCCATTCACTCTGCAGACCCTCAGGGAGCGTGGCTGGGTCATCCTAATGGCAAATACTTCAGTAGGGAGCTGGTAACTGCCACAATGCACACAACCCACAACGTAGTAGGTTATGCAGCTTCCTTCCACATGTCAAGCAAACGTTTCGCATTGAGCATATTGCAAAATGAGCACTCAGCTTTGCCAACTCCATTGTGCAGCTGCATCTCAAATCCTGCTTGTTTGGTGTTCCAACTATAGCAATCTCATTGAATGAGACTGAAATATTTTTACCTGTCAAGATAAATGTCGTGAATATTCTCCTTAAAGTCTCACTAAATACAGAACAACCCACAAAATATTTCAGTCAGCATTATACACCGTATTACTTACAAAACACAAAATGTTAGAATCAAATGTAGTTGTAGTTCAATTAACACCGTCACATCTCCTTTCTAGGAACATTTTTCAACCAACCTTTGTGCTAAAATCGACATGGCTGGTCTGTGTTATTTAATTATTGTCTGGCTTAAAGATCACCCTTTGCTTTTCTTTAATTTGAAAAAAGAAAAGCTTTTTTTTCTGGATTAACACAAATATTAAACGGCAAGACTGTGGAACATAAAGGCCATGGGTTGCATTTTGTACAGGATAGGTTCTGGTTGAATGAGATCTGGGATGTGTGCCAAATTAATAGAAAAAATCCTGTTCTTCCTCTCCAATAGCCACAATGTTCATTATTAAGAAAAGCATATGAACCACAGGATTTGATTTTAATAACACCAATGTCTTCATTAATCTGTACTTTCCATTTAGCCTCATTATTAAGTAAACGCTGAGTTAATGCAGCACCTATTATTGTTGGATTTTCCATGAAAAACCTCCTTTCCCTCTTCTTTTTTTATTCATTCAAGGACTATCAGGTGTGTGTGTCATGTTTTTAAACAGGCTGTCCACTGTCAATGGCTGTTTTCTTCCCTCAGGTCTATGTAGCTACTCTAGTAAAGTGTGGTCTCCAATGCTGATAAGTAACAAAAAAAACCCCACAACCCAAGAGAACAAAACCTTGATAAAACCACTCCTGACTCAAAAACATATTTGTTTTGGTGCTGTTTTAAATGCTGTCATGTCAAGGAGCCTCTTATATCACCTGCAACTGAGCTGATCTTTCCTGGATGCTCCATGCAGCCTCCTTCTAAATCACGATTGCTGATGGCCAACATCGCTTTGTATCTGCCGAACAAATAGTGGCCTTTTGTCCAGCACAAGTTCCTAAACAAACTTAATCTCTCTAACACTGTGACAGATGACATTTAGATGTCCTTGTTACCCTTAAAATGAGTTTTATTGACAATCAGAGAACAAAAAGAAGGCCCAGATAAAGCCCAATGTTTTATAGGCCTGCTAACAACATCTTAGTTCTTAGTGCAGAGGGTGTAGAGAAAGCCTGGAGTTGCCCCCATTTTCCCCTGCTTTGCTATATCACCATGACAACAGATATAGAAATCACTTAGTGACTCCTAGAAAGAAAACACAGTGACACAGTACCCCTTGTATGGCGAATCAAACTAAAGCTTGCATTCAAATGGCTATTCAGCTTGGGCATTCATGTAGAGGATGGGGTGGATTTTACACAGGTAACAACAACAGAAAGGCCAGCAAGCACTCCAGCCACAGCATATGGTAAAGTCTCTGTTTAATTAATGCATCCTCAATAGAATTTATCCATTTTAAATTTGTTTTCTTTTACTTGAAACATCATTAATGTAAAGGGCAACATTAATCAACATCTTGCAACTTAAAAGGGCATTAAAAAGTGATCTTTCCCCCCACACACACCACAGAATCTTTTCAAGTACTTTTACTCACTGCGACTGATTCCAGGCAGTCAGAGTCCTTAATCGTAAGGCAAATCTAGAGAGGCCTCTACTGGCCAGCCTCTCCAGCTGCAATTTTTCCATTTTTAAGTGACTTGGAAAAGCAAGTAGTGGAGTAGCTACAAGCTTTTATCTTAAAGTTGCACACAGAACGGATTACTGATAAATGTATGGTGCAAAACATAGGATAATTGTGCTTTTTTGAAGCTATCATGTAAGGTATAACTTTGCTTTTTTAAAAAAAAAAGTAAGAAGACTAGAAAGATTTATCCTGGCTATGATGTGTTTGCCTCTATGACATTTTGAGACATTTTAAGATTATAGGTCTAAAAACTAATAGGTAATCATTTTCCTTTGTGGACAGGGCTCCCCTTAAAGTTGGGGCTTAAATCCATTTACATTTGAAATTCTCATATGCATGTGGCATTTTATATATGCCTTTCTCACAACTGGACTAAAACATACATCAAAGCTCAGAGAAATTAAATCAAGAGCTCAAGAAAAGGAAGTTATTGAATGATAGAGGAACCCTGCTTCTCTGGGCTTTTCACAGTGACAACGTAAAGACAAAGAACTTCAAAATCCCCCATTCAGGTAAAATTTAATGTTTCAGGCAATAGTCGGTGTGCTTTATGCTAATATCAGCAGTTTTGTTTGGGGAAAAAAAAAGTTTCTGTTGAATCCTTTAAATGAAAATATGAAGTGTGAGTTTGAAGACACTTAAAACTAAATTGACTTTCTTCCTTTAATTCTTATTATTCTACTTATTAACCACAAACCACAGAATAAGAAATACCTACTAGGCGGAGAACACGACTCACTAGGTTTTAACTTATTGCTGTATAGATAGGAAACTTCTAAAAACCCATGGAGAATGGGCAAACTGACAGATCTGGTGAAATAAATCCCAAAGTTGAAGGCTGAAAGAAGAATTGATTCTAGAAATAAAGTGCAAAATGTTGATGGCAGATAAAATTAATTAGTGAAGCAACTTATCTTGGATTGTTAGTTTTTTAGGTTACTCCAAAACCTTAGCCTAACTCACTAATATTTGTGTGTGTGATGTGAATACACATCATAGTATTTCTTAATTTATTTTTTTTTTTAAAGTCGACAGTCTCTAGTAAATCCTTAGAAAGTCACACAGATTATTTGCCTTATACTTATGGTTAGAAAATTTTCAATTCTTGGGTGATCTATAAATATACTTTTTTTTTTTTTTCTAAATAGAAAAGGATTTAAAAAGTATCAAATATCTTAAGAGCATTATCTAGTAAGATCGTAACATTTACACCATAAATCTCACATCACATAAATTCATCTGTCCTTCACCTCGAAGACTACTAAAATGAAAAAAAAAAAAAAGTTATATCATGCCAATTTCTCCAGTATAATTTACAAGCACCAAGAGAATAGGAAAAAACCCCGTATTTTAGGAAGCCTGTACATATAGCTTGTATTTCTTACAGTACCCAGCAGTCACCGTCTTTTCGTACAATTTTTATGTGTCCATCATGTCATATAAGCCACCAGCTAATTCTACCTGTGATTACCTTTCACCAGGAAGGCTGGGGGTAGGGAAGGAGGTGTAATACAGGTCAATTCCTACCTCGTGGTCAATGTAGTCTTTAAAAAATAAACAGCAGCTTTGGAGCTCGCCCTGCTAGTCCCAACAGTGACACCTCCTGGGGCAAGCGGGCTCCAGGCAGCGGCGAGACTTTCTCTGCTTTGAAGTACAGTGAGAGCTCCAGTCTGCAGAGCTGCACCAGTCCCAGGCTGAGAGTTTCTTTGAAGAAACTTTTCAGGACTGAAGCACTGCAGGGAGGAAAATGAACAATCCTGTTTAATTACATCAGTTTAGTGAGGAAAGCACAGGAGCCAGCGGCCATGTGGACGGACAATATGAAACACTAAGATTATCCTTCAGGTATTTCATTAAAAAAAAAAAAGGGGATTCAGTTTGGAAAGTAGTGCTCCAGAAATAGTTTAGGGATATGTCCAACAACTGTGCCCACAGTGCAGGGCAAACGTTATACACCGTGGCTTTCTTGCTTTTAGTGGGTTTTGTTTATTTGTTTGGTTTGGTGGGGGTTGTTGGTTTGGTTTTTCATTTGTTGATTTCTTTGGTTGTTGGTTTGGTTTGGTTTTGTGTAGTACAAGCTCACCTATGCAGAAAAGCTGTAAACATTTAAAGATGTAAGCATGTTAAATGACAGTTTCCACTGATCTCACAGCATTTCAAACCAAACTCCTAAAAACTATGGGACAAATAGTTTATAATGTAGAAGTCCATTTCTGCAAACGCTAGGTAACGGGCAAAAACTTTTGAACAGCAGGAAACCGGTAAGGACTGGCCACCACAAAGAGATTTTGTCACAAGCCACAGTGTCCTGAAATAAAATTGATAAAACTGGATTGTAGGAAAAACATATTCTAAATATGTCTAAATCTAAAATAGCCTTTACTGGTGTTTGACTTAAAAAAGAAAATTTAACCCAAGACTACCCCTTTGCAAGTGGAGTAATTTTTTCCTTTAGATTCTTGCATAACTAATGTTGAACAAAAATATTACCAATCAGTTCACAATGGCCAAGAAATTCACAGTGGTCTTTGATGTCAGGCTAATAAAAATAAATATTAAGAATCATACATTTTTAGGAATATGGACTGTCAGTATTTCATTGAGGAATCTCTGGCATGTGGCAATTTCCTGACAGAGATAGAATTACACAGATTTGGTGACATCAAAGTGTAAAAGAGCTCACACAAATTGGTTGAGAGGGTTTCTGTTTTCTTATTTCTAGTGAGTTCATTATTTCTATTTAAAAATCCAAACAAACAGCATATGAAAAACCAGTTAATAAACATTTTCAGTATATTAATTTCCAGGAAATGATTCCATGGACAAAAATAATCTCAAAATGATACACAATTCCAGTCAAATCTAACAAGTGATCTGACAGCTTTCTAGGAACTAGCACACTAGAAAGCACATAGATAATTCAGGGGAAAAAAACACCTCTACAGATCTGCTTTTGCAGGTAAAGCTATAATAGAATTTTCTGCATTTAATTTGTCATAATTTGAAAAATATTCAATTTATTAATTATAATAAAAAAATCCAAAATTCATAAGCTGGAAGTTAGAAATCCACGGAGAAATTAATTACTACTCGAGAAATAAATATTTTTTAATTCAGCTGCAAATGAAGTAGATCAAACCAGGGAAAAAAAGGGAAACAATGCAAAAACACGTATAGTATTATTACCTGATTTATTAAAAAGCCCAGGAGTCTTATTGATAAATCTCTTGTATAAATATAATTCTTTCAATTTTGTTCAATAATACATATGTAAAAGAAATCTTGTATATTGGCTGCACAGCAACATATGTATCTGAAAGACAAAATAATGTTTAAAAACATTTTAAGATAGTTGTATGGACATGTTACAGACAGAATATGCAGAATTACTTATGAATAGCGTATTTTATACACCTTTATATTTTAAAACATGATCGACTTACAGGTAAACTGGGGGAAAAAAAATCTGCCATTACTGCCAAATACAGAACTCATCTTCTTTTTACTCTTATAGTCATATTTGAGATACTATATTTTACTTTATGATGGTGTGGTGTTGTTAATTTATCATAAATAGGGTACAATTAAAAAGACACAAAATACAGTGGCAGAGATAAAACACAGTAAAAAAAAAAAAAAAAAGCTGGGATGGGGTGGAGAGGAGTGGAACAAACAAAGACTAACCTGGGCTTGTACCTGACTGTGCCTTTGTGACTAATATTACAGCTTAGGGAAGCCAAAAATTGCAAAATAGACGAAGTTTCCCCAAGTACCTTAAGTAGTAATTCACCTAATGTCTACAACAGCCAGGAAACAGATTCCCCGTCTGCCTCAGAAGAGCCCATTTATCTATTTCACGGGGGATTTGCACAGTGTAAAGCTCCAGAAAGCCCATGGGCTGACATGGGGAAATGGCATCCAGCAGCACAGGGCAGCCCAGGCAGCCCATCAAGAGCAAAGCCACAAAACAGAGCCAGAGGCAGCTCCAAGGCTGCCAACACAACTGCCTACAAAAGCTGCCAACGAGCCAGAAACTGCTTGTGGGAAAATATCACTTACCCTTAGCATCTGGGTCCCATGATTACTGTCCAAAGAAACACAGACTGCTAAGATAATGACAGGATAAATAGCACTTCATTTCTCCTGTTTCTCCCCCTTTAGTCCCACAGATTTTTGGTACAGTAACCCCCAAACCTGGGCACAATTTTTAAAAAATTTAGTTGTTTTAATCTTTGTGTTACTCATGAAGCAAAACGAGTCTTCCTGCTTCATCTCTAAAAATAGCTTTAGCACGCGCTTCCCCTGGCTCCCGATGTACGACGCATAGTGGGGCCATTTGTTACCGTTATTGACATGTTTGTGGTGAACTGCAAGCGTGTTTACAGTAGAAATGAGGTCCCTGCTCTCTTGGAGGTAATCCTGGGGTGTCTAAAAGACTCACGGGAGTCCTTGACATGGATTCCCTAAAACAAATTTCTGTTCCCATATAAATAAATTATCTTGAGGCCAAATATTTATATTTTCCTTCTATTTCAGGAAGGCAGCAGATGCAAAAGTTCCTGATGGTTCTACCCATAGTGCCCTGCACAAACTCTTTGCTATGGGACGTGACAATGAATAGGAGAAAAAGAGGAACAGGAGGGCTTTGCACTTACCCCTTGCAGTGTAATAGAACAAGAAATGTGGCTTTCGCCACAAGTAAATAAGGCAAAGTGAGAAATGGCTCCCTGAGGTGATGGGTGTCAAAAATGCCAGTGAACATAAAGGCCAGAGATGCCTTATGGCAAGTGAATTGGCCCTAACTTCTCCAAATTATGCCAAAGGCTGATCAGAAAATTTTACAGTCATTAGCTTTTGGTTAGAATTGATGGATTTCCATTTTTCCTGCAGTGCCTATTCACTGTAGTTTCTCTTAAAAACATGCAGCACTATCCTCATACCAGCATAGGCTGGTGGTTTTTTCCGTGTAGAAATTCACTGAAAGAAGTAACTTTGACCAGAATTGCAGTTTGTACATTTGCACCATACTGAAACACACCCAGACAGTCACTCGTTAAAACTGTCCAGTTATGTGTAACATATATGGGAATGTGCAACATGCCAGGTGTTAAACAAAACATGAGGTGACATCATTCTGTGGACTGGGCTATAGCAAATACAATCTCCTGGTGATCTACAGGGAAAATACTCACCGTTTTTTGGTGAACTTAATAGAAAATGACAGAAGAGTACAAGTTGTTATTGTCTTTATATTTGGAAATTGGGCAAATCTGTCTCTGCATGCACAACTTCATGTTTATAAGCAGCAAGCCTACACTAAATGTGTCACTAAAAATATTCTTTCTAGTAAGGAATAAGGAGCTTAGAGTAAAATAAACAAAATTTATAGGAATATCTGTGAGCTGCAGATATATTTAAGTGTATAACCAGCAAGAAAATATCCAAGGGAGGCTAACCAATAACATAAGAGGAAATTGTAAACTGGAGTTCCTGTATAATAAACAGAGAAATATGGATTCAAATGCCACAATCTGTATTCTTGTTTGTATTTGTTTTTTTTTAAATTCTCACAGACAGAAAGGTGTTTGACTTCAGCTATGGACTCTTTGGATTGATGGATCACTTGATCAAATGTGGCTGAGAGATTATTATTTGTATTTCGGTGTAAACTAATGAATTCCAAAACCCATTCAAATTTATAGTATTATTTATACCTTCATTAAACAAACAGCAAACATTGCTAAAGAGTTCAGCTCCTCCTTGTGCATTGGGCAGGGTCTATATTAAAAACCAAATGTATCTCCAGTGTGAGATTGAGCTCTGAGAGGAAGTTACTGTACATATCATTAGTATTAGCCAGACTTGTACTAGGAAACAAGAGAAAAAGTATATGTGAAACTGCATTTGTCTCAGTGAAACAAAGTACAGAAAACTAACCAAGGTACCCATGATGTGCTACAAGACCCTTGCTTTCAACACTGTGAGAAGATGAGTACAGAAAACTCTGTGTGATAGCACTGAGTATAGTCAAAAGGAAACATATCTTGGACAACATCACATGTATGCCAAGAGATAAATGACAGGCTAACTCTGTTTTATATTAAGCAGAAAAGTTGATGGTGTAAAGACATCTTAAAAGGTTGTTGCTAAAATCATATTCTACATGCAGGCTTTCTATGCAATAGAATAGTGATGATTTTAGAATACTTAAAAAAAAAAAGCAAAGGAGATTATTTGTTCCTTTTAATAGCTTGCTTCTTCTGTTCATATACAGTTTGTTTACTGCTTTTTTTTGTTCAGTTATCTTAGTGCCTTGAATATTTAGTGGCATACAGATCCTGCTTACATTCAACAATTTCATATTTCATTGTATTGTAATTACTACAAAACCTTACGCATAAGCCACATTGTAATATTATTTGCTTCCACTCCACTGAAAGTCATGTACATTTTCTTGAACATGGAAATATTTTTAATTTTTAATATGGAATTCTCTGAGAAGGCACATCGTTTCAGTAGTTAGGCCCAATGTTCCAAATAAAACATGTCACCTCTGTTTCAGGACAGAAAAAGGCACTGTATCTTACATACTTTAAAAGAATGCCAGTGATCCTTCACAATCTTATCATTCCAACATGAACAACAGAAAAATGTTGAAGCTGTCACTAGTATTCTTTTATTAAAAAAAAGAAGTTTTTTCTAAAATACATGTTTGGTTTTTTCCGACAGAAATACACTTATGCTTTTATAAAGGGAGACTTTTTTTTCTCTTAAGACCTCATCTGAAACTATAGAGAACTAGTTAGCTGCACACACACTCCATGTTCACCCTGTATTCTTTGGAATAACTGTCTAAATTTTATTAGGATTTCCTTATAATGATGTTATATGATGTCCTTGTGATACCTGCATATGTAGAGATCTTAATATTGATTTACTGTGTCTTTTGCCCATCCTCGAGCAGTGTAGATAGCAATTACAGCTGTTGGTGGTATCTATTTTGTCTTTTCATAATTGTCATTTTTGGTTCTACTTAGGATTAAAATATGAAAATTGCATCACGTGCACATGAGTGGGGCTTCAGCCAAGTGATCAGCAATATCACGGCTGCGTCATCATTTTCACCAGCATCCTTTTCATCTTGTTTATGAAAATTGCATACTGTAACATAAACTTTTAGAAGGAATGTATCATCACAAGAGCTGCCCTGACAAGAAGCCCTCATTCAGATCATTAATATCTTCCCCCAAAAATTCATCAGGGACAGAGAAACACCTGTACAGCCGCACCAGATGTTTCTTAATAGTTCTGCTTGGGTTGCTGTCTGAGATTGATCATTTCAATGCTATTCTTTAGCTAGATCTAAAATCATTTACAAGCTCCTTATTGTTAGGGCTTCGCTCAGCTGAAGTTGCAAAGGTGCAGTGGCACATTCGCTTTCTTAATTGCACAATGGATTTTTAAAAAGCAGTAAAAGTAAATACTCTGATGAATAGCAAATGACTGTTCATTCTCTCCAGTAACCAAAATGAGACATATTACAACCATATGCGTGGAAGAGAGATAGGTAAAATACACAAAGAAACAGCAGAAAATATTTTCTAATTGCCCAAGTTCCTGTTTTTAGAGCAGTGATTTTCTTCAGCACTTGAAAAAGAAATCCTTGCACGGGGTTGACTTGGTGCTGGCTTCTGTATAATATGTGCATGTACAACACACAATTGACATAAGGGAGAGCAAGAATCACACACAACATCCTTGCAAGCATCAACTTTATCTACCACTACTCCCAAGCAGGGTATCCTCTCACTTGTCAGTGAACTGAATCTTCTATTAAAAACTGAGTTGAACAAAGAAAAATGGTATGAGAAGGTATTTGGGTTTGGTTTTCTGGTTTTGTGCCTTTTTTTTTTTTGAACACATACTGAATGGTTTTAAAAGATCTTTTGCACACATTTGGATACAGATGAGAACAATTAAATGCCCTCTAATAATTAATGTATATGCAATCTATAGCATGCATTCTCTTATTAGAGGCTGTGGGGTTTTTGTTGCAATCTAGCTAATAAAGGCTTTCTTTTCCACAAGAGAATTTTGACAGGGTTGACTCCAGACGGCTTTCCAGCTGAGGTCTGGGGCCTTGCTGAACCTTCAAAATTTTCCCATTTGAGCTGCATCAAAGTGAAGGAAATTCAAGGATCACTAACGTCTCAGATGGTAGCACTTGCCCTAACAACCAAGGTTCAGGAATTCTTTGGAGCAGGCTGAGGTCATTTTTCTCCCCTTTTCTCCTAATGCTTTTCTCTATTAATCAGAGCTCACAGCTCAGATTGGTCTTCAACTTCCTCCCAATCCTTGCTAAGCCTGTCATTTCTAGCTATTATTTACTTTAATGGACTTTGGCTGATCCCTTATGAAGCTTTGGATCTGAGAATAATAAGGCTGGAGAGTAACGGGCACAGACATGGGTGTGGGTTTGCCTGCAGATTAACCGTGGCAGATGGGCTTTATTGCGGTTTCCTGTGTGCCGAGTGTTGATTGAGAGGGTATAATGAGAGAGGTGGTGTCTGCACAATGGCTGCAGCCACTTCATTGCACCTCGCGTCTAAACAACCCCATTTTTCTAAATCTTTGGGTTGTGAAATTTTAGGAAGTCAGAGCACAAGAACAAGTACAAAAACAACTGTAAATAACCATGAATGTTAATCCAATCCTAATTGGTCCCTTCTTTCATTATGGGTACATTTTGCTGAGCTTTCCTCCCCCTCTCCTTTTTTCTTTTAACAAATGAATGATATGGACAGCTATGCATACATTTGACTTTTATAACAGTTTAACACAAATATTACTTCATATCAACTTATATTATTATTAATATTAATGTCCCATTAGCTTTTGCATTATTAACATCAGCAGCAAAAGCTTATCTTGCAATCATCCTGTTATGCTTTAGGTTTTTGTCATCTTGGGGAAATTTGTTTGAATTAAATTATCTATTGTCTAAAGAATATCAAAAATAACAGCAGGGAAATTGCTTAGTATCTGGCAAAATGTGTCAAAAATATGCTTTTCTAAGCCCAAATGCCATTAACTTTCAACAGCAATCAGATGATAAATTATTTTCAGCTATAGGTACTATCAAAAGATCTTTTACAAATTCCCCATTTTAAGGATTTTACTTAATTCCTCCCTTTCACTGGTGGATTAAATCACAACTATTGATTCTTTTCTTCCTTTGGGGCTTTACCCATCTGTCCTAACGCTTTCATCCCAGCACCCCTTGGGCTGAGAGAAGTGTTCTACAAATGAACCAGTGAAAACCTGGAGAAGATTCCAGGTCAAGTTTGTGTACAAGAGTTTAAATTTTTAGTGACAGTCTTCCCTTACCACAGACGAAAGTTTCCACACAGAGCTGCACAAGCTAGCCCCACCAATTATCCTCCTCCTTTGAAAACCATTATCAAGTTTTTCAAAACTTCTTTCATTTCACTGTTGTCACTCGATGAAAAGGAAACTAACCACCATGTCAAGACAACTCGGCTGCCTGGCAACCAAGGGCCACATTTTAATTCTGACTTGCTTCTGGTCTTGACTAATGGAAAGTGACTATGTTAAGCCAGTCAGAAGAGTTGTTTGTCACTTCTGAAATGCAAACAAAACTATATTGTTTAGAAAGTCCTGGGCGTGATTGATGTAAAGATTTACAGTAACATCATTCATTTGCCCTTGTGTTTTAGGGGGCTTGATGTCATATCTTTTCATGCTTTATTAAATGCTTTCGGAGAGCTTAAAGACATGATGCTTTTTGTCCTAAAGAATCTAAAGAGATTTTTCTTATGCAAGAAAACTGGACTCCAGCTTGCAAGATTAAATGATTCAACTCAACATGTGCCTGTAATTTAATAAGAAACATCAGCCCAGAAATGTGAACATATAACAAACTGAAAGAAAAAAAAGCCAAGACAGGAAAAAAAATAAAATCAACAGACTGGGGGAGGGGAAGGAAAGATACACTGCTAACTTGCCAGCAGTAAAGCTTGTTTGGACAATGCTGAGGTAATTTTTTTCACTTCCAATACTAAAAAGAAAAGTTCAAATTCTGCTTCCCACTTCTTTAACTGCAAATATATGCAGTCACAAATATAAAACATGTGTCCATTTTTCTATAAAACATTACTGAAAACATTACAAGTAATATCAACATCAATTATCCTGACTAACTATGACAGATTCAAAGAGGTTTAAACAGCTTGTTTCCAAAGTCATCTAAATATCCCCTCTAAAAACAATTATATTGCAAATTATTTTTTAAAGGCCAGGTTGACTTTTCTATTAAATTAAGAATTACGAGAGGATGAATGAACCTACAGACAGTCTTCTCCTCTGAAACAGGAAGACAGACACACATATTCTCCATGTATAGTTATAATATTTTGTTGTGACACACACAAATATATATATATTTATATATATATGAAACAGAAAGGAAAACATAGCAGTACTTTCTTTTCTATTTCAAGCATATAAATCATTCTTCAAATGTCAATCATGGATTGAGGCAATAATTTAACGAATATTTAGGATAGTGGGCTTAGGCTTTTGCAAAAATACTTATATCAGCATCAGTGTTATGCTGGAGTTGTTTTCCAAAATCAGTACATTAGCCTTTTGCTGTTCTGGCAATACCTGTTAATAAGCAGACTCTTGTCATTAATTTTTTTTTTAAAAAACAGATATTAAAATCTAAGCACAGTAATAACATATACTGTAATTACTTTTGCCAGCTGGGATTCTTAGGAGTAGTCCGCAAGGCATCCAGCATGTCAATTGTCTGGGCAGATATTTAAAAGTTTTGGTGAATGAAAGGTATTTGTACAGAAAAGAGGAGCGTTCAGCCTTCTTTGAGTCCTGGTCCCTCTTGGTCCATGGTGGAGGGGGATCCTATTCCAAGCCTTCCTACAAATCAAGCTGTCCTGTACTGAGCTCATGCAATACAAACCCCCTGCCTTACATCCTGAGCTCGTGAGATGTGGGACTTCATACCCCGTGTTACCTAACCTTGGCAACCAAGTGGTCCAAAATATGAGTGCTCAGCTCAGCATCGGCACTCTGTCCTACAAGGTAAGAGGATAATGGACATTGATTACAGGTGGCTGCTGGGAGCTATCATGTGGATTCAGTCCCCAGAATACCCTGTCAGTGGGGTGAGCAGCTGCCAGAGCCATGTGAGCAGGTTTTCAGCTGAGGGCCAGGCTGCAAGGGGTCAGAGCATCCAGCAGAGGACAAGCAGAGATAGCCCAGCACCGAGAACACCACTGCTGTGGCTCAGCGGGGACAGTGTGGGACTCCTGGCACTGAACCTGTTGGATTGTCAATGCTTATAAACAAGGATCTGTGCCTCTCCACCTTCCAGAAAATAATTAAGATCTCTGCAAGGCCTGCTACTTCAGGATCGCTCAAGGCATGAGTGAGTTGAAGAATTAGTGACCTCAAGGAAGAAGAAGGAGGAGGAGGAAGGGAAGCAGCTGCCCAATCTTTCCTTTGAGTGGAAGTCAGGACTGGCTCAGACACAATAACTCCATTGACTCAGGAAAATAATTATGCATTCATTCAGAAGATTATCTAATCAGTCTAGGTCTAGATATTAGGTCAGTGGGTTACCTCAGCCTACCACCAGCCTCAGCAAGCCCTGCATCTCCAAGAAGAAACAATTTAAGAACATGCACATTCCAGGATCACAGCATTTTTACAGTCCTCATCATAGCCAAAACGCAAAAGCTGGGTGTAAAACTGTCTCTCTACAGCCAAATTACACACAAAGCGTGTTGTAAATCAGCTTCACCCCAGGGAAGGCAAGCTGTAAACTACCTATCATTTTACACAGCTACGTCTAACCATCATGGCGGAGGAAGCCTGAAAAGGTCAAGAGATTTTTCTAAACTGCCTACATCTCCGGAGTAGCTCAAGAAGCCACATAATCTAAAGTCCTCAGATAGTATCTCTCTCCGATATTTTTTTTTTCCTTATGGAAACAAGTGTGTAGCATTCTAACTGCCTTCAGCTTCTGCTGAATTAAACACATTCCAGTGTCTCTAGAGCAGCACTCAGGCAGTTGCACTCCCCCTTGCACTCTCCTGGGTAATCCTTCTGGGGGAAAGAATACATAACGAAGCCCTCAGCTGACAATCTGGGAGGCCTGCCACTGCTTATTGCCATCAGTTATTTTTCAACTGATTCAAATGTAACACAAGGGCTGAAAGCTTGTAGCTACTTCTTTTGAGAAAATGGAGTCCAAACAGCTCCCCTTAATCCTGAGGATCACCCAAGAGACTCCAGTAACCTACCTTAGATCAACTCAAGATTCAAAAATAAAGAAAAAATATTCTCTTTTGCAGTTTTTGAAGGGCCATGCTCCTTTCCAAAAACAAATAGGCAAATCAAATTGCAGTGCAGCTGACTGAAACTTTGTACAATTGTTCCAGGTTCATAAACATTTCATGAACTCAGATTAAATTTCAATTACAATACAAGCATTTCCATGAACAGCAGAATGAAGGACGCCTGTTCTCCCCTGGCTTTGTGCTCATAGTTAGATTCCCTGGGACTCCATGGACTGCAAAGCTCCAATCGAAAGTATTGCCCCAGGTGGGACAATCTCTGTCCCTTGAGGACTCCTGATACCTTTCCCTCAGTGGAAACAACAGCACATCTTCTCTTGCTACCAATTTCCACAAAACCTATAGCAACTGGTCAGCAGATTCACTATCTATAGTACACCGACTGACACAGACATAAAATGCAGAAATATGTGATCATATAAAACATATTTACAAACTGGATAAAAACTGTATTTCTTTGGATGTAGACAGAGCCAATGACAGGCCAAGGCTACATACACAAGGACTATTACAAGACTCAGTGGTGAACCCTGTCACTTGGTCACTGAAAGACCTTTTCCTCTGACTCCTTACTAAGCTGCCCTGCATAGGACTTGCCTGCCTTTCCATCTGGTTTAGCCAAAGCTTTTTCATCTTTTACCTTGTATGCTGCTGCTTTCTCTCTTTCACCCCTGCCTTTCAGCTGCTGCTGAGCTCACCTTCTCCCTGCACTGCAGGCACATTGCCCCTTCTGATCCCCTTGCTAATTCTCATCAGCGATGGCATTCACAGCCCATGCCACCACTCCCAGGAGGGCAGGCAGACCCTCCCCTGCCTCTGATTTCAATTTACTGGGCTGCTTGCAGCTCCTCACCTTGCTTGTGGCAGATGAGGGCTCTTCAGCTGGGCTCACACTGCCCCCTGTCCCAAGAAAGGGATCTGGCCCTTCCAGTGTCTTAAAATCCTGATCACCAGGACAGGGATCGCTACTTCTTGTAACTCCAGATGATGCACCAGTGCCTCACATTGTGCACCTTTGTCATCTTTTCATTGTATGTTCCTTTCAGAAATGAATACAGCTTATCTGTGTTGCATATAGTGCCATGCAAATTTAGGGCACTATTTTAATGCATGATAAATAATTACTATAATTAACAGAAAAAAAATGCCTCCTGGCAATTTGTCAGGACTAGACACCTCTTTTCATGCCAGATATTTTCATATGTATGACATGTACATATAAGATCCCTCTTGCCTCTGTGTAGGGACATGCATCTCCCATTAGCAGTAATGGGAATTATGTGTGTGCACTGAGGGGAAACTGTAGTCTACCCTGGCTGGTGTGCTATGTTAGTTTTGCCTTATTGGATCATATGGAGCATGCCATATAAGAAAAGAAAAAACACCTTTCCATCTTCATTGTTCAGAGAGAAATATATAGAAAGCCCCTGCACACAATCATGCTTTTAATTAAGTGCTATTTGCAGGTGCTATTTCTCTCCAATTTCCTGTAGCCATTTATGAAAGAGAAATAACAAAAATAATCTGCAAAATGAAATGATTAGGGATAAAAATTAACTAGGGTTACCAGACTGATGAAAAATTTTTCTAAAAATGAGCATTTTTAATAAACCACATTTTGAAACTATAAACATCCTTGTATTGGTAGAAGCTGCACTGCAAAATACTAAACTTCATTTCACTATCAATTTTCTGATTCATCTGAAGAAGTTCATTATCTGTTAAATTGAAGGCAAGCCTCCCACAGAGGAATGCTATCTAAAGATGGATGTGTTTGTGTGTGAAAGGATAGTCTTTCTTAGCTGTTTATCAAAAAGGACATGCATGGACTAGGTACTATACTTCACTACTTTGTAAATACGTACATACGTACAAACATATGACACTGGTTTATTTTTGTCATCTGGTTGTAACACATTAATACAAATTTAGTCCAAACATCCAAAGTTATGCTGTTAGGAATGTTGCCATCTGGTTTTAATGAATATCTGGGGTCCATTTTTCAGTTAAGCTTTTCATATTGTGTTTGTATGTTGTTTTTTTCCAAGCTATCTGCATAATTGCTTAAAGATTTTACTGCAAAATTAATATCCTCACTGTGAAGGAGGGAGTAGGGCAAAAACCAGGATGACAAAGGCTGAAATAAGGTGAAAGGCAAATTCAATTTTTCCTTGCACCATAGAAACCTCGTCAGGACTAGCTTTATCTGGTAATCCACATTTAAACTTTAACCTGTAGGGGGGCTCTTTGTGTTAGTTAATGTAAGCATAAAAAGAGTCTGAACCACTAATCAGATTAATCATATTTTGTGAGACTCAAAAGCTTCATTAAAAGGACCTCGTTTCCAAGCTACACATTTCAGAAAGGGAAAAAAAGTTGGCTATGAAAAGGAAAGAGTAACACTGAAATTCAAAAAGACACAGACTGTGTGTCTCCTGGAATTAAACCAAAGAGAGTTAAGAATTGGAACAATGTCCACCTTCATAAAATACACCTTGATGATGCCAAAATAATTAGGACATTTTACTATTGAAAGTATACATTCCCTACATTTGCAAAGCTTTACCTTATGCATGAGAGAGAACTATTTATTAGATAAATACAATAAATGTCTTCCTTTTCCTCACATTTATGGAAGTCTCCATCTCCACTGAAACAACCATATTTCTAAAGTACTTCAGGTGATCCTCAGAGACAAGAAAATGTGAACATCAGAAGAATAAGAACTGGAATCTGTCATCTGTAGTCAAGTTATCTACATTCCCACAAGAAACAGCCCAGTTCACTAATGAGCAGGAAAGTGAAAGAGCAAGCTACTCTCACAGGTTGGCACAGCATTCTGCTCTCTTTCAAAAACAACAGAATATCTCCATTTTCCATTTAAAAAAATGGCTTGCCACAAATTAAGTTCCAGTCAACTTTTGTTCATGCCTATGGAATAAAATGTGTTTTATGATCAGAATCCCAAACTCAAGGTTTTCTTTGTTAAGTCTAACAGGAATCATTTGCACTTAGGACAGTGGGAAACCCATTCAGATCTCAGCTTACACTGTACTGATCTAGAGTTCTTGGGCCTTTGAAATCAGGAGATCCTTTGAGGATACATTAACAAAGTTGAAAGTCTTTGGAAAATTACTTAATACTGAGAAAATGAAACACATTAAAGCAGTTATATTCTCCCTAAAATGTCTTATATTTAAGTGGTAGGGAGAGAAATCAAGACATGACATCATGGGGAAGATCACTTGAAATACATGCTCATCCATTTTCCAGCCTTGGGACTGGGGAGGTGGAGTTAGCCTCACCTTTGTTTTCCAAGTGAGAAGGAGCATCCTCATGCTGTATCACAGCCAAAATGTTTGCTCACCTTTCCCTGTTATGTTTTCTTTTTTTTTTCCTCACCCCAATAACTTGCCAAGATCTCTTACTCCTGCCAGCTGCACAACCCTCTGCATGATCTGTATGCAACTGGTAAGTTCACTTCTAAACAATTCAGGTAACCTAAAATAGATTTTTACACACATATTGAATTCTACACCCTACATGAGGTTATGCACTTCATAACTTTCTAAATGTCTATTTACAAAGTTTGTCCATAATTGCACAGAGCCTGAACTGCTTGGCATAGTCAGTTATACCTAAAGGCACTACTTGTTCCCTGGCTAGGATGACAGCAGGTGAGGAATCTTCTGCAGTAAATTACCAGTCACCAGGGAACTGTTGCCACAATGAAAAGATCAGAAAGGAAGGTCAGAGCTTGTGTGGGCAAATTTTCTCTCCCACCTTCATTCTTTTAAAGAGCTGATGTTGTCCAGTTGCTTTAAAAGAAACACAATGGCCAAGCTTTCTGCACTTCATAGACCATACACTTCACACAAAGTTTTACCACAAACTGTCATTGTATGGCTGCATTTCTGAGTGTGTGCCATTGTGTGCCATCCTATGCCCTGAGGTCTTCAGTGTTTCTTCATCAAACCAAGCAGCTGTCGAAATGTGCCTCAGCTCCATCCAGCACACATTCCCAAGCTTTCTCATCCAAGGAAAAGGAGGGGAGAAAGGACAGCAAGTACCAAGGTCTTGCTCCAGTGAGGAGCTGGGATGTGGCCACGGACAGGTTCCCAGGTTCCTAGTGTAGATGTAGACTATTATACCAATGAATTCTTCAGAAAATATCACACAATGCTAAGTTATTTATGAACTGACTTCAGCATATGTTTGCACCAGTGTAAAACTGGAGCAACTGTACTACCTTTGGCAGAGCGTTTTTAAGTTTAAGCCAATGCAAGTTAAAGCAGAATCTGTCCGTTTAGTTTGGATTATAAACAAGAAATGCTGCCCTAAAAATACAGACACAAAGAATTTTGCCTGACCACAAAGAGAATCGTTCACAGTTCTGACCCAAAGCTATGAATTTAAATGATGTAAATGTAACTCTAAAAAAATGAGATCTTTGTATTATGAAAAAATAAGTAAAGC
This sequence comes from Pseudotriccus pelzelni, assembly GCA_035584735.1. Lineage (NCBI taxonomy): Eukaryota > Metazoa > Chordata > Aves > Passeriformes > Tyrannidae > Pseudotriccus > Pseudotriccus pelzelni. The sequence goes on along the minus strand of JAWMRA010000009.1, from coordinate 12,893,075 downwards.
ACTGGGATGTGTTAATACCATTCACCACCAGTTTGCATTAGGTCTTTTCTCAGCCTTCCTGATACTGTCTAACCTTATTTTATGACAAATTCCAGTGGTATCCATATAAACACTCCCAGAGTGTATTTCTGTGCAGCACAAACTGTTACAGTAAAAAATATACCCTATCAGCTTGTCATCTGTGATACTTCCCAGACTGTAGCAGGGCCAAGTCAAAGGGATTAGCTTGCAGTCCTACTGTCAGTCTGCTAAAACTGCTGGAGATGGTTGAAGCTGGTCTGCTTTCCTCTGCCCTGAACTGCACCGGGGCTGTGCCCAAGTCAGGTTCTAGCTGAGATTCAGAAATAGCTGAGAAGCAGCAAACTGCTGCAAACTGTTGCTACTGTGGTGGCAGGACACTGGGCTGATTCACTACCCAGCATGTGGGGGACTCAACAGGGCATGTTCATTTCTTGAGAGATGAAACTACAGTGGCACTACAGCAGATGGAACTACAGCAGCAAACTTCTTCAGCAAGAGAGTTCAAAGGCTGGGAGGATTAAGACTGTACTCACCATCTTACACAAAATATATTCAATAATTTTTAATGGGATCTCTATTAAAACCATGTTAAAACCTGGTTGACTCTGTAACAAGCTTTCAGCCAGAATGATAAATGAATAAATTTGCACAAAGATCCTGAGAACCTCTGTGAAAATAAGAGCACAATTTATGAAAGTTTGACCCCCACCTGGCTTTAAATTTGTGGATCCATCAAAATCCAAGCAACTTTTGAGATCATTACCTAAATTGGATGAGGTCCATATTCCCCCAGCTGCATAATGTGACTTGTCTCTGCTCAGTCCAGAACAGATTTTTTTCTTCTCCATTTTTTTCCCCCCTAAACACACAAAAAAACCCCACAAACACCTCCCCATGTTTTATTTCCATAACTGATAGTTACTTTAAAAGGTAGTACAAACCCTATAAATCCAAAGAAAGGCAACATTGGAATGCCCACCAGTGCCGCCCACAGTAAAATAAACACATCTAGAGCTTTTATCACTTCAAATAAAAATTTCTGTTCTGCAAGGAGAGAATCCCCTCTCTTCTGTAGTTCCAAACTCTACAGATCATTAGGTAGGTAAAGCAAACTTCTGATCTTTTGATCATTTACAGCTCTTTGGAGAGAAGTTTCCCACAAGGCTCATGATGCTCTAAGTCACTTTTGTTTCTGTTCTGCAGCCTCACTCTCTCCAACTTAAAACTCATGCAGAACAAAACAGCACTGCTGAGCTCAGCAGCATCTCGGAGGAGGAATCTGTGGCACCCTGAGGCCTGATTGTATAAAAATGTGTAATGTTACCAAGAAAGGGGAGTGGAAAAACATTCCCATGACTGTTTGGTAGGGCTTCCTGCCTATGAGGCATGTGTGAAGAGAGCTTCACACCTGTGAATAGCATAGAGTCCGACTCTCATCTCTTCTCTGAGATCTTAAATAATGCTCCAGATGGGGTCCCAACTATAAACATTTTTGCACTTAGAGAGCAATAAAAAGAGAACACATGGGATAGAAAACACTTGGTTAAATTTGCAGCTTTTTCTACATTATAAATAATGAGGATGCATCTCTTCCTTCCTTCTCCTGTCAGCCACCTTCTGTTCCCTTGTCCCTCTTGCACTACCACCTAAACACTCCTATCTTTAATCTTTTAAGTACCTGGATTAATTTACAGCATCTAGAATACTTTAGGACATAAAATGTCACATGGCAAACTCTTGTAGGGGAAGAGGAAAATTAGCTCCCTCTTCTGTCAGAGCAGCCCCAAAAACAGTGAGGATCCCAACCATGAAAATTCCTGATATGTCTGATGGCACAGGGAACTGCAAAATACTTCCATCTCACTCTGAGAGGTTCTACAACAAAAGTTGAAACCTACTTGCCTAGATTGGATTTGGGTGCATGTAATGACAAAAACACAGAAAGAGCTTGTTCTTTGGGCATCATAAAAGATTTGTAGGAAAAGAGAGTACAAAAGATCAGGCCAGGTCTGGATTGCAATTTAATCATCTGGATGCGATTCAAGCCAATCTCCAGTTGTTTGGATTTTTTGTTTACCACTGCAAATCAGAGGAGGTATTTCACCAGAGAATCTGTTGGTTTGCTGTATTTCAGAATGTTTTTTCAGCTGGACAAACTATGAGCAGTTTTGCAGCTGCAAACATGTATAGTGCCTGAAGTTTTTCATGACAAAGTAGTATTGTATCCTTAAGACATTATATTGCTATGGTGTAATATTTTATTCAGATCATTGGAGTAATAAAAAAATCAGTTTTCTCTTGCCTGAATTTCTGTTGAAACAAACACCTCATTTCTCTACTTCTAAATGAAGAGAAATAAGGTACTTTTTCCAGTGTTTGGCACCAGTAGGGTATTTTTAGAATGTTTCCAGTTATGGACCCATCTGCATCCTATTCCACCATTACTGCACAAAGGAAAGAGAAGAAGAACTGAAAGATAACAGAGGGAAAAAGACATTACTCCTAATATCCCCCCCCCTTAACATGAAATCAGATTTCTAAATATTATCACTTACCATCTCATTTGAGAGGCTGCACCTCAGCAGTGATGAATTTGCTTGATCGAAATTATAGTATGGGCACATGGTTAAACTCAGGTTTGCGAGCTAGCATCACCTAAATTACAGTTTTATGACACAGTATTAGAAAAGAAGGTTATGAACACTGAAACCTGATTTTAACTGTGAATGTAGTAGTCGATTTAGTAGGGATATTCAGTCATTGAGGGAAACGTTTTCAAAAGCCATACTGTCCAGCGGAACAAACACATCCCTACCTTTTAGACTATCTTCTCATGGGCCTTAAAAATAGCACTTTTCAAACAGTTTTTTGTAATGAAATAAGCATTAACCTGCATGCATAGATTGCATGCAGGCCTCGGTCCTTACATCCCTCTCTGCTTCTCACTCATGTTGCAACCTTCCTGCTTTTCAAGCGCTAAACTTCTCCATAACAGATTTGATTGTAAACATATTAAACCCTTTATAATGCACTGCTTCAGCTACGGCTTGTATCTTCAACCCACTGCACACCTGCAGAACCAAGGCCCCAAAAGGCTGATTGAAGTGCCTAAGCTTTTACAATAACTTAGCGCGAGAATGGAAAAATGAGGCTTATTTTCCTTCCAGTTCTACGGTTAGGCCACAGTTTCTATAATAACATAAACAGAACCTATACAGAGCTTAGACAAAGTCTGCTGCATTTGCCTGCCAATTCTCTTTTAAATGGACAGAGATTATCTGTACTCTATGGGTACAGTTTGAGATCACCTTAAAAAGGCTCAAACTAGGTGCTTAATTAGGTGACATTTTTGAAAACTTTCCCTAAAACTGTCCTCATTTTCAATTTGAAAGTAAATACCAGCTTCTGTGGGTGCCTGGTGAGACCAAGATGTCGCAGTCCCTGAAGTCAGTTGGTGAGCCCCCTCTCCTCCCTGTCCCACAAGGGCATTTCTTTGTTCCTCAGCGAGAGAACAAGTGAGAGCTGTGCCCTGCATATATAGTAGAGGAACAACTCTTTCTTCTAGGAAAATGTGAATTTCTAAACTTAACATGCTCATGCAGAGTAAGCTAAAGACATTAATATTGATACTGATGGTTATTTGACCTGGGTGAAAACATGCTTAGTTCAGAAATTAAGATATGAATTGCTACCTGGATGCTGAGAGTTATTTAATATAAGGGAGAAATATTGTTTGGGATGTAACAGACATTTCTCTTACCCTTCCACCAGTAACTTCCTCAGCTCTTCACACAGGTGGATCTTCTGTCTTCTTGAAACAGTAATCACATTGGTGAATTTTCTAGCAGCTTTTCGAAGGATTATAAAACTATTCAGCAAAGCAATCTGGGGAAAAATGTATAGATGGTCTTTAATGCAGCATAAGCTTTAACACCTCCCAGAAAACCAAATATATTTCAGTGAAAACCAACAATTTTACAGTCAGAAATGAGCATGGATTCGCTCAGCTGGCTGGTGGTGGATCACCCACAAAAGAGTTTGGAGGGTCTCTGTATAAGAACTGGGAAGTTAGGATTAGAAATGTGTCTGAGTTAAGAGGGAGTTTTAAGCAATTAACTCCGCAAACACATAAAAGTGAAGCACAAAGAAACACTAATGGGAAGAGATCATTAATGCAATCCATCCACATTCTCCATCTATGCGCTCATTACCTGCTGACAACACCAATAGGATTTGCCTATATGAGGAAATGGGCCAAAATAGCTATTGCAGAATAAGCCATTATTCAATAGCTTTCTGTTTGTCCCTGTGTAGACACTGTAGGAATAATTAGTGCACTTATTCTGCTCTAGAATAATCGCTGCACTAATTATTCCAACTAAAGTATCCTTTATTCCAAAACAATTTGTCCACAAGGGGAGCTATTGTGAAATAGCTTGTGCTCCTCTGCTCAATTTCCATGTGTAAAAAGGACATAATCCGTGCTGTTGGAATAGCTGCACCCAGACTCCAGGAACAAATCAAACTATAGAGAAGTTCCAATTCTCACATACATTCAGGATGTTTTTTAGAAGTAAGTGAACACATAGATTTGTTGTGAAAACAGGATTCAGCCGTGTGCAGTGAGTAAGCTCTTCTTTTAAGAGCTTTTTCTTTATAAAATTATTTTAGTCACATATTCATCCAAGCTTATTACTGGATTTAAGGATTGTAGTGTGTAGAGGATGACATGGTAGATGTGACTTTGCCCACTCTTTTGCAAAGTGTGAAATGCTGAAATTGGATAAGCACATAGTGTAATTAGCTAATTTGATGGGGTAGCTTTATCCAGTCTGTGTGTTTAGAAACACCACTGATCTCTCAGGTTTTTGTGATGCAATGTAATTAAATTAAGGTCCAATACGCCTAGACAGTGACCCCACAACACTGTTAAAAACCTTTTAAAATAAAGGATGGAAATGGTGGTGTCAGATCTTCCTGAACTGGAAGGAGAGTTGCAGTTCTCCAGTCTACCTACTGCCCTCCTTTCAGCAGCCCAGCATATCAACTTTGCAGAGCTAATTACAGAGGCAGACTCAAACCTCTGTTTCTGTTGCTTTGTTTCTTTTGTTTTATTGGGGTTTGTTATTGATTTTTTGAGGTTTTTTTGTTTGTTTGTTTTTTAAAATCTTTCAATTTTGTCAAAGGAAGTATAACCATATGTGAAAAACTAGTCCCCTCCCTGCTCAGAAAATGGCAGAATAACAGTGGAACAAGCAGGTAAAACCCTTTTTCTCTCACTGCACACGTGATTTTGCCCAATATTTGAGAACTATAGTACTCAGATAGCAAGGCTGTAATATCTTACTTTGTGAAATTGGATACAAGATATTTACATGCAACAAACAGTACTCTTTTCCACTTCCACGTTTCACACGGATGGCAGTGTCCCACCATTCAACCTCTGTCTTTGTCTTTCTAGAGAGAAATCAAAACCAATTTGGAGTATATTTCAAAATAAGTGGCATCATTGCTTAGCATGTATTTTCAAAAACATTTGCAATGGTCATGGGATATGATTTGCTAAGGTTTTACCAATCTCTCCTGTGTCTGGCTAGGATCTAGGAAGGTGTTTAATATTTCTCAAAAGACATAAATTGCCTTGAAGCATCCAGCCCCTGCTTACAGTATTATTTTGCTATCAATTCCTCAGCCTTTGATCTTGAAGTTTATTTAACCCAAGATATATTGTTAACCAATAACTGCTCCAAATTCACTACTAATTTTTTTCTTTATTATTTTAAAAATGGAATAAAGTACATTGATTTTTATTATATCTTAAATGCAGAAATCTGCATAGAAAAAATTGTCATTAAACAGTTCCTTACCAGAAAAAAAAAATTGAAGTTCAACACATCTGTAGCTCCAAAAAGCTTTGCTGATGGATTTATTTTCACTTTAACAATCTAATAGAATAAATTTGATTTGTGACAAATAACATTAGTCTATTTAAGGCTCATAAGACAGCTTTTTGTGATTTGCGTAATAAGTTTTTTCTCAATTAACGTTTCTGTTCATTTACGAGATGGATGCAATTAGAAATACAAGATGTTCAGTATTCTTAGCTCAAACTCTTTTATTATCTTCTGTTTCTCATGTGCTACTGTAGCTGTTCTACCTTGAATTGAACTAGATTATGATTACTAGTTAAGAACTGAAAACACTGCCATTCTTACTTCTTTCTGTAAGTTACTTTATAAATAAATACTTTCAATTACAAAATTGTTCCCAGAGAAATGGGAATTATGTTGAAAGTACCCCACTGTTGCTGTAACAGTTTCAGATTTACTGAGTCCTTCTCACCGTATTATAATAGCTCCTGCTGTTTTACCTGGACTGCAGAAATGCCAGGCTCCAGCTTTGTATTTTGTAATGTTTCAAACCAGCTGGGACAAAAAAACCCCAAACAACCCAACATTCGTCTATCTTCAATTTTTTTATTAGAATCAGAAGAGAAATACTAAGAAATTTTAAAATATCCCTTCCTCATTTCCAGCAGGTTGGGTAAGAGCCATGCAGCTACATTTCAGCTGTACAGTTTTCTCAGATTTTACAGGCAAGGGTCTAACTTTATTTTATTTGTATTTATTAAGGCCAACTCAATCATAACAGCACAGAGGATACAGCTGAGTGAGGCAGAGAGAAAAAACACGTTTAGCATTAAAATATCGCTGAACTTGGAGAGAGACATCCTTCCCCATCTGCAGCTGTCCTACAGCTAGTGCTGTGCTTTTAAAATCGTTCTTATGAGGAAGTTTCATATCAAATTTCTTGGCCTGATTGTCATAATCATCCAAGTGTGAATATAGGCTCTGGGTATGGGCTTCATCACTGTATGAAGGCATGCCGAAAATTCACGTGTTTGGGTAATATCACCATCCCATTGCTTAAGTACTGCATCATTCTCATTTCCTTTTCAACACAACAATAATTTCAAAATGAAAGCTATGTGATGATACTCTTTCTCCCTTCTACCTATACTGACCTTTGTAGTCAAACTTCGCCTCAGTGTTTTAAATTGCTTCTTTAATTTAGTTCACAGAAACTGCAGGTTGTAGCTGGTTTACTGACTATTGCATCAAAAGAGCAAAGACAAAAATACAAAGCACATTACTTTGTTTTACAAAGGTTCCAGAGTGAAGACAAGCATTGACTTGGTTTTACACTATAAATAACTCCATTGGACACTTCTGGTGCATCAAAAGGAAGTCACGGCATTATTTATTTTTCTATTTAAGTTTTGTTGTCGTTGTTAAGCACTCCATGTATGTATGCATAGAAGAGAGGGAAAATCTGATCTTACTTGCTACTGCTTACCCATTTGAGTACCCAGTAATCTAAAGCCAAATATTATACACCTATTTTAATTGTCTCACTGAGGTCAAAGGGATTATTTACTTGTCTAAACTGATCCTAAATAATAAGTAAGAGATCTAAATGACACTGAGAGATTGTTCCAAAGCAGTATAAACAAAACCAGATCAACTGTCTCGCCAGTTGCTCACATGGAGATTCCAGAAAAGCTATCACACATCAAATTCTTTCTTTGTATTTTAATTTTTTGACAAACTATTCTTTCATGAACACAAGGGCAGGAAAAATCAAGTGCCAGATGGTGAGCTAGGGTATCGGCTATTGGATCCAACAGCACACTGAAAGCAGCCAGCATTCTCAAGGAAAGACATTTAATGGTATCTGAAAGAAAAGGCACCCAATTTCTGGGAAAAGGGGAAATAGAATTACTGAAATGGACAAGTGCAAAAGATATCCACAAAGAGAATCACTGTGTAAGCCGAGATCAGAAGAAAGTGAAATAGATCCAGGAGAGCTGTTTAAACAGTGACTTTTGTTATAAATTACATACACAGAGCAAGTCCTGCAAATAACCAGCTTTTCATGCCAGGACAACAGGGAGTCTGTATAGAAATTTATGCTGAATTTGTCAGAGGTAGATGACATCTTTGGCTTTTCTGACATTCTTGTCCCTGTTCTTCACTGGTATTCCCTTCACTCCTGAAAGTATTACAGAATGCTTTCTCTGTTCTATCCCTTGCCACCTTTGCAGATGCATTCACATCACTGAAATTAGCCCTCCATGAGATCCTGGCAGTTTAGAACAGCCTCAAGCAGAGAAAGAGATAAACACATATTTGTATAACTATGAAATGCCTCAGTTGAAGGTAAGCAAAGAAATTAGACTTGGAGAGTTCATAAGGGGAATGCAGATCATAAAATCCACAGACTCCCTGAGATAAAAATAATGACCAAGCACTCCAAGCCTGTAACACTGAAGATCATACAAAATGAGCTTGGCAAAGCACAATACACAAAACAGTCATTTACAAACATCATACCATGCTCAGATTAGGGAATCATTCCATATAACCTCACTGATTTGGGGATTTGCTTTATGATGGCCTATACAGTGAATTTCCAAATGCACTTTCAAATCAGACCCTAATGTAATCTCTGTTTACAAGCTGGACTCCTTTTCTTTTTGAGTTTCTTACCAAAACCCAGCTCCCTGTCTGAGATTTAAAAGGGCTTTAATTTTCACTATTGCAGTGAGGGGCTTTTTAATTTTTTTTCACACCACTCAAGTGTAAGTAGCATCTTCAAACACAGTAACTCAAGCAACTGCAATAGCGTGACTCCAGGCATTCACTAGTTTAACCAAGACAAACATTTGGCCTTTAGAAAATTAGGTAGTTCAAGTCACCTTCTCACAATGTATTCTGAAATGTTTGTTGAACATAACAGATGCAACATGAAGATACATCTAGACTGTGATAATAAGTTTGAGAAAGATACAAGCTTCATACAGGAATCTCAGTTCTGTCTCCTGAATGTCAGAGAAAAACATCCTCTGAGGTCAGTTTATTCTCTATTGATGAGTTATTTTCCTTTCCTCTGAAACAGATGCTTCTGGTTCCTCCCAGTCACTGGACTAAGTGGATCACATATAAAATAAAAAGGAAATTACAGGGATACTTACGCATTTCCATTTTCATTTACAGACCTAGCAAGACAATGACCTTGTAAAATTATGTTCTTCCAGTTGATATCTAATAGTTTTTTCACTATTCTTTGCACACTCCAAATTGAAGAGCAGCTGACATCCAGATGTCCCACAGCTTTAATACTATCAAAGAACAGGAAGGGAACAGTATCCATTGTTATGTCCTTCTACTGTGGTACACAAATGCAGGACAGAAGAGGAGATGGAAAAGCAGGACCTTGGCTGAAATTCACCCAATGTTTTGGCTACCAAAATTGGCTCACAATACTAACAGAAACACTTCTCTTCCCCTGAAGGGGAGCAGCAAAATGACAACTACTTTGGGCTGCCAGGACACCTAGTAGGGCTTCTGCATTTTGAGACATGATTCCTTGAGGCAATATGACTGAAGGGATGAGGCTCCCTCCAGTGCAGGGTTCTGCTTAAATGCAACACTGAGCCCTGGAAAAAGATATTAACTCATTCCTCATTTGAGCTGCCAAACGTACCAGGAATACCTGGCAGCAGCTCCCTGCCATGCTGCCAACCATTCTAGGTACACAGCTGGCTATTTCAGTGATTTCAGAAGAACTCAGAGGATTTGCTGCACAGCAGCAACAGCAGCAGAGGAAAAAACCCAGCATTTGATTTCTTTGCACTAATGTCTATCGTACATGACTTAAAATCACCCTAGAACAGACCTCCAGAATTAAGTAATGTCCTGCATGGCACAAGCACAGGTTCAGCTCCCTCTCTATAAATCAGACAATTAAACAGCCTATACCAAGCAATTTCCTCTCCTATTCTCAGAATGTTTTATGTTCACGACACAAGCAATCCTGCAAAGCCCTGATAGGTATATTCATTATTTATGGTCTGCCATAATTATATTTGGTACTTCTAGCTTAGCCTGCAGGAGGCAGTGTCATGTGTGGAAAGCAGAACTTATCAATGCTAATGAACTTTTGAAGGGATTTTGGAAAACTACGATTTCTCTTAAAAAATAAGAAATGCAAAATGGCAAGAAGTTTAGTAAGAACACCTGGACAAGGGTAAAACTGGGAAGGCTGCCATCGGTTTTGAAACATGAGGGTTTACCCTCAATTTTTTTCCCTTCAAATAAAAACTGCAGCCCATTTTTTAGCTTCTACTTTTATAGTGTGCATGCTCTCAGTTCTTTGCACAAATTTGCACAGACTGCACTGGAATGTCTTAGTAGCAAGATATTTAAGTAGAAGCCAGTGCTCACCTTCAGGCTGGAGCTAGCTATCAGTCACCGGCAGAAGCTAAACAGCCTGCTTCTGAATGTCAAAAGCAAAACAAGGTGATAAAATTGGACGGAGCTCTTTCTGCATTTTTCCTAATGCCATTTCAGTGAGTAAGAATCAAGAAGGTGGCTGGCATTCATACAAGCAGCACTGTTCCTACTGGTGTATATATAGGTCCAGTGACATCTCTGGGATTATAAAAGGCTAACAAATGTTAAGGCCAGCAGTGCAAGAAGGAAGAGGCCTTCAGAGAACATGGTGCAGAAAGGGTCCAAATCAAGAAACTGGCAAGACTCATAAGGTTTCAAATACAAACACTCAGCGTTGAATTGAACTGATGAAGAAAGAGATGATAAAACAGACACTCAGCAAAGGCTCTTCACAGAATGCCAGACAAAGTTTCAGCTTCTCTTTTTTTTTTTTTCTCAAGTCTGTTAATTTGTGTTTATCAGCATAATGAAGGTTTGGGCTGGAAAGATACTCAAAACTTAAAAGCTAAAACTGGACTGTCTGCATTTCATTCTCTTTTTATTAACCATCAGTGAGTGTTCTGCACAGACACAGCCCATGAAAGTAATAATAGAGGGAAATTAATTAGATGACTATATTTCAATCATGGGGTTTTCTTGACATTTTATACCAAAGGAATGCAGCTCAAGCAGTTTGTAACTGACAGCAATGCCATGAAATTGCACTACAGCCTTGATAATTATCCTCTTCATTATTTTTATAATATATAAAGAGATAAAGTACAACATCCCCCTTTCATTTTATAATAGTATGCAGTATAATGGAAGCAGCTGAAGGAGGATGTTTGTCTTACAATGCTACAGTTTAAATCTAGTGACAAGAGTTATCACATTAATGATGCACAGAGAAGAGCACTACAAGCAGCCAGCCTTTATGTAATTATTCCATGCAAACTGTAAACATATGGGATAAATAATATACCCCAAACTTTTTTTCTTCCTCTTTACTTAATATTCAAGAAATGTCAATGACAACTCACTAGAAGGAAAAATATATTAATCTCATTTACATAAATTTCCTTCTTTGTTAAAAGCTAGTGTCATCAAAGCTTATAAAAAGATTGATGCCACAGAAAGGTTGGTCATTTCTTTTACACGACAGTACCAAGCACTTGTGCACTACAAAGGCCCCGAAAATTAATTGAAGGGAGAAGAGTCCTTTTAGATCCAGATGGCGACACTAAAGGAGTAAAGGTCTGATCAAGTGTTATGGATAACTTTAATTAAGAAGCGTAGCAGTAAAGCAGTAACAATTCCATAAACTGGCAAACTATTTTAGATAATATTCAGAAAATGTAGTTGGGGAAGTCTCAGCTGGAACATGTCAAATACGTACAAGGTGAGGAGAAGTTACCATTTGCCTGATGGCCACAAGTGTCAGCTCAACTTGATATAAGAACAACAGAAGTCTGCTCCAGATGGCTACAAAAGAAGTCAGTCTGTTATCTTAGTGAGGCAGAGCTGGAAATCAGGATAACTTCAGGAACAGTAACTTTGCAAGTACTTTCAGCAGAGGCTGCCAAATTAAGCCTGTAGAGATCTGAAGCACCTAAAGCTGCTATGGTGAACAGTAACCTCCTGCCTCTGAGCATGAAGTCAGGATATTCTCTTGGTGCAACCCCAATAGAAAACAAAATTTATTTGGCCTAGGCAACATCAGGTTCTTAGTCTGAACTAACTTATTCTAATAACATAATGATATATGCTTCCCGTTCTAGGTTACTGTTGTTCCAGGAGAGGAGCTAGATTTTAATTTACCAATATACCTTTAGAATTTCTTTCTTAAGTCATTGTAATGGAAGGTGGCGTACACATAAACTGAAAACCCATCAGTAACTTTATATTTTTTTCGTGTCACAAGAGGAAGGTGAGACCATGGTATCATGACTCTAAACAGATATGTTGTAGCCATGGAATACAGACTTGGACCATAATTGCCAGAATATAAGCACATCAACTTCAGGGTTTCTGGCTGAGGCTAATTTTTCATTATCCTTATGACATGCTTGTACGTGGGTACTCTGTGTCACTTATCCCATCAGTCAGTTTACCTGAGGTTTTGCCATATTCAAGTTTTAAAGGGATCTGTTAAAACTTTATGCGGAAAGAAAAAAAGCCAGAAATATTTGGATCTTTGCCCAGGTATTCTGCATTTTCAAAGATATGTATTCTTTTAAATATACGTGACAGCTCTAAGTGTTTTGGGAACACATATACTTCTGCAATGAGTTTTGGGTAAATCTACAACTTCAGTCATTTACCCACCAGTTCCTGTGTCACACAGCCCAGCTAAGCCTGCAGTTTCCTGGAAGCATGGACAAAAGTCTATGGCCAAGGGCAATGCCTGCTCTGCCCTGCTTGCATCTACTGCCCAGGAATACAGAATGTGGGGTAGGCAAGATGGTCCTGCTAAACATACATTACACATCTATCCTGAGCAACACACTGCCAGTGTGTTCTCTGCATAGAACCCACAGCCATGACAAATCTGATGCTTCCTCACTACAAAAGATTCATTCTATATTCGATGCAGGACCCATCCACAGGTGTGTGATGAGTACAGAATTGTGGGATCTCTTGTGCGCACAGGGATCAGCTCTGTGCTAACAGCACATCTCTGAGGCACAATGAACCACTGCAGTCTTGCCCAGTGACACAGTGGAAGACAGCCTTTAAACCTGCCTCAAGTCAAACTTATCATTAGGGGAAACACTTTTCTGTTCTAAAACATACTATGGCTCTTCAAGAATAGTCTATTCAGTCATTTATTTTCATTGTTTTTCAATGGATCAGACCAGATGATGGTATTTTAGGGCATACAAAGAATAAGGCAATACTAGCTTTTGATCCTGAAGAACAAAAGGTCAGCATTAACCTATGTGCAAAGACAGGAGAGCTGACAAAATGGGGGGGCGGGAGTAGGGGAGAGAGAGAGAATCTGGCAGACCTTTGAAGTAATCCAAGGTCAAAAGTTTCCCCTTAAGAATATATGAGCAATGTGAACTTACCGTACCCAGGAAGCCACCTCACAAGGTAAACACTTTCAGAAGACAAGTCCTTGAAACTCTTCATAGTGTCAAAGGTTGAAGTGAGCAAAGTGGCAGCTGGTTTAAGGCATTTCTCCTTTGAAATGTCCAAACTTCCTTCATTTTCAAAGACAAAAGTCCCCTTGGTATATACCAAAAAAAAAGCCTGCACCCTTGAAATAAATAAAGGGGTTCAAGTTAAGCCTCAAGGAAAGAAATAAACAAACCCCCCCACAAACACCCCCACCAAAAAAAAAAAAAAAAAAAAGCCCCAATGACCAGATACTTCTAAAAAATTAATGTGATTTGTGTATCCAAAAATGTGAGCTACCAAAATTGCCCATTAGAACAAAATCAGAGAGTGCTTCAGAAATAGCTGAAACATAGAAGACCTTTCCACCCATCAGGTGTTCATTATTTGCCTCAGCTGAATTGCCTGAGCAGCTTCCATCAACTTCAGCCTGCTCACATCGTTCTCCAAGCAGTTTATGCTTAGTGGATAAGTTTACACTGAAGCTGATAGTGGGTATTCACACAAATCCTTTTAGCAATATAGCAAAGAGTTAACAATGGTTACCTGAAAGTAACCAAGGCATCCTCCCATTTCAAATTGTAGAATTTTATACCTTGATGTATAAACTTAAGAAAATTCAGACTTACGGGAACAACAGTACAACAATACTTCCAAACAACTGTCACTTATGTATGCATAAACTGATTCCATTTGCTCAAACCAGAGTTATAATTTTCACTTTTTTCGTTGCTAATTCAATAGGAGATTAAGCACATGAAAAGTTTAAAGCACACGGATAGGACCATCAGATTAGGCCTAATCACACAGGTAATATAATTTCCCACTGACTTAAGTACTTAAAATAGTACATACAATTAGAAAAGAAACAATGACAGGAAGTTACTTAAAATGAAAGCTCGAAGGGACATAAAGAATGCAGCAGGGACACTATCAGATTTCTTCATATGGAGGCACTGCTGCAACGGTGTTGTTTCTTCAAAGAGGTAGCCCCTCAACAACACAAAAATATACAGATTTTCAAGCAGGGTGAAATATTTTCTAATATGAACATCCTAAAAAGGGGAAATCAATAAATGGCATGAAAAACTTCAAAGACGGACCTCCTGTCAATGACAGAGGTTCTTCAGCGATGTAAAGTCTTTGAAGAAGGACTCCCAGTGCTGGGAAACCTTTGAAGTGACAGAAAGCAGACATTTATAATTACAGAAAGGTGCGGTGTCCAGCAGAGATAGTAAAAAGATATAACTGGGGTATGTGTGGGGGAGGTTGAGTGGTGGCTTGGGCTCTGAGTGACCCTGTTCACTTGAAGCCTAATAGCCTGCAAGGTCAACCCTATATCCATATGAAAGAGACAATTTGTGAATTGGAGATGTGGGTAGGGCTTAGAAACCAAATTACTGCAGCTTTCACACTTCTGGCATATGTTTATTAAACAAGGCATCTCTCTCTTTTCTCACTACCTCAGATTCCAGCACACACATAACCACACAGCCCATTCTCACTTTGCAGCCTACAGTTCCCCTGAGGAGAGAGAGAGAGGCTTGTTATGTCCATTGGCTCAGAAGCTGGTTTGAAGTGAGGCAGTCCAGCTTTACTTATCAGTATGTTTTTCATGAGTATCATTTCTTCCTGAAATTTTTGCTTTTGTCTTCTCCCCTGCTTCCAGGCTATTTTTTGATGAAGTGATATAGAAACCTAGAGAAGTGAAAAATTATATCCTGGAAGAAAACTGTACTGTCTGGATTCTGGAGTTCTCTGAATTGTTGTCTACTTGAAAGGTAAAATATGAAAGTTTTATTTACCTGAATAGATTTTTGGTTTCCATTCAGACTACAAGGCAAGTCTCTGCTTGTTTTTGGAGCAGAGCAGGGTTTGACCATACTCTGAGTAGTCTGAATGGTAGCATGGTATTGAACTCACACTAGTGTGTCCAGCTGAGAGACAGAGTAAACAGCTCACACTTGTCCCTACCTTTCATATATTCACAGATCCTGGTTGTCCTAAAGCAAAGGGACAGTCTCTTGCTAATGCCCCCAAGATCACATAGGTACATCCCAAATATTCATTTTTAGTTTTTTCCCTGTCTGTGACATACCAAAGAAAAAGAAAAAAAAATCAACATCTGATGCCAGCCAAGATTTTTCAGGAAGATGAAATGAAAGAAAAGACAAACAAGCTAATAAGCAGATGCTCCCACCTTGTTTGAGCTCATCTTGTCTTGTATAGCTGGACCAGGGTCTGGAAGCAGGATTGTCCACAGTGGGCTGAAATGGGTCCTCCAGTCAAGAGGTCTGTATTCTTCTGCCCTGGTGTGAGGAAGACACCAGAGCATCCTGTTCCACAATGACCTATAGCTCCACCTGTGAGCCTGAAAGCCATACAGTCCCTTGGCAGGAAGAAAGTGAACTACCAAAAAGCAAATACCCGCTCCTTTTTTCTTGTGCTTCATGAAAAGCACAGTCTTGCACAGCTAAGTACTTCCAAGCAAAGGCTGGTAGAAGATGGCATCCTTTAAACCCTGAAAGAAACACATGAGCAATGATGCTTGATAACTTGTACACGCACACGGCATCCACAGACCTCAAACCAGTGAGTCACCCCGTTTATGAATGGGAGAACTGAGGTCCTAGACAGAAATTCAGGCTGGCTCTGTAGAAAATGAAGTCTTAGCACAAACATACCAACATTTATTACTGCAGGAAATTCGGAGTAGACAGGATTGACTCTATTTTTGTCTTCATATAACCTTCAGTCCTAGGTTAAGGTCAGAACTAGAGAAAATAATACCAAAGTCCAATGCAGTCTACAGAGAATTGCTGAAGTTTATTTTGTTGAACTCTTTTTTTGCTGGCCAGACAGCAACCATGTAATTAGGATAACTATGCAATACTGTTTTTAAGGGAGTGCTATAGAGAAAAACTCAAACTACAGTATATATAAAAGCACTGTATTTGTTTTCTCATGCATCAACAATTTAGTTTTTCTTCTGTTCAGGAGGCTGGCCTGAAGGGAATGGAAATCACAGAGATTATTACCTTTTTATAACTATCTTTCTAAAAGTTATGGCATCGGCTACATGAGGTGTGTAGTAAAAAGGAAAAAAATATCCTGAATACTAATGGAGAGACCGTATGGAAACTCAGAAGCAATTATCATGCAGACAAAATTTTTAAGAGTAGTGATGAAATTAAGCATTATTGCCAGAAGATGTTTACTAAAAATATCTTTCAGGTCTCTCAAAATATTGCTTGGAGGATTTGGCATGACAAAGAAAGCAGATGTCAGATAACACATAACACATCAAGAAAACAATAATATATTCTGAGCTTAAGAGTCCTGCTGGTGATATGGGACAAAAATATGTCTGGGCAATCTGAAATAGCTTTTAAATAAAACAAAACCAAAACAAATTCAGATGTTTTGAAGTGCCTACATAACATGTAAATTTTGTGCTACAAAAAGTTCGGC
The DNA here is from genome assembly GCA_035584735.1 of Pseudotriccus pelzelni. NCBI lineage: Eukaryota > Metazoa > Chordata > Aves > Passeriformes > Tyrannidae > Pseudotriccus > Pseudotriccus pelzelni. The sequence continues at coordinate 12,876,192 of JAWMRA010000009.1, read as the reverse complement.
AACAGACAGGATAAGCTCAGCAAAAACTGATATTACTCAAATGCAACAGATACATAGAAATTGTTTTCTGATGTGTAGTTTTCATTATTTGTGAAATAGTCATTTTAAGATTCAGACCACCTGAAGCATGGTACACAGTGCTGGTTATACCACACCTGTTAAATGCCAACATTTTCATAAAATAAGCATCCTAAATCCACAGCTGGACATCATTACAAAGAAGAGGGTACACGTGTAAAGAGTTTTCTGAACGGAGAAGGATACCTTCCTCATGTCTGCTGCATGAAGATCCTTTTGCATGCTTAGCAGTAGCACGTTCAGAGTGTTCTGGCACATGAAATAACATGGAAAGACCTGCACCCATTAAGATACCCATCTTTGCTCCTATTCGTCCCTGTTACTGGGCTCCCTCAGGAGTCACATACAAATTGTTCCTCACTCTCACATTCTGGATTCTGGGTTATTTCCATAGTCAGTTTAGCAGACCACAGACTACTAAGAGAAGCAGCTTTCCCCCTGGCTAACCAGGACATGGTGCCTGCTGATAATTTGAATTGCAGCAGCAGTGCACCTTGGACAACAGCACAATACCAGAGGTCAATTTATCATCACAGCCATTTGGGTAATGTCTTATTTGCAAATAGGACCAGAGGAAAACAAAATTATGTTTAGCGCACTAATTACACACAGGGACATCCTTTATGTTACAGCAAGAAAAGGATCTAAGTGACCATCCATAGTGGAACCAGCAGTGAGGCCCTGAAAATAGGACCAAAACATTCTGAATTTAATAACATAAACCAAACCATGAGCAGAGAGCACTAAGATTCAGAAGAGGGAGGCTGGTACTGGTACCAGCACCAGTATTTCTGGTAATTAGAAAGACATAAAAGCTCATTTGAGGGACAGACAACTGCTATCACTTGTGTTACAGGTAACAGGAACTTAAACCAGGCTCAGTGGGCATGGATCAGATGGACTACCTTACTCATGCATTTAAATGAAAAAAATTGTCACATTTGGCTGTAGTCTAAAGATCAAAAGAAAGAGTGGTACAGAATGACCCAAAGATACATTCCTGATTGATATGCCAGGTTTTTACTGTAGATAATAATAAGTTTGGTGAGTTTGCCAAGATGTCATCTTAGTCATATTCTTTTTTGCTGTTCTTTCCTTATATTTTCCCTGAGAACACAAGAATCAGATTTATGAAAAATGTATGCTGTTGTCAAGTACATACAAGCAATTTCTGTGAAGTGTTAACTAAGAAGGACTTATCTGCCAAAATTTAAGTATATGTTTGTTTTTAAGTACTTTTTATTTTCATTCTACTGTAGGAATCATCAAAATATGATAATATATTGTTTAAATTCCAAACTTCAAATATAATAAACTAACCTGAGTCAGGACTAATGCTGAGAACTCAGTAATTCTCCTTATACCCATTGCATTTCAGGCACCTCTCAAGCTCCTAAATGCATTTCAGATTCTAGAGATGTCTCACAAAAAAACAAACAACCAAAACCAAAAACCAGACTTTTCTTTTTTTTTTCAAATATCAATCAGAATACATTGCTTACTTAATTTAATAACCTTTTGAAACTGAGAGGAGCTGCACAAAATGAAAACTTGAAATGCTGTATTAGCAGCTAACAGTGTAAATCTATAAAAAATGGACATTATAAAACTTCTCTAATAGAGATTCATCAATCATATTTGATTCTATCAAGTAACCCCCATATATATAGTTTCCACAATAAGTTATTTTTTTTAAAAAAAATCAATAAAAAAGGACACGGATGATACCTCTAGTATTTATCCAACAAACTGAAAACAGGAGAGAATCCCTTGCCCTGACACGTGCATGGTGTTACAGTCTTATCCTGCAAATGTGTGAAATCCAAAGTCGGTAATTGTGAAACTAATTTTATCAATATTAGTAGAACTAAATCTATCTTTGTATATTAACTGCTTAGCAGGATTGACTTGATACATGAAATACAACAGAAAGGAGAGGATAAAAGTCCCCATGGAACAAAAAATGTGAATCAATTTAATTGCATCTTTCTTAGGATTTTTGCTGTTTCTGGCTCCAGTCTGTGTGTCCACTGTGAAAGACAACTGTTTTACATGAGAAGCAGTGAAAAAGAGTAAGACTTCAAAGACCACAGCATCTAGATTTCTATAGCTTTCTAGGCATCAAGCATTAAATGGATATTTAACTATTTAGCAGTAAAAAGGCAGTAGAAGATGGCAGATGATATAGGGTAGGCAGATACCAGAACTTTCTGCAATAGCAGAACACAGTAAGGCTTCTTAAATGGCACTGGAGGCAACTTGCACTCCATGGTATGTGAGGACCCAGCTCTGAAGTGCAAACCAGAAAATCCCTCCCATTCCCTGTAAGCACTGATGTGTTTTGCCTGCAAGCAACCTAGGAACACCTTAAAACTTATCCCTTCACTCTGGGCAGGTCAGTGCTTTGACTTAGAATCCACAGATTAGAGGATGTACTATGGGACCAATCCAACATGCAAATCTCACTAAACACAGTAGCAGCTAAAAGTTCCCTCAGAAACCTCAACAGTGAGGGTCCCTGTCACTGTTAGACCCTGAAGATTACAGATCAGCAGCCACTGTGCTTATGCAGGATCTGGAGGATAGCAACATTGCCTTCTCCACTAAGGTGATGCCTACTGAGGCATCCTAGCCACCACGATTAGAGTTAGGTGATTACCCACCTACACATGTCTAACTATTCTCATGTGCTTTTATGGAAAGCACAGGGGCCAGAGACACCAGTCTCCAGTCCATTTAATGCTGTGCTGCTCCCTGAGCATCCAGTCCACTGAGCGGCCAGACTTACTTCTCTCTGGCTGCAGGGTCCCTCTTCCCTCCAAAACCAGGATGCAGCCACCTCACGATAAATCATGAATCCCACATGAGTCAGATCCCAGCCTGTGTGTGCTCTTCTGTCCAGATAGCTCAGGTAAATGTCTCACAGTCATACTGTGTCTTGGTGATGACAAGGACTGCCCTTCCTCAGGGACTGTGGGGTGGGTACAGACCCTAACAATTAGGAGGTTTCAGCTGCTGTGATGAGAAGGGTTGTCTGTGACACAAGGCAAAATGAATTCAATTCCCACAGCTGCTAAATGACAAAGACTTCAGAGATACCATTCCTTCACTTTGAAGGGAAGCAGGGTACAGAACAGGAGAAGAGGGGAGCCTCATCCTAAAGAAAGAATGGCTACGTGGACTCTGCTGTATTTTTTCTTTTCTAAAGAGAAACCACATGGTCCCTAAAGCCACAGGGAAAAAGGGAAGCAACAAGGAGGCAGGTTGTTCTTCTGTATGCTCCAGATTCTTGTGAATAACAGCAATTTGATATGTTGCAGGAAAGCTGGGCATCTAGCTGGATCCCTCCTGCAGAAATGAGGACCAGAAGTGTGCAGATCTTTGACCTTACCTGATTTTCAAGGGCATTTTTCTTAGCTCTTTTGCAAACTGTGTTATCTCAATTTCTGTTGCAGTATCAGGCTAAAAACCCAAGCAAAAAATTTAAATATCTCATAGACTGTTTGCTTTTTTTGTCTTTTACTATCAATACTATAATGCAATATATTCAGAGTCTAACTTTCAGAGGGTTTGGAATTAACCTGTTCAAATTGTTATTGTTTGAAGAGCATGCATTTTTCTAAGAATCACCTATCTCTTGTACCTATAAACTATGCACAGTATGGTGAGCTGGATAACATCAAAGGAAGCAGATCTTTTTCAGTAATATATCGTATTCCGTAAATCAGCTTGAAAGGTATTTTTCAGCTCATTTTGATTTTTATGCTTTCTTTTTCCTGCTGCTTGATGTAAAACTGACAAAGTAAAACTGACAATAAGCTGCAGTGAGATGCAAGCTTCCTGGTACAGAGGAGTAAACATTTCTCCTAACAGATGGAGTAATTTTCACTTTTATTATCATTAACAAACTTCAAAACTCTATGCAAATGGAGGAGCCAACATGCTAGCAGTGTACTCCTGGATGTTCCTTTACTGCTACATTTTTAGAGGTACTTGTATATCACCTTTAGAAGATCATGTAAGTTAAGACAGTAGCAGCTAAACATACTGGGCATCCTCTGGGTCTGCAGTCCAATACTTTGAGCAGGACCACACCAATTGGACTTTGAAGGATAAGACAGACTACCCTCTCTGAGTCACTAAACCCTTATCACTCAGAAGCCAGTATTTTCCACCCCACAGCACCACTGGACTGCAGTTACTGCCTGCTCTCTAGCACCAAACCGCTGACATTATTCATGTCCAACACAGGCAACATAAGAATGCAAATGTCCAGCTGGCCAAAGGGGCAACAACGTAAATAAATCCACTGCTTGAGTGGATGAAGAAATGCTTGGGGGACCAAATCCTTAGGGGAAGCTTGATGCCTGAACTGGCAAAGCTGTGCAACTAAACTGTATTTGTCCCAAAAAGTCCATGAGGTAAATTTTTCTTTGGCCAAGTCTTTATGAATCCTCATCATATAAAGCACCCCAGTCCTTCTCATAGCATAGTCAAAGAGAAGGCTGTTATTTTTCTCACTCCAAAATGTATTGCTAGTAATGTGTGTGTTACTGAAAGCAGCATCATAAAGTGATGAAATCATTATTTTAATTAGAAAATTACTTTTTTGGTTTTTTTTTTGCTATTCAGCCTTTATCTGTCTACAGTATGTTCTTTTTTTTTTCCTAATGTATAAAGACATCTAGCATTTGGAGTTGTTTTACATAAATTATTTTCGAAAGGGATACACATTATGAATCACAAGGGTTTAAAACTATAACTGCATTTCCAGACTCATTGAAACTGCCCCAAATTTAGATATAAAAGCTCCCTGGGTAAAACCTGTCAAGATCCTTTTATAAAGAATTTAAAAAGCCATTAAGATTTAAGACATTTAAGACATTATTAATTTATTTCAGCATTTGTGAGATATAGCAAAACTGTAGCTATAGCATTTTGTTTCCATGTGTAGCTTGTAGAATTTACTCATCATAAAAAGGATTTTTTTTTATTGTTTTCACAACAATTTTTTTCTCCACATTTCTTTTAGCTGCAGACTAATTTGTAAGAGCATTTTGTTTGACTGAAATGGGCAGCAATTTAATTTTCTTTCTGCTTCTTTAATGTATCAGCAGAATCAGTTAGATGCTGCAAATTACTAAGGAATAATAATATCCAAAGAAAATTACCGAAATAAAGAGTAAATAACTCAGTGTTAAAGAAGAATTAATATAATGGGATCACTCAGAAACTATCAGGATCGTTATTGAAATTAAAGTATAACCCATACTAATTTAAAAATTCAGTTAAAGGCTACATTTAAAATTCCTAAATGTCAGGGGAAAATATTTAAATTATGAAAATTATTATAAAGCTCTGATTGGAAAGTACCCATTTACACAAGCCTTAAGTCACCCACTGAGTCTATATGCATTGATACTCACACTATATTATTGAGCAGGAAATTATTAAGGGAAATGGGTTTGTTCCATTTACTTTTAAATATAGTAACAATACAAATAAAGATACAAATACACTTCTACTTCATTTCTGGTATTAGTTCCATCTGACTTTTATGATAAATACTTTTAAATTAATTTAATTTTCTGAAATATATACACTTGTTCACGTACTTAAGGGATAGATTTACTAACAACATGTTGAGTAGTGAGTGGGTGATAGCAGTATATCAGGGATGAGGCTGAATTGCTGCTGGGTTCTTTGAATTCCTCTCCTTCATCCACCATACACTTACATCCACTCCCCTTCCACCCCTTCAAAGCACATGCAAACACAACTATCTGTGATTCACTGACCAATTTCTGTGGAAATACCAGCAAAATCTTTGAATATGATGTTTAAAAACTAACTAAGATTTTTTTTTTACTATATTCTACAAGGATATTGGCAAATACTAAAACACTGAGAAGGGGGCCTGGAACACCTGCTACTGGGGAGAGACTAAAGCAGCTGAGGAGATGATTAATATCTGTCAGGATCACAAGGTGACATCTCAAGCTCATGGATGTATTGACTGATGTTCAATGGAGAAAAGACGGGATTTTCCCCGCAGTTTATGGGAGTTTAGGAAGAAAAGTTTATAGACAAAAGTAGCACCAGTTATGTGAGTCATTAAATAGCTGAAGCTACAAAATCTTTCTTTTCCTTACACAATAACTGGAGGATTTCCAGCCACTCGAAGTCTATTAATCAAGTTTGTGTGTCTTCACTAAGTCATACAGTCCGGCCAAAACCAGCACCAACAATGGAGCAAGTAGGCCAAATTCTAGGGTGTGATTATGACAAAAGTCTAAGCAATTTTTTTTTCAATCCTTTCTTTCAGATATAGAGTCTAATTCTGATAACGAATTCATATTATGCTTCACTGACATAAAACTGCCAAATTTAAAATCCTGGAAATGCTACTGGCAGATCTACTTTCTCCCCTAATGGCCCATGTGTCTTCTCTAGTTAAGTTTATGTTATTGCCCAATGTATTTCCTCTTTGTTCCAAGCACTAGAGAAAGTGTGGGAGAACTGAAGGTGGCAGGAGGGGAGCTGAAAACTTAATACCCTTCAGGGTTCTTTCTAAAATGAGTCCAATGAGGACAATACCGTAAATAAGGCCTTTGTGTACTGTAGACCAATTACAAACATTGCTGTCAGTGACAGCCTTGTGGACATCTACAGAGTTCTTCCACAGTTATAACAAATTTCTAAAACACAAAAAAACAGACAAAAAAATCAATAAACATGTGAAATTTAACATAGCTTGTTGACCTCAATGGAGTTATTCCAAAGTTAGAGCAGCAAAACTACAGCCAGACTCCAGATACATGTGGCAAATTACTGGAAATAATATCTTTCAGATGTCTGGATGGACTCTCTAAAGCCTCTTCAAATATAATCAAATGAACACTCCTGGTCAACCACAGCACTATTAACACACACAATCAGAATGGTCATGGTCTCTCAAACATAGTTGATTTTGTCCAGGTTCTGAAAAGAAACATTTTGGGAGACAAGTAGAATTGAAAGGGGGTTTGTATTGAATTTTTCTGTTGTTGTTTCAGGTGACCTCATGATGTATTTCCAAATCTGGAACAGTCTGTTCTTTTCTTTGAAAAACAAACTGAAAAAAATGTAACTTTAAAAACAAAAACAAATCTACAGAAAGACTTTACTGAGCATATTTCTCCTTCATTCCACGTGAGATGATGAAGTAGTAGGTTGTCTTTTAAAGAATCCATTGGTTCTCTTATAGCTATTATATTTGATTATCTTTAATGTACTTTATAGATATATTAAAAATGTGGAACAGAGGAAAGAAAGGAAGTGAAAGGTTATTACCACATTACAGGTCATCTTCTGGTCACAAATTGTTTTGCTGTGCAGGGACATTTACAACTTCAATTCTTTGATGGCACTTCAAGGAAAATAAAAGTAGTTATTAACACAAACACACACACACACACACATATATGAGATGAATCATGTGTACTGATATCATATATATGTCTGAGATGAATCATTAATTTCCACTAGCAATTTAGTGATATCAATTACTGAATTAATAACTGTCTTATTATTAGGATGGGACTCTACCTCAGTTCCAATACAGTTCTACAGATGCAACTTCTGTAAAAAGCAGTGAAGGCAAAAAGGAAAAGAGACAGAAGATAAAACAGTAACATATTTTCTCTGCAATATGCAAACTTAGCTAGAAAACAACCCGAGAGAACAGGGTGGAAGCCAGGGTTTTTAAATGCAACTGTGCAAAACACCAAATGCAAAGTCCAGACTGTGAGGTAAATCACCGCGAGTCCCTGACAATCAGAGAGCAAGCAGAGCAGGAAGCAAACAGCAAGAGGTTTCTTTGTTCACAGATCCAAGTGTTTCCTTGACAGTTCTCATTGCACATCACCCTGCTTTCTCCTTCGCACTCTTTGCTCTGTCCCAGAGCAAAACAAGCAGTGATTCTGCAGGTAACATTTTGGTTTTCCATCTTTGTCTCTCACTGCCTGTGGCCCAACTTCCCACAGACATGGTCCTGTCAAACTGCTCTGCAAAATCCTGCCATACATATAAGTAATCTTCTTGCTGACCTGCCATACGGCTTTTAATTTGCATTCCCAATCAATTCAGTTTTTTACTCTAAATATGAATTTTCCTGTATCTTCTATTCACTCTTCATCATCAGATATTTGTCAGACGCTGCTTTCTTTGAAATTACTGTCCTAACAGTGATGCATGAGAAGAATACAACCCCTGGCAGGCATGTTTAGTAACAGACTGAGAGCAGACCTTAGAACAGAAAAAAATGTAAAGGGACAGAATTTATGAAAGCCAATAACAGAACAAATACTTCACTCAAAAATATTTCAAGTCACTTGGGCCTCAGAAGGAATCAAGAGATAACATTGTCAAAAGTTCCAGGTTAATTTTTAAAATAGTATTAGAAGCATGTATGATTTTTGGCCCTTTAACTGGAAAGGTATGAAACATGGTTTAACTTGTTTAAAAGGTAGTTTAAACTTGTTAAAAGGCACTAGTGGCAGCATTGCACTGAACTGCTCTGCAGCTGAGTCCCAGGGAGGACTGTGCCTTAATTCCTGAATTGCCCCTGAACCTTCTGGTTACTTCACTAATTCCTACTTGAGTTTACTATTGAAAAAAATGGGGAGAACCATGTGGATTTACGCTGGACCTCACATAATTCCTTGACTTGACAAAGCTTCCACTGGATTTGAGTTCAGGGGCATGCAACAGTCAAGGTAGAATTTTATCCAAAAGTGTTTGCTAATAAGTAGCTGATCAACATAAATAGTTGATGGGAAGTTCTATAACTTCAGAATGGGTAGGGGATAAAATAAGTCAGAATAACAGGACTAAATGAAGAGAAACAATATTCAGTCAAAAGACCACAGGTGAACAAGTGTGACCAGTTAGTATGCCTTCACGTCAAACCAAAAGCAAACAAACCAGCAATCATCTCTAGCAAAAAGTGCCTGAAAAAAAAATGTAAAGAAGCAAAGTATAAAAAAGCAGCTGCAAAATCACTAAACTGTGGGCACCTTCATGAAAATTAATACTACCTTAATGCTAATAGATACATAACAGAGGAATGATTTGTGCCTTTACAGTAGATCACCACAGATGAAAACTCTTTTCCCTGCTTTAGCAACGTTAAAATAGTTACTTATAATAACCCTGTTTACCAACCTTAATGCATGTACATTGTACCAAATATTGCTCTCCCTCGTTGTGAGACTGTCTGTCCTTCTTCCTTGCCTAAGTCTCATCCAGCCCAGACTTTCCTCTTTGCCCCAGCCCACAACTACTGCTGCTTTACTACCAGCAAGACTCCAGCACATCCTGACCCCAGGATTTTACTATGGAAATTTTTATCATTCCTATATGTCTGGCCTTTTCTTGTCTCTTTGAGCTCATCTTTATCATAGTCCCACTGTGACAGTCCCCTACCTACAGGAAGTCCGATTTCTACAACTACACCAACTTGTTAGTGATTACTGCCCTGAACTCAGACTAGATCTGCCATTTGTGAAGTTTCCCTCAATGTTTTGTTCTGTCAGCAGCCGTTTCCTCCACTGATTTCACTGCTCATTTGGCTTTCTGTGCCACTGCCCTCGTGCACAGAACTCCTTGACAGCTTACAAAAAGAGGCCCTTTTTTACCACAGCACCATAACTTGCAGACTCTCCTACTGTCTCATTCCTCTAGGGACTTCCAAACCTAGCAGGCATCTGACTTCCCTAATTGCCCTGTCATAGAAAAAGCCAAAGTAAACGCCTTTCAAACAGCTCGTAACATTACCATTCAAGGGAAGTAGTCAAGTTCCTATTGTCTGAATTGTTTAAACCAGACAGTACAAAGCATCATACAGTACACATGGGGAAAATCCAATATTCACGAGGGACTAAACTTGGCAACCAAAAAGGTGCTTTCTGTCTCCACTTTTTGTGATATCCTGAAGTGCTTTCCTGCATTAAGGTAGAAAATGGCACCTGGAGGTGAATCTTTCTTCCAGTGTAAATAATGGCTCTAGGTTACATCATGCAACTTTACTTCCTTACCTTAGGTATGCATCTGCAAGTGTCAGTTCAATTATCCTTAGTAGTTTTATTAATTACTCTTCTAGCACCCATGAAGGAACTACTTTTGTTTCCTGCTTAGTGTACTGGAGTGATTTAACAGAGCAAAATCACATCTCTGAAGCCACCTTTAAGAAACTGGTCTTTCCAAACCGTATGCTGAATGTCACAGTTCTGGTCACCCCTCAAATTCTGTTCTTTGCCAAGTGCTGATGAATTGGCACGCTTCCATGAGCACTGCTGGGGAAGGCATGGGGAGCATGCACATTTGTGTACCACATGGGAATGTAGATGCCAAAGGAAGCACAGAGTAGGAGAATGTCAGATCCATAACCAAGCAGTACCTTTTTCCCCACAGAGATGGAGTGCAAGAGGAATACCTCCAGGGTCTCTTGGCTCCACAGTCCCTCTCTGACCAGATGGGTGTTTTCTTCACACATGCAAACCTTCAGGATTTAGCCAAAGTATTCACTCTGTGACCAGAAATGGGTTAGACCTAAACTGTAACTCCTATGATTAGTCTTCACAGCCTTCATTTTATTGTTTTAAACCCTAATATTCACATTTACATCTAACTCAACCACTTTCCAGGCTCTTTGGCTCATTTGTGCACTGGTTTTAATTTTTTCTCTCAGGTGGTTAAGGAGTTTCAGCTGCTGGTAGAAGCAAACAAGCCAAAAAGCCAGTGAACATGCCAAGGGGAACGCAGGGCTAATATCCTGTAGTCTTTACACATCTACTGAGGCTTTGTGTAAATTGTAAGGCCTCTTGTTTTACTGCACACTGTTGGCATAGTTGGAGCAGGAGTCCTGTAATGTCAGCCAAGAGGACCCACACACAGTCACTGAAGCCCCAGGAAGAAAAGAATTAACAGCCTTCAAAAGTGGAAAAGTTTTAAAAAGAGATATTTAAAAGGTTTGACTTGCAGCCAAGTGTTAAACAGTAAATATAAGTTTTAAGTGTCTTAACGATTGAGATGAAGTATCATAATTCAGCAGCATGGAATGGGACCTCTTACTGGGAGAAGCTAAAGAAGAAAAATGAACCAGCACAAAAGGAACCCCCTCTAGGGAAGATCTCACACATTTGGGTCTGGAGTCTAGTTAGAGTAGGCCAAAACCTGATACTTTTATCTCCAACCTTTGACCCTGACATCTGGAAACTTAGTTTGAGTCAAACAGAAGGAAGTTTTCTTTTCTATTTCAAATACTTTATAGAAGAAAAACTTCAAGTATCTGCAGTCAAGTCTGTTAGTACAAACCACTTCTATTTGTGCACTTGTAGTGAACTCTAAAATATGGAACATTTGCACAGGAAATGCATATGTCAGAACTTTTGGGAAAGAGAGTAACTTGGTGAGACTGGCACATTGTTCGATGCTTGTATGGGATCCAGATAACAGCCCAGATAAACATCTCCAAGGGGGTGCTGAAGAATATAAAAGGTCCAGTTTCTTTGATGTTCTTAGATGTTCTCATTTAATAGCTATCAGCCCTAGTGCCAGAAATAACAACATGTTTAAACATTCTGTATCAAAACACAAATTAAATTCATTTAGCGTAACCTGTTTCCAAAGTTAATTTTCATCTTTAGCTGGAACACTAAGTGTGATGTAACTCATGCTCTTCCTGGCAGTTATTTTCATTATTATGTTTATTACTCATTTAAGAGACTTTTTTTTTTTTTGAACAGAGGGATTAATGAATTTAGACTGCACATTATAACATCAAAAGCTTTGGTTTCAAATAAGCCCATCTGAGCTACAGGAGATTTTCTCCCCTCATATGAAGCTAAACAGCAACTTCAAAAACCTATCTCATTTATAGTATTATTTTCTAGTTGACTGAAGTCATGGGTTTTATGTCAACCTGTTACATTTGCATATAATAAATGACTACTTATTTGTATTGTCCAAGTGACTCCTTTAACCCACAATCTGTTTAGAAGTCAGATGCTTTCTGCAGATACCAGCTCTCTTCTCAGGAGGATTTATGATCATGTGAAAGAACAAAAATAATAATAAAGGGGCCTCTTTTTCAGGATTCAAATGACTGATTGAGATAACATCATCAGAAGGGGAGGAAAACACCTGCAAGAAATTTTACATTATGTTGTTCAGGCCAGTAAGAATAAAATAGGAAATAAAGAGCACAACGTAAATAACATTTAGCAAAAATATTTCTAACCTGATATGTTCCTTTTGATCACTAAACCTTCTGTTTACAAGTGATTTTTTTTTCACCTAGTATTGATCAATGGCAAAATCTCACAGGATATGCATACAGAGGTCTCAGAAATCAGCCTGACTTTATAAATGAAGGCAGAAATCTGCAGAATTTTCTGTTCAGTAGAGCTCTCTAGGATATCTAAAATCCCTCATCAGTTATTTTACTAGAAATAATAGAATATTGCTTAACATGCTGGCCATAATACTAAATTACTCCATGCAAGCTAATTTCCATTATTTTCACTGAGTCTTGAGAGCTTTGCAGAACTGCATTTAAAAGAGTGTCGTATCTGAGTTACAGGACCTGCCTCTGCATTTCCCCATGTGGACAGAACACCTCTCACATCAGTGGAAGATACAGGCCTAGCTAAGGAAATTATTTCAAAAGCTTCACCTTTTATTGTGCAGAGAATTTTACTGTGTTTGAAGGAATTCAGTCACTAGGAAGGAGCAAGTTAAAACCAAAGTACCATCTCTGTTCAAAATTCACTCATATATCTTGAAGTTACTGTGCATAAACACTACGAAAGACCAGATTTTTTTTAAAAGATCAGCAAATTCCTCTTTGGAAGCAGGTACATGCACCATTGTCTCTGGTCTAGAAAACAGGACTCTTGCAGAAAACGTAAGCAAGTGGAAAGGAATGTCTGTCATTTTGAACCATGAAAACAGAGGAGTTCTGCTCCACATTATTTTACACAAGACTGCGTAGAAAATATTTGCAGTTGCTGAGATTTTCATCCTGCCCCTCAAAATCACCTTCCATACTAGAGCAACTAATAGCACTGTATGAAATGCCCCTCCTGCTTTCCTTCCTGATCTCAAACAGCCCCTATGATATCTCTATTCAAGTAGAATCGTCTACTAGTCTCTTACAGCTGTATTTGCCAAAAAGGCAGACTAAAAGAAAAAAAAGCACACAGCCACTAAAATATGCACTTCAGCAACACAACCAGACCATCCCAGTTAATAAAAGAGGTATGGTAAAGTAAGAAAGTCTTATCTTTGGGCATTTCACCTGAGGTAGCAGACTGCTCCTCCCTTTACCTCATCTTCTGGCTGTCCTGCTGGGACTGTCATCCACGTGAGTGAAGTTGGCTGCTCTACAACCAGCAAGCCTGTTTCCACAGCTCTGGCTGGAATGGCACTAGGCTCATCATTCACAGGTAAGTCGGGGTCTAAGAGGAAGGCCATGCTACTCAGCTTAAAGGTTTTGCTTAATAAAACAGCATTAACATTTCCTCTCTTGAAACGCAGAGCTGTGGCAGGTGATCATTTCCAGGTTTAAGGGTAGGCTGTAGTTACCAATGCACATACTCACAGTACCTAGACCCATTACCAATCTTTAAGATTAATTCTTTTCAAGTCTTAGATTAGCATCCTCCAATCATACAGTGCCCAGAAGATGAAAGGTCAGGTGGCCTTTTGGTCAGTGATCCATTCCTCAATTCTTGCAATTCCTCAGTTCATTACACAAGCAATGTAAACTGCTCAATTGGCGAAGTCTTCACCTGTTTTATTTTACATGTAAGTGTTGGAGAGAAAAGGAAAAGTTGATATAGAAATTAAAGCAATCAAGTAAAATACTCATAGAAATTATTTGACACTTTAGCATGATATTTGATAAATTGATATAAATTGATATTAATAAATTGATACTCTGGTATAGAGGAAAACTAGGTAAAATTATATAGATGGGAGAGATTTAATTCTCTCTTTTCTTCACAGCTCCAAAACCAAATAAATAGCATGAGTGCCAAGTCAGATGGGTTTTTCAATTTCCTAAATTTTCTTAACTCTACAGTACAGCAAGGGACATTCCTTTTGAAGCCCAAACCCAGCATTAACATTTATGGGAGTTATACACACATCAAAAGAAAAACTTACTTTAAGCAATTTATAATCTGAATATTTTTTCTCTGACCAGTGCAATTGCAGGATTTATACAGAGGAAACTGCAAAAATGTCTTATTTCTGCTGCTGCTGAACACCTGTATGGTGGGGGAGAGACGAGCTAGAGAGCCAGAACAAGAGTGTGACAGAGAGGGAGAGAAAGGGATAGAGAGAGGGAGTGGGAAGGGGGACAGGGAAAGAGAAAGGAACACACTCCCCAGATGTGAAAATTATTTAGAACAGTTCCTATTCTTCTTGGTATGTTTTCCTCAGCCTTTGGGGACCAACACCTTATTTTGCATATATTTAGAACTGTGTGTAGAATGTTTCCCTTTCCAACAAGACCTTTCCATTTTTTTTGCCCACTTAAAGAATGTGTACATGGCACAGCTTCAAGGTGTTTTAAGTCTTTGTACATAATGTCCTGAAGTACTTATATTCTCTTCCATTTTTTCAGTGCTTTCTCATCCAACAAATTAATGTACATTCCCGTCACTATTTTGTGATAAAACCCCCCTGATCTTTACATGTAAAAAAGGATTCCTTGGTCATACATTCTTATTAGACAGGGCTGATTAAAGGAGTCCCTTGTTCTGATCCATTCTATTCCTTTCCAGTTTAATCTTATAGAGAAGTAGCTCCACTTCCTTTCCCTTGCTTCTTCTCTTGACTATTTTTAATAGATTTTGCCATACATATTCTCTTTTATCTATTGCACAAATTTAAATTTAGCAAAAAAAGTAAACTTAAGCTCTTCTTTAGAGGAGTGACGTGGTTCTGTGACCATTTAGTAATGTTCACTGTAAACGCATCTTAAATTTGGTCTTGGCCATAGGGCCAAAAATGCCTGCTGAGAATCCTTTGGATCCCAGTCTTGGATTCATAGGGTCAGCAAATCGGAGATGTTTAAAAAAATATTCTGGGCTCCACAAATAAACAACTTTTCAGTGATATGTTTCTTTGGCCAATGCACTTGCTGCTATTCAAGGAAAGACTTGCAAATCTGAAGCCATGATTACATGGGAGCTGTCAGTTTGTCCTGTGAATGACCTTGGTTGTCTTTGTAAACCCGGATCATCTCAACAGCCCTCACTCAGCACAGATGCTACCACCAGCTGGTATTGGAGTTTTATGCATTTGCAGCACTAAACCCCACAATTTGCCTACTCCACTTCTCATTACATTGTTTAGACCCTCAAGAGGGGCTTTACTTCATGAGCTGTAAAGCACTGGTCTTACTGTGTCTATATTGATCTGGTCCCCTATTTACAGCTGTCTTGGGTACCTCCACATTCACAGGGCATCTACAACAAGGACCCTAATTTAGGCCATTGGCTCAGGCAACAGATCTTTCCTATAACCCATCTTATCTGTCCCCACCTGTTTTTAGAAAAATGAGACCTGATGCATGGTCATTTGAACAGTTTGGTACTGCAGATGTTTTTGATACCTATTTCTGATTGAGAAATATTATTCTTCCAGCAAGCTGAAAATTACAGCTGACCAAGTAAACTTCCTCCACAGTACAGCAAATGGGGTGTTTCCTTGAAACACAACTGATGTTCACATGTGGTTTGCTCCTCTCTTAAGATGTTAACCAGGCTGTCAGGCAGATATGCAGGAATATGTTCGTATTACAAAATCACCACATAAAAATATAAAGATTTTCTTGTCAAAACTTTGCAAAGCCGAGATAAGAAGTTAATATATACAAGGCAATTAATAAAACAATATGACAAAAGTAATGGTTGGCATACTGGTTGCTATTTGGATGCAAGTGATCAGATCCTATGAAATAAAAAAGAATTTTACATGTAAGTTAAAACATTTATTACAGGTGCTTAATCATGAAATCCGCTTAATCGGGACATTTCCCAGGGAACCAAATTAAGCCTAATGATACTTAATGGCAAGGACTGCTGCTTAATTGGGGTGGTAATTCCAGTTAATTGGGATTCCTGCAGGTGAGTAAATGGTACTCAGATAGAGATACTGTATCTGGCCTTCATGATGTTCCAATATTGGTGGTGCTTTGTCTTCCCTCAAACAGCCTCTCATGCCACCGGATCAGCAAAGCAAAATTACTTCTGTGCTCCCATTTTGGTCCTTTCAAACATTGCTTAAAGTTAAAATCACTCTCTCTGGACTGGCAGTGCAAGAGGACTGCTTGGGAGTTTAGCAAATCTGAATTTGTGGATTTATTTGCATTTCAACAGGATTTTATAAAGATTGCACTCAACCTCTTGCCTGACCAAGGAGAAGATTTTTAATAAGTCTCCAGACATTATGGAGATGCCAAAAAGATATTTGAAAATTGTTAATAATAATTTCAACTGCAGAAGAGCATGCCCTAATTAGAAAGGTTTCTGCACCAGCTTATGAGAATAAATATTTTACTATCAAAAAACCCCCTAATATAAATCTTTTTTTCAATACTAAGACAGGAAAAGACCTACACTGTTATGGCACACTTACTATTGCTCAAGGTTTTATTTTACTCTGACAGAGCCACACAGTAAAATACTTGGATTTATTTTTTTTTTAACCATTATTAAAATATGCTTAAATATTATTCAGGCTTTTACATAGCACCAGAGACCCTGAAAATGAAGCTGCTAATGGCAGTCAGCTTATTAGAAAGATACGTTTTCATCATTACTTCCTGAGGTCCTTGTATCCTCCAGAGGAATGGTACAGAGCACTCCGCACGCTGCTCCGTCTCTTGCTGAGTTGGAACACAGGCAAGTTGCCAGTTCTTGGGAGAGAAAGCTCGAGCTGCAGTGCCTGCAGCTACCTGGGGAGAGCTGGTATTCTCTGTAGGTTTCTAAAAGCACAGCAGACTGGCCTTACTCCAGAGCTACTGCCTCTCACAAGTCCTAGATATGCTCCTCAACGGCTCGGTTGTTTTCATTAGAGAATTTTCATTAGAGAGAGAATCTTGGTTGCTGCAGTCCCTGCAAAACTCAGGCTGCCATTGAGCCCCTACTGGGCTGGCTGCTTACCCTGCACAGCCCAGGGCTGCTGGCTGGGAGGAGAAGATCCCACTGGTCAGCTGAGAAAGGTTGACTGCAAGATTCAGGCTGCCCGCCCACAGCATCCTCAGGTGAGTTCAGGCCTAACTGGAGCCAAGAGATTCCCAGAAAACATACTTTACCTTTCATAGTGGCACATCCAGCCACCCTTCTGTGAGCCTTAGGCAGGCTGCTGCAGCTTAAGCAGTGCTGACATGCAAGAAGACACGCTGTTACTAAGAGCTGGGATCCCCACAGCCCCCATTTGTTACCGAAATCACAATGGTGCCTCTGTCAGCATCAGCTGCTCCTGACTCCTGGCACCTGCTGAGATCAAAACCGTACCTGATTTTTCCCCCTCCACTTCAAGCAGTGGTTCATTTTCTCAAAACCTTTCACAACAGAAGTGTTCCAAACAGAAAAGGAAACATTCTGAAAATATTTGGTGGGACTGATTTTTCTGTTAGCGCAGTGTACCTCGTCGTAAGGATTAGTGCATTCTACTGCTCCAGTCAGTGAATGCCAGCAGGAGCTCTAGTCTGTACAGCTAGAGACTGGTACCTCTGCACATACTTCCGTGAGCCTCTGTTTGTGTACTTCTTTAGTCCAAAAATGACATGCAATACGTGATTTCTATTCAGCTTTACAGTGGAGAGCTCCAGAATGAGAAATCAGACTTGAGGGGTGAAATATTAGCCAATAAAAGCACCTAAGTCAGATTTAAGGTGTGCTGGGCTTTGCATCCTCAAGTATTTATAAGCTGCAGATACATTTGAAGTTCCAACAGTCAGCACTGGCAAAAGGAAAACAAGAACAATAACTTCAGAATTAGAAGTTTGATCTTTGCTGTGGAGCTATTTAAGCGCTATAGTTAAAATGCAATGAAATTCTCAGGTGGAGTACAGTACAGTACACAAAACCTATATTGTAATGATTAACCTAGTTCTTAATTTATACCTAATCATGTGCACTGCATCAGATGAGCAAGAGCATAGCTACAAAACAGTGTATATGCTCAAACCTAAGTGGAAGCCATTTCTTATGCTGATCTCACGCTTGAAGTTACAGATTCTTCACAAAGCTTATCATAAAATATTCACAGAACCAGAAGAATATCACTGTTATTAAATTATTCACAATCAAATTATAACTTGAAGTAGCAGCTTCTTCTCTTCTTCAGAGCACCCACATAGAGAAAATCAGTCGCTGAGTAAAATGAAGATCCACCTGACATGTGGGGGCTACCTTTAAGGCAGGATTTGACCAATAATATCACCTTACATTTCCTCTGCACTGGTGGAAATTAGAGGTTTGCTGTTAAGCACTGTCATTGGAGGAAGAATAGCAGCAGTAGAGATAACATCAGTAACCAGCTAAAACAGTGGAAAGAGAACTATTTTTCTATTTGAAATTCCTGTCCAAAATTTTCAACTGTTTTCTACTGGTTCATGTATGCTGCCAGTTCCAAAACAAAGAAAGGTAATCAGGATTATTTATCCTCAAGAAATGCTATTCTAGCAACAAGAACTTGCACAGACTGCCAGAACCCACCAGGAATTAGATGGGGGATTTTAATGGACTCTACAGCAATTTTCACTGTTTAAGAGGAAGAAATGGGATGAGTTTAAATAAGTAAAATGTAAATTAATAATCATCATCATTGTGAAAAAAGTTGAAATGTCAGGAAAAAAAATTGTAAGAGAAGATTAATGAGGACACCAAAAGAAAAAGGAGAAAAAAGAAAATAAACAATTATTAGAAAAGTCAAGATTGTTAGTGTTAGAAATTAGTTATTGCAATGAAATACAAGGGCTCAAAAATGATTGAGTCAGCAGGTGATCAAAAACATAAATGAATATTAAAATAATGAAGGACAATAAGTCAAGGTGAACTAAGTGAAAATCAAGTCAGAATGATTTTAAGGCATTAGTAATGAACAAAAAGGGACAGCTCCTCAGCAGGTAGAAATCCACCAGAGCTATGCTGATTTAGACCAGCAAAAGACATGCTGGTCTGCAGTCATTAAATACAGGGAAAACCCAGCCTTTCTCTCCTGGACCATAACTGGAAGGAAGAAAAGGGAGCAGTCACCAAGACAAATTTCTACCAGGAGTACTGCATGCTAAAACTTTTCAGACAAATAATTTACTCACTCAGAAATGCAGTCAGAGGTCTGCTGTAACTATCTGCCAACTTGGACCTATTCACCAGGCAGAACTGGTCGAAAAATTAAATCCAGAAAACACGCAATTCTGAAACATTTTGTTTCAATGTTTCTGAAAGCATCATTCAGTTTTTCATAGAAAGTATTTTAAACTGACAAAAATTAATATCTGAAAAGATGTTAAAACTCCATTTCAGGTTGGAAAAATGTTTCACTTGACCTAAAATAATTTGGGGTAGTTCATTTTGTTCAGAAAATTGAAAATCCATTCTTTTCACAGCTCTGTAGCTCAGACCATTTATGGAGACTGATATTTGCTCTAATCTCAGAAGCATCTAAAATACAATCAAAACCTATATATTTCCAGTGTGTACAAATGAGTATCCTTTAAACAATGCAATATGCATAAATGGAAAACCCTACTCCAAATTCAACTAACAACAAACAGATTTGTATTTACTTTAGGAACATAAGTTCTTAAATGAATGAAAGATTTTATGATAGGAACCGCAACTAAACTCAGCACAAGATACCTCTACCTATGGGGATGGAGATGGAGATACTTAGCAATGCAGTCAAAACAGCTACTGAAAAAAATATTTTGCAAAATATAAAGCACAAAATCAGCACAAAATTACTCATAAATGTCCCCTTTTTGAATGTATTACTCACATCATGGCATCTAATAATTCATTTAAGGAACACCTCTAACCAGTAACTATCAGAGTAGCACACTTAACTTCTTTTAAAGGCTTCACACAAGAAAGTAAGGGAATTAAAGCTGGCCATGACTTTCCATGGATGATTACCTAAAGACTTTGAGAAGCTTCTCCAAAATACAAGAATAAAGGAATTACCTGATACCGGGCAAGCGTAAGATTCTAATCGGTTGTTCCCTTAGAGTTCCAAGGACTCAGATGAGCAAAAGACATTTGGTCACAAAAAGGAGCATTAGACAGTAAAGAAATGGCATGAGAATGAAAATATGGACACTAGCTATCCTGGGAGGAAGAGGGCTAGCAGCAGAGAATATGAGACAAGTGTATCTTCTGTGTTATACACACACATGAGAAACCACAGTATTTCTTTTTCTTCTCAGTCCTCCCAGTGTGCATCATGAGCAACACCACTGACACCCATAGCTGTAGATCCATGTGAAACCAGGTGTGACCCACTAGAGAATTCACCTCTAGTCCCTGACAGCAAGAATCAAACTCTTCTATCATTAACATTATCTAAGTCCTCAGCTACCACCTGGCACATTCATACTCAATTTTGCCATCTCCTCAGTAAGTGCAACAGGTTTTTTTAACAGACACTGAAATATCTATGGATCAAACTTTACCTTGACTCTGTCACAGCCCAAAGAAAAAAGCACCCCGATAGAGAGCCTTGAGAGAGGAATCAGCAAACCTAGACTCTCTTCTCAGCACTAACTTTACTATGTGTTGCTGTACTTTCAACACTGGTGTGTTTTATTTTTCAAAACAAAATTCATTAAATGCTTATAAAGAATTCTGGGTTTCTCAGAGGGAAATCGTTACCAACATTCAATATTACTAGAAATAGCATGTGAATAAGCTAAAGCAATCTATCTCAATTTAAGTCAATATAAACATTTTTGTATCATCTCCCCAGCATAATCTCTCTGCTAACTGCTGGTAAACGGCTGCTTTCTAAGACTGGTTTAAAAAATTGTTCACACAATCAGAACTGCATCACGTGCATTTTAAACAAGAGTAGAGCCAGAAGCAAATTCTAATTCCACCCTCCCCTGCCTCACCCAGTAAAGTCCATAGTAATGTACATTTTCGATTACTCTCCATTCAAAATTCAACAATTCCACAAACTGTCATATTAGCAACAATTGTAGCTTGTTGGCAAACCCTAACACTATTATTACAAAGAAACTGTCAGCACAAAAATAGTGCCATCTCTCATTGAAAGAAATGTTCTTGTAGAGCTCCATGCTGCAGCAACGGATGGCACAATTTAGGTTATGTGGTTTCTAAGCAGAGTAGGGTCATTTAAATATCATTTTCAAGCAATCACTAGCTCTGCCTCAGAAAATATAGTAGTATCTAACATCTAATTATTATTCTGAAACACTCTACATACCGTATCTCAGAGCAATATGAAAAACTTCTATTTCTCTTCAAACATTGAATAGTTTAATGTTATGGTAAATCAGAGTGAACCGGAATTAATAACTATCAGGTGCAGAATATTATTATACTAATTCATAAAGTACAATTCACATTTTCTAGCATGATGAATTATCTTACTAATGAGGGCTGAAATATAATAGAGCAGCTAATAGACAGACTCCTTAAACTCATGTAATATAAGTTACTTCATACTCAGTTACTTAGTCTAATCAAGTAAAATACTATTGTATTAGATTTTCAAGTTCCTTGGGGGGATAGTGTCTCTTTTGATGGAAAGCAAGGCTACTTTGGAATAACGGATCATCTTCATCAACTGAGGATATCACCTAAATTATCTCATGACTTCTACAGGTTTGGAAACATAGCGAGCAATTACTAACAGCCAGCCGATGGGTGGTAACAGCCTCACTGCCAGCACAGTTACTGCATCTAACTCCACAGTAAACAGAATATAATTTGATATCATTTCTTGAAAAGAAGAGGGGTAAGTTGCTTCTGGTACACTCTATCCATATGGGCAGTAACCATAGAAGGGCTGATGCCTCATTTCTTGTTTACATGGCTATGCTGTTTATTCATTGTATTCAAAATGGGAACAGTACAGGGAGAAGACTGGCCAGAATTTCATAAAGATGCATTCCCTCTCTTAAGCTTCAGGAAAGGCAAAACAACCATTCTGGGAATGGGAAAAAATACCACATGATTTAATATGGTATCATATATGATGAAAACAAAAATTCTGCAAGGTTTGCAACAGAATATGATGGAACTATTCAATATGTGATTGACTTCAGGGGATGTTATAAACTTGCACATGGAAGAACTACTAGAATTAATGAAACTCAACTGAATAATAGCCAGGGTACACTCTTGTACATGTTACAGCATAGTTCAGCTCCTAAATCTGAGAGGCTTGACTATATTTTTCAATTTTCTTGAACCCCAAGCTCCAAGCTACACTGCTGTCCACTGAAAGACACTTACGGAAATGTTTGCAACAACCCGAACAAATGAAAACCACAATGCTCTGCACAGCTCTTTTCTGCTAATGCAGTCCCAGTCACATCTGGTGCTCCTTTTATCCTAAAACAAAGATAAATTCATATGTGAGAACAAAGAGATATCCATGGCATTTGGTGTTATTTTACAAAAGAGAAAAAAATCCCAAAACCTTTCTGGTTTTCCCATGTCAGCAATCAAGCTTTAAATCCATGAAAGGAGATTTGCATTCATTATTTAACCACAAGGCAAGACAATATTTTAAAAAAGCATCCAAGACTGACTAAACTTCCCCTTGGGTCTCCTTTCAGACATATCTTCTGCAACCCCTCACACTACAAACATTTCACTAGAAAAATGCATTTGCCAGGTTTTAAGATTTCTGCAATGTACCTTATTAGCATATTATTTTCCTAGCCCACCCCCAATCAATAATACTTACCATTTTCTTACAGCATTTGATAGTTCTTAATCCATCCTACAGTATCTCACTCAGCCTGCAGCTCTGGACTTGTCCTGATTTTAGAGCTTGTCATCCCTGAACATACCTCAGATAATTGTTTGATTCTTTTCCTAAATCCACCAGCAATTTTGGATACTTGCATTACAACAAAAATTATGAATTTCTTTAGCTTCAAAACTGCTGTTATTAATTATTACCATGAAAAATGTTATTTAGTGACTTAGGGCCTGATCCTGTTCCCACTGAAGTCAATTGCAGGACTCTCATCACCTTCAGAGGAAGTAGGATCAGGTTTCAACTTCCAAAGGCTTAAATGTATCATTAGTAGAGTTTGAATGGACTTTACAATATGTTTTTGCTTAACTCAGGCATCCTGTAAGACATCAGCACATTCAAATGCTGATCTCTGGTGTCGAGAAACTGAACATTGTGAGAAAGCTGGAGATTATTTTACTTCTGTACTCTGTGGTGTGTGTCAGTGCAACTGCTGCAGTGAGTGCTGGAAATAAAACTGCTGCAGATAACTCCTGGTGCACGGTCTGGTGCTGGGTAGAATTTCTCATAAACACAGCAGGACAACCTGAGTAATCTAAGAATGCAGAAGGAAATACAATGGTGGAGTAGATATGTTTTGCATTATGTGGGTCAGGAGCAAGACTCTAAATCCCTTCTTAAACTTTTGGTTGTTTTGCAGAAACCATCATAAACAAGCCAATACAATAAAAATGGCATTGCTCCTCCACCAAATGAAGAGGGAAAAGTTTCATGTAAAGACATTCAGGGCATATTATAATTCACCTTCTCGGCACGAAGATTTAAGTCCTGTTATGGGAACTCATTGCTCACATTGTTGAACTGTGCGCACCTCTGTGCTCCACTAAGTTCACATGCGAAGTTAGGTGTATGGGTAGTTATGCTTAGGACTATCACTTTGACTTTAAGCTCCCTGGGCCAGGCTACATCTACATCATTATCCATTACTAAGCAGAGTTCACAGTAGCAAGCAATGCTATGATAATTGTGTGCTGAATGATACGGCTCATAATAAGAAAAATCAGAGAATCACAGAACATGCTGAATTGCAAGGGACCCACAAGGAGCATCGAGTCCAACTCTTAGCCTTGTATAGGACCACCCCCAAAGTCACACCACGTGCCTGACAGCATTGTCCAAATCCTTCTTCAACTCTGTCAGGCTTGCTGCTGTGACCACTTCCCTGAGGAGCCTGCTTCAGTGCCCAACCGCCCTCTAGGTGAAGAATATTTTTATAATATCCCACCTAAACCTCCTCTGACACAACTTCAGGCCATTCCCTTGGGTCCAGTTACCAGAGAGAAGAGAAAGGCCAGTGCCTGTCCCTCTACTTCCCCTCAGGAGGAAGCTGTAACTGCAGTGAGGTCTCCCCTCGATCTCTTCTTCACCAGGCTGGGCAGACCAAGTGCCCTCAGCCTCTCCTCATACAGCTTCCCCTCCAGACACTCTACCACCCTTCTCTGGATGCTCTCTCATAACTTTATGTCTTTTTTATATTGTGGTGCCCCAAACTGCATACAGAACTCAAGGTGAGGCTGCACCAGTGCAGAGCAGAGCGGGACAATCACCTCCCTTGACTGGCTGGTGATGCTTTGCCTGATGCACCCCAATAAAGCACTTGAATTCTCTTCACATATTACCACTGTTGTGATTATTTTTAAACTATAATGATTTCCCACACCAAGTTATTCAACTGCTTAAATTCCTCTCTGGGTGAAACATGTGTGACTCCATTTACTTTACAGATCTATTTCATATGGTTTGGATTACGTCTGGTGGCTGCACATTTAGATTCCAATTTGGCAATCAGAGCCACATGTGTTGACAAGTAAATTTACACAGGCTTAAGCCAGAATTTGCTTTTTTGGCAAAACCTAACATCTGATCCTCTTTCTCACAAACATCAATACAAGTAAAACCCCATTGATTTCAGTGGCAACTACCTAAACCTTCTATCACTTAGAGATAGCTACCAGCATGTCAGAGGGTATGTCTACATCGGCATTCTGTTTTGAATCCAGAATTCATTTTGCTTCCTTGTCATCCCCATCCACCACATTTTGCCTCACATTGCAGGGCACTCTCATGTTGCACAATCCTCTTGGATGAAATATATTGCATCTACTGTGCATCTGCTGCTAACAGGCATTCAGTCCATGGGACCAGAAAAGAGAGGTAGTCAAAGCGAAATCCCAAGCACTTATAGCAAACACAGGGGCCTCAACTGTATCACTCCACAGATCAGATTTTACTTTTAGAGCTCACCAGAACACTCAGGCACTCATATTTGGTTCCGTATTACATTCATATTCCTCTGTACCAGGACTTGTGTTGACATTTCCTCTAAATATGAGGAATGAACAGAGGGTACACAAGAACAAGCCTAACATTCAGTTGCATGTGTATTATCTTTTTCATACTCAAGTTCAAACTCATCTTCAAAGACATAATTAAATACTGGTGGAAAAGTTCATGAGCACCACATTAGTTTCTGCTAAACTGAACAGAGCTTCACCTTAAATTTATCTGCTGGGTTTTGTTACTAAGTGTTTAGCACCAACTGCTAATAAAAATACCATTGCAGCCTTTCTACAAGCACTGTAAATATTTGGTTGATGATTTCTCTTAAATCAGCAGTTCTCATACCAGGATACCTATGAAGAAAAACAATGATATCTGAATTAGAATATCCTTTTCACTCACAACTCCCAATCCCTCTGGATATTTGCAAAGCCCAATTTGTCCTTTTGCTCAGTTTCAATAATCCAAGATGAAGATCTTAAAATCTCCCAAGAGACCTTTAATTAATGACTGACATGAATATACAAACACTCACCATCTGACTGACACTGGAAGTTAACAAATATATCTGCAGTCCCTCAGGATTTGGTAGTCTTTTCCTAAGTTATGGCTTGCTGAGCTGCTGCTTATTTGCCCTCTAAACATCTTGGTTCAAGAGTGGCCAGAACGCCCCCTTCTTCAAAGGCTGATGTATCTTCATGAAGGAAAACAATTAGGTTTTAGTGCAACTTTTTTTTTCTGTTGTACTTGATAAAGAAACACATCAAGTACATCCACAGTAAGGACACATCCTCTCCAGTATGTTTAGATCTCAAGCTTCTGCTCTTGAAGCACTTTCTTAGGCAAACCCTTCTTTCTGCAAAATTCTTCCTTTTTCCAAGGGTACATCGTCACAGATATGGAAAGACAGGCCAATGACTTATAAAAATGGAAAGATAATTTGTATATTTCCCACTGCATCATAGATGTGAATTCACTGTGTGTACAGCCACTCTGCTGCATCATTACGTATGCACGTGATGACTTTCTTGACATCTGCATTAGTTGTGTTAACAGAGATGTCAGAGAAATGCATTCTTTTAGGGTGCTGTTGACAGGATCAGAATGTCATTGCTCTTTCTAATACCTCTTCCTCCTTCCCACAGTTCAGCGAGGCTGCTTGTGTTTATAACTAAAAAATAATCTATTTATAAAAGATCTCTAATCCTCCTTTCTTTAAGAGGCTCACATCAGTAAGCAAGATATTGAATATTTTAAAAGACTACTGGACATTTTCTGTGGTTGGTGTTTGGAACTTGCTACTTATTTACAGAGATCCCAACTGGGAGTGCAATGGGAGCAATCACCGCAAATTACAACCTTCTTCCCCTGGTAGAGTCACACCACAACTGCTCTGTGGACTAAGGGGAAAAGAAATGGTCCCCAAGGTCCCCAAGAAAAGGACTGAGCCATGTAATAGTCACATCACTGCCTCACAATTTAGCAGACCTAAAATACAAAAATGGATTTATAAAGCAGCAGCAAGATCACATAGAATAAATCTTTATCACCTTATTCAGCATGACCCAAAGATGCAAAGGGGCATTATGTAAAGTAAGAATATCTAAAGCAGTGTGGGATCTGCCATGAAATATAAACAAAATACTGCTAGAATAAGCAAGATATCAACTAAGCTGGGCAAGGGAGGTAAACAAAGGGTCCAAGATACTGAAAACCTTAGATTCATCCTGTGCCTCCAATTCACTGGGATATGTAACACAGAAGTTTTCCTTAGGCTTCATGGGTACCACATCAGCCTGGGCTTGTTCAGCTCAGCAGCAGGAAAGGAATTTCACAGAAAGAATATTTCACTTCACAGGAACTGCATATAGGGAAAAGACTGTTTGCAAGCTTGCCTGAAAGCTGAAAAAAAAAGTGTGGGTGTTCTTTAAAACAAACAAAAAAAAAAAAAAAAAAAAAAGAAAAAAAAAGAAACTAAAAGCCTGTAATTACTTCATAGCAGCTAGTATAAGTAACAATACTGAACAAATTGCAGTGATTACAAAACCCTCTATAAATATGGGTAGCACTATTCTTGACAATAATTAGTGTACAGCATCTTCTCAATAGTATCGTGATTAATATTTATTCTGATGTCGTTTTTGTTCTGGGAGATGGGAGGGAAGAAAAGGGAAGGGAGACAACATTTTAAGAGAGCAGAGTATGTTTGAGAAGCAGAACCAAAAGCATAAAAAAAAATCTGCTTTATTTTTCTGCTTACTGTCATTTCTCCTCCCCTCAAAAAGGCAATGCAAATGGTGCTTTACTGGTTTTAAAAGTAAAGACAGAAATTATGTGGAGTTGGGACTGCTGAATTATTCATGAGTTCTGATTGAATGGGATCATTATCTCTGGCCTTACAAGCTAATAAATACTGTCTAATGCCTAGGTACTGTTTTGATCTAATAGTGTCAGAGAAAAAAAAGACAAAAAAAAAAGGACTTCTTTTTTGCAAGCTAGAGCCTAAATTAGGGAGGAGCTCCCTGATGAGCTCATTGCAGAAAACCCATGGGGTTTTTTTCTCTTCCATTGACTACAAGGTTCACTTTGCAGTTCTCAGTCTCATTTGCTGCAAAGGCATTTTAACTTGAGCATGAGGTTAAAATGTTGCTCAGTGGTATCTACACAATTACTCATAATTTCTTATTCCTTTCTTATTCTCAATAGTCTTATCCTTCCACCTCATCCCCTACCCCCCTGTTTTCTAATCTCTTACACCTTGCAGTACAAAATACCCCAAACCAGAGTACTTTCAGTGGCAGACAGAGCACAGGAAATGATTATGCTATCTAATCATCTGCCTGTCAGCCGTCAAATAATCTTAAATTGCATTGTTCTGTGATTTATTTCAGGATTGATTGTGCTGAGTCTATACTCACTTGATTTAATATCATAAACTAACCGTGTTGTATGGAACTTGAATTAAGTTTCTGCTCAGAGAGCTATCAAAAAGAATGGAATTTGTTAGAGGTACAATACAAAACAATGTTTTCTGATAACATTTGGAACAATAATAATGAAAAATAATGATTCAAAATCCACATAAATCAAAATTAAAGCCAAGATATTTCATTGAATAGTTTTCCATATGCTTTCTTGAGGATTACTTTTAGAACAGGACTTGTTTCAATAAGAGGAAATAATTAGGATATTATTACAAGTTGAAAAAACCCTTCATAATTAGATAGGGATTAGTAACTTCGTTTTCATATGATTAACACAATAAAACCCATTTTTCCCCAAAGTAATCTGAGGCCTATTAAGCAACATGAGATCATATATCAAGGGGCCTTTTAGTAATTCAGCAGTTTATAACATTTACACAGAGTCTTGCACAAAACAGTTGGCTTCTTTCTACCAAGAAAACACGTTTTTGGGAGCATTTATTTCAAGGTCTAACACAGTCCTTGAAATCATAATATTTAATTAAGGATTTTTTTAGCACAAGTTAGAAGTGTGTGAACAGCTTTGGGGAAAGTGTGAACAGTTTCTCAAATTGTGTTTAAGTAATGGAGCTCTCTGCTCTTTGCAGTTTAGCATGGGAGGACTACCTGGTACATCTGGCTTTTATGGAGTGAGTATCTCCAAATAATTGCCACACCTTAAGCTTAAAAATGCCTAGTTTTATGGCATTTTGTTAGTCAAATCGTGCCAAATGCTAAGCTCCATTATGATAACTAGGCTAAATAAGAAGCGAATTATTGACACATTTGGTCTTTGTACACTCAGCTCATAAGCAATAAGTAATAAAGAACAGATGTGACATAAATTTAGCTTTGTGAGTCTATTCAGTGGAATTATTCTCCAAACATTACCTTTTTAGTCTCCCCTTTTAGTGCTTTTAACTGCAGTGAAATTACAAAACTGTTCCTTTTGTTGCTATTAAGTAGGGACATGATCACCCATCCTGACTTTTCTGCATTTTCTGCATATGATGCCAGTCCCTGCAGCCAATGAGACCTTCAGACAGTAGCCATTATCTGTCACACTCCTGGACCAAAATAACAAATAATATGCCTGGAGGTGCTGCATTTTGTGACTGCTAGTTTTCCCGCATGGCATATGCCTAGATAGACTCAGATGAGAGGTGATTGCACAAAACTGTGATTGTGAGATGACTTAGCAGAACCCGTGATGATGTCCTAATGGCCTCCTGCAGAGGGGAACAGGGGTAATTGTCTGTCAGGGGAAGGAACACATCTGTAAGGAGGCATCCTCTGCAAGCCAAGCAGCCATGTGGAAAAAAGAAAGGAAGAACCACAGTGCAGCAAGGCTGCATTCGAGTCCAATAAAATTAATAACAAAGAGATGAAAAATGAAACAAGATATTAAATAACCAGGTAAAAAAAGGCTGCTAATGGTGGGCTCTGGCTTAAAAAGGAAACAAGTCATATCCAGGTAATATGGTTCTTTTAAAATTATTAGGTAAAATTTTGTGACTCCCGGCAAGGAAAGTTAAGCCACAAACCTAGGGAATGTAAAGGCATTTTCCCCCCCCAGCAAAAATGGGCACAGAGAGACTTGTCCTTTCTGTATGTTCTCACCTGCAACAAGGGGGCTTGATAGTCACCAACCATTTGCTGCATACTTTTCTTCTTCCAGGTCTTTATTCTTCAGTTTAAAATATTTGCTTTTCATGTGATCACTGCTTAGAAAACTGACATAATTCTGACATCCTTTCTAGAGCAATGCTATTGGAATTGAGAAATGAGAAACCATCCATGTCAAGCCTATTAGGTAATCAGTCACATCAGTGGGAACTTGCCTTTAATGTCAGCTGGGGCAGAAACAGGTCCTTAGAGTATATTAAGGACCTTATTTTATACTCTTTTAGCATCTTCTATTTGATCAAAAACAAACTGGAGCAAACAAGCTAATTAATTGCATACAGAATGAATTCCCAAGTCTTTTCACCCTACATCTTAATTATTTATTTTCCAACTGCAGAATAACAAACATACTAATCTCAACAGGAATATATTTGCTACAAATCAATCAACTGATTATCTCTTCACTGACCAATAAGTAAGAGCCATAATTCTGTAAGTTTCCTAAAATTACACATATCACTCATTATTCCCTCCATGATGCTTTACCATTGGGCATCTGGAAGACCCACAGAAAACATGAGTTAGGAGGCGTAATACTTGAGTTTGCTACATTCATTCAGCTACACAAATGTAGAAAAGCTATGTTTTGGTTTTGTTTTTGGAGGTTTTTTTAACAATGCCCTCTGAAATCTCTGTAAAATAAGCAGAGCATTGAAAAATACCTTCTAATCAGATCTACCTGCAATTGAAAAAGCATCCACCACAAGTAATTAAATGAAATTTGCAAACTGAATAGGACAAATAATAGCTCTTTTTGCTTTGAAGGGTAACTTGGGCCAAATAAAGCTATAAAAATATTTCAAGAAATAAACATTACAGAAATCAAAATAGCAATTACTCTGCCCCAGCCTAGAGTGAATTGCTTCATTTTGTTTTCAAATAAGCTATTTTAAGACCTTTTTTCCCACATGGAAGTTGATTTTTAAACAGGAAACGAGTCTCACAAAAATTTGTTTCATTATAAAATATTCAAATGAAACATTTTGGCATATTCTAAAAAAATCAGTATTCTCATCTTTTCCATTCTATTTTTTTTCCTGCCAAAATTATCCACTGCAATTAATCAAAGTTTTCAAATTATTCTAATCTCTTAAAAAACACTGCTTTTTGGGAGCTTATTTCCCTAGAACAGATGTTATTCAGTCCTGTTCACAGACACTTTGGATAAAGTTGAGTTTAAGAATCTCTCTACGAAATTATGCTAAAAGCAAAGTTCAAAGTCTAACCCTTATGCAGGCCATGCTGCTCTGCAAACGAATAGAGTTTTGAGCACTGTGACAAGCAATAAATTCAGTATTGTGGGCAGTTGCATGGCACACAAACATTTATTTTTCTGCAGAAAATACCAGGCAAGAATATGGAGCACCAGTTAAGCAACTGTTGAAAGTACTGACCTGTTTGACCATCAGCTGAAAAGAGGGTAACCCTCTAAATGCCCTTCCACTCGCACTGGGTGTTCCTTCTTGCAGGGAAAGAAAAGGATGACTGTTGGTTTAGTAACTACAATATAAGGGCTGATCACAAATTCATCACAAAACTGTTTTAACAGGAAATTGATTTTTCAACTAAACCAAATAGTTTTGGGTTAAGCATCTATTTAGCAGGAAAAAAAAGGTAGAAATTGAAATAGAAAAGAAAAATTGATTGTTTCTTTCCCCCCACACAAAAAAAATGGCAGGGGGTGGGGTGAGGGGTGTTTACTCTGCCTTTAATATTCAAAAAAGTGAGTTTGCAATAGGCAAACTGTTTCTGGACAACACAGAATTATGTACTGCTGAAGAAAGAGGGGCTTGTTTGCTCAGTGACCTGCTCATATTTCACACTACTTGACTAGGACTCCTCAGATGAATCTTCAGTTGCAAAGCAGATTGTGCAGCAGCAGTACCACAACTGAGAATAAGGATAAATTGCCCGAACAAATGGAACCCAAATAATTTTCTTTAAAAAATGAAAAATGACAGGCCTCCATACCACTTAGCATTTAATAATCATAAAAGTACAGACAACGTGGTGAGCGGAAAGACATATGTCAGATTTTAGGTTTTCTTGTTAGCTCTGTGCTCTCATTCAGTATTCTATTCAGAGCACTTATCCTTCTGCTAAATCCACAGTCCATGAAAATCTGTAAATTTTCTGTTCTACATATAATGTGCTACAAATTCTTACACTTATAATATATGCAATTTTTAAATAGCTGGACTAGGTGATCACTGCAGGTCTCTTCCAACTGAAATATTCTATTCAATACAACTCTGAGATGGTGGAAATATTTTCTAGTCCTATTCCATTGTATGCATAATTAAAGCTTACCTTTCTTATAATACTGGAAAATTATAGGAGAACTTTTAAAAAAATATTAAAGTGACAGAAAACATAAAAATCACTATTTCTTTCCTAAAGTTTTTACCACAAATCTTACAAGTATGATTTTAAAATATTTTGTTACACTACTTAAATTTTTAGAGTTTTTTTGGTTTTTTGTTTGTTTGTTTGTTTTTTGTTTTGTTGGGTTTTTTTAATTATTAGAACCGTAGTTCTGAGTGAGTTTCCTTCTGTTGTAATACTGAAGAGAATTTGCATGTAAATGCCAGGATATCAGCATATGCTTTAAAACTGAAGAACATTTAAATACTTTAAATACTACTTCTATCCCATTAGTTTTAAAAATTATGAAGGTCAACCAAAAAGGTAAACTGGCAAAAAAATGGCTTTTGCAGTGATTCTCAGGCAGAGCACCACTGTCTTCCTTTCACCAGACACAAGATATTTAAACAGTCCTAAAGCTACCCTGGCCCTGGAGGCAGAGCCCAGAGTGTGCGTCTGAGTCTTCACACACAAACACTGGCTTGTGGTGAGCTTTTCTGTTCAGAACCATATGAGAAGCAATTGTTCAAGCCTCCTTCCACCTTCAGTTTTTTTCAACCACATTGAACATTTTCTACTAACTTATTGAAATTTGGCTGGAATAAAATAAAATATTCCACAGACTAATAATAAGGGCAAGAGTCAGAAAACTTTTAGAAATGGACAGAAGGCCTAAATATGTTTGCAACTGAACACTAAATATTTCATATTTGATAAAGAAAGGAAAATGCTATTGAAAACAATGGGTAAATTGCTAAATAATTAAATATTGTTAATTCTTATGTATGATAAAACCAGGCTGTGTGGCTGTCATGATTTCTTTTCTATATAAAGTAGTAAAAGCAGTAAGAAGTAATTAATCCGGGACCACAAAATCATACAACTGGCTTACAGGATCATGAAAAAAACCCAAGACATTATAAAACACAACTGGAAAGAAAAAAGCACTGTAAAATGTGGTAGAGGTACCAGTCAGTCTGTGTGATCATTCACGAAGAAATCTCAACCTACAGAGAAGTAGGAAGACTTTCAACAGGAATTCTGGCCTTTCGAATTTAATGTAAGTTTTATTCTTATGGCACCAGGCAGGATTTCACTGCTACCTCAAAACTGACTTCTGAATACAGAAAATCAAAGCAAGACTAATTTGAAAAAAGAAATTCTGTGCTAAATAAAGTTTAATTTCTCTCCTACATGCTATATTTACTTAAATGGGTGTAAATACTGTAAACAATGCATTTCAGTAGTAATTTTTGAATTGTGTCCAAACTAGTTGCTTACCTGAACCACTCAGATAAAGTACACGTGGGCAGCTCATACTCAAGAACAGCAATTTTTTTCATTTTCTTTCCCTAATTTTGCACATCATACCTTGTTCAGTTTACATTCCTGGCAGTTTGCTAAATCATTTCTCTTCAGAACAAAAATAGCATAACAGCATAAATTCCACTTTATGCAGAAGTGAGAACAGACAGTATTCAGTTTAGCAGGCCCTCCAAATGAAATATTTTGCCTCCTACCAGGCATTACCTCTATGTTCCAGCTTTATTGTTTTTTCGTGTATACTCCTCTGGTAGAACCTTGTTACCTTGCTAGGAAAACATAAAATGAAATTAGCACCCTGGCCAATACTGAATCCCAGCCGGTAGTGATGGAAGGCAGCTCTAAAGATGTCACCATTACTTGTCCATGCAACAGATAGGAAAAGAGAAAATGGCCTCAAGCTGCACCAGGAGAGGTTTAGCCTGGATATTAGGAAAAATTTCTTCACCAGAAGGGTGATCAAGCATTGGAACAGGCTCCCCAGGGAAGTAGTTGAGTCACCATCCCCAGAGGTATTTAAAAGACGTGTAGACATGGCATTTAGAGTCACGGTTTAGAGGTGGATTTGGTGGTGTTAGGTTAATGGTTGGACTTGATGATGTCAAGGGTCCTTTCTAACCTGAATGATTCTCTGATTCTATGGAAATTGAATTGTTTTGCACTATTTTATACACATAAGTATATTGCCACAATGTGTTTCTCTACTGTGTGCACAGATACATGTATATAACTTTTATAAGCTTTTCTAATTAAGTCCTGATCTCAAATAGAATTTTTGCACAGTAGTGTATGTTGTATCTTGTTGCTATATTGAAACTTTATACTGTCATCTTAAAGTCAATATTAACCATTAAACATATATGTGAGTGTTTAAGAGTAAAAGGTGGCACTTCCTGAAGTGTCACAGAAGGTGACTCGGACTTTCAGGGGATGTTCTGAGTGTAACTGTATTGCAGTGTTGCCACACCAAAATAACTTCATAAAATTTGATTTTTTTTTCTTATTCTAACAGCTACTAACAGAATATTGAGACATTTTTCATGGAAAATTAGATTAAAATACATCAGTATCTGTCTACACTAATAGGTTAGTCTTCTACACTAACACTTGCCAATAAAAGTTTCAATTAAAGCTACTCTTTTTCACACAGAACACAAACCAAGTGCTCAAGAGCCCTAAATAATCCCTTAACACCATGAAGAGCTGAAGAGAGCAGGGACTTCACAGGTGGTTCTCAAAGAGAATGTGACAACAGCACCTTGTGAGGATCTGGGGAAATTAACCAGAACTGACCATGATAACTGTTGACCTTCAAGGGACCCTTCAAGCTTGTTCTTATTACAAGTTCCTGAGGCCAGCACAACTCTATAAGAGAGAATTATACTGTATCATGAGCTGTAGCCCAGGAACCATGGTTAACTGTCCAAGAGGCAGATGTTGGCTGTGTGTCTGTCTCTCTGAGCCAATGGGTAAGTCACAGCCATACAGAATGGAATTTTATATTGGGAAATCTCAATGCAAGATCCAAGACAACCACCTGAAAGTCCATAGTTTGACCAAGATAGAGCAGGAATTTGAGGTCTCCAGGCAAGCATCCTAAATCAGGTGTCTTATGATGTGCAGTTTCACTCTTAATCTGAGGAAACATCAACAAAATGTACATCCTTAAATAAAGCTATTCCCATAAATGAGATTTTCCTGGAAAAAAAATCTAAGCATTTTCTAGTGCTTTCTACTATGATCTAGTATTATGTTCTGGCAGATACCCCTCAGAAATGGCATACAGAAGAGAAAAATGTTGATTTGCCATGTTCTATCTCAATCTGATTGAGCATAACACTGCAATATTTTTCTGTGTCTTTTATAACCCCAATCACTTGATTACGGAGTTGCATCATTGCTGAACTCTGGCCCACAGAAAATGAAGGAACACAATGATCATCAGCCAGAACAACACAAACATCTGCTTGTCTAGACATGCTAGTAGTGTCCTGAAACCTTGGTAGCCTGGTGACATAATCTAAAAAATTTTGTGCCACTATTCTTGAAATGTTTTATTGTGATTATGTAAATCTACTCACTTATTTTCCCTGGAAAATGTAAAAAGGCAGTCAAAAGAAATCATGAATCATTTCCCCCTTGGTTCCTAACTAACAGTATGATTCAAAGGAAGATATCTGCAAGCTTTTTTTTCTAATGAAAGACTCCTAAGAACAGCATATTCTATAACGTGAAGGGACAAATTAATAACAGAGTTACAATATAATTATTTTCTTTCTGTTATGTGTGCTTATTTTGCTGTGGCAATTATTTGTTTATAAGCCATTAAGTTATTTGCAAAGCCTATCTGATGTTCCACCTCTGAGTTAATTAGTAGAAGACAGTCCCTTTGCAATTAACAATAAAGGTTAACTTTTTTTAAAATCCCCAGTTGAATTTACCATTTCATTTCTTTGGTTTTTTTACATCCACTTCTAATTATAAAGAGATGGCTTAGTTCAATTAAAATGTGCACATAAACTCCACAAAATATCACTAGCAATGACAGAACGTATCAACAGTCCCCACACAATCACTCTGGACTCAAAGTTCCTGGCTGCTCAAATTCTGAAGAAATTAAAAAAAAAACAAACACGTGAAAGCAGTTAATGGGCCCTAACTTTTACCCATAAAAGACATTAACATCTGTAATCAAAACAAGGAGGAAGTTCTACGGTCACAGGCCAGAACTTTGGGTGCTTCACTTCCCTTCAACTTGCCTGTGTGATTTTTCAAAGTTATGTGGAGCTGTCAGCGATCCAACCTGCAATTTTTCTGGACTTCCACTGCATTGCATGTTTGAAAAACTGCACCTTGGAAAACAGGGCAACATTGAAGACTAAGCTCTATGTTAAATGTCTCAAGTATCAAGAGAATTTAATGGCTGGAGATATTTTTACTTTCTTGGCTGCTCAGAAAGGACTGAGAGGTAGGTAAGATGAAGAAGGAGATCAGAATTTGACCCTCTGTTTCTGTCACTTTAATATTTGGCATTTCTGTGGCCTAAAAAACTAGGGAAATCATTTAAGAACTAATGAAGAGCTATTTACCTCCTAAATCTTCTTCCCTTGAGTAATGAAATAATTACCCTCCCATAATCATGGAAATATTCAACTTGAATCTTAAATTGAGCTGTTGTGAAAAGTGGTAGTGATGTTACATAGGTGATCACCATGGTAACGTTTGGAAACTGCACTGTTGTCAGCCAAGAATATTTTGCTTTTCCCATAACAGTATAAGAGACTGGGAATGATCTCTTTCAAGATCCCATATTGATAAGTGAAAGTGAAGACAAAAGCCTTAAAAACAAACAAATAATCCCACCATAAACACAAACAAACAAAAATCACCCACAAACCCCCTTAAATATCCACCCACCAGCGCACTGTCCATGAACTGAATTACTTTGTAATGTGATATTACTGTTTGTTAGTTTTGTTTTGTTTACTTTCTGTACATTAACTCAAGGTGGATCCCAAAGAAACAACATGGTAGGACTATGAGGACAAATCAAAAGACTTTATTTGCATAACTTCAATGATTAGACATCCTAAAAACTATTAGAGAACTTTCTTACCTCTTAAACAGTAGCCCTTTCGCAAACAAGCCGTCTCCTGGTTGATTCTTTGATTTCTTAGGCAATATTATTCTCTACACCGGCAGTAGCAGTCACTGCATTTGAAGACTGTTCACTTCAGGCTACCCAGTCCAAGTGCCCCAAGCACAAACCTTGCTCACTGCTCAAGGGGCACCTCAAGGGAGGATGCTGTTTTTATCAAGAGTCTAAGAGATACAATGAAAGACCATACTTTAAATATTCACCCCTTACAGAAATGGTCTGAGATTAAAATCTCTCCGATTATGTAAAACATACAGGACAGGACAGACGAGATGGGCAATGTTTGCTACATTTTTGCAGAAACCAGGGGAGGAACCACAAATAAGTGACTGGAGGCTCTGTATGAAAGCTGAAGGAGCTAAATGTCTCCCAGCTCAAAGATATCAAATTTTCACTTTGACAGTTACTTTTCTGCCTTAATGCTGTGTAGTATGAAAGCATAACCATTCAAATAGCAGATTAAATATCTGGGATACTAATTTTCCATTAAGCAGGATAGAGAAATTGAAGTGTCACTGATGCTAGAGTACACACTGCTGTGGAGATGGTAGATAATATGCTCAAACTGCACTGGCAGTTAACAGCTGAGATAAGAAGGATTCTAAACGTATTTGCCAAAATGTACAGTTAATTAAAAATCCAAATCATAAACCAGAAGATTTTCAGAAAGGATGTATACTTCTAGCAAATTAAAAGGAAGCAGAGGATTACATTCTTCTGTAAAGGATGTTCTTTCTACTGAGGAATTAATATACCTGAGGAACACTCACATTCATTCTTCAGGCAGTAAGTATAAGCAAAGCTTCCTGCCAGGATGCTGCAATAAAATAGCGAGCAGCAGGTGAGGTGAGAACAGTAATAAAGGCAACATATCCAGGCTCTGGAAAGATTCTGAGTTTCATTTGAAGTAACAAGTGATCTCTGGAGTGTGCAGTGTATTTCTAGAGGCCTAACCTTTATGTAGGCTGAACTAAACTATTCTCTGAACTAAACTATTCTCTGTTAATGATGGGATTCATCTCTCCTTACTTTAGGTACCTAAAACCTTGGCATCTAGGGTAAACTGCCTTTCTTTCTAGCCAGTCACAAATGATGAATGGATGTACAGAGGGTAAGAGACCCTATCTTAAACACCTCTCAGCATTCAGAGGGAACTTTTCACATTCTCCTACTTCTTTTCCATTGAACAGAGGAGTTTTATATCCTAAAATTGGCATGACATCTGTTAAACTCTGAATTGCTCAAATAGTTGTTAGTGCACATAAACTCCACCTTTAGCCAAAGAGAGTTTGTCCACACCCGCTCACTGACAATGTCAAGCCTGGGATGGGGCAAACTGAACTGCTGCAAAAGGCAGCCAAAACTCTGCCCCAGTGAAATGGGAGCAAAGGCCACAAAGGCTTATTCTGTCTGCTTAGCACAGAAGGAGAAGATGCAGACACTGCAGACGGAAGTAGAGCTTAAGATCACTTTGACGAATGTAAAGAGGTGCTGAAGCAGAAACAGCATGTGGTATCAAGTGAAAAAAAAAAACTGCTTTAGCCAAGTACAGATAAGGACAACTCACAGACTTTTAGACTGCTCCAAAGGCATAGATCAGTGTAGAGTGTTAGACTTTGAGCAGCACTGCTTTCTTCTGTGGACAGCAGGGGCATCTGACTAATACAAGAACGCCTACAGTTCACTCTTGGATACTTTAGAAGCTGTAAGAGGCCTCTTTATTCCTGGAGAGCCTGGGATAACCATTTTAAGAGATGACACACTCATCGTAGACTATGGTCGTGTGAAAGAAACAGCAGATTTCTTCCCTGGAAGAAGTTCTCAGTCAAATGTCCCTTTCACTGACTCCACTATCCAAAACCATTTTAAATGTGCTTGCCAGACTGTGGCCAGCCACCATTCTTAGAAACCTTCCCATTTTCCTAAACCGAGTACTTTCAAGTCACGCCCCTATTTATTGTCTTCCTGTGTGTGGGATCAAATGGATTATCCTCTTGTGACCTCTTCCCAGAGCTGCTCTGGAACAGTCCTGGTTCTGGTCAGGAGACTGAACGGTTTGACCCTCTCAGAATCTGTCAGTAAATCTGTGGAGACAAGAAACAGATCTTTCAAAAGAAGAGTTTAAGCTCTTTGCCAAAGAATACATAACTTAGGAAAACGGGCCCAAAGCACGAAAGAGTGTTATCTAAATATTTCATTACCTCAGTGTAACCACTTTATTCCAAATGAAGAAGAATCCAACTCATTCCTGCCTCTCCTGGAAGA
The DNA here is from genome assembly GCA_035584735.1 of Pseudotriccus pelzelni. Taxonomy (NCBI): domain Eukaryota; kingdom Metazoa; phylum Chordata; class Aves; order Passeriformes; family Tyrannidae; genus Pseudotriccus; species Pseudotriccus pelzelni. The sequence continues at coordinate 12,836,502 of JAWMRA010000009.1, read as the reverse complement.
CACAGCTGCCTTACTGATAGTGCTCTCCCACTCTCCTATGTCTGACTGTTCAACTTGCTGACAAAGCCGTATTTCCTTTAATATAAAGTTTAGGACTGAGGAAAAATAAGCCTAGTCCAGGTAAAGACTATTTTTTTTTTGGTCTGGTGGATGTATGCCACAGGCATTCACTCATTAATTCTTCTGGAGTACAGGGTGAGGAAGATATCAGTGTTATCTAGGACAGATTCTTATCTCTGGCTTTTTCTCAGCTCCTTTGTCTCACAATCTCTCTAATTAACTCTGAGCTGGCTAATAGAAAATTAAGGTATTTTTATTTATCAAAAGTAAGGCTTCCGGCTCTCTTACACTCCTTAAAGCCTTGTTAGAGTTTAGGGGGTATTTAATGAATAATTTATAAATTGAACATTTTACAGATCACAGTTCTCACAGAAGGAGACAAATGTCATACATCCATCATTCACAAGTACACCCTACTGGACAACTGGTTTCTGCCTCAATTTTGGAGTAGTAAACTCATCATTCATTTTCTATTTGCTTGTCTTGGCCAGTGAATTGTATAAGCAAGAAAATGCCATGCAATGAAACCTTTTGCACTGACTATTCTGAGAGCAATTCACAAAAGCCCCTAGTAAGGGGGCTAACTCTCTTACTCCCTAGTAAGAGAGTTCTGGGTGGTCACCGTGGGTGGCAAGTAGGACTGCACAAACGCTGGTCCTACCCTCTGCCCTCCCAGAATAGTAGTGTATAGCCTTCAGACCATACACATGGCTAAATTATTCAGGTCTCATCCTTGGGGGGACAACAGGAGTTGTACCTGTACCCAGAGAGTAAGAAAAGAAAGAGACATTTACTCATCAGCACAATGTCTCAGAAAGTACTTCCATCATTCATACTTTCAAGAAGTAGCACTCAGAGGAAGAGCTCATTGGGCAAAAAAGGGAACTATTAGCAGCTCCCCCATTCCCAGTTTGCCTGCGATGTCTCAGATTGGAATTTGTCGCTCATTTTACACTCACACAGGAGATCAAACAGCTGAAAAAGATGCAAACTGTCAACTACCCTATGTCCTACCTTGAGACAGCTGTCCTTAAAACACCCATGTTAGGTACCTGCTTGCTCCTAAAGACCTTTAAAACTGGGTATTTGATAGCCTCCTCTGATAGCTTATTATAGTGATTTTCACAGAATAACATTTATGTCCTTTACTATTAGGACTAACCTTCACCATGTTAGGTCTGCTCTGCTTATTCTTCAGAGACATGGAGAACCAAGCTTTTCTTTTCTTTTTATAGCAGCTATTTCTTTATGTGCCACCTATTATCATATGCTTACCGACACAGCCAAACACACTCCAGAATCATTTTATTTAGGCTCAGTTAGTCCTCTTCCAACTATTGCTTCCAGGTTGCAACCCCTAAAAGTTTTCACTGCTCTCCTTTGGACTACCTCTGTTTGGTCCACAATTTATTTGAAGTAGCATGTCCAAAACTGGAAACTGCTCAGACCTTCCCGGTGATTAATACAATGTTATTCCTCATGTTTACATCCTAGCTAATGATTTGAAATTTTTGCAAGAGCTCACCAGTTTTTACTTGCCTCCAATTTGTGGTCCACTCAGACCATCATGTACTTTCTACAAAGCTCTCATTGTGCCAGTGCTCTCCTATGTATTTTACATATATTCATGAATCTACTGTGACATTTCTCATTGGGAAGTCCTTTTTGTTTGGTGGCATTTGTAAATTTAAGACTGCTCTCAGGCCCATCAGTTAGGCCATTAATGAAAGCAAGAATAATATCTGATCCAGAACAGAAATCTTTGGACACTCACTCAACATAGATTTTTGTAGTTAACAACTGTTAGCTTGTTGCTCCGTATATCTCTCTGTATATTTTAGTGTCTTTCCAGTAACTGGAAAGTGGGTGTTCTATAAATTCCTCACTTTTCCCACTATTTTTATATAAACACTTCATTTACATTTTCTAATATCTAGGTCACTTGGCTGTCCCTTGGAAGTTCCTACAGATAACTATTAGAGAATTTGAGAGTTCATCAATCAGCCCATTAAGCACCATGGACAAAGTTCACCTGCCTAGCTGGCATGAAAACATCTAAATTTTATACATGCCATGTAAGTTGTTTCTTCCTTATTCTTTCCTGTTGGTGCTGGTATTAGGCCACCTTATTGCCCCTGACCTTTACAGTGAAATCTGGCATAAAAGGCATGACATCAGCCCTTCCCCTGTCACCCTCAAATAGCCTTCCCTCTCTCTTGAACAGCTTCTCTGATTCATATGCTTGCAGTTTGCCTTAGTGAACTGACCTAGTTTCCACTTTGTGCAATCTTCCCTTTTATGTTTCAAGTAAGGGAAGTGCTCCTGATTTAGCCAACTTGGGCTCTTACTGTATTTCCTATCTTTCTTCCTTAACGGGATGATTTGCACTTAGACCAGGCTCCTAACAATCCTATCTCAACTGTACATACAGTAGACATATTTAGACTAATATTATTCCAAATAAGGCCATCAAGGATCACAAAAATCATGTTTGTGCTACCATTACTATTCATTTCAGGCAGTTACTGTACTGCTGCATGAAGAAGAGAGCAATTTCTTTTAGACCAACTATGAAATTGTAAGAATTTTCAGTGCATAATGCAATTAAAGAAAAAAAAACACAAAACTTAAGCTATTAAATAACAGTGATTTTAAGATGAAGAGGGATCAATATATTATCATTATAATCTATAAAGGTTATAGTGAAGGAAGAAGAAGAGAATTAAACCATCTCAACTTTTCAAAACAATCTAAGTAATTTAAGAAGATCTATGTCATTTACCTATGCTCTTATTCTCTAACCAGCTTTGAAAATCCCTACTCTATAATACCAAATTATTAGTACTCTCTGTCTTTAACATTACTGAAATAAAAGCAAAGCTTGTCTGGAATTGGGCTGTATTTATGATGCAAATTAGTAAGTATTTTCTCTCCATAAAAAATACTTCATTTAAAATGTTTAGCAAGTTTACATTCTGGACCACACAAGATAAATGATTCACACAAAATTATACAGAAATCCAGTCAACATATCTTTAGTAAATATGCTTTGAAGTACTTGAAATGAGAGAGCTGACAATTTTTAATTTGCCCCCTCCCTTGAATTCTCAAGAGAATGATACCTGTACTCACCAAGTTTTCCTAAAATATCATTTTCAAAGAGTACACAGGGTACAAATAATTTCGAATACCTTGGTCACAAGTGATTCTTGAAAATGTGCTTTATATTAACAAAAATATTCAGTACTTCAACTATTTAGGGTTCAGGGCCTAAAATTATTTCACCCCACTGACATTCTAGCATCCAGACAGAACTAGACAAGAGAAAAAGCTACAAGTATGAATGACATTTCTTTAAACCACTATATAGGGATTGAAAAGTACGGATTATCTTCATAAGACAAGGTATTGCCTGGTCTATAATTTGCCTATGACCTATTAACAACACAAATATCCATATTTCTCACAGAACTATAATTATAAAACATCTGTTCTTTTAATTATCTGTGTATTCAACTTAACACCGCCTTGGGATGCATCTACTGTCCTCAGCATGCTGTGCCATTCTGCAAATAGCTGGTACATGTGTTTGACGGGCCAATTTGTCCCAAATCTCTCATTCTGTCCTGAAAGAGAAGCAGCACATAACTGCACCTAAGAATCGACTCAGACAGCACCCAAGAATCAACTGTATCACAAAGTCACAGCTTATGTACCTTTTTTTCATTCTTCTGGAGAGATAAGGGGAAGAGGAGGGAAAATTTGACTCTAACACCACAACAGTCTGGTAAGCAGAGGGAATGGCACCATCTCTAACTTTACTTGGTCTTACTTTGTCCTGACAGAGAAAACAGTAGTCAATCTCATATGTTCTCCTTATAATTTGACTAAAAACATAAGAAGGGCAGGAGAAAGAAAAGAAGGGAGCTCATTTATCTCCATGCTGAGTGATGCAGATGAAGGTGCATATTACATTGCACAATTAGCTAAATAGACTGAACAGCAACATGGAAGAAATGGTGTTAAAATTTTAACAATGATGTACCTATTAAAACTAATCTGATGAAAATTTGCTTCATGTTCAAGCTATAAACTATCAAAGGCAGTTAATATTCAGAGACACCAGATATTATACATAATGAAGCTTTTCCATATTATAATCTAAAAATCTGTGTTCTTTGGCAACAGCACAGGGAATGTGACTTTTGCTAGACTGACTGCTGTCATCGGGACAGGAGGCTTAGGGTTGCTCTTTCTCACTCTTCTGACCAGCACTGGTCCAAGGGATGACCCCATGAGAAATAGCACTAAGGGTGGGAGTTACAACAGCAAGAGGTCCACATCTCCACATTGCAAAATCTGGTAGTCCGGTCTTGGCAGTTACCCTATACGAATGTGCTCTTCTCTGTTTCTGGCAAATAAAGAGTGCATAGCTATGCACTGTACTGCAAAGAGAGGAGGAAGAGGGCTTCAGGTGAAGGAGTGCTCCTCAATGAAACCAGTGGCTGTTCCTGTGACTGGGAAACCCAGAGCAATCCCTTCTAGCCCTATTTAATGCTGTGTGCAACATTGGGATGAACTGTTCTAGCTAAGGGTTTTTTAGCCTGGGATGTCACAGGAAATTTTTTGGTGGGCCTCCTAAATACTAGAGAGAGACATAATTTATTTACACAATTCATCACTTTAAACTAGGATTTTTCTTTCTGATTAATTTCATTGATACAAGCAACTTGTATTATTCCCTCATAAAAGTTAATAAAGAGCAACACATGGTACTTGAATTCATGCCACTGGCAATACCACAAAATGTTAATTGAAACAGCAACAACCCACTAGATTATATAGCAATGACTGGCAGACACACTGAATTCCCTAAATTTGGTGAAATAACGTGCCCAGGAATGAAGAAACGGCAAGAAAAAATAAGGCCTGAAGCAGCAGCAGGTAGTTGGCAACGGGATGTTTGCTGATTATTCATGCATTACAGTACATTTATATGGCTCAGCTCTACAGGCCAGAAGAGGCAAAAGCTGGAAATAAATTTGTCCAATTTCTTGCCTCTTCCCACTCATTTATTCTGGAAAAAATATCCATAGATACATCACTTGTGCCGCTCTGTAATGGTGTGGCCTCACCTTGAATATTGTGGCAGTTTTGGGCACCACAATACAGGAAAGATATTAAGCTCTTGGAGAGTGTCCAAAGGAGGGCAATGAAGATGGTGAAGGGTCTTGAGGGAAAGCCATATGAGGAATAGCTGAGGCCACTTGGTCTGTTCAGCCTGGAGAAAAGGAGACTAAGGGGAAACCTTATCACGGTCTACAACCCTCTTGGGAGGGGAAGAAGAGGGGCAGGCACTGATCTCCTCTCTTTGGTGACCAGTGACAGGATGCAAGGGAATGGCCTAAAGTTGTGTCAGGGGAGGTTTAGGTTAGATTTTAGGAAAAGGTTCTTCACTCAGAGGTGGTTGGGTGCTGGAACAGGATCCCCAGGGAAGTGATCACAGCACCAAGACTGACGGAGTTCAAGAAGCGTTTGGATGATACTCTCGAGGACATGGTGTGACTCTTGGGGATGGTTCTGTGCAAGGCTAGGAGTTGGACTCGATGATCCTTGTGCATCCCTTCTAACTTGGCATGTTCTGTGATCACCTGTTCCAGACCTTCTGGCCCTCAAGGCCTTAAAAGATTAGTGGTTATTCAGATCTTCCTAAGCAAATCTTTATGTAACTTGTTTTAAGAGTTAGGTTCTGAAAACTTCACCTGTCAGTATTTGGTAAGGGAACAATCTCTTTGACATTAACAGGAGAAATTCATAAAGCATGCTGCTTCTTGGTGTGAATGAAATCCAGCCCTTGGTTTTTAGAGGCACTTTCATATGGTTTAACCACCTGTTTTGCAGGGGTCAGACCTCACTATTGCTATCCATATGTATTTTAAACTTTACTGAAAAAGGAAATGCATTGTGAATTTGTACGCAAATTCTTGGGAAAAAATTATAAACTATAACTAGTAACTATTACAAACTATAAACTTCTAACTATCATCCTTGTTAATGCCATACCCCGTTTTACAAGCAGAAAAATCCTTCTCCTTGAGTTTATTTGCAAGTTGAAGTCTTCATGGACTGATGATTGCTATAGAACTAGATAAAGGTGACACATTATTTAAAGACAGAAAATCTTTCAAAATTTGCTAGGTACTGTTTCTGATCTTCATTTTTTGATTTATGGCAATAAATTCTGATTGACTGCCTGACTGAGAACTGTCCTGGATAAGGCTTATTTGATATTCTCAATCTTTTCTTCCTGAAGTCCCCAGAAAATAAAGCATTGCCTTCTGCTGTTCTTTTACCAAGCCTCACAACTCCTTGTCTCTATACGGCATGAAAGACTCCAGATATGAAGATAATCAAGACCACATGACTGCAGAGTGAGCCAATTGTATGCGGATCTATGATCCATCACTGTAAGGTTAATGTCTCCTTGTTGAAAGCGTATAATCATTTTGAAGTACCTTCTTTGTTTTGTTTTGTGGTTTTGTGTTTTGGGGTTTGTTTTGTTTTGTTTTCATTTTTGTTTTGTTTTGTTGTGGTTTTTTTTGTTTTTTAAAACATGACAAAAAAAAACCCAGAGCCTAATTTTATGTGCCTGGGAGTAGCTATCTAAGCTTCAGGCAATACAAACGCTGCTATTACTGGGGAGTAAAAGCTCTGCATAATTAACAAACATCATCAGCCTTACAGTTCCTGTAGAATGTAGTAAGTTCCTTGCCTGAAGGCTGCTCTCAGCCTAGTAAGTCTGTTTACCCTGTCCAAGATTAGATTAGTTTAATTATTATGAAAAAGACTGCTAAGATCTTACAGCCTAATTATGCAAATGTTTCTAAATGTTCACAAAAGTAATTTATTTATTTGGAGATAAATGAATCTGTTTTGTCATAAACCAGATTGCAGTCCTGGCAATGTACAAGCAGGGTTATGTGCCCTTAGGCATATCTTTCACCACAAGTATCAGTGGGACCCCTGGATTACAACATTTATAAATACATAAATGTTTTTTAGCAGGTTTTTATTGTTTTTGTAAATTATAGTAATCCCGGAAAGAACTATCATAGGTTTAATACTCACCAACCTTGTTATGAAAACAGGGTTTCTCAGCAGAAGCATTTAAAAGATGCTAACAGCTAAAACATTCCTGGTAGACCTATTAAGATGCACCTGTTTTATTATGGTTTGGAACTGATATGTTCAAAAGAGTTCTCCCCTCCTAGCACAGACTCTTGCTGCTAAAATAACCTGCATCAACATAGTATTATTATTCTAAATAAGGTGGTAGTGTTCTTCTCAAGGCATACAGTGCTAACCTTACCTGGAAACAATCCCTTTTACATTAGGAATTCTGTAGGTTTTCCTCATACACCTCATTACAGCTTAGAGATTTAATTCTTCATCTATTTGTAATTACATGACAACTCATGAAATAGGTGCAGAAAAACTATTCTATATTTAGCTACTGCTCCAGTTTCATTGCTATTATCATGGAGATAACACCTAGGCAGCACACTGCTGGCTTCTGCAAATTCATGCACGTTCGAGGTAGGCTATTTAATACTTAAAATCAGATATTGACCACAAATAACACTGAAAAGCTTAACATGTTGCACAGCTGTGTAAAGTGAAGTGGGATGTAAGCCCAAAAGTAGACTGGCCTTTTCAGAGTTCAAGTTTCTCTTAATGAGACAACTCATCTGCAGAAAAGGGTGATTTTGTGCACTTCAGAGCGTACATCTCCTGATTCCCACTGGCATCAAATTCAGAGGGAACTAAACTACAGGCACCGTTAAAGCACTAAGCATGGCAAGTTTAGCTGGATATTAGTAGCAAAGCAGGTGAAATACAATTCACATCTCTAATAAACTCGGATATTTTGAGGAAAGTTGATTTAAATTATAGCATCAAATTGATGCAGTAACACCTTTCTGCCATTGATGTTTATTTTCTACTTGAGACAGTAGCATGACATTTCACTGGAAAGATACTGCATTAAAATCAATGCAGAGCAACTTCTTGATTTGTTTATAAATTAACCATTCCTTAAATAAGCAAGGCAATAGCTCTATATGGGAATTATACCCACAGTTCTCCTGTGTATTAAATGGAGGATGCGAGCGATGATTTTAACTGGCTGCTATGACATCACCATTATCATGGATATTCAAGACATTAGAAGCTTCGTGCTGTCAGTTAAATGATCACATCTCAAGTGCACCTGCGTTATAATTATTCATTTGGAGCAGGATCATTAACATATTCCTTAAGTCATTTACAGGCAATTTGACTCTACAGTAATGATTTTTTCCCCCTTTGTAACAAATTAATGAGATATATATAAATACGCGAGTACAAATGAAATTCACACAATTCATACCATAATTACTGTATACCAAAGGTCTGTGAAGATTGTCTAACTTGGGGTTTTTTTTTCCTGTGGTAAGCAGATATCCACCACTATATATGATTCTTTCAGAAGAAAGACACCTCTCAATATACTTTTAACAGAAACAAAAAGGATAGAAGTCATCTTAACTGTTGGCATTTGGCAAGTAATACTTCTAGTTCAGGCTAAGGAGTTTAAATGATGAAAGTAGAAGAGATAAGAAACTGGAATTTATTAAATATATCTATTCAATTACATAAACAGACTTACTTGTTCAGTAACCAACGTAATTAACTTGCCACAATTTCAAAAACATACAGTTGTTTCTAGCTAGACAACTTTGAGAATCATACAGTTAATTAGTGTGTACAAATACAGAGGAGCATGTCCATGCACCTGTCAAACATCTTAAGCATTGATAACTCATTTTAGGTTTTTCTGCAGTTTGCATGCTGTAAGAACTTCCCTAGAACCATAAAATCGCTGTCATTAGTGCAAGACAGTGCTGATCTCATCTTGGCTTGCGTATAAAACTCTTTATAGGGGACATTACTTCTGGGGTGAAGGATGCTGTAACACTGTCGGAAAACCGCAGCGCACAATCATTTTGGCCCAAAGAAACCTCTCTCCTGTAACACCCGAGATGCAATAGTTGCCTATTCCACATATCAACATTTCCTCACTCACAAGATTCGGTGGCATGACAAAATGAACAGCAGCATTTACACAGATCATTCCTTTATACTGTTTGCCCTTTCCATGTCATAAGCTGGTATCACTGGATTTAAATCAATTGTTTTATTTTACTGCAAAACAATTCCTTCAGTTATTTGCAAGAGAGAGGCAGCTGGGCAGCATGGCTCAGTGGACTACCCTGTTTAAATTAAGTACTGAGCAGGTCTGCCCTGTCTCCAGCAGTCCTGTTTGTTACACTGGCAACGTGACAGTGAGCAGAAAACCTACAGCAGGCACATGGAGAAGAGACACAGTGAGATGGGAGCTTTTTTAGTTCTAATCCACTCCCTTGAAAATGTTGGTAAAACACATGCAATTTGGGGAGTTTCCTCTCTTACAGATGTTCTTTAGAAGTGACTTGGGAGTATTTGGAGAGAGAGAGTGAGAGAAGAAAGTGTTTGCAGCTTCCCTTCAGTTTCACAGTAGGGTTCTTGCAAATCCCCAGATATGTCCACAGCAAGGACATCACTTCTGCCATGGCTGAGCAACCTCTCTTGGACAAATCTGTAAGAGGAACTAGAAGCTGCCTTGGAGAGAGCAGTTGCATGTGTGCATAGGGAAGCTCCAAGGCAGCAATTTATAACTCAGAGCATTAGACCAAGGCATTCAGGATGACACACATGATCCTGTGTGACTAACACATGCAGAAGGACTCCTAGGTTTGTCTGCAATTAATTTTGTGCTAGATTTCCATTTGGAAATCTTGGCCTTAAGAAGGAAATGGGAAGTTTCCATTCACTTCTGCCACAGTCAGGATATCAGACAGAAATGGTGAGCAAATGGAATGTAAGAAACTTAGTTACATGGTGCCACCACCCCTGAGCTTTGGTGATCTATTTCTCTAATTAACCTGGGAAAATTAAAGCACCCTTTATGGAATAAGAGCATTATAAAAGTGATAGTTAGCTATTCCCTAGCCAAGCAAGCTCGGATGGGTTCCTCACAGAATTTATCCTGCACTCACAATGACAGCAGACTTTAAAACAGTTCACAAAAGAAAGCATTTGTTATTCTTCATTGTTATTATTATTGTTATCCCACCCAGTGATGGAAAGCATCAGTGTCATGGTAGAAAGCCAAAGGAGAAATCCATGCATACATCCTCCTACATACATATAGCCTCCTTCTCCAGCACTTGATACAGCTGGGCTATCTGAGCTTGAGATAAACAGCATGCCTTCTGCCTGCAATTTCTTGGTGCCCTGATTCTTCCCACGGTCTGCACCGTACGTCCTCTCTCTCTCTTCCCTTCCCTACTACATCTCTCAAAACTCCCTTTCTCTCCCCTCAGGACAGAAGAATAGAAATTCTCTGTAGCCATCAAGTGAGCCCTGGAAAAAGTAAACCATCCTACTCTGGACTGTTACTGTGACAATTTAAAGCTGTGCATCTGAAGTTATCTTACCTGCGCCAGCACTTTCTTTCTCCCTCTTCTAGCTTTAAAGACCATTTTAAAGACTTCCTTGACATAAAGCTGCATTCACTCAGGCAGCAATGAACAAGTTTGAAGAAACCCACAATACCCATCAGAATAATGCAGAGCACTCATCATGACTCATTCTTACTTTCTCTGTATTCACTGAAAGCAGTTTTACATTTGTGAACTGCATGATACCACTGAACAGTATCTGAGTGCCTTCTCTGGGTGACAAAACTTACCACTGCCAATTTGTTGGACTTTATTCAGAGCCATCCAGTTCCTTCCCCCTGGCCCACCCAGCACCAGTCACCACCCCTGCCTCAGCCTCCAGACAGCGGGCACCCTCCCAGGTACCCTTTTCAACCTCCCTGGGTCCCCTTAGCCACAGCCACTGGCTCAATAGAGCATCATGGACTTGCAGTCCCTTTTTAACATGGTAAAAGGGAGGGAGCTGAACTATATTGGTTCTGAATTGCTCTGTTATTCACGTACAAGTAAGACAAAGACTCATTTCCCCCCATCTTTGCTATAGTTCTGCTTGGATCATCCACTAGCGTGTAACTGAAAATATATGCCCCAGTAAACCAGTTATCTTTAAGACATTAACATTTACCAGCAGTTCAGGCACCTTAACATCTGACAAAAACTAAGGAAATATTATGGCATCTGTATATCGCACAGGCAGATAATCAAACTTAAATCAAATGTTCCATTGTTTTGCACCTCTGATTATTCCAGTAAAAAACAAAATAAGGAAAAGGCAGGTTATGCAGTACTTTACTCTGAGAATAGATTTATAGCATCTTACTGAGGCTTTTTCTATCACTCATTACTCATGTATCCAGAAACAACGTTTTGCTTATGAGAACAATAGCCTGTAAATTTTAGAATCTGAAATATTCATGAGAAATAGGCAATGACATTTACAGCTTAACACACACATATTTTGTGTTTTTAATGAAAGATCAGAAAAAGGCAGAGTGCAGTATAGCATTATCCTTTGGTTTTGATTATTCTGAAAGTCAGCCTACGTGGAAAAACAGCTAGGAGAGTTGGGGTGTTTCCAGTTACAGCAATCACTGTCTGGGAGAGGATCTGTGGCTAAAGGACAGGGAGCCCTTTAGTATTGCTCAGTAACTGCTACAGAGCAGTACCTCATCAAGTTGAAGAGAATGTTGTTTCCTGGAGGAGTGCTACAGATGCAGCAGGTCTGCTCGGGGCTGACTCATCAATTATTTATGATGACTTATTTATGATGATTTTATGAGGACTTGGACACAGGATGTGAAGGTATATAAGATATATACCTTATATATCTTATATATACCTGTAAGGGTAACCCCAGGCACCAGGCTGTGGCTAAAGCTTTAAAGAAAATTTGGCAGTCAAGAACATTGCAGTACAACTGGCCAAGAAGGTCAAAACAGAAACCCATTTTGCTGCTTTTTATGACAACACCTTTTGCATGTGCGTTAAACCCCCTGGTTGTGTTGGCCCCCTGTGCTTCATAGCCTGCCTGGCCCCTCTGTGGGGCCCTCCAGCCATGCCTGTGAGAATTCTATCACTTAGAGCAAGGGAGTTACCTCTGGGGCAGACAGATAAAGAGACCATCACCTGAATGAAAAACTAATTTCTTCCCAGCTTAGTGTTTCCCTGGCAGCAAAGGTTTCCTTGAGTGGACATTAAGCTCTTTCCCTCCTCACTAATTTTTCTGAAGCTCTTCTACATTTACAATACCTTACATACCTTACAAGGTAAAAAGTATATAAGTTATATATAGGTGTATATATAGCTATGTATGGTATATATAAAGTACCTAAGTAAGGTTGACAATTATACTGAACTGGGAGGAGTTGTTGACTTCCTTGAAGCCAAAGAGGCCCTGCAGAGAGATGTTGATGACTTAGAGGGCTGGGCAATCGCTAATTGTATGAAATTTAACAAAGACAAGTGACAGATTCTGCACGTGGGATGGGGCAAACCTGGATGTATAGACAGACTGGGGAACGAGAGGCTGGAGAGCAGCCCTGCAGGAAGGAATCTGGAGGTCCTGATCAATGGCAAGTTGAATATGAGTCAGCAGTGCCCTGGCAGCCAGGAGAGCCAACCGTATCCTGGAGGGCATCAGGCACAGCATCGCCAGACGGTCAAGGAAGGTGATTGCACAAAGCCTGTCTAACTTCAAGAAGCATTTGGACAACACTCTCTGGCACATGGTGTAATTCTTGGGGCTGTCCTGCACAGGGTAAGGAGCTGGAATTTGATGATCTTTGTGGGTCCCTTACAGCACAGAATATTCCATAATTCTATGGTTCTATCATATATTGGTAACATAAACCTCCTTTCCATTTGGTATGTTTTTGGGTTCATTCAGTTTGGCTTTCCTAAGAAAGGAAAATGTTATATCATCTTGGAGAGAAAGTTTCTTTTCACTGAATGGCTAATCTGTGTTTTGAGATAGAACAGTTGTAGGTTGCCAATGTTATGGCTGATTTCATTTTAAAATCACCATTATCACATTGTTACAGATTTGCAAGCTCTATGCAACAACTGTTCAGTTGATTATTTCAGATTTCATACTTCACGAACATGTATTTTTTCTAATAATTATAAACACTTCATGAAATTCAGTCTAGTTTTCTAAACCTTGAATGTGGCACATCATAGAGATACACCTTGTATTAAAAATTGACTTTGAATCGCATATTTCAAACATTAAAATAAAACAAAGACTGCCGATGGGGAAAACCAAAACAGATCAAGACCCTTCCCAGATTTCACAAAATATTCTGAGTTGGAAGGGATCCACAAGGATAATCAAGTTCAACTCTTAAGTGAATGGCCCATGTGGGCATGAAACCATGACCTTGGTGTTATTAGCAGCACCCTCTAAGCAACTGAGCCCCAAGTACTATGATGTTCACTTCCTCATCAAAATTAAAGGTATGCTGTGCTTCTGGGTGAAAAAAAAAATAAATTCTCTAAATGTATATTTATTTTTGATCTATCAAAAGATGCATCAGACTGGATTAAATTTGATCTTCTCTATTTCATAGCTCATGAATCCTTTGCAAAATAAGGCATAAACCAAGGCTAAGTTTCCCATTGGTAAAGAAGTCAAGCATGATGGAAGGGACTGACATTTTTGATTAACAGGGATTTCAATACTCTCAGAGCATGTGCTGACTATAGCATTAAAGGTATTAGATAGTCTTGTGCTAATCACTGACCCTTACCTCATACAGGGGTTGAAAAGTGTAACTCATGCCCTTAACTCAGGAGGGGAAGCTGGAATGCTAAGCACCATTTTCATTTTCCCTTTATCGAGATCTCAGGCCTTTCTAGACTCGCATAATTTCCTCTTACCAGAAAGATGCCCTCTGCTCTTTTTCTTCTGCTTAAAGCAGGAGCCCCTCTCTGCTACACAGAAGATCTTGACACTCTGCTTTCACATGGTTTGCAGCTTCATTACAAGCATTTTGCACATCTCAGGCTGGAACCTGTAGATGAGAACAGCTTTTTAATGTTTGCTGTAGTCTGTAAGAATTGTGCAATTATTCAACTGAAAGCAGTAAGGATGGAGGGAAAAATATTATTTTCAACTCTACTTCCACTGCACATTTCCAAGACGAGGCAGTGAAGCTTCATTTGCAGTCTGTTACAAAGCAAATCAAGATATATATTTAATATCTAAATTGTGCACAGAAGCAATATGGAAAGAAGAGAAGAAACTGCTGATTATGTAGTTCAAGACGGGGCAAAAAACATGCTGTTCAAACATATCAAATGCCAGCAGGCAAATGCTGGAATAATATAATTCCCTGCTCACTTAACTTGCCTTTGTACGGAAACAAACACATCTGTAGAAATATTATAGGACACTCACTTGTAATTGAGGTTTCTCATTGCAAAAGTATGGTCTACAAAATTAAGAGCTTCTGAAGTGCCTGGCACCTAAAACTGGAAGATATTAAAGTGATCTTCCACAAGATGGCTCTCTCTCTCTATTCCTATTACTGACTCAAATCTATGGAGAGGGAACATAAATAATGCTCAGGACAAAAATGCAATTACAGTTTGGAGGAGTAAGAGTGCCTCCACATGGGAACAGAGATGCTTCACTGAATTAGGGCAACCTGTGTGACAGTGGAGGAAAACACACCATCCATTTTCTGCCAACTGTAAAGGGACCAGAGGGTTTCACAGGGTGTTTTGAAATTATGTCTTTTCAAATGCAGGTGTTTGCTCCACTTGCACACCAAGCTGGTAGATTCCAACGCAGTTTCATTTCACCAGCCACATTCCTAAGGGGCAGTGCCTAAACTAATATACCCTGCCTTTCAGGGCTAACAGAAATGCTCAGCTTCAGGACTCAGTTTAACAGATAGCTTCTGGTCTGCTGTATGCATGGGCAGCAAAGTATCTTTGCAAATATAAATTCATTTGTATTTGCACCTTTATATATATATTTTTTTTTACGTAATTTTTATTTATCTCTTATATGGCTGCTATGGAAAAATATCTTTGTGACATCTGAAAGTATGTGATTTTGAGTCGCTTTAAAACCTATTGGACATGCAGAATCCTTTTACCTGTATTTATCATAGACCATTATGTATCTTTACCTTATTTTCAGTGAATTGCACTTTACTGTACGTTGTACTGTTGAATGTGCTTACCAGAGCCTTGGGAATCAGACTTATGCTTTGGAACGAGTGTTACAGATTTATTTATGAAGTGTTCATTTGCATCTACAGAAAATTCTCTCAGAAATAAAGTATCACAACATCCTAAACTACATTTTTCTGAAAGAGAAATGCTAAGATCTTGCCTTATTCCACCAACCGCTTTATACCAACTGATGATTTGTCTATATAGGTATTATAAAATATACATTCCTTCTATGCTCAGGATTTGAAGTAGCTCATCTTTAAGCAATTCCATTAGGTGGATTTAGGACAGTTGTGTTACCAAATAACTGCCCTACTGAGCAAGAGAGAAACAAATCAACATCGAAATAGGACAGTGGCAACATTTTTCACACTGTTGCTTCCCTCATCTTCAAACTATACTGGGACAGAGGTAGAAACATGAAGAAACTCCCTTGCCCCCAACTTCTCTTTGCTGCAGAAAGTGGGAAAGGCTGTGAGGGAAACCTCCAGTTCTGAGGGATTCCTGGCATAGTTTGGAGCTGGTGCCCTACTGCAGGTAAGTGTGAGCTTCCTAAAGTATACTGTGGGAAAGAGCTGGGACAGCAGCTTACCACATGGTTTATCTGAGGCAGCCTACAGCTTCAGGCTACCTCAGTTCTACCACAGCAGAAAGTACATCACTGGCAGCTGCAGTAGGGCAGCTGGGACACTGAAATTACAGGATAATTTACTCTCACATGCCCATGCTCATTGCTTCTGGAATATAACATCCTCAGCTGGCCCCATTTTGACAGATGATACGTGCAGTGTGGTAGGCAGGGACCTTCTTTCTTCTCACATCGCTGTTATATTGTCTCTACAGAGCTATAAGAAAGTATCCAAAGTGTAGACCCACATTTGGCTTGATAACAGCCAGCAGAGAGTTCTCTTACCACAGGAGGACTCCTCAGTGAGCATTTGCAGCTAGATTACATCTCTTCTTCATAGTCTGAGCAGAGGAAACTGCTAACAGGGTCCCCAAAGAATACGGTCTATTAAATTAGAAAAACCAGGATTAGGTTTAAAGTCTAAAAGGAATGAAAAAACAGTGTTTTCTGCACATTACAAATGAATATTATTTTTATGCACCTAGAATTGACTATTGACCACCTGCTTCTTACCATACACACTGTGCCCCACCTCATCATTCAGCTTCTCTTGCATGCACACAATGCCCTTTCCCAGCATTGTAATGGTTGCCATTGTATCATTTTCCTTGCAAGGGAAAATTTCCATTTCATCTCACCCACACTAAGAAAATCACATTTTGGTCCACATTACAAGATGATGGAGAAACCTGAGCTCTAAGAGCTGCTGCCTTTCTGCCCAAGTTGCTACCAGTCACAAGGAGGGCATGCAACCAAGAGACACAAAAACTGAGAGAAATGCCCAAAATCCTATCCTTGCTTCTGATACCACTTACACTGACTTTCCTCTGAAGAAATTCCATTGTTTTGTGAGTGGTTACAATAATGCACCCAGCAGAACACAGTCACATAGGCACACAATGGCATCACATGAAGAAAGAGAACTCTTTTTTCTTCAAAGTTTTCTTCAGTCCTGGCAAGATGTGCCAGCCATTAGTTTCACTTGCTTCTTTGTAACCACTTCCCCACTTCCCTAGCACATAAGACAGAGTTTGCCCCCAGTGCTATCTCACAGCTCAGGCACTGACCATCTCCTTTGAAACACTGGACTCCTCCTCAAAAAACATTACTGCTTTCTGTTCATCCACATAGGTAGCTGCACTGGTGAACGAAGTTTAATTATGACTTGGCAAGATCTACACTGTAAAGGAGCAGCTTCTGCTGTTGGGACAGGAAAAAAAGATGGTTGTAATTTAAAATGAATATAAAGGTTTGACTGGCAGCAATCTGGCTTGGCTCCACAGTGTCAAAAAGTAAGGAATATTTTTTGAAAGAAAGGCAGGGATATATCCCTCACATGCTCTCAATCTGTGTTAATTAAAAGTTATTTAATTTTACTGTCAGTGAAGCTTAGGCATATTACTGAGATTTCCAAGATCCAATTCTGATGACATACTGATTTGAATCAGTACAAGGCAATAATCTTATTTTATAGAACCAAACACAAGGTATTCTGAAAAGAAAAGGAAAAATAAACTAACATTTTTGCTTGCAGCCTTGTAATTTCCCTGAACCATGCTGTGCTGTTGACTTTTAAGCAAAAATCTTTATTGAAATTCACTAGAAGTTCTATTTAAGAACTGGTGGCAAGATATGGGCCATTGACTTCAGTACAATTACTCCAAGTTTTACTGCGGAAGTCTGAGACTCAAGTCCCGAGTATTTCATATAAGCCTGGGCATGTTTAAGATGTGTCATACCAGTAAGAGA
This sequence comes from Pseudotriccus pelzelni, assembly GCA_035584735.1. Taxonomy (NCBI): domain Eukaryota; kingdom Metazoa; phylum Chordata; class Aves; order Passeriformes; family Tyrannidae; genus Pseudotriccus; species Pseudotriccus pelzelni. The sequence continues at coordinate 12,818,802 of JAWMRA010000009.1, read as the reverse complement.
CACTGAACTGATGAAAAATATATATGGGAGTCCTGTGGAACCTGGTTGGACCCCTCTTGGATTTTGTTTCTGTAGGTTTAATTTAAACTCAAAGATAGACTCAAAATAAAGGCAGTTCATTTTCCTCATATATAAAACTTCACGTGAAAATTGCTGTCATTGTATTACAGATTACTTTATACCTCTTTTATTTTTATGACATTTTGGAAGAATGTCTGCCTCTTTGTTACTGTCAAAATTCTTTAAGAAAACACATTAAAATCCAAATAAGGTCACAGAAATGTAAATAGAAATGGTTAATTTTCCTCTACTGGGATTTTTCAATATTTTGGGAATATTTTATGTCCCCAGAGACCCAAAAGGCAAGTCATTTGAAAAGCAGTGTGTATGCAGGAAATCATCAGAATGCTCTGTGGGACCAATCTGAGCCCTTCAAAATTCACTGGAGTCTGTCTACTGACTTCAGAGAGTTTCAGCGATAGTCTCCCATGCACATTTTCTAAATCTAAAGAATCATTAGGCTTTCCAAACCCCCTGTTATTGCCTCCATTTTAACAGATTCAAGAGACCCTGAGAACAACATACCACAGAAGGCTGATGCTGTACTGCCCCATGGACTGTTCGATCCTATTTTCTTTCCACGCTGCTGACCATGAGAGCTGCCATACATATGCACTGCAGCAACCGGAATAGACTGCAGAAAAAAAGGCAGAAAGCATTAAGTAGAAGTACTGTGTGGTCTGAAAACTGATCTATTTTTTTTCAGCTGCTGATTAACTTCAGTTTACAATTACATGGGCACATATAAACGCTGGAGAAACTCCTTCCCTGCATAGAAAAAAAGCCACATAAATTGCTTAATATATTAGTGACTCCTACAGACATTCAGCAAATGCAGTTTTGTTCACAAGGTCTTCTAAAGAAAGGATGCATTGTGAAAACTTGTACAAATATTCATGAATATTACAACTGATCAAAAGTGGTTTACCAAGCTGTATTTAGAGTGGCCAAACATCCTTCTCAGCTTAGACAAGGGAACCTCACACTGGGGAGCAGGACCAAGAGGACAAAAATCACCCTTGGGTGCAGCAGCAAAGGTAGGGGAACGCAGTCTGGAAGAATGAAGCTCATGCCCACTGCTGGAAGCTGAGCTCACTGCCTGCACAGCTGAGGTGTTCTGAGAACTCTCTTCCCAGGTGCTGTGTACAGCAAACAACTACTCTTACCCAAGAAACACAGCCTGAGCTGTTGACTTACAGCAAGATCAATTTATGTGGTTTGAAGACTGAACCTGAGTGTTCTAATCTCACCATTAAATATCTGGAAAGCTTTTATCTGTATACCTGTAGTGTACACTTTTAACACGCAGAAGAAACTTTCTCATTTGAAATACAGAAATCAGCTTAGATCTCAGTCAAACTATTTACATTTTCTCATCTAGCTCTAGGTCTGAATTCCCCACTCCTTATCTAATCCTTTCTATTTTGTATCTATTTAAGAATTACATATTTGCTCACTCACCCAAGTCCATTTTTTCCTATGAGGAAACTATAACACTTGTGAGAGGCATGAAAAACTTCCCAAAGTGCTTGGAATTCCTGTAAATTATTTCTTTCTGGAATGTGGATGGAAGAAGCTGGCTTCAACTCTTTATACAAAAGACTGACAATCTTCTTAACAAATATCTCCAAGCTATAGCAGCTAAGATATATTTATGTGTGAGATGGCTCAGAATAATCAATTATGTTTGCTAAGGTTCCACTAAAGAAACTGCAACTTCAATCTTTTTTTCTATTCCCTTACTGTTTTCTTGCATAATATTTTTTTGCTTATCATTGCCTATTTTCATGCAGAGCATGTTTGCTTATTTGCTATGGTCAGTAGACACTTTATTTTAATTACTTCAAAGGTAAATGTATTTGAAGACGCTTGGCTCTCATTCCAGGCAAGAAAAACAATTAATATAATGGTTTTAGAACTGCATAGGAAAAAAATATCAAAAATATGAGCTGCCAACACCCAAAACCCCCACATACATTAATAAATATACTGTTTATTTTGCCTTTGCCTTCACCTTTTTCTAACTAACATAGTACTGGCAAGTTAACTTATGCTACCTCAATCTTATCAAAGGTTACTGTGCAGTTATTTATCAACTGCAAATACAACATCATTATGCAGTAACCATCCAATTAACTTCTATGGTAAATGCACATCACTCTTGCACTTCCTGCTCCAATACACATTTAGAATTAAATTTCTTTTTTTACTGTATATATGTGTGATACTGCAGCACTTAAAAGGCTGTTTAGAGATCAGAATCCCACCATTACTGACACTGTTCAAATAATCAAATAGAATGCCCACAAACCTTTAAGGAAGTGCTGTTGATATGTGAGAGATACATTTTTTGTGAAACAAATGGCAGAGAACCCCTTGTACTGTAGACTTCTCCTGCCTATTCCAAGACGGACAACAGGAACTAGGTCATAAGCCAGCATCAGTCACTCTAATTTCAATCAAATCCATAGAGTATCATAAACCCACAAGAACACTATCTCTCCTTCCATAACATATGATGCACATTTAAAAATATATATAAAAATTAGAAATTCAAGATGCGAAGTATTAGGATGCTGATATAGTCTATCCATATAGGTACTGATGCCATTCTATTTTGATGGATGCAAAATTCACTAATCGTCCAAACCAACTGATACAGATGTTTTACATGAAACTCAATCAATAGCATCAAGGCACTACACAGCTGAACCACTTCTGAGTGTTTCCACCTTCAAAGAGGCACCAGCTCCTGACCAGCAGCACACAGACCATGTTCTCCACAGCCTGCTGGTAGACCCCAGGGCCAGCACTCAGAGCTGCACAACGGTGCTATACAATGCAAGCATTCCATAGGCAAAGCCCGTATTCCAAAGGCAATTCAAGCACAGAAACTTTGTTATTCAGCCTTCTTAATATCTTTTTATCATGTAAATGTGAATAAACAGGAAGGAAATTTCTTTCCAGACATACGTCAAAGAGAATAATTTTAGAGAAATGTAAGAAAGATGTAACAGGGTCCCTCCTGATGATTTACAGCTAAAAGGACTGTCTTGAAATCCAGCATAGACAAGTCTGTTTCTTCCCTTAAAACCACTTCTGGGAATACATTTACTGCCCTCATCCTCTTTCAGATTCCCCAGTCTCTTCAAGGGCTTGTAAAAAGAATTACTTGGCAAATAGGATTTAATTGCATTAAAGAGCAAATTAATCTTTTCCCCCTAGATATCCTACATTGTCTCACTACACCAGAAAACAGCCACGCTCTGACTGGAGCTTCATTGCAAAAAGTTATTCCAGAATATTTGCCTCTGTCCAAAAGGTAAGAATAACGGACGTAATTTAAATATGCTTGAGCACAGGAACAAACGCCTAAGCTCTGTTACATTCTTTGTCAAAACCCATTCTTTCAGAAAATCATTTTCTTTACCCATTGGACAACAAAATGCATTGTCAAGAAATTTTATAGCAATAATTATAAAAGATGTCCATTTGAACCCATTGAGGTCTTACTGATTTTATAATACCCAGCAGACCTCCCTGCAGGAGAACACTATATTTATGTTAGCAATATATGCGAGAATTGAGATCATAAAATTAAATGACCACATAGAACTGTCATTTATATGATGAGCGCCTACATGTGTGAAGGCTGGTTTATCTTGCAAGATAGGGTAGTACTAAATGGTCCACTCTCAGTGAATGTTTTTAATCACGCATTTCTTCACTGTTTCTGCAATATTACACTTGAAGGACTGGTGAGCAGTTCACTATGAAATGTTAAATGGCTACTGGCAGTACAAGCCCGATGGAAGTGCTCACTAAAATAGAAGTACAGTACATATTGTATGCAATTGTTTTATGAGAGACATTATGGTTACTAGAATAACATTTCACCATTACCAACCGCTGAGAGAAAAGTCATTAAGATATTTGGCAAGCCAGTGTAATTTTTCAGCAGAACTACAGTATAAGACCTCCGAATAGCTTCTGTACAAAAAGGCTAGTTGTCTCAAGAAAACAAGTCTTTGGTGTCATTTTATTCATAGGGGTTTATTTTCAGATTCCAATGAGAAAGTTATTGCTGCTGGAGAGTGAACAATTGAGCCTTAACCCTTATTATAACAGTGCAATTTCAGAACCACTGCAATAAATCTTGCAGCAGTGTTTCCATTAAAAATCTCTTTTCTAAAGAGATTTTATGGTGTGCAGTTTCATTCAGACACTTTTATGAGAGATTTCTTTAAACTATGACTTTAAAACTAGAGAGAGATTAAGCACGTGTTTAAGCATTATTAAATACTGAGATGGAAATAAACAAAACCCAAGTCAGTGTTGCCACCTCAGCCTATTCCCATGGTTTGGAAAATACTGCAGCAACAGAAAATTTGTGCCCTCCACAAAAATAGTGGGGTCTGTGCTGAAGAGAGTACCCCTTACCACCATCAGTGGAGCAGCAACTGCCCATTTTTCATATTGCCATTAACATATTAAGACTGACTCACAAACACACAGATGTCATTCCACCTTCATTGTTTTCCAGTAAATATGCTTTCCCTCTTCCTAGATCTGTACTTTAATGATGTGAGGAGTCATCGCAGCTTCAAGGTGCAAACACTTTCAACAGAAACAGCCACTATGCATCACCTAACTAAATCCTTTTCTCTGTAACAAGAACAGTAATGACCTATTACAGTATTATCACAAGGTAACAAAACATAAGTAACAAGGCCCACTGCAACCAAACACTTCTAGTTGTCAAAGTTTCCAATGGAAACAATGACTTCTGGTTAACGTGAGCTGACAGGAGATCTCATGAAAGCCCTGTAAACGAGGCAGGCCAGCATTAAACAAGCTGCTATTTTAATCCTGCTTCTTTCTACAAGCTGGACCATGACAATCTCAAAATGGCAAGTCCTTTCAATAGGATTGGATATCTGTCTGGTTTGGAAGAAGGCAGTTCTGGTATTTGACTTCTTTTCATTTGGTGTTGTATAATTTCCACAAACATATTTAACAGAAATTAAAGTATATCAGCTGAATACAAGCTCAAGGAAACAGTTACCAAGTGGTAAGTGTGAGTGAATAGAAGCTCCATCAAATGCAATGCAAATATTTGATATAATACTGGAAAGGAATTATGATGAGGAACATTTTGTCTTCAAAACTTTGTACAAACATCCCTGTCCTGCAGAGTCTATAGAAGAATGCAGTTTTCCATGAAATTCGGTTTTCCAGTCATTCATTGCTATCCCCCAAGTTCAGAGAGCTCTATTCTAAAAAAGATCATTTTAATTTGAAATCTCTCAATATTCTGAATAATATTACAGTATGGTTGGTCCTATATCTGTAACTTTCAGTAACAGCTAAACAACTAACTACAAAAACTGAAATTACATGGAAACTTGGTTACCTACTTGCTTGTATCTCTCAGATGATTACTCTGATTCATAGCCCTTCACTCCTCTGTAAGGTTTCATGACATACTCTAAAGGGCAGCATCTCCCGGAAGTTCTCTGTTTGAAACTAACAGTTTGGAAGAACTAGAACAAGGTAGAATGAAAAATCCTACCTTACTTGATAACTGCCAGGAGTAACCCCAAAAGGAAAAGATCTAACACAGAAAGTTATGGTGGAAATTAACTTATTCTCTAGTAAAACCACAGGAATGCCAGTAGAATTGAAACTTCTGGACAAAGTCATCCTGTTCAGAAAGACAGGTCTCCCATTCATACCATAACTTTCTAAGCTTGCATCATTATATTGCTGATTTTGCAAACAATTTACACATATGCTTGATTCTGCCATTCTGAGTAATTCTTATGGGCCTTCCCCTGGCAAAGAAATAACTCGCAAAAGTGTCCACTCACTTGAAGAGGTGCTTAAGTCACTCTCAGTTTTCATACTCACATCTCCCACTGCTGTCTGCACTGCTCAGAATTCCCAAGTGATTTGCGATCAACTGTAGCTCACCCATGCATTTGAATCTACAGGAGGTACTGATAGCAGACCAAAAATTTTAGAAATACGGGCCTAGACTTTTAGAGCCACAACAGAATATAAAAGAAATTTAAGACTGGAAAGATTAAAATATTTTGTAGAACTTAACATCTAAACTCCACAACTCTAATGTTACTAACATAGGTTTGTTTAAAAAATAAGGTATTAAAAAAGTAAACTTCTTTTTCTTACACAAATAATGGCCAATAACTCAGAATAACTGCAATTATATCAGTAAATTGTGTCTTGCTCATCAGAAAACTTATTTTGAGAACTTCAAATTGAAAATTAGCCACAACTGTATACACAGAGATATCAATCTGTCTTTAATTCTCACAATCTTTTGAATTTCAAAAAGTTCATAACTGTATTTACTAATGACGTATTTTTACTTTCCTGTTTCCTAACTTAGTGAGTTTGATTGTGTTAGAACCAGACAATCAAATCAGACATATATCCATGCACTGAAAAAAAGTCTTTTCCCTTTAGTCTTAACAATGAATAAATTTTGGTTTTATTTTAAAATTCAGTTATCAACATTTTTCCTCAGGAAAACACTCATCATCTTTCTTAAGACTTTTCAGAATAATTGTGAACACACACACTGATAAACATCAACAAATGTTTTGTCTTTAAAGCTCATCTGTTGTGCCAGAAGGGTGTATTCTTTGTCATTTTTAATTTAGAATGCTAATTTTACAGAATGTGAGAATTCAGATAGCTCTTCACAGGCTCTATTCCCATTGGATTTCTCTCTGAAATGTTAATAACATTAACAGTCTTACTATTAATTTAATTTGATTTTTTACTGTTTTTTGGGGGGGGCTCCACAACAAAATAAAAAAATCCTTAAACTTTCAAGAATTTTTTAAAAAGTTTCTAAAACTTTCCTCATTAAAATGAAAATGTAAGCAACTCAACGCCTTACTAGGACTTCTAAAAATTCACCATCAATCTTACTTAGAAAAAATTCCAAAATGATGCCCAAAACATAATGCATTACATAAAGTAATTAAACTTAAAACACAAGTCGTTCCATTAACTGTTCCTCTGGCTGTAGAACTACTCATTTTATGCAACTTACAATAGAAGTGACCCAATTACTTATGCTTTCAGAGCTTAAAAAATTTCAAATGAAATGTGAAAGAAAACAGTGTTGGCTGTTACACCATTTACAAAGTTTCCCTCAAAAAATACTCTTTTCATAGCTCTAAAATCTTGAATAGTTCCCCAGACTGACCACACAAATCTGCTGCCTCATTTTCACAAGAGCAGTTCTTAGTATCATTATAATACTGAATAGCAATAGTTCCAAAAGACTTTAAGAAAATACACACTTCAGCCCAAAAGTTGAGCTGGGATAATATGATGAGTAAACAGGATTACTTGTTTAAGTAGTCAAAGTTTTCCAGGCATGCAAACCCTAAGGAAAACTTAATTAAAGTCAATAAAGAGGAAGGAAAAGCACAGAAAAATGAAGTAATTAAATTGTGCAAAGCAAAATATGAACTGATCAGTTATCTGTGCCTGCCTGTGGGATAGTTTTGCAAACGTAAGCCTTCAGCCTGCAGCTGGAATGGATTCTGAGTTTTGTTTGTTTATCATGTACAGATCCACCAAAATCAAACATTATGCTGGATTTATGGTGCTAAAAAAACTGATACAGAATTTTGCCCATTTGAACAAAACAGTGATTGCTGCCCTACCCTTTTGAAGACTTAAAAGAAAATATTAATCTTCCCCAGATTCATTTCACTATTTTGGCAGTCTATTTAAGTATTCCATTTTTGCAGAATTTAGCAATTATGAAGATCTAGAACCCAATTCTCTTCTCTGCTACAGGACTGTAATGCTGATAAAACTGCCTATAAGTCCTCTGATAGTCAGTGAATATTTACTGATAAATAGCAGGCAGTAATCAGGTTCTCGACTTCTCAACTCATTATTTTCTTGTTATATATCTTCTTCACATTATGTACTTTGGAGCATTACTCAGTCCACATTCACAAGCTTTCAGCTATTGTCAGGTATTTATCAACCACCTAGGAAAGAATCTAAGCACTTTTTTGACACAAACTCATTTATTCTAAGATTTCTGTAAAAATGGGAGAAAGATGCATTTAAAAATACTGGGAAAGAGAGGCAGAGATGCTCAAAATTTTATATACAACCTGCAACAGCAGCAGCCTCTCCTCCTTACCAGTGTCTTTCTTTAGACACCAAATCAGCAGCATCTTTCCTTTGGAAACTACACGGCATCCACAGGGCTGTGTAAATTTCACAGCCTTTTACCATCTCAGACACCCAGTTCTTTGATACAGGGAAAATGAAATATCTTTCAATGGTGTATTGCTGTAGCATTCCCGTTGTGAACTTAACCACTTGCTTCAACTTTGTTATTAATTTTATTGCTGACTCCCAAAAGGCGAAAAGTTTGCATTCCCATTGCCTCAGCAGCATCCCAGAGTACTTTGCCTAGACTGGTTCACCATTAATCCTTGGGCCACAACCAAGGTCAAAAAGTGCTGTTCAGGATGCCAAAATACCAAAGTATCTGGATTTTAACAGATTTGTTCGACCGCATTCGCAGCGTTAGTCAGGATGCAGTCAGTGTGTGCATCAGGCTCACATTTGATGCAACAACACATCACCTAAGTTTGAAGCATTTAAATTTAGTTTAAACTCCAGCAAACTGCTGCATATCCCAGAGAAACAAATCTGTCATGGCAGAACAGCAACTCTCTGGTATCTCAGGGGAGTTTCAAGCACAACTCCCTCTTCAAAGGAACTGTTTGGGGTGAGGAAGGAGTTTCTTTTGTCAGACAACTGATGTGGCAATAAGCATGCAGTCATGACTATCACCATCCAGTTTTTTAATTAAGCAGAATAAGGATGGGAACTTACAAACCCTGAAATAACAAAAAATAATCAGGAGTTTTTGCATATAGGTGGCTAAAAGATCTCAAATTCTCAAACTGAAGGAAAAACTTCATATTATCTTTAGAAGATAGCCCATAGAGTTTTACAGAGCAAGATACCTCACAGAGGTATTGCCACTCCCCCTGGCAGATTATCTGAAGGAAAACAAATATAAGAAATAGGCTAAAAAGGATTAAGCTAAGCCTAAGTTTCTACAAAGTATGCCAAGAGATACCTAGTAGACCTATTTAATATCCACAGTTTAAACATAAAAGCATACACCCACTTCTCTCCACACTTGCAAAGGATAAAAGTGAAGTGATATCATTTTGTGATCAGTCACAATACATTGGTGCTCTGTTCACACACAAAATCAAGAAAAATAGATTTTTTTTCCCAAGCATAAATTCTATGATTCTAGTTCTGCAGAACTGTGTGGCATGGTATTCTTGATTGGGAAGGGATGTAGGAAGACAAAAGAAATTACTAAAATTGTAGAAGTGACCTTTGTAGATAACAACAGTTCACTGTTTCATATAATAAATAAAGTTTTTAAATAATATTCAAAACAAAGGCATCAGAAAGATTTTTAAATGGGCCAAGTGTTAGACTTTAATCATTTGCCTCCAGTGACCCCTGAAAAAGGCTTATTTTTGCAGTTTGAATATAAAAAGCTTAGAAATGCTAATCATTCCATCTGGAAATCAAAATCATAAACTGTTAGATTAATGAATGTCACAAGTAGCTCTCACATGCAGAATAGTAAAGACATTGTTAGCAATTTGTTTTGACAAAAGCGATTAGAATATTTATTTTTGCTAACACTTCCCCGACATGCAGACCTGGAAAAATGAAACTTGTTTGTATAATTCAGTAATACACAAATCTTTATTAAAACTCAGAATGTTACTAAGTTAATTATATGATATTACCAAGAAAAGGAATAATCAAGAAATCCTTCACAAGTTCATAATCTGAAAGGCAAACAATGCTTCACTGGTCTGATCTGTAGTGCCACTTAGAGCTATTTTAAATGGAATTGCTAGTTTTTACTATTTATTATTACAATGGAAGGGAAAGCAGAACTGTTGATTATAGTTTCTTCCAATCATAAGGTATGAAATGCAACAGCACCTAAACCATTATGTTTGGTTTAGATTATATTAACTGCAAATAATGCCTCATGAGTGACAGAGAGGAAATGTCATGAAGGGTGTTTTTGTCATCTGCTTTGTGCCTGCTTATTCCATTATGGGTAACACGTGCTCAGAAGTCTAGAAAGTCTCATTTTTTAAACTATACTGAAATTAACTGAAAAAAATTGTAGCAGCTTTAACAGACTAAATCTCATCATGATGTCAAATTCAGCTGTAGGATTTCATTCCCATTTCGCTTTCAAAATAACCAGTAGAGCAGAAAAAGGGCAAAAATTAAGAGTAGTTATTCACAGATTCCTAGTTCAGCAGCAACCACGTGGTTTAGGGCTTCCAGCATAGCACAGACTAAAGATGAACACAATGAGTTCTATCTCCAGCCCCTTACTTGTGGCTGAGGTGTAGAAAGACATTCCACTTTGATTACAAGCAATAGAGGATCTTAACCTCCTTCAGTTCCAGTGATTAATTACTCTCACTGTATAAACCAATTATGCCTTTCTTCAGTTTCTAGCAGAATAGTTTCATCGTACCCTTCTCTGACAGATTAAAGAGTCCATCTATGATGAGAGCTTTCTTCTACAGGAATATATTACATGTATCACCTTTTAGGTGAACCATTCCTCTTATGTTTGATCCCAAATGCAAATTCCAGCCCTGCTCTGGGATTCTCCTGTAGATTTCCTCCTGGGTAGATCATACTAGCAAGAGTCTACAGGCTCTAAAGCATTTCTGCAGCCTTTAAAGACTCCATGACCAAGGGGATGAGTCTTCCTGCTACAAACAGGAGCTTGACTTCAATTTTGAGCACGACTGAGTTCCCAGGTCTGAAGACATCCTTCTGATGTCTGCTGGTTTCAGAGTAAAATATACTTTTCCCTTGGCTATAGTTTTAGAAACTTTCCTTCTTTCAAAGTCTGTGGTAGTATGGAGAGAAAGAGGAGAGAAAATGCAGCAGCAGCTCTGGAGAAGCTAAAGGGATATGATGTTTCAATATTGCAGTCTCCAGTGGTAAGTGGAAAGTGTTGGTAAATATGGATATTTTGCTGTGCGCAGTAGGCAGGGCTTCCTCAGCAACATGACTTGCGTTCCCACAGTCATGGCTTCCTTGATTACTTGCAAAGCAACTACTAATTGAGGTGAAAGGCAAGGTCTAGACAACTGTCCATTTTTGCTGTTATAAGGAAACTGCAGTTGTGCTCAGTCACATCTGGGACTCAACAGAAGAATCCACCCTTACATAGCTGTCAGCTTAGTCCAGTACTGGTGGTCCACAGTAGGCAGAAAAGAGGAAAATGGGAAAGTACCAGTACACAGCGAATCTGCTACAAAATTCAGAATTAAGACAGTCCCCATTTCCTCATTCATTTGGCGTGGTTCTGTTTTTGTCATCAGCTTCGGTTGGTATCTGCAAATCAATGTCACCGCCTTCTCCAGGCAAACAGCTGCCTCGGAAACATTCAGGGCCATCTCTTGGCAGCCGCCTTTCTAGGGGTACATCAGTGAAGCACTGCTTCTCTATAAAGTAGCAGCTGTTAATTCTGGTGTGGTACATAACAGCACGCTGCCACATCAGGTTGGGTCCTGCAAGAAAATGAATTTCTCTGGCCTAGACCATTTGACAATTGCTACCGTATGAATAATTCAGGCCACAAAACCCAGTAAATGCAAGCGAGCGAATAAAACAGCAAGCTGTGCACTGCACTGTGCAACCAGAAACAGCTCCAGTTCAGCCAAAGGGTGTGACAGCTGCTTGCTGATGGTGATGGCTGGCCACTGCATGCTGACTAATCGCCGAACCAGCAGGAGCCTTCCCGGGAAGACATTTCCGTGTTCCAGACTGCATGGCTTGCCATCCCAGTCCCTTTGATTTGAGTTAACAAAACTAGAGCTTAAACCTATAAAAATATGTTCATTATAATTCCTCCTCTGGATTAACTAACCTGATTGGAAGGACACATCTAACTGAAGCAGCGCAATCTTCTTATGACTGAAAGACCTTCGGCTTCATCTTACTTTCTTTTGGTTTCTGGGCCTACAATTCTGTACAAGGACAGGAAGCATCACGGCTTTGTTCAAAAATTTTTCTTCAGCTTTAACTTTGTTAACATGTAGAGGAAATATTTGTTAATTGAAAGCTGTAATACTTCCTTCTCTGTCCTTCAATTTACTTTCCTGCCCTTGTTTCATCCACTTTTAAAGCAGGAAAGGAGAATGCATTCAAAGAGAACTTTGCTGTTCCTGAGATGAATTTTTTCTGCTCATCAGTTCAGAAAGAGGAGGTGACTATAGCTCCAGCCCAGGCTGCCTGATGAGCTGTCTTGCACCTTTGGCTGTCCACCTGCCCTGGCTCAGAAGCAGTAGCCTGCAAATCCGGGAGCCCCAGACCCAGGGTAGCCCACCTGGCAGAACAGCCAAACAACCTCCACATCCTGTGCATCTCACTTTGTAGCTGGCATGCTTCCAGTGAGCTGCATGGGTGAACCAGCAGGAAACCAGGCTGAAACTTTACATGTTTCCAGAAAGAAGTTTGTCAAATTGAACTATTTGCATGGACTACTCGGGTGAATTAGCAGCCCTTCCATCAGAAGTTTTCTCACTGAGTCTGCTTTGTGTCATGCTTAGTTAACACAGTAGCCAGTAAGTGCCTCATGCTTGGGTAAGCTATTCACACAGAAATAGGGGGGAGAAAAATGACAATAACAGAACTTGGCTGTAAAACTGCAGTTGTTAGGGATATGTTCCAGGCTAGAAGCATTTAAAATGTTTGCCATTAAAGCTTTCCACACTTAAATTCACGTTCCATCCTCTCTGATGTTCTGCTTACCCACAATCACTCCATCATATACTGTGTCCCCGACTCCTGTTTTCCTGCCCTAAGTAGTTGCCTCTAATCAGGGATACTATTCACCTTTGTCTGCTTTGTCCTTCACCTTCAAAAAATATCAGGCTATCAACTGAGGCACTTGGCTGTATTCTTTACACAGGAATTCTACCTGTAATGGTAGTTTTGTATCATTTTACTTGCTTAGATAAATGAACAGATATGGAAAATTAAAAATCTCATGTGGTCTGGCTGCCCACTTCTCTCACAGAGATCATTTCATCTCATAGCTAGGGTCAGCTGCTAACAGGCCAAAACCTGGGGACTCTACTGCACAAAGAGAGAAGTGAAAAGCATTTACAAACCAGAGACATAATCATGCAAATGAAAATAAAAAAGAGCAGGAGAGATCAGCAACATAAGCAGAGTCTATCTTTGATGAAGTGTATTTGTAAAAAGAGATAACCTGCCAGTATAGAAAAAAAAGGGAACAAAATCTATTGATACTTTAAAGCAAACCAGAAATCAGTTTTGCTCTTGAGAGGGTGGGAGGGTGGGAAGGCAGGCATCTATAGAAACAGGGAAAAAATTTAATACAGCAAGAAAAGACTGATGAGTGCAATGAGGGACCGGACCTAAGCAGATGGATCTTACCAAAAAGTTAATAAGATATAACAGTGTGGTTCTAAAATGTGTCCAGATCTACTACATTTAGGACTACTGACTCTCCTTTGATAGACCTGCTTCACGGTTTTCTGCTTTACCCAATTTTCTGCCAAAATTTGAGATTCGTTTTTCTCCAGCGTTCAAATGGGAGGGAGTTGAACCACTCCTCAATCTGTCCTTGGCTTCTTGGCCACACCAAGTGTGTTTTGCCAATGCTTCCACATCTCAGCCTGTCCAGAGCTGGTTTCACAGCCTCTCACTGACCATGGTCTCTGCTGAGCAGGGTACTGAACGTGCTGTATGGGACACGCTCCCAAGCCTTTATTTTCTACAACCATGGTCTGCTAAGCCAGGTAAAGTCATCTGTGCATCCCCCTGCCATGCACACACTGCAGCTCACTCTGCCCCAGACAGATGTGTACACTTCCCCAGTCGGTCCTAGCAGCACTTTCACACCCTCCTTCCTCCACACGTAACGGGCTCACTTTCCACACAGCTCCCACTTGAATGCATATTCACAGCCTGTGCTAATGCTGAAAGCACCACAGAGCACAGGCACATTTCAAAGGAGACTTACACAGCCCTCTGAAATCACCATCCTTCTAGGTAAATAAGTCTCTGACGACCCATACTGTATGTATGGCATTATGCTGAATTTGTGATTCAGATGGCTGCTCCAAATCCAAAGCACACATACAAAGTACTAGAGAACTTTCAACATAAAGGAGGTATAAAAGTGGAGCTGATTCACACTCTTAGCTGCAATCAAACTACCAGAGGATGCTGAATGATTCCCTCTGCTCTGGTTTTGGATGCCATTATCTGACCTCATTTCTTGCTTGTGACATTTTCTTGGGCAGCTCAGTGCTCACATATTATCAATCAAGCCAGAAGCACTCAAAGTCATACAAATGTGAGTGTATGTGTACGTCTCTGAAGGGGGATAAGGGGTGGGGTAAATTAAAGGCTTTTAAGTATTACTGATTGAGAAAGAGAGAAAACAACATTTAAAAGCCTTTTAAATTGCTATTCCTTCCTTTTGATCCTAAATTTCTCTTTGTTTTGTCCTATGCAGCTGGCTGAATGATGGCAGAGTGGCTTGCAATTATCTGGATGACATTAGATGCCAGCTGAAATGGACACTAAAGGAAGAATCCAACATCCTGCACATATAATTCCTACTCCATTTGGCACAGAACCAAGTCAACAAATATATACTCCTTCCCCCACCATCTCCAGTAAATCCCATGGCCAGTGAATGCTGCCATGGTAACAAAAGCCCAGGAAGGGGGAAGAGCTTGGATATAAGCAGTTTTCAAAATGTTGAAGGAGAGTTTTGGATTCAGAACTGCACACACCTGTAGGTATCTCCCACAAGCTCTGCACGCTGAACACTTACATGTACACTGCAGACCTGGGCTTCCAATGCCTGCAGAATCCTGAAGGGCTCTAATTAATCTGATGGCTTTCATTTTCAGTCATTGTACGGCTTAGTCAAATCACAGGTACTTCTCCACCAGTTCTGCGAAGCTTACTACAATAGACCTTAGTAACTGAGCACAGCTGCCAAAATAATGTTATTGTATTCCTGAATGTGTTCCAAAGATAGTTATTCCTGAGAAATTTTAAAGTTATATTCCTATATTAGCACACTAAGTAGTTCATAGCAGTTTAGTAAATCAAATATTCCATACTGCTAGCTTAATAAGATGGGGAGTCATGCATGAAATGACTGCCAGGTTAATGACACAGGGAGCCATGCATGGCATGTATTTGCATATAATAGCACAGAATGTTCCCCTAAATCCTTTAAATTACTCATCAGTTCTTAAATAGGCATTTAACTAAGCCTTCATCCAGAATCAAAAAGAGAGAGCCACATACAATTGGAAAGAACTATAGATAAGGACTAAGTAAAACCTAAAGTACCATCTTGTAGGAAGAGCTGGAAATATGTACATGCAAACAAACCAAACCAAAACTTACCATAATTCCTACAGCTAAAAGTAAATGAATAAATTTGTTTCCTTGTAGCAACTCTCAAAAAGAAAATTAAATGTATTGTAGTATGAAAAGATGACACAAAAAAAACACCAAAAAGCTTGAAACCAAGCTTGGAGCAACCTGCAGACATGATGAGGAAGGGAACAGTATTTGTGCTTGTTATTTTCCTGCTAACTCACGGAGTCAGCCTGAGAGACTGAAGTCCAAGCTGAAGATTTTTGTTTGGTTTCCCTTTCCAGAGCCCCTTCCAGACTCCCATATGTACATGCCACAACTTCTCTGGGTGCTTAGTTTGTAGGAGCAGCTGAAGAAACAGGACACTAAAACCTGAGCTACAGAGGGAATGCAAGGTGAAGGGAGAAAGTCTAGATCCTTCTCCTTAGACAACAGTTCAGGAGAAGTGGGTTACTGTACCAAACCATGCTTAGAATCAGGAAAGTTGTTTCAACTCTGCATTTTTCTTTTTCCTTTCTGTTGTCTGTTATAATTGCTCGGATGGCCAGCTCTTCACGGTGAGGACATGTTCCCAACATGTTCCCAAATGAGCCCTCAAGGATGCTCAGGATTTTTCATACCATTTCAATATAACAGACCAATCTGCATGTTGTTTAAACACCTTCAGGCCCGAATGCTGGTAATGCACAAACACAGACACGCACAGCGGAGAAAACACTGGCTGGAAAAGTTTCTGCACCACTTCAGCAAGTAGTACCTCACATAAACTGTCACCACACATGATGTGCTGTGCAGAACAGGTATTTTCTTCTGGATGCTGACTTGTTCTTCTCTCCACCAGAGAAACCATCCTCAAGAGCCTGCTCACAGAATCATTTTATATATATATAGCTGGATTTAAGTGTCCATTACTCTAAACTATAGATCACTTGCAAACGGGAGTCACAAATTTATATAACTGAATTTCTAAATCTAACCAAAACATGTTATCATTCCAACATGCAAGAAGACAATACACTTATTCATTACTCTGTTTGGATGTGAAAAGTAATTAACAAACTAATTCAAATTAACCAAATATGGAATAGAAAACCTTGAACTTTCACACTGTCATTGGAA
Organism: Pseudotriccus pelzelni; assembly: GCA_035584735.1. Lineage (NCBI taxonomy): Eukaryota > Metazoa > Chordata > Aves > Passeriformes > Tyrannidae > Pseudotriccus > Pseudotriccus pelzelni. Next base: position 12,802,101 of record JAWMRA010000009.1, on the reverse strand, counting down.
AAGGAATGTCAGACAAATAGTGTTCACCAGCCACTTTTCTTTGACTCACTTGAGTGGTACTAGGGAATAAGGACAATTACGCTTCTGTAAGCAAAAGCATTAAGATATATCCATTGTCTCATAAGCTCAGACCATTTCAACCAGGGACAGTGTCCTTGCCTAGACAATAGCACAGAAAAATATGAACTCACTGAGTAAATAAGAAAGGGAAAATACCACCTCTTTCATCTAGAACAGATGCAGACAGTAGAACAGTACCCAGATGCTTTCTGAGAAAGATGACTTTGCATTAATGAAATTTCTGTCCTTTCTACAGGAGATTTACCATTCATTTTTAGTAACTGGATACCAGTAATTCATTCTGTGACAACAAGGTGTGACACTTCTCAGTCATAAGCAACCACAGTAACAGCCTACATTTTATTTGCCAAGAAATACTTCTATTTCCGCAGAATATAACATGTTCTAAATTCTCATTTCTCTTCAACTAATGCTCTAGCTATTACATGTGCTGTAGGAAATGCTTTTATTTGTAAGTATGGTCTTTTATGTTAAGAAAGATAAATGTCAGGCTCATTAATTATGTATCTATAATTAGATACTGCTGAAAACGAGCTGAAACTTGTTTTGACATCTTCTTTGAAGAATGTATTTGTACATTGCGTGTAACATTGCATATATGCATTTGCAAAACCTGAACTAGCTGAATGGCAGATACGTACAAAAGCCAGCAAGCTTTGACAGGGTAAACAAAATCAAAGCACAGCTGAAGCACCGACTTACAGGAGGGAAATTCACATGAGACAGCTTGTTCAGAAAAAGCTAAATGGCCATCAAGACGAAAAGAAGTCTCTGACCAGGAACACATGATGAAAGCTGTACTTTGTTGATTGCGGAAAGTTTTCTTTTAAATACACCCTTCTAAGTGTTTAACTAATTTCCAAGAGGCTTGATTGTACTTCACTCAACTCCAGGGTTTTTTTCCTACTAATTTGGAGATAGATTGTACCTTAAGGCAGAGCCAGGAACATGGGGTGTGTGGTTAAGCGGCAGGAACCCAAGAGTAAGCGTGGGAGGCACTGTGCTTCAGCAACAAAACGTCTCCCTTCCCCCACAGAGGCAAAGGAGACAATCAAGCCTACTGCTAACTATGAATTTAAGTATGAAAAACAGCAGTGTGCAGAACATACTGCTGGATGGAAACAAACTCTCTTTTGCCTTTTACACAATCCAGGAATTTAAAGAGGTAATGCCAGCAACCTTTCTGCATGAGTGGTCCCATGTATGAGGAAACCACATGCAAACTAATAATAATAAGAGGAGTATTAATGAAGACTCAAAGAACTGTGTAGGTTATTGTAGGATAATGATAAATGGTTTGACAATGCTGTTTCTGGGACTGAATTCAGCCTTGCCACAGCTGTTGGACTTCAACACCCAGCATTTAAGTGCTGTTATAATCAGAAAAGCAACTCTGTAAAAATAATACCTTCTTACTCAGAAGAGCTGCTTCTTCTCTATTTTCTTAGTAATTTCTGATACCTTACTGACAAAACAAGTCATTACCACTGATAATGGCAATGGCAGTGCTCTAGGAGGAAAGGCTGGATCCCAGTTTGTCTCACCACAATGCAGGGCTGACTGGCGTATAGCCCAGATCTCTGCTAGAGATGCAGTGCAGGAGCACGCAGAAAACTCATTCCCAAATACCCGGGAGTAGGCACAGACACTACATTTGTCTTGAGGACAACCACATTAGTCTTCCAAAGCCACCAAACACCTTTGCTGAAATAGGGCCAAGCAGAGGCATTTGCCCTGAAGGCACCTCCCATGCCACTGTATGTCTCCTGCAAGTCCATGGCACTGCAGCAGAGAAAGGGTCACTGCAACCTACCTTATCCCTGTGACACCTTTTCCAGACCATGAGTTAAGACAGTTTCTAAAGCAGAGGGGACTACTAGTCATGGCCCTATTTTTGCACATCGCAGAAACAAAGTGACCTTCAGTTGCGATAAATCAGCACAGCCACACCGATTGCTTTGACTGATGTCAATAACTTTACTGACCACTTCATACCTGATAAAGTGTTTCAAAAAGGAGTAATTCCCTTGCTGTTGATCACAAAAATTACTAGGGCAGGAACAGCTTGGCATCTCCTCACCAGCACAGTGTTGCCACTGCTTGCCAGTTCATCCTTATGCTGCCTCATGTTCTCCCTAGGAAAAAAGCCATTACATCATCAGTGTGCAAACAAGGCACATGGCTTGCAAATATGAAATGGCAGTGAGACTTCTCCCATAGCAGGTGTACCTTAAAATGAACTGTTACTATAAAACTGAGAAAGGTTAAACCCTGTTTTTTTGGTGTTCGTTTTAGAGTTCCCTTCAAAATAGAAAAGAAACAGGAAAGTTACATCCCTTATTTCTAAGGCTCTGGAAAACAAGAAATTTGAGTGAACATAAGAAAATGTGAAATTAAAATACTTCTAACCTTAGACAATTTCAGTGTCTCCACATCTGTAAGACACCACTCTCTAACACCACAGTTCTATTTCATGCCAATAGTATTCACTTTAAAGGGCATAACCACCAGAAAGACAAGTTTGTCTTCTGTAAAGATTCCCCCACATGCCATGAGTGCAGCAGCGCTTTCAAATCTGCTCACTGAATTCAAAACAACTTGAAACACCGTGGTGGACATCACGCTCTATCTTGTGCAAATCAGGGAAGGGAAGAAACTTATTTCCTGATTAGCAATTCCTCAGTGACAGTGGTGGGGAGGAAGAACTTGCCTACCAAAACGTTATCTGTTTGGAAATATCAGCCTGTCTATAAACAGATGGCTACTCCTCACGGGATACTGTCCTCTCCAGGAATGCTGCACTAAGTTCTGAACCTTTTCCAATGCATCCCTGAGCAGGCTGTGTTCCTAGCAAAGGTGAGGAAAGTTAGAAATGGAATGAAGCCAATCTGTGCATATAAAAGCTCTAAATTCATTACTCTCAATTAAAATGAATGAGGATAAGGATCGCTTCCAAGTACATCAATCAAAGAAAGTACTTGCTGCAGGAAAACAGAAGACACTGGTGTATACACGAAGGAATTTATTCCCATATTAACAAAATGTGTGCAGGCAAATGTACACAAAACTGGCAGTTTATTTTTCACTTGAGAAGTTGCAGCTATCTAGGAATGACGGGTTAAATACACAGAATCATCTATTTTTGTTTTTTTAAAAGCCTGTTTCTTAAAGAAATACTTGTATGCCTGCACACCTGATTTGGCAAAAGAATAAGAAGGTAACTCAAACCAGAGTATTTCTATTCTATAAATAGGTATATGACACTTAGAAAACAAATATAGATTTGCCTCCAAATTAATTTGTTGTGTTAACTGTTCTATTAACTTCAGGGCACAGTAACTGCCATTAACTCTTTCTGAAATCAACAGCCTGAGAAACTGCTGAGCACCGCAGGATTAGCTCTTAAAGGGAAAAAAAATCCTCAAACAAAAACTGATGCTTCTTACTGTTGACAAAAATACAGTCCTTTGCCATAGTGGTGTGTTTCTCACTGTGGTTTTGCTTTGGGTCTTGGTTTTTGGTTTTTTTTTTCGCTCCACTGGCTGCAGCACAAAGAAAGCTGAGGTTTGCAGTAATAGAAATAGCTATAAGCTGAGTAAGAGTATGATGGTTAATTTATTTCTTTTTTCTGGCTGTTAGATGCTTGTTATTGAAAATGTACCATCAATGTGTGTTCTTCATCTACTCTAAAGAATCTGTTCAGTCCAAATCACTTACAAATATATCTTTGCCTGTAACTTTTGCAAGTTTATCTCTGTTAGAGTCTGTGAATGCTGAGATAGCCCAGTACCTACCATACACTTAGAAACATTGCAACTTACTATCACAGCTATAGAACTTCAGAAATTAGGAGATCAAGAAGAATTGATGAGGGAATCCTAAAGATGGGCTATGGACTTGAAGCGCTTGTGTGCTTCAAGGAATTTGGAAAAGAAGGATATAAGCCACTTGGTTTCTGCCTCAGTTTAGCTTATGGCCCACCTCAACAGCAGTATTGGGAATCCATGTTCATTATTTGTAAGGGAGTAACTGATGTTTCTTCATGCAGGAGGAATACGGAATCAAGACTTCCACTAATGGAGATGTGTCAAGAGCTTGTAATTTTTAACGCTACAATTTCATCAACCTATAGCACAAAGCTCAGCTTGTTTCAATAGGTGTGGCAAAAAGGGACAACCTACACGCCTGCAATTGGGCTTATAGAAAAAAATCTGAAGAAGTAGCTGTGATGCATCAAAATAAGCCAAGAGCCTTTCTCAACCCTGAACAATGCTTGTAATCCTGCTCGGGGTGAAAACCTCTTAGTGCTCCTAAGGGATGATTATCAGCTTTAGAGAAGTTAGAACTTGACCTGCATCACAGCACAAGGATTTCAGATTCTCCCAGGCCGACTTTCAATATAGGCTCTATTTTTAGGGTCAAATAAGTAGCCACCTTTGGCAAGTCATAATGCTGTCAGAAACTAAGAATGCATGACATTTTTTCTCACTAACATCCCCACAGGATAGCTCTTGTTGGAGAGGGCTGGCACAAGATTTGTGGGACAGAATGAACAAAACTGAAAATAACCTATGGCCACGGTAGTGAAGGGCTAAGAAGGAAGTATGGGCAATAATAACGTTGTACCTAAGCTGATCAGGGCCAGGGAAACTGGAGCTAAAGGGATGTGCCTCCCACCTTCACAAGCTTGTTGATTGTTTCAGGAAAACTGTGCCTCCAGCTGCTGACAACCTCACTGTATAAGCACAGCCCATTTGCAGCCCCAGCTGCCCTTGTGTTTGTACTTCCGAGCTTTTTTCGCAGGCAGGGTATGTCATGAGCATCCATCCCATTCATCCTGTAGAACACTTACAGCTATGCTATGCAGGTCTCATTTTTCTGTCTGGCACTCCACTGGATTTGTGATAGGAAATTTATCAGTGGGAGCCCTAAACATTCACACAGACACAACTGAAACAAGCAGTTGTACACTGACCGCACTGAGCATCAGAGCAGGAAGAGCTGCTTCTTCAAACTGCGGTGTAAGGCTTTCTTATCTACAGGAATTGGCAGGACTCCAAAAATCAAACAATTACAACCAAAAAGCTCACAAAAAGAGAGCTAACTCTCAGTGGTATCCCTACTAGGATGGATACAAGTGTACCAGGAAAAACTGATTCTATCAGAGAAAAAAAGGAAAATTACAAGTGAGGAAAACAAAGGAAAAGAGAAGGTGCAAAAGTATAAGAAAAGGCCATCACAGAAATGATCCATGTGATAGGAAACAATATTCCCTAAAAAACCTTAGGAATTCCAACAAAATAAACTCATATTATGATCTATATACCAGCTAAGCTCTTCCGAAAATTTAGTACCATAATAAAATATAATAAAAACCTAGACCAAAGTCATAAAGAGATTTATAAGGAAAAGAGGAGGTACATGAGATCTTTAATGTAGCTACAGAAGCTATCTCCCCTATGGCCATTTTTAGCATAAACATAACTATATATATTTCTTGTAGTACCACAGGCCTCATTAACAGCTGTTCAGGTAGAGCTGTGAATTGAGCCATACGGTGCATATACCAGAGGGTAGAGTTTAAAGATAAAGACTTCCAGAACTGTGAATAATTTAAGACACAATGCTATGCACAGAACTCCCCAAATTCAATTTGTAAGGGGAACATACAACCCACTAAAACATCTTTGAGGCAGTACTGAGATTTGTATGACAGTTTGGGTCTGATACAGTAATTAAAACTAAAAAGGGTCTGCACTGGCTTTTGCATTTAAGGCTTGGATCCAGGAGATTAATTTGAGTTCCTAAACACAAGCTTCTGTTGTCATAGGAAAAAGCTACTGCATCACTTTCTATCCCAGTCTACATCGGTTACAGGAAACTACGTTCATATCCTTCCCCCTCCCGCATTAGAAGCAACTGGTGACAGCTCAAACAAGTACCAAGATTCATTAGCAGTACCCTCGTCTTCTTGCACTCCTACCTCACACCTCACATTACAGAGCTCAAGTCTTCCCTGGGACTGTAAAGTGCTACTGAGATATAAATAGCATCTTACAATAGCACCATAATTAAAACACATATGTTTATGAACAAGCATACTTCCTGAAACTGGGGACTGAAAAAGTCCTTCATTAACTCATTTACAGTTTTTTCCTACCCACCAAAAAAATTCACCGGTTAGTCTCAGTGGACTTTTCAAAGTTGATTTAATGGCAGAGCCCTCTTGGGAGCTCTGAAGAGCATTCACTTATTCACTTAGGGAATATTTACTTTGATAAGTACCAGTACTTCATACATATATCCTCCGTAACATATTTTCTCATAAAATTCTCAAACATATAACCCATTCATGTCCTCGGCCACATTATGTTGAATTAGGATTTGCACATATGCACTGCTTATAGCTCTCTGGATGAAATTACTGTTTCATCAGGAGTCTCTCACTCACTGGACGTACATAGTAATACTGACTTTAAATGAACCTTTCTGTTCCAAATAAACATAAGCATCTTGCCAACATTGCTTAAGCAAAATGAAGAGCTGATGGAAGCTGTAAGACTATTCCCATAATGTGACTGTATTTGATGCCATAAAGGTACAGGAACACTAGATGGCAATAACTACTGCACACGTATCTTTAACTAGAAATTTACTCCTGTTATAGTATCATCTACTGTGCAGCTTCTAAGACAATATTACTTAGAGGACATCATTAAAAACCCCACAAACAAACAAACAAAAAACCTCCCACTCCCTCCCAAAAAAACCAGCTGTGGGTTAGGGTTTTGTTTTCTTTTTTTTTTTTTTTTTTTTAAACCATGCCAGACTTCCTCAAATAATTAGTCCTCAATTCAGGTTTCTACAGTATTTCACAGTGAACTTTACTTCAGTTTCAGTCCAGTTGGTGTCTTTGTTATAAGATGCAAAAGTTACCATACTATAAAAGACAAAAAGGGCAAAAATAGTGAAATATTTCTAAAGCATTCTCATTCCTAATTGAATATTTATTTTAGCTTTTGCCACATAAAGCAAATGCATAGAATAGACAAACATCACAAAATAATCTTACCTGGTCATTAGGACAATACCCTGTAAGGATAATAACAATAATAAAAAACAAACAAACAACAAACAACACAAACCTTTGCAATTTTTTTATTCATCATCAGGATATCCAATAGACTTACTAAGTATCAGGTAATAAAGTTGATTTAAGAATCTGTACTAAAAGTTTGGATAATTCAAGATCTCACATGGTAAACTACTCAAAGAACTAAGATCAGGCTACAAGTGTCATGAAAACCAGAAAACTCTCCAGATTGGCTTGTAACATAGAAATAGTAAAACGCAGACACTCTTACCAGTGCAGTAAGAAATGCATCCCCAAGTCAGTTACCTGCTATTTGCACACTGACAGTATTAGGAAGCCTGGCCATGGATTAGGGTCCTGCAGGAAATTCTGTCCAGCTACCAAAGGAAAAGCCTCTGCCCAACAGACCTTACAACCTATCACTAAGGTTAATGTTTATCTTGCTTGGCTTCAGCTGTTTAAAGTTATCAATTAAAGCTGTTCGCTTGTCCAGTCCAAGTTGCTCCAGCTCTTTCTGAAGAGGACTAGAGCATTTCCAGAGATCGATTTCACCCAATGCCTGGAAGAACCAGGATAGGGTTAGCTATTTTTCCCATAGAGGATATTTATATAAAGTTAAGGGTCTAAAAACTGCATACCTGGGGATGCATTTCACTCTAGTTTTTCTTGGAATATCCTCCAGGACCACAGTGACCACTTTATTGGAAAACAGAGCTGAAAGGGCCAGTGCAAGGCGCTGCAAGGCGCTCTCCACGAACACCGGCCATGGCACAACCGGACCCCTTACAAACCACTCGGTCCGCGGGACAATCCTCTCCATAACCGGGAAAGAACGGGACTCTGGGACCTAAAGGCATAAAGAACTGAGTCGCAAAGCAAACTGCGATACCACAGCCAAGGGTGCAGCAGCCACCGCAGTTCCAGGATTTCAGCAGGATCGGGATCGCTCAGCTCCCAACTCCTGCCTTAGGGCGGCACCTGGCGGGCACAGCGGGCAGTGCACCGGGACCGGGGGTCACCGACACCCCCGACAGCACATCCACGTACGGCCTGAGATGTTACCGTGGCTTTCAGAATAGATTGTGTCAGCACAGAAATCACTCCCGAAGTTTTCGGCCTTCGAGAAATTGGATTAATTTGAAACTTGGAGAATTTCCTGAGAAAATACACGTACTCTAATTTCTACACTGATCTACCTCAAATCGGGTAGTTTTCTTGCCTGCCTCAACAATGCAGAACACGTTAAAGACTTTGGCCATTCCCTACCCCTACAAAGCAAAGGCTAGGATAATCATTAAACTTATGATTAAAGAAAACTCTCTTTTAATCAGATACAGTGATTAAACATGTACATAACACTCCTATTGAAAAAAAAATGATCAGTTTAAATATAATGGCTATATGTTTTCTAGCCACCTACAACTGTGTGCAGTAATGTTTATAGCCAGTTACCGCAGAATTTCATAAACTCTGGTCTGATGAACTTTCTGAGCTCAGAACCTCCGAGCAGACATTTCACCTGATTTCTGCAGGAACTCTGCTCTGTCTCCCTGCAGCACCACAACATACTTTCTCACGTACAATCCCGAGCATGTGCACAAACCTTCCCATGTGACGTGACAGGGAAGGCTAGTTCAATCTAACCTTACCCTTTCAGGAAAACATTAAGCTTATAAAGTATGATATTGTTTTTCCAGACAGTAAATTATGAGAACCCAATAAAACTCATCATTTTCAGTTGATATTCTTCTCTTCTAAGAGAGCCAGCAAAAATAAACATGGAAGAAAACAAAAAAGAGAGAGAAAAAAAATCTTCACTGGTCTGTTTGTCAAACCAATTTTTCCAATCATGAAAAAATTCTGTTCCTTCCCTCATACAACCCAACAGCACCCCAACCAGGTCTATGTTAGACAAAGAACAGACATTTAGATTGTATTTTATAAAAAAAAGTTTCACAATTGGTCAATAACTCCAAAAGAGGATATCAGCACAAATATTTAGGTTGCTGTTTTGGCAAAATTTTTGTTTGCTTGTCAGAGAAAAAGATTACAAGAAAACAAGTAAGCACTATAAAAATAAAGATATCCTCAGGTAAACACATTCAAAATCAATTAGATATGTTGTGTGCAGATGTTAGAACCCCAACAAGTCCAATTTGAGAAGTCTGTTGCAGTCCCATTCAGCTGAGTTCAACTGCCACACACAGGACAGAGCCCTCATCAGACATAAGACCCCTCACCATCCACAACGGGATGAGGGTTTGGGGCTTTCCCACTGCCTCAGTGCCTGGCTGGCAGAGAACGGACAGTTCAGACCAGTTAAGGAATGTGGCAATGGCACTCTCAGTTTGCTCCTTTCTGTGTCTGTGTATTCAGATCCAAACCTATATTTCACAAGGAAAATATTTTTTCTGTTAACTCAGTCTAGGTCTGAAAGTCAGCTGGTATTGCCACCACCACAGTGAAAGTGAGGTTAACAATCCTTATATTATCAGTAAGAGAAACCCGCTCTCCTTCCACTACACGTAAATTTTGCAGTATGAAAGAAATGATAAAGCAGTATATTCAAGTACATGGATAGATGAAAATAGGTGGTTATCAGAAGACAAGTGTGGAACAGATTCACTAAGGAAAAAAGAATTTTCTTGCCCTAAGTTTGCCATCTCAGAAGGATTACAGAAAAAAACAACAGGGAAAATATTATTTATCTCCTTATTTCCTTATATGTGACAGTTGTCTGTTAAACAGATCACAACAAACAACCAGATAGTGTAAGAAAACTGACAGCAAGAATAACTGTGGTTTCCAGAGTTCCAATATTGTTCACGTTTGCAGATGGAACTCTAATGAAGCATTTTCCATTGCCTTTGCTTACAAAAGAACTTTACATCACTATTCTTACTTTCAACATTTTCTCTCCAGAAAATTACGTTGCTCAGAGAAAGCAAACAATTTTTCTAATGATCAGAGACAGAAATTCTCCCACTAAATCACCATGAAAAAACATTTTTCCTCAGAATTTCATCTTGTAAATTCTCAAATCAGGTGAGACAAGATAGTGGAGGAAAGGTATGAAATGATTCCGGAAACACAGAATGATACTGCCATTCCCAGACAACCAAAATCTTTTCAGATGAGGAGAAAGAATCTTAAGAAAAAAAAGAAATTCCGGAAGGGGGAGGTTATCTTTATATCTCTCTCTTCTAGGTCTTCACCGTGTTGTCAAAATGGGCAAAGATACCTCTGGGAAAAACTGCTGGGATAGAGCTTGATAGCTTAACTTTTTCCCTGCGTTTTTGATTTCTTGGTTTACTTACAGCTTATCTGTATTTACAGTAGTAGCACCACCTTACAGGCACTGGCCTAGGAAACATGTATCAGTATTTCCTAAGCACAGAAAATGTCTCCAAATTAAAGCCTCTCAATCAGGAAGCAGTTAAAATCCGCTGCAAGTGAAGCATCGCTGAGCAGCAGGCAGTGCTGGAGAGCACAATGGAACCGAGACCAGAGCATGCACCTCACTATCTGTCAACTACCCTTTCCAGAATCAGACTAAAGAGACCCACTGAAGTCAATGAAAAGGTTTCCATGGAAATCAATGAGGTCTCAGTAAGGCTGTAAAGATGCATCATTAATTTTTTCAGCCTCGCTTTCACACACATCCATTCCCCCTCTAATATCAGTTCTTATACTATTTATATAACTCAGGATCTAATCAAGACGTGTACTCCTACTTGCTGGGAGCTTAAAAGATCATGCTGATTTGTTACTTCTCTTTTAATATTTAGGAGGTACCCAGTTACACTGAGGACACAAGCTCTATGAAAACCTGTACAGTGATGTTTAGAAGTACTTTGGACATCTGTACACAAGAACTTTTACAACTAAACTATTACATCATTGCCAAAGCAAAAATTACTTAAAAACCTAGCTCTGAAGAATTTAAATATTGCAATCCTTGTATTATTAATATCCAGAATGAGACCTATTTTTTTGTTGGCTAATATAAATCTCATTAACAAACAAAAAAGGCACCATTTTCTGGTTTTAGATATCCATGTAAGCATTATACAATTAAAAATCTATTTAAAAATCTCCTCTCTTTTCATCCTACAACATTGTTTTGAAAAAAAACGTTTCTCAGGCAAACGTCCTTAAAGCTGTTGGTTTATTGCTTCTGCTTCTTTTTTAATTCACAGTTGCTAGTCTATATAAATGAGAGTTGAAAAGCATGGAAATTAGTAACTGCAGAAGCTGTGAGATACTAATGACATTGTATTTCACAAGACTAAAATGTGGGCAACGGAGACTATATTAGTACTGCAAAGCACAGCACAAAGTACAAGAAAAGATTTTAAATTATTTACCTTTCTACTTCAGCACAAATGTCCTATAGCCAATTATCATGAGATATTGCCTAGAAATTAACCAGTCATCTTGTGTTTCTATCTCCAGATTTACAATTAGTAATGCTATTAATGTGGATCCTGTACTTAGCATCACTAATTACATTGCTATGAACTAATGGTGTTAAAAATAGCAATAGCCATCAACTACCAATTAATGCTTAATGAGAGCGTATAAACCCTGGCATTGTAATGAATTTCCAAATTATTGTTTCTCGTGTGTCTCTTGAAATCATACCAAAACGTGTGCAACCTATGGAGGCAGGCAGTGACTGAAACCACTTTTATCATGACATTTTTAATAGGAACAATAGGAAAATACATCAGGATTTTAGGCAAGTAAATAGTTAAATACAGATACCCTTTTAAAGGTAACGTTTTACCTCTACAAAGGTTAAAAATATGGTGGTCATTGAGTTGTTTAACTGTTGGCAGCCTTGGGCACAGCAGGGCAAGAACCTAAAATGCCACTAGGCTATGAATACTGTAAATAGCATTAATAAACTCTATGTGTGTTGAACTGTTGTAGTACAGACTAACAACCTCTTTTTCCACATCCAAACAAGTTTCATTCCTTGAAAGACTACAGTAGGCAAGACAGAAAAGAACCCCCATCACCCACATCATAAAATACAGCAGGTGCTGTTTACTTCAGCAACTTTCAGAAGCAAAAGCTAGGATGCACTTCGAGTCATAACACCTGGATCTGTTGTGCCTTGATGGAAGGAAATAAAGGTCCATTACATGTCTGGTCTCTGGGACTCAATAATAGACCTGGATGCATCCAGGGCTGAAAGGTAAAGGCAGAGAAGACAAAGGAAAACAATAGGCAGGAATGAGAAGAAAGACTATTGAAAGCAAGTGAGAAATTCTGATTAGCTGGGCAAGTCAAAAGAGATCCTTGTTTAGCAGGACAAACTAAACCAGATAACACTGAGACAATGTTTGACATAACCTCAAAGTTGTGGATTTATTGCTGTTCCCTAAAGGGCAGACCCTTAGTGTGAGCTCTGGCATACTAATTGCAATTAAAATGAAGCATTGCAAGCAACTACAGGTAAGAAGACACATACTGCTAAAACAGGAAGGGTTTTCTTTCTCTGAAGGAGCCAGCTGGATAAAACCCTGGAATGAAAGACAATCCTTGGGACCAAACACCTGCCATAAGGGGATCATCTTTAATGCAAATTTAATCCTTAATATCATCCTTAATGGAAGCTTTAGGAGTCCAGAGAGGTGAGATGAGTGCCAGAGCAGTGACTGCAGTGGAGGGCAGAGTGAGCACAAAATTAAACTGCTTTCCTGACCCAAAAACGTAAGAATTGGCATATGATAAAGGAGGGGAAGAACAAATGCACTGCAGTCATCACCAACTTGACCAGCCCCAGACAGTCAGTAAGCAGCGCAACAGCTCCCTCCCTGTTGAAACACGAAGGCAAAGGAACCTGGGGAGCACATGACTGACTTCTCCCATGCTCTGCACGGCAAATGCAGCCTGGGGACACCAGAAGCAGCTCTTCCCTCCATGGAGCAGTGTCGTGGGGAGATCCCACCTCACAGCTACACGTGGTGAGTGCGCCAAGCTGAGAGTGCAGTCCAGGCAACGCGCTCCATCAGCATGAGCTTTCCCGGGGGATACTTTTCCAAGTGTTCTATTGTTCACCAGACAATGTAATTTTTCTCATCTTTGCTCAGTAAGCTCTGTGCACAGCTTTGATCAGAAATAAATCCCAGAAATTCCAGATATCTCCCTAGCTGTGCTATATCATAAACACATGCTGGGACAACTGTAAAAAGACGGCAGTTACCACTGGGAAGAAGCTTCACGTTTCCTGTTCTGTTTAGCATGTCTCTGCAAGGAAGAGGATACACACAATTCCATACAAGGACGGCCTTACCTGTTGCTTTCATTCCTGGTTTATTTATGTCATAAAATTAAGCAGTGGAAGACATTCTAAGCAGAGGTGCATGGGAAGAACATTTTTCTCCCCTAGATTTCACTTTTTTTTTTCCTTGAAACATTTTCTTCCTCCATACTGGGTCTTCACTGTGCTTTTTTTCTGATGAAATAGATTTACCACCAGAGCAAAGCAAGGTGGGAGACAAGAAGACAAAGTTAGAGGAGGCATTCCCCAGGAAGGCTGCAGGTCAGCACACTCAAGTGTTCCCTCCTCCTGTGAACAGAAAATGAACCCCCATCTCCTACACGACACAGAAATGCTGTAGCCGCCTGAGTACACTCTCATTCAGACTCTGACCATCTTTCCTTTAAAAAGGAAACCTGAGATAGATTTAGCTAATGAATTTTTTTTTTATCCTTCAGTGAATATCCATACGCTCTAATTGGAAAAGTTTATCTTCCATATGCACTATTCATATTTCGCACACTGGAAAGAACTGCTGATAACAAACGTCAGGAAACATAAAACAGCATTATTACTTATTTTGCTTCTTGGAAGAAAATACATCTTTATTTCAATGCATACACAATGCATTACATATAAATACACATATAAATAAAGGGGTTTACGGTTTGGATTTTCTTTTACTTTTAAGTCCGAGGCAGTAGAGTTTTGTTCAACCTTTTTTGCTAGACACACTGATAGAATGGCCTTTTACAGTATTCAAAGCTAATCAGCTTTTTACCACATCTCTTCTAGTTTCCCTACTAACAGAATACTGTCTCAGTATCCTAACAAACATCTGAACATTACATAATTATGGTTGGATTTTTATGTCACTCACTGTATAGCTGTAAACAGTTCTTCAGAATAAGAGAGATACTATATACCAAGATTATTCTTACAGTTTCTCATCTTTCTCTGTCAACAATATCGAACTCTAAAGCACTAGAGGTACTGTAGCACTAAAACAAACAAGACAAATCACATGGTTTTTTTAATGGAAACCAACTACTTTTGATATAAATTACTATAAAATCTTGGATTTGAAATGTTCTTATACCCTGGTTCTTCATAAGTTTTTGACCTAAACCAATCTTACTAATTCAATTCCACTCACTTCAATTACCTCTATGAAAACAGGCATCTATGGACATTCAAATGCACTTTTCTGAGGTATTGTTTTGTATAAGACACTTAAATTTCCTGCACTTTTAAAGATGCAGCCCTGATATCTTCAAGTCAGGCCCCAGAACTAACTAAGAATTCCCATTCAAACCTGCAGCATCTCCGTCTCTTTTCGCCAAAAGCATCAATCTACCGTGCCTCCATGGTGGGAAAACACACTCTATCTGATGTATTACAAAGGATTCAGAGCAGAACTGATAGTATACAGCTGGGATATTCTGGGAACACATGTTGGGAACACATGCTGGGATTCTGGGAACAGCAGGGAACACACATGTAGATTGACAACCACCGTGGTTAGTTTATATGGTTCAGGGCAAATACTCAAAGCAAGAGTTGTGTAACTATATACAGATCCAGGCTCTCTATGCACACAGTATTCACTGCTGGGCACCATGTTATATATCATGCCTCTGCTTCTGAGAACAAATAGTTAATTTTGAAGCTTTGCAGCTCTTTTCAAGTATTTGAAAAGTATGTTAGAGCTTAAATATCTACATCTCTAGTATAGGTCTTGGAAGTAGATGATTTGTGCGTTTTTTATTCAAACTATATATATTTGTTTTACTGACAGTGAAATAGTTTTAATGCAAATGCATTAAAATTGCCTTTGCTTTTTTCAGTTCTTTTTCTTCAGAGTCTTATTTTTCCATGTTTTTCTGTTTTCCCACTTATAATCTAATTTCAGTTCAGAGTCAGACATTTGTGTTCACATCTAGAAATGCAGAGATTTTTTTTTTTTCCCATTGGCTCCATCATATGGTGATCCTTTTCTTCAGACTCTTTTCCTTGCTGGAAGAGCTAAATTCCTTGGAAAGAAGTTCCTAATCAGAACATGGGTCCATCTGTAAAAGGGCTTCAAAAAAAGTGAAGATTATCCATACAAAATGAGAATGTTATGCTTCAGGTCAAATAGTTAATTGTAAATGAAGTTGCTGAAATGTTCATCATCTCACACACACAGACATCCCTTGAAAAAAAAACAAAACCCTGGTCCTGATAGTTTGGCTGTGAGAACATTCTGCTTCACAAAAAAAAAAAAAGCAACATGATCAATTTATATCTGTATAAAAGAAAATAAACCAGATCTTGAACTCTTCTCTGTCTTGTTTATGACAAGTATAAAGGAAATGAAGCCTAAATCACAATGCAAAAACATCACCTGCATTCAGGCTGATTAACTGAAGATTGGTAAGTAGGATGAAATGCATCCATGGTCAAGCAACTAGAAAGTTCTCCTAAGTTTACTTTCTCATGCATATCACCTTTATCCAATGCCTAGCAAAATATTTCTGTGAACACTTCAATAAGAATCAATAATATCCAATATATCTGTATTATTCTTGTGTCAGCAGAAATTAAATTTTTTTCTTGTTTTGGTTGGTTGGTGTGTTTTTTTTTTAATAAAGAATAAATTAGAATATTAAAGCCAGGTTGTTTGTTTAGAGTTTTTTTCCTTCAATCAAGTTAAATACATCCAAAATCTCCATTTTAAAAGATTATTTAAAAGATGCTGAAATGTGATTCCTAGCTGCTTAGCTTTTGAATTCAATGCCACAAAATTGCCTATTTATTTTTCTCAATATCACTGAAAATGACTGCAGAAGAATGCTATGTAGAACCTGTATTTACTGATACATTTAAAACTTTTCTTTGAAGTAAAACAACCTTCTCTGCTACACTGTAATTCTGAGTTACACAACCAGAAACTTATTTATACATTAATGTCTGAAAGTTATCCCACCCTTATGAGAATACATATAATGAAATATTTTAAAGTTTTACTTTTCAGAAACACAAAATCATAATATACATTAACTGCAAACAGTCAATCTATGAAATAGGTTCTCCCAGCATATACTACCTGAACCATAAATCAACAAAGGATAAAAAAAAGAAAGTTTCAGTAGAAATTTATGGTAAAATAATCTCAAATGAGTATTTGTGGCTCTGAAGAGATAATCATCCTAATTACAAAGGATAGATACAAGATAAGTTCTACATATCTGATTTGATGAAGACACTGGCAAAGCACTTAGACCCTGAGGGAGTTTACTCCGTGTGTATATGCAGCAAACAACAGTCTCACAGCAAAGCAGTCCTCCTCATTACTGCTTACACGAGACATGCATTCATTTTGTTACCTCTCAAAACAGGTACTGCAGATACTCTAATTTTATTTAATTAAAAAGCTTTTCTGAAGACCATTGGATCCCACGAAATTGCATTTTGTGTAAGAGTCTGAATTTTGTATAAGAATCTCCATGCAGAGTAAACCCTGTCATGAATTCTATCATCTGCTGATACATCCATTCTGACCATCACACCATCTATCCAGCTCTTAATCGCTGCACTTTCAACTTTTCTCTTTCTTGGCTTTCTACGGCACAAGCACAAAAGCACTGCATGAGCTGAAAACAGAGTACATGTTTATTCCTCAATTCATCTGTACAACATCCACATACGGCGTTACAAGGTGTAGTGACTTATTAACACCAGGTGGTGCTCTCTTCTTAGTAAACAGCTTTAAGTCTGGTTTACAAGTTGAAAGTATAAGCTGACAATTTTCAAGAGCTCCAACCATTTTTCAGAGCTTTTTTTTCTTTTTTTTTTTTTTTTTTGCATAAAGTTGTTACGCTGAATGAAATGAAACTTCTCTTTGTATTTATCAATTTATAAACTCTCCTGTCATAGCTCGCTCTCACCCAGCTGGATGTCACCAGGACTAAGGTTTTCCGCTTGAAAGGAGAAAAGCTCTTTTTTCAGAGACTGCTAAAAAACCAAATGCATCTATTTCTTACCTTTGTATCAAGCGGTAACAGATGATCCCTCAGAGGCAGTTTATGAACAAGATTTCCTCAGCACACTCAGTCTCCACCAATGAGAATCTTAACATTAGATTAACTCCGACCCAGATACCATATTAAAGATCCAACTGTGGTTTGTTTCATTTTGGTGTTACTAAAATTGTGTCAGCATTGTAGTTTCTCCATTTCCCTCCTATGAAAACACTGGTATATTCTAAGTGTCAGAAGTTTCCAAATTAACTCCAAAAATATCAATTATGCTACTGTCCATCAAAACCAGTTCATGTGCAGCATTTCCAGATATAAGACCTGAACAAAGCAAAGTAATTCCAGTATCTGGTTAAAGAAGATTTTCTTTCAGATGAAAAGAAATATTCAGAGCTATTTCAACAATGTGTTTCTCCCAATTTTGAGCTGTCTAAGATTGTATGTTTGTACAGCAGCAACAAAATTACCAAACCAGTGGCAGAGGTCAGTCACATATAGCACTCTGATAGGTCTTTGAGTTTCAGTTTGGTTCAGATACATGGAAACCTTGGCACTGCCTTGGAGCACTCACAGCCCTTTAGCTCAGTACACGCAAAATCATAGGTGAAAAGTTAGTCCCTAGTCTCTTACAGGTCATTCTGACTTTCTTGTAAATACCGGCCACCTGCGGGAACCCTTTCAGAGCTGCATGCTACAAATTACAGAGGTACACCTTGTTAACTGTATGAAAATCAGTGCATTGAATCCCTTGAGCAGACATTAGTGGTGGAAATTTCCTACGAAAAATTGGATCCTTGCCTTGAGCAGAAGTATATGCTATGAAGCGGCTGACTTACTTTTCAGTTCCCTCCATAAATTCCATGACAAACTAGAGACAGTGGAAATCCCAAAGCATAAAACAAGCAAGACAAACAGTTTCTCATCTCTTCTAAAGAAGTAAAGTGCACCACAAGAACATAAGCATATGCGAAATTAGTTAACTTATAAAGACCTATGCTACATAAACATCCCTTTAATCAGATTACTCTGGTGCCATGGGATTGTGCCATGTTTTATTCCCTCAAAGGACACGCTGTTCGGTTACTATAGCATTTCTATATCTGGATAAATTAGAAACGGAAATGTGGATACAATTAAGTTTGAAATTAAACATTCTGTGTAGGAGGGAAGATAATCAATGCTTTAGAATGATCTGGCTGCTCCAACCTGTGAAGTATCAAGCTATTCTCTCAATTAATTGGAACAGTACTGTGTGTTCTTGCAGCCAGCTAACCGTGGCACTCTGTATAGAGTATCTGTGAACATACTGCCTCTCTGACCTATTATTTGACCTGCATTATTTGATGATGATAATAGCAATACTTAATGTCCTTACACAATTCCTGATGTCAAGCATAGTACTTGCATTTATAAATTGCTTCAGTGTATTCCACCCCTTCTTCTGGCTGTCCTCAATTCGCACATCCCACTGTGTCATTCATCAGCACATCCTGAACAAGGAAACCAAAGTGTCACTGAATTCAGGCAGAGTTCTCTGTGAGACACAGCAGAATTTATTATCAATTTTGATTTCCATGAAGAAGGGTCTTCACAAACAGGATGTTCTCTCAAAACAGGAAAAAGACAAGTCCTCTTGCCCAATCCTGCTTCATGTTGAAAAAGAATTAATATGCAAAAAGTGACCAAGGTTCAAGACCACAGAGAGTAGGCTGGTAGTGATGTAATTCTGTGTGCACTCATATCAATCCATTTCTCAACAGAAAGACAGCAGTGTAAACTTTATGCTTTGTCTTACCAGGAAGATGCACAATGTTTTGGGGGCTGCAGCACTCAGGATTCAGTACAACTCAGGAGGTCCCTCAACAATACACAGATTTCATGATCCCTTTCTCGTAATCCACTAAGTAGTCCAGGAAGGCACAGAACTTCTGACTCAGTGAATTTTAAGACTTTTCACAATCTAAATGCTTGCTTCCCTTTACCTTCTGGCCAGCAATGACAGTAGGGACCTTATATTCTCTCTGTCTCCAAATACAGTGGAAAAGAACAGATACCGAGGGTTGAGAGAGCACACCAAGACATGGATTAGGCACAGACTACATAGTCTTCAGATTTACAGCAGCATCACAAAGCCTTTCCTTCTGATAATACTAGTGGAGATACTCAGACTAAAACACACAAGGAAAGTAGGGCTTCTCCAATTCAGAACCATGAGAGCAAAGAGCATTTCTTTCTGTGCATAGAGGGAGATCAGCTCTGTTCCAAAGGCTGAGAACTTGTACGTGCATTATAATTGAAATACCAGAGTAGAGGAGGGCAAAAAAAAAGGGAGAATGAAGAACACAAACAAAATTTACGTAAGTTCTCCATAGAGAGGTTTCATGTAGAATTATAGCTCGAAGTTTAAATCTGATTTTGACATTTGAGAGCATCCACTGTGAGTAAAACAAACAAATAATAAAAGACAATGGAAAATTATCCTAACTGCATAATTAGAACACCATGATCTTCTTATTGCCAAGCCCGTGGCTTTAACTACTGGACCACACGGCTCACACTCTAATTAATGGATAAATTCAATGCTATAAAAATTTCCAAATCTTCTTTTCTTTTTTTTCAACCTGAGATGGAGATTTCCAGTGTCAAGCAATTAGAAGTGTCTTAATCCACTTAGATACCTTCTACAAAGCTTAGCGTGTGGCAAGTACATTTCTCAGTCTTCTTGTTTGTCTTACTGCTTTTATTTTCATTTATTTCTTGCTTTGTAATATTAAGTTTTTCACATTTTGTAATCTTAGTCACAAGTCAGCTTCACTGAGGATAGGAAAAGACTTTGTGGTCTCCTACAAAGCTACAGTGTCAGGAAGTAGAGATTCTATTACAATCCTAAACCATCCATGTTTCAGTGGGGGATTTCTTTCATCAAGTATGTAAACCATCTTGGAAACTTGTAGCATGTTCCCCACAAGGTGTTTAACTGTTATTTGTAAACATAAGAATGACAGGAATAATAATGATGGACAAAGAGGATTTAAATATCATCATAGAAATATTTACAAAAATGCCACAGAACGAGTTAAAAAAGCTTCTGTGCATGTTTGTTATGAAACTGTAAACTGACATTCTCATCTGCAAGTGCTTTTAGAACACAGAATAGGAACAAAGTAGAACAAGCTCCTAAACATGTAAAGTCTATTATCAAATCTGTGGAACTGTGAAGAGTCTGTAAGTCATAGAACAGTTTTTCCTTTTTAATCCTAGCACCCGTTTGCAAGCCCCACTTTTGTTACAAAAATGTCCAGTATATCACAAGACTCCCATATGTGGCCATTAATCCCCACAGAGATTTTTTCGTCTAAAGTTTGAGGGTGATTAGGCAACTTGCATTCCTTTAAACAGAAAAAACCCCTACCCCAATATGGCCTTATATTTGCCTACCCAAAACAAGCACAGGTTTTAAGACTAACTGAAAGTCTTTTTTAAACAAAACTCATCACGCCCAAAAAATGCAAGGGCATAATATTTCCTTGCATGCAATGAGTTACAGGAGAAACTTGGTGGATATTACCAAAAAATGAAATGTGACTATGGGTCTTTTGAAAGAACTGAAACATATCTATGTGGTGCCAAGACCAGTGCTGCTTACAGTAGGCCCACATAGTTCACCCACAACACTTTTCCTATAAAGATCCAAAACCATTTACACCTGATTTTCCCAGGGGCTCACTTGAGGAAAATCACTTTTCCAAATGGAAAAATTTCCTAAATAAAAAAATGTCCAAGAAATTAATAATCTTAATTTCCTATGATGCCTTTAACTGTCCTGCTGCCTGTGCTTCTGCTTTCCTGCCTCTGAAATAACACCATAGTCAACACAGAAATAGTGGCTGAAGGCCCTTATAGCTCTACTAGAAAATCCATGCTTACCTTTTCCCAAGGTCACCAAAGAATTATAGTAGATACTCTAAGAACAGCTCCTACTTCGGAGACCAAAACTCTGCAAACAACAGTTCTCAGGACAACAATGAGAAAAAAAGCAGGTATCTTTAACCCAGAGATCTTTTAACCCAAATTTCTATTTGAAATTAAGCAGTTGCTTTCCTGAATATGGCACAATTAGTTCTGTAATCATTTTGATATCTAACCTCTCCACTACTGTCATGACATATAAATCACATCACCAATGCATTCTGAAAATGTGGGAGTTGGAGAGGCTCTGCTGTTTGCTACTATCATCTTGGGTTTGGATAAAAATGGGAAATTTGCTCCATAACATGATTCTCAATCAGAAGAGAGCAGACACAAACAGATCCACTCGCACAGGGCTGAGAAACAAAGGAACAGTTCAGATCTAAAGAACAGCAGGCACCATTTTCCTGCTGACCTTTTCCTTGCAGCAAAGCAATGGCCCCAATGAAATAAATGACGGATTTGGTCTTTTTTGTTAAACTGATTTTTGCCATTTGGGGGCTCCAGACCTGTCCCTTTCTCCCTGGGTAGGTCTGTCCCTGCTGTGAGTAGCTCTCTTGGTCAACAGCAGGAGGTAAGGCTGGGAGCAGCTGCCTGAAGAGAGAGTGTAACAACCTATTACTGCTTCATACAGGAACAGCGGCCACCGCCGATTGTGTGAAGAAAGAGAAGGAACACTTGTTTCACCCTTAGCAATCTCCCCTATTTCATCCCTACCTATAAAAGGTATTCACACAGCTCCTACTGAGCTGTGCAATCTCCAGTGTCCTTACAACACTTCTGCATTACAGAAAAGCACATTGTATCTTTGTGCACATCCAAAATTGAGGCATAGAAAAATAAAGTTGCTCAAGATAACAAAAACACTGGAGTCCAGAAAAGACACTCTATATCTGGGAAAAAAAAAAATCAAAAAAAGCTTTTTGTTTATGCAAACTCCTCTGAAAATTGCCGGTAGCAGCAAAGTTAATCGGTCCATAAAATAACCCATTTGCTTCACCTATTTTTCACCAAACATTATAGTTAGTAGAACATCATCTATGCCTTAACCTTAAAATATCTGTAAAGCCAAACTGAGGAATCAGTCAGCCATTTTGCAATAGATCAGACAGGTAGCAAGGGTGGATTTTATGACTGAGCATGCTATATGAAAATTCCTGGACAAAAGTCTTCTACAACAGCAACCTGCTCCACGGTGGGAAATTACCAGCCTGCAGAGTACTTTCTGCAGTCACAAATCTGTAAATGCACCAGTATCTCAGTGTGGAGGGGGAAGACAGAGGATGGAATGAGCAGTTAGAAGGGTTTCTTACAAATACAAACCTATCTGAAACAAAATCCGGGGTGAGAAACAGCTTCCAGAAAATAAAGGGCTTTCAAGTGGAATTCCTTTTTCCTTCCTCTTCTCTCTCCAGGTTATCTGTTAATTCACCATGGTGATTTGGTGTAACATGTACAGTCACTAGCTGCTTAAAGGAATTGTCAGGCATGACCTCCAGCATCTCTAAATAATCAGTGTGGATATCATGTTATTTTGGTGTGACTGTGAAATGAAAAATGGGTTTAAGAGGCCTTTAAATTAGCCTCTACTTATAATGTAGGGGTAGGAAATACTGAGTTTATTTGATCTGCACAATTAACTACAGCTCTCCCAAAGCAGATGACTCATTTACCTTGATGTTACTCTCATTCCATTTAATCCTAGCACCCCTGACTTTCAGCATCACAACATTTGCCCAACAGTAAAAAATTTCATGAAACGGATTTAAAAATGTATACTATATGTGAAGATCAGGCAAGTTTAATTTTGCATGACTATTTTAGTTAAGAGGACTCTTTGGGGTCACTATCTTACAGCAGGTATTGCGTTTTGCCTTGGCAGGGTATGCAGGATAAAAGTCAAGACACATGTTTGTGAAGCTTTGTTTGGCTTTTTTGTTATCAGCTTCCTGGTAATAATCTTTACAGAGAATATTACGTAAAATGCAGAATCTCTTATTTAAAGCCATATTTAGTACAAAAAAACCTAAATCACACTTGTTCAACTACTGTATATCCTGAAATGACACACCCTAATTTCATGCTTTTGGTCATGCAGCTAGCATAAGTAGTTGTAATTACACATTTAAGGCATGTAATCATGTAATAAGATGCACAATTAATTATATAATTAAGGTATGCAAATACACAGGACTATCCTGTGACATTGATTTTAAGTAGACTATCCCGCTAATTCTGAGCAGAGTTCCACTTAAAAACTCATTACACAATACAGTTTGCAAAAAGCTACACTGACAGAAAAAAACACAGACCCATTGACAGATTTCTTTGGATATCTGCATGAAATGTAAAATAAAAATATTTATAATTATCAGATTCAAATACTATTTACAAGATTGATTCTGTGTTCCAATAACAACAACAAAAACCAAACCATACCCAAGCCATAGACACACAGATATGATGAATTCTCAAAACAGACTAGAATATTTGCAAGCTTGTTTTGCAGGCCAGAATTGGTAGAGCAAAAGCAATCTTCAAAAATACTGTACTACTTCCTAGTGACCTGCAACGCACCCAGAAAGATATGTTAAATAAGCAAGATTTCTTCACGTGTTTCAATAAAAGAAATTACATTTTTCCTAGTTTCTTTCGCAGAACCAGGAAAGAGAGAAGCTTTTAAAAATCAGATAAAAACAAGGAACACAGCAAACTCATTTCCACTATGGGGTTTTTTATGGTTAACCACTGAAAACATTTAACCAAAAATAGAATTCTAGAATTAGTCAGAGAAGAAAAAAATATTCTTAAATTATTTTTATTTAAGTTCTTCAGCAGCTTTTTCCTCCAAGAGAAAAATAAAAAGGGCAATACCCTGAATGTCCTACGGCTTAAAGATATAAATCAAAGTTAATTGATGTGCAACAGTACATATGGCAGCAAAATCAGATATTCAATGAGCAGACTTCTCAGATATCAGAAGAGCTTTAAAGTTCCTATTTAGAATATGCACAGGATCTGGGGTGAAGATCCACTTTTCCACTAAGATTAATATCTATTATTATTCATTTGGAAGATATAAAGACACAGTCATAGTTCAGGATCTTAGAAGTGATTATGAAAAATGCTTCATTGCCTATTTTGAGTTTAAACAAATAACTGTAACTGCATGCTAACATTCACAGAAGAAACTGAATTCTGCCAGAAGAACACACTCAGGCCATGCTATTTACTTTGCTAGCTACTGAGAGTCAGGAGCAAATATACCCAAACTATCTCCACAGGACTGGGAATGGGCCAATCACCCCCAGTACATAGCTCTGAACCAGAGCCTATTTCAACATCAATTAGCACAACAAGACTCTGATCTATGGTGGTGTTTCTGTCACAGGCTTTCCCACTCCACAATTAACAAATAGCATATACAACCTGGCGAGCAACACCTCTGCAGGCAATCTCAGCTATTTTCAAAGAATTCTCTTCTATTTTTGCTGAGGAATAACGTAGTTGGGCTTGAAGAGGAATTCATCTCTTTCTGAAGGGCTACCAATAGCATTTTTCTACTGGCAGTATTTCAAAGAGAAACTACTGCTGCTCTCTAAGGCCCTGAAGCTCTTTGGAGAAGGGAAGGCTACTCTGAAGTATGGTAATGCAGAAACCTGAGATGTTCTGAAAAATCAAACTGAAGTGAGAGGTCTTGAGGAACCTCACAAAAATAGGATGGTATACTCCTATTCCTCTGAATTTTCCACCTTATCTTCACACATCTAAACCAACGTATAGCTGTTTGCTCTAATTTCAGAGGATTTTGCCAGTTTCAGAGCTGCTGCTGCAAGACATTCCCCCACAAATCATGGAAAGAAGCTGACAGTGGATGTATTTATGCACCTTCATTTGCTGCTAACACCTTGTGCTTCAAACAATTTAGTTTATCAGCTTGGGTTTAGTCTGGATGCAATGGTGAAAGATAGCATCATAGATCTGAGGACACTACATATCATTTTAGCAGACCCATGACCATTCCTAGCCCCTATCTTTTCAGTTTTTTCCCTGGACTTTCCCTGATTTCTAGCATCAGTTTACAAGGGTATTTATAACCAGACAGGTGTTGGCAAGTCCCTACAGTGATTAGCTTTCCTCTCAAAAGTTGCTGTTCTGACTAACATCAATTTCTTTTTGTTGTTACGTGGGTTCAGAGAATTACTTTAATTAAAATTTAAAAAACCAACCAAAAAAAAAATCAAACCCCACAAACAAATAAACCAAAAAAACAAAAACCCCACAACACCCAGAAAACAACTTTTTTTTTTTTCAAGTGCCTTTTTTGGCAAATGATGACTTAAGTCTTATCCAGCTGCCTGAAAGAAGGTCTCCATTTTTTTTTTCTGATATAAATAGAAGAAACCTGAAGCCCATGCTCTTATGAGTGTGTTCCCTGCTTACACACGTTCATGGTTCTGTCTCTGCATATTAAACATTTATGCTAGCAGGTTGCAGTTTTGAGCTTTTTACATAGAAGACAAGAGCTCCTAAGCATGGCTGGTCTTCAGTTCTGACCCTACAGGTCAAAGAGTATCCCAGAGGCAAATGCTCACATTTTATCATCCTGTTCAATGCTGCTGTCATGGCAATTGACCACTGCAAACAGGAAAATCCAAAAAGTCATTAGATGTTATAATTTAGACATATAAGGATTTTGTTGCTGTGGGAAAATCCAGCACTAGACTAAAATAGCATACAGCAAATATCCTCAAGCATAGATGTCAACACGTTGCATGTCATTAACTGCAAATTTTCATATGATCTTTCACAAAAAAAGGAGTTTGAAACCATATGCCTCCAGAAAAAAAATGATGCCAGTTTGGAGTCTGCTTTGGTAAAAGTGAACAGCCTTGATGTAAAAATCAGTGATGCTATAGATGACTTGCACTATAGCATAACACTTATTATTACTGACACAAGCAGTGCTAAGAAGGAAAACATTTTCAGACTGAAGGTAGAAAATGATAATTGTTTATTTCTAATGAGATATAATGGATATAGTTACCATACTATATCCATAGTATGGATACATATCCATATGCTAATATATCCATATTAGCATACTAACCTCTTTACTATCTTCTATGGATCAAATCTGAGCCCACTGCTGCAGTACACACCATGTCTTCCAAGCAAGTGTCGTTTGGTGTATCTATACAATTTAATGTCATTTGCAACACTGCAGCCACTTCTCCCTCCACCCCTCACCCTTCCTGTCTCACAGACTGACTGGGACGAAAGACAAAGGAGAGTGTGTGTGCAACATAACTCCTGATATACAGGTCACCAGTATCCTCAAGGACCTGCCTGTGAAGGGGGATTGACCATTACAGACAGACTCCATTTCTCCCCAACATCCAGCACTTCCATAACACCACGAATATTTGATATTCCATAATGCCAAGAGCTGCTGACAAACCTAGAGTAAAAGTCTGACTCATAGTGGTATCTCAAGGACATTGAGCACCAGTGGCCTTAACCTGATGTTGACGGATACTCTGCACAGCATGGTCTGTGTGCTTCTCAGTCACTGGAAGATGGTGTCAGCTATTTTAAAACAGGTCACCATGATTTGGTAAGAGGAAGACAGACTTGTACCTGCTTTAAAATCTGACATCAAGATGTACTCAATTAAGATGTCATGTCTCATCTCAAGTGTAAAAAGAGAAATGAAGTAGTGCAATAGCATTTAACAGCTGATAATAGTGTTTCTGCCTGATTTGCTCTAATTACACAAATAGTACAGGCTCAGTGTTATAAGCAACCATTAATTATCTGTTCTATAATCTAAGTGCTTATTTTTTCAGAGTTTGAAAGCTAAGGCCCAAATTCTTATCAGGAAAGAATTGCACATAGAAGTTTAAGTAATCTAGTAACTCTCCTTCCATGCCCAAAAACTTTACTTTTCTTTTAGTGCAGACACTTAATTTCACTGCCAGCATACTTCAAGGTAACTAAATTACTCCTGAGAGAAACGCCAAATGAAATTCCAAATTCATATTAGAGCATTTGCAAAGCATATATTTTCAACTATATAGTAAGTTGTTTTATGGCATGACCAATGCTTTTCACATTTATTAGTAGATATTTTTGCCTATATTAAACCATTCAAGGGCAGAAAGCATCATGACAAGAATTTGATTTCACAAAGTTTGACTCATCACATTTTGTAGTCTCTGTAAAAATCATATGTAATATAGTTAACATTATTCATCCCTTTTCTCTATTTCCCTCCATATCTCTAAATTTTGGAAAGAAATTGAAATGAATGTAGATGCTGAACTGTTTCTTATTACCTATTTGTGACAACCATTTACATCTCTAGAGCGCATAACTACTTTTCACTGAAAGTGATTTTGGCAGAAGTAGCAGACTTGTGGATTGGTCCTAAAGAAAATGTGAATTCCCATTATGTTTATTGGGCTCTGTTGAATACAAAACCAAAGCTACTTAAAACAGGACTATGCAAACTCCTTTAAAAGGAAGGAATATTTTGGACATCTTTTACTCAGAGTACTTGTGCTAGAGGACCATGAATAATTATTGTTAGACAGCAGGAATAATGCCACATAAAACAGTTCTGAAAGCCTTCTTACAAAAATGTACACATTCTTTTACTAAGAGCAAAGAGCCAACTGTAAAAGCAAATAACATCCTTGTTAATGGAGAATTTGGCTTTGAAATAATTTCATTATTTAGATTAAGGTCTTCTCTTACTTTTGTAAGAAATTAAATCCCTGAAGAAGGCAGGCTACACACAGTCCCTTAAAGTAAATGGCTGAGGCCACTTCACAAGGCTGGATTTGAGTCTAAGGAATTGTCTTTCAAAACATTGTGATATGCCAAGACTAAAAGTATTCACAATCTGTCAACATTGTAACCTGAAGTTACTAAAGCATAGGTGAACACAAAAATTAAAAAAGAAACCCCAAAACCAAAAAAAGAAAAACACCTCCAAGACCAACACATACAGCACACAATATGATGTTACTAAAGTGATAACTAAATGTGAAATGAGCCTACCAATAACACCAGTGCAAAGCTACTGAGACAAAGAGTCTACACTCTATACTGAGAATTACAACTGAACATATTTTATTTACAGAAAGTATGTGTTTGCATATTCCATTTACAATAGCTTAGGAGCCCTCCTAAAGCTACTTGTTTTTAAAATCCACAATGTGAGCCTTATATTTTTTGTCTCCTCTTGTTGTTCTAATTATTATGTGCTGAAGCCACTTAATGTTGTGGGACACAGGAAAAAGTGAAGTGAGAGAAACAGTGAGTCAAGCAACAGGCACTCCTTATCTCTGGGCAAGTACAACTTTTTCAACCTCTCAAATCAAGGGATTAAGGTAGATTACAAGGCTTTTATGATATCACAGATAATTCAGATTCAGTTTGATAATCTGTATCTTTAGCTATCATCATCATCAAAACATCCGCACACCAAGAGAAGTAACATGTGGAAAATGAAAAAGATTATTTTAACCAAAACCTGTTTCCTCCTATGAAAGTAAAGAACCCCTTGATGGCTTCTCCTCTTTTCCCCTTTGTCCTCATAGGAGATGAAAGCAACTTTGAGGGTTTTCTCCTCCTACAGCACTTGATTTTGCAGTGGAAATTAGTAGTTTTTCCTTCCTTAACACAAAACAGACATTAGACTTGGCAACTTCTGCTGAAGGATTTTTTTTCTACTCTGAAAATTCATTGTAAACAACATGATATTCTGCATTGCTGCCATAGGTTCCACTACTACCTATACCTGTCTCACTCACCACCCCTCCCAAATTTGGCCTCTTCAGCTGAAGACTGAGCTTCTCAGCATTTCTCAACTACCCTATGGTTTTAACACACTGTATATTCTTGTAGATTAAGTGAAATAATTGAAAAGGGAAGGAAATAGTTAAGTCAAAGTTCTCTTCACAAATATAAACCATACTTACATTTATATAAAGTCAAAGTACAATTCTCTAGGGTCTTAATGTTTCCTCTTTCATTTTTCCCCTTATCTCACTAGCATCATTCATCTTCAAAAATTATTGATTGTCCTCTTGCAAGTTTTTCCTCAGTAACCTTCAATAAGTACAAAGTCATTCCATTTCCACATAAAATCACTTAGAATTTGAGTTTCTTTTTAAAAAGGAGTGAAAGAGCATCTCCCTGCTTCTATCTCAGTAATACCATCTGATAGAAAAAAAAAACATTCCCAAATTCACATCTTAATTTCTTCATATGGACTTACCTTTCTTTTGCAACAAAAGAGCAATGCCACACACACTTGGGCAAAAACTTAAATGCCTTTCTGAAGGCCCTCTTGGTTTTGGAGTAACCTTACAGATAGAGGTTTTCCATCTAAGACTGAAAACACAATGTTCCCTTCCAAATAGCCTGCTCTCTTCCACCTAACTGCCAGAGTACATCTGTACCTCTTACAAAGACATCTACTCAAACTAAATGCAGAGACAAAAGCTGTGATCCACAGGCCATGGAAGCTATCTGCTCCCTAGGGAGATACCTCCTACAAGTTACTAACTGCTTATTCTTAGTAACACACAGTACCAAATTCCCATCAATTTCCTCAGGCAATGAGGCCCCCCAAGGCTCTCTGTGACACTGTGCATCTTATCCTGTTGTCCTGCTCGAGTTGTTTGTGTTGCTGGTGCACCTCTCAAAGCAATACGCACTGTCTGAAGACACAAAGCCAGAGCCAGCATTCTCACTGCTTGCTGGTTTCTGTGAAAACTGCAGTGTTCTCTTGTTTGTTTCAGAAAGGAACCTCTTCCTTTATTCTCCGCTGAATGTTTCAGGATCCAGCTTCCAAACACCGCTCTGAATTTCTCATGTGTTTCAGAGAGTCTTTTAATCTTGCTTTTATCTTTCTATGAAAAATTCACCGCTTTGCACCATTGTCCTTTAAAAAAACTAGATTGACTCTGATAGCCCTCAACACAATAGCATTTCTCCAGCCCACAAATCCTTTTAGGTTTTCTGCAGACATTGTCCAGTTCTTTATCTTTTGAAGGTGTTGACCACAGAAACATTCAGTATCCCAGTATTTATTAACTCCTTGAATCTCATTTCTTGAAAATAATTTTCTATTTGTTCCAAAAAAGCATAAAGGCAACACAACCCCATCTACCACATCATCTTCCATGAAGTTTACTTTAATAATCATGAGACTTAATGCTTACTCTGTCAGCCTCTTGTACGAAAGTATCAATTCACAATGCACTCTGCCTTCTAACCCAATTTATACATGGGATGTTTATTCTTCCCTTTTGTCACATGAAAACTTCAATTAGGTTGGATATAATTGTCTATGGCACTGCAGAATGTGGTTCTGTTGTACAGAGCTGCAAGCTATAGCAACCATCCATTATCACAGTGCAATCAAATATCAATTTCATCTACGCCCAAATAACAGTGCATTCCATTTCTCTGGAACAGCAGAGTCCAGTAATCCCTGACATGTTTGAGTATACTTCATTTAAAAAAAAAAAAGGAAAAAAACACAAAAAAAAAAAACAAAACAAAACAAAACAACCCACCAAAAAAACCATGAACTTCAATTACATCAATAATTACAAATAAAAAGATATTTCCATTGCTCTACTTGCATACAGAGGCAAAATGTTACATTGGAAGAGCTAAATAAAGAAAAATATTGAAATATGCTTCCACATGTCAAGCACTCAAAGATTCAATCTTGTTAATATTAAACACAGAATTTTTCAAAAACACTGTTCTTGAAATTCGGATTGAAATATGATACCTAGTTTTTCCTGTGTTACTCTTTCCACTTGCCTTGCATAATTCATGTAAGTATTGGATAAATCTGAATTACAGTCTTGGCACAGAGATACTGTCTTCCCAGAACATCAGTGATGACCACATAAATTTTGAAACAAGGACTATTTAACGTCAATAGGACCAGCAAGGGCTATTTAAATACCAAACAGGCTCAACTTATGCAGTCGGTCCTGTCCAAATTTCTGCCTAACTTTCCTAATAATAATGATAATGAATAAAAATGCAGCTTCTTCATCAGTGCTTATATCTGATAACATACAGTCATTATTTAGTCAGGCCTTTTGTTAGCATTTTTCTCAGAGGGAAATCACTTGAAATTATGCCACTCTGTTGCTAAAGGCAAATTTTTAATGGTACCCTGTCTGAGCTGCACATTGTGAGGCAACAGTTTCATTGCTTGGTTTGATAACAAACCCTCTAAACCAGCCAGACAGAAACTGGCAGTCACCATACACCAGCCATGCTCTTACTTTCTGTGACAAATCCTCCTCTCCTGGCCACAGAGACAGCACATCAGCACTAGACAGACAGTGATACTATATGGTCATTTTTATGCACTTATAAAATTAAGTGCTTCAAATAATGTCATAAATCGGTCACATTTTGCACAGACAAACTACTTCTAATACTGAACTGCTACACTGAAATGTGGAAATGTGAGATAGGTAGGCATAGGGAATTTATTATTTTGTTTTTCAAGTAATAAATATTATTTCAAAAGAAATAATAAGATTAATAACAGCTGATCATAGTGACTTGTACAACTTTAAGATGACAACACTGAAAGATGTGTCTCCTGAGCATCTGTGGAGGAGCACATGTGGATGAATCATATAACTCATGGATATCCTTGTTTCAAGAAGGCAGATTTTGTAAGTCATGTTCGTTTTTACCTAAAGAAAATGCAATGCAATGTCTCTTACCTGACAATCTATCTTTCCTGTACAAGTACCCATCTGAAAAATGCTCACTTATGGCTGCTACACAAACTTCAGGAGGAACATTTCAGTGCTATATATCACTACCAGGAGAAGAGTAAGTCTAGACTCTACAAAATGTGTCTGTGCTCATCCAAGAAGGTCCTGTTTGCAGTGTAGTACTAAGAAACTACAATACTTTGTTAGCATTAAATCAAATAGTGTCACCCTAAGAGAAACCACAGATATAGTACAGAGCGAAAACATTTACCCCAGCAGATGTGACTACTTTCAGTTTCTGCTAATATCTAGTTTTTTAATACAAAGTTATTAAAATTAAATAAAATTTATTAAAATAAATTATGCTATCAATCAGTTAGATAAAAGTGTTACTGTATGTGATGAACTCAGCTCCAGACCTAAAGGAAGTAATGAAAATGGAATGGTAACCTAATTACTTCATCTGAATTATAAGAGTGCTTTAAGATACAATACATGCTTTCAACAAAAAAATACTTGTTCAAGACCAAAGTTCTTCTTTTTGTTATAAATTACTTTTTAGAAGACTATGGGTACATCACGCTAGAGAATAAAAATCTGATAAGTGCAGACATGTAATCTCAAAATGGTCCTCAAGACCAGAACAGGACATTCACACAAAGACAAAAGTCCCATAAATTTACCAGCCATACCCTAGAGGCATAACAGATTCCACGACTCAAAGGATAAACAACAGACAACTTCAGGCAACATTCAGCTACAGTAATGATCAGAGGCTAAGAATAACAAAGAACATTGCATCTCTCAACAGCAATAAAATCTGCCCACCCCAGTGTCCGTGACTGGGGCCAGCTCTGCTCCCATTGAAGTCAGCGGGACTTCCATGGGTGAAGTTGGCACTCATGTTTTTTCATTTACGTGATGAGTGAAAACAAGGACTGGATAGAAACAATCACAACATGTGACCTTATAGAAATCATTAATAAGAACAAACTGCTTAACTAATAATCAGCATCAGACAGATGAAAAAAGTATCAGGAACTGTTTTGAGATCTCATTTAAGCAATCTACTGTCACGAAGTTACCAAAATAGTTTATCTGTCAACATAACAGAACTTTGTATTCAGACCACAAGCTAAATTTTATTCACTGAAAACAAATAATCAAAACCAATGGCCTTTCCTTCATGGCCTATTTTCCCCAGTACCTTCAAATCCTTACAGTTTGGGCTCAGTGTGAAAATACTAGCAATATTTTACTCTGCCAAGTCACAGTATATAACTTCACGCACGAAACATGGCTAAAGACTTCTGAGCCGGTACAGATCCTCACACAGCTCCCCTAACCCCCAGTCTTGGGGTTTTTTTAGTGCTAGATTCAGCTCAGCACACACCAACCCATCACAGACGGGCCATCCTCCAAATACAAGCATCTGTGTGAAGTTATGGGGAGGCTGCACACTCCAGTTGTGCAGAGCCCTGGGTGTCTGATGTGCTCCATCATTTAGCCTTCACAGCAGCAAATCAAATAAAGATGTAATTTTGCTTCTTTTCACAGCTGATTGGCATTTTAATTAGTCTACAGTTAAAAGTGTTAATCGAGCTATGAAGTGAGGTGATAATTCACAGCTAGTAAAATTTCCCACAATGGTTTTACAGGCACCAATACACAGTTTACCTCATTAGCTGGGTTTTTTCATTTTTGCTCTAATAAAAAAATAAATGAAACCACAGTGATACAAACTCTTTTTTCAAAGAAAACCAGCTTTTGGGAATCTATTCATAACAGAGGATTCCATTTTCCTTTTATAAGATAGTCTAAATCCCTAAGGAGTTATTTCAAGGGACTCAAATATAGTAATTTTATTTACTACTTTCATTTTGATACATTCCTAAAGTTATATCTATAATATCCATAATAAAGATATATCCATAATACTCCTTCTTCCCCTAAGCTTCTTTCCTTCACTCTACTGTAGAAAAAAGTTTTGTCCTTTTATTTTTCAAGCATTTTACAGATTAAAAGATTTTCACTCCAGCACATTTTCAGAAAGGAAAGATGTGATTGCTATTAAAAACATAGAGCAAAAGCATGTTGAATGATGCATATAAGCATCTGAAATGAAGTAGTGGTAAATACGTGTGTCACTATTTATTTGTTTAAAAACCTAAGCCCTTCACAACAAATATTTTTCAATTAATAATTCCTTTGCTTATTTATTTAGGGAGTGCATGTCTGCAAGATGATTTATCTTGTACAAAGCTCAGCCATCTGACTCTTGTGAAAGCCTAAAAAAAATAACAAAAACAAATGGCAAAGAAATTTCTTTATTTTTCTGAGGAATATTATGGGTGTGGTGGGGTTATTCTGGCAGCGTGTGTGTACATGGGTCCAAAGGACAGCTATAACATAGCATCATGTACTTGATAAACAAAGATTTTCACTTCAGTTATTGGATACAATAATCCTAAGATATACTCAACACTTACTCCAATGTTTTCAGAGAACAGAGATAGGAAAAGGTAGTATTTGAGAAGCTGAAAGTGCCCCTGTACACAAATACATCTCCAATTCTGAGAAACACATTGAATAAAAACATACAGAGGCAGACATTAAGATCAACTTCATTATGAGATAAGAAGTGTAAAAAAAGCTCCTTAAGCTACATTACACTTACCCAACATTATAAATATTCAAGCAGTGCTTCTTTGAAAAAGTTTTGATTTATAAGTCTAAAAGAAGAGAAGAAATGCCAACTTTTTTTCCTTTCTTTTTATTTTTATAAAGGGCTCAAAAGGTTCCTAACATCAATCAGCTGTACCTGTAAATCAGCTTAGCACAAGACTAACAAGCCATCATCTGCAACACTGCCAAATTTTCTGTTGTCAAATGTTCTGTTGCTTAATTCCTGACTCTGCAGATGAACCAAACCACAATAAAATAAAGACATCGCTACTCATTCAGTAGCGTGGATTTAGAGGGGAAATTGGCCATATCATCTCAAAGTCAAACTAGACACAGAAAATTTCTCGTTTTCCTGTTGAATCCTGACCCTCAGCAAGAAGTCAGCAAGAACACTTAATCCCTTGTCAACAATTTGTGCATGCAATAATGTCTTAAGATATTATCACACTCCTTGAGATTCTTATACATCTTTTATCTTTCACTGAATATACATATCACTATCAAATGCACAAAACCACAAGTAAGTTGATGTTCAAACCACACATTGTACAACAGACAATTACATAGTGAAGCTAACTTCACATAAAAAAGGGCAAGCAGGAAATCACTTTCAAAAACATCACTTTCACACACATCATTAAAACTTATAATTAAGAAATGGGGCAAGGGTAGCTACAGATCAGGTCCATATGATATCCCATTTTCCATGTGAAATATGTAACTTGGCTCCATAAGGATGCCTTGGAGCCAGAACTGAGGGAGGGAGGAGGAAAAGGGAATTATTTTCAGGCCAGAAAGAACTGGGTGTTATCATGGGGTATGTGACCGAACAAAGCCTCCCCTCCTCACCCCTTTTGTACATATTTTATTTATTTAAAAACAGGAAAACTCCAAACAACAAGAACAAACCAAAAAAAAATCACCAAAAGAAAAACCCAAGCAAGACCACACTTTGGACTATCAAATTACTGTATTTATTCCTCAAGGGTGTAAATTCCATGCACAAACCTTTGACTTGCAGCTGGCGCAAAACTGTGGGATGGAATACACATAATGTTCATAGCATTTCATGTCTGTTTCATACGAGGAACAACTAGAAATCTCATGTCCATTCAGCTTTTTTTTTTTTACTCAATGAGGTTCATAAATTAACTTTTAAAAAAAACAAAACACGTAACTATCTGAGCAAAATCTTGTCCTGATTTAGTAGTGCTCAAAGTATTTTACTTTTACTGAGGCATCTTCTCAGTGGTTTTAGAACAGGACAATCAAGCAGCAAAATAAAAATACATGTAACAGTCATTTATACATGCCACAGTCATTGATCTTCTCCCACTTCCAAGAAGACATGCAATGTATTTTGGCAAACACATCATACATGAACATTCAGTTCAAATTCTCTTAGAATCAATTATCAATACATTATAGTAACATACCCAGCAATGATACATATCTAGCCTTTGGCATTGTAATAGTAGAGACTGTAAGTCTCACGCTTGTGTATGTCACATAGACTAGAGCCAAACAGCTCTAAAACATAAATAATAATTTTTCAGTTAAATACGCAGCATGTTCTCAAAACTAACACCTCCATTAGCATTTACAAAAGAATATAGTTGGTCATTTTGCCACTTTCCAAACATCATAACTCCTATCAATACTTAGAGATGTCATGTTCTGAGTTTTTACTAGATCATAAAGCTTCCCTTGTATACCCCAAGGTTACTGAACTCTTCACAGTTGACTGGGATTTACAAGCCAAATGAGAAAGCTGCTTGTACGAGTCAGGCTTTGTAACTAAGCAAGTAGAAGGTAGTTCTAGCCATGGAAATAAAGTACATTATTCAAATCACTCCAGTAAATAAGGCATGATAGGACAGCAACCGTACAAAGGCAAAATACCATGGGAAAAAAAAAGGTCATAGGACCTACAGATTGACAAACTAATAAATAACACATTTGCATCTGAAACAGACTGTCCTTGTTTTAAAATTATTCATAATTTTAAAATAGTATATATGAATATAACACACAGTGTATGCTACTCCGCAGCCATTGTTCAGTTATAATTCACCAAATTAATGAGAAAAAAAAAGCATTGCAGTTAGTCTTTATATGGTGACTCTGTAGGAGGAAATTATTATTATTATACATAAATCTGAACGTATACTTTACAATTCTTTTCCTCAAAGGAATATTTTCTTTTTCCTTATTCAAAACAGCCCATAAGCGTATAGTGGAATTCTAATAAGTAAGTTGAAAAATTCCAGCAACAATTCAAATAATAAATTGTAATAATGCAAATAATTAATTTCATATATATAGAAACTGGAACATGTATTACTTTATCTGATTGGCAAAACCAATGTATTTATCTTCCCTAGTTGAATACTTCTCTAAGTACTACAAGAAAAATTCTGAATTCTGAGTTTTACAGCAAAGCACACACAAACAGAAAAAAACCCCCAAACTTTCAGCTAATGAAATTATTTATAGATAGAAAATTCACTCAAATGCTTTTAAATTAGTGTTAAGGATAAGCTGACAAAACCAACTGAGCTTCCACGGCCCTGCCAAGCTTTTCATGTATCTTTCACGATTTCCCCAGAGCTACATTTTCCATCTGGATCAGACAGAATCAGTTCCCTGATCAACCCTGCCCTTACCATTGAGAACTGACTTAACTAAGTAGCCCCTCCACAGTTTATCACACACAGATCAATCTCCTACAACACAGAGAAACACGAGAGCTGGAGGAGAACACAGACTGTGTGTGGGGATGACTGCTCTTACAATATTACAAAGCCAATTACCCAACTTCTAGGAAAGAAAAGAGACTGAAATGGGGGTATGTTGTTAATATGATCATTCTAAAGCCAAACAAGCCAATGACAAGAAGAAAGAGGGATGCATGTAATTCCATGCAGTAAAAGAAACGGCAAGCACTACGGGACCCACCCTGTGCTCCAGCTTGCCTTTCCCAAGAGGAATTGCAAGACCTAGATTTTATCTCAGAGTAAGTGTTCATACATTGATCACTTTTGTTTTTTTTCACATCTGTTACAGTCCTCAAAATTTGTGTTAAGCTCTACCACATGAAACTCCCAAAACTGTTATTCAAGAACACAAGGGTTCAGTTTTCTTCATACTCCAACCATCCAGAGAGCTGAAACTTAACATTCGACCTAAGAGCAATTACAGCTCTTTCATCAAACTCTGGAAATCAGTCAGAGCTAATATCCAAAATAACAGTACCAAGTACAGTTTACATTTCTGCAACCAACACTGGAGTTCTTTCAGCAAGCAGACAAGGATTGAGTTCAGTGCTGTAAGGTTAGAGAGCTCACACTGTGCAGTTCTCAGCACAGGATGAAAGAGATGGATAGAGTTGATTTTTCTTGCTCTCCTGCCACAAGAAGAAAAAGCAACACTTCCTGAGAGCCTGCTCCATGGGACTCTTCAACAGCATTAGAGTACACAACTGAGGTACAAACTAACCAATTTTATATCAGCTAAAAATCTTGACTACTCTGGAAATAAAACCAAAGGAAAAACAAAACACCTAAATAATTTTTCTCATCTTCAAAACTAATGTAAAATATTACTTTTATGACAGAGTGTAACTATCTGGATTTATTCCAGGTGATGATTCAACAGAGTCACTTTTGGTTTTGCAAAACAAAAATCTCAGTGAAAAAGGCAGCTGTCAGCCAGCATCATCCTCCCAGCTATCTGCTCTCCAGAGGGCTCCCACCATTCCACAAGTTACTCTGGTTGGACTCTGCAGAAAACAACTTTGCTTTCATGGAGGTTCACATGATTCATGACAGCACTTATGAACCTCTTATGGGATGTACTTTTACAGAAAAAAAAAAAAAGCAACAAAACGTGTCTGATAGCATAGATCTTTCTATTCACAGAACTATTAACATTGTACGTTCTATGAAGAATATTTGCCTTCTAAGTCTAAAAGCATGTACCTTTTTAAACTTTATCCTCAAATGTGAATGCTTGTTCCATTTGGGAAAGCTTGCAATTCAAAGAGCTTTTACTGAAAAAGAGGTTTACAGAAGTGGTCTTGAACTATCTTTTGAAAAATATTATCCCATTTTTCCATTAATTTGTCCCTTGAGTGTAACTAAATGAGACGCTTTTGTTTGCAATCATACATTTTTTTCTCCTTGGTTGTCTTTCCTATATTCAACTTTGTAAACAGAAGACTTTCCTTCCCCTCCAATTTTTATTTGAGTCCTATTAAACTGTGTTCAGGAGTGCACAGAAGGCAGTAGCACGTTCTCAACACATGGGGTTCCCTAGGCAAGACATTTACACATATCCATATACTGGATGTACTAAAAGTGCTTCAACTGCAAAAAATTGAACTGCTGCCAGTCACTACAGCAATAGGGGATAAAAGAAGTGTGTACCTTCTTCCAACAACCACCTTAAATCCTATTTGGTGGTTCTTCAACTACTACAAATAGAGAAATAAAAACCAGCTCAGAAAAATATTATACTGTTTAAATATAAGAAATAACTGAAATATCCAGATACATCTTAAAGTTATTTCTCCACGAAGTCTATTTGATTCACATTGTTAGTGCCATGAAAAATAATGTCTCAGTAGTTAAAAAAAAAAAAAAGGGGGGGGGGAGAGCGACCATATGAAAACTGTAAGTACAGCACTGGGTGCATATGTGGTCATCAGAGCTCCACTACATGCCATTCCTGGTGGAATTACTGCTCTGGGTTTGCTCACTGAATTGTGAGGGGTTGTCTGTTCATGGTCTTCTGTCAGGTGCTATCTGATGACAGGAAGATCATCCTGACATATTACAGCAACCAAGTGTCTTGACAAACGTCCTGCAAAACTGGGATATTATATCTCAGCAGTATGCAGTGGAGTTTTGCCCAATGTCTAACAGCCCTATTATTTCTCCCTGACAGGCTGTTTTACAGAGGTTATTATTTTCTGATTACACTAAATTAAAGTATGGGTTGCTGGACAGAACAGAAGGATATTTACATTGGACCTCTGGCATCATTATAATGAGATAAATGGCAAATACAAACCAGAAATGCTTCACTTAGAGTGACATTGCAACTTATACTTTATATTTACAAAAGAAGAAGTAATTTAATCCTTATTTTCAAGTCTTAGCAAAAAAGTCTATAATGCTTACAGTGATTAACCCTTAAGAGTCAGTAGCATATATACTACTAAATTGTGAGACAAATGTCTTAACAAGTACAAAAAGTACTTTGATAACAAGAGCCTCCTTGATTTTGAATAAACTTCAGAACTGAACTTTTCCTACAACTGTTTTACATTGGAGATATTTGCCTACTGTTGTCACTTATCTCACTTCTTAGGCACATAGCACCAATTTTGCAGTATTGAAGTCCTATGAAAAATAACACCCATGGAAATACAAGCCATCATATTTTATCTAACAATCCCTTTTCCTCTCTGTACCATTCAGCTGTGCATGGAATATGGTATAAAATGGGCAGAGTCAGCTTTGCGGTCCCATTAGTGTATCATCCAACAAAGATGAGGATGCATCTAAGAGGAAATAATTGTACAGCTAAGAGAACTATTTCTTTTCGACACCAAAATAACAGGAAATTGTTTTTTCTGCTTTGCATGTCTTCTGTAGGAGACACAAGTTACATGTGTTCAGTCCACAGCACACTCTATTCACATGCTGATATGCACGGCAAATAATTATATGTTGTTTTGTAATTTCAAAAAGATCAAACTAACTGTAAATGGTAATTTAGACAATTTTTCTAGTCCCATATGTGTTACCATAAATATTAAATCTTCATGATATTTGTAGTTTCCAACAATACAGTAAAATAATGCTGCATAGAAAAGAAATGGGGATTACATCTGTTATATTAACCATGGGAAAAGAAGAATGACACATATGTTAAAGATTAATCCTGATCAAATTACATAGAAATCTGGGCTCATAGTAATGGCAAAGAAGAGGAAACTGAAAAGCCTATCAAGGGTCATATCTGAAATCTAAGAATCAGAATATAATAACATTTCCAGAGCAGTTTGCAATGCTTTACTGCTGATAGGAATCAGCACTGTGGTACCAGAAACAGAACATGATGGTTTTGGTTCTGAGGTTGAACTTCCTGTTTAGGTTCTAATGGTTATAAAATTTATTTTATATTGGCTAAGATACTTCTGATCTGCACTAGAATAACACCTTGACACCTGCAGTTGTGTCAGTTGCTAGCATTGCCCTTTCTGATGGTCAAGTGTTACTGCCCAAAGCACAGACAATAAAACTGAACATTACAATACAAGTTGTATTGATTTGGGACCTTCCCTGTATGGTTTCCCAAACAGAAAGTGATCTTAACACGTCAAGGAAAAATTAAACAACCTTCAAAATGTTTTCTGCATGCTGCTGGTTACTTTTGTGGTTAAAATCTCATTTAAAAATTCTACATGTACATTCCGTGTCACATCCCTTTGTTAAAGAAAAGTCTTCTTTAGAGAAGGTTGCATAAAGACCCTGCTAATGACACACATAATGTGATGCACAGAGCACTGTGCATTTACCCCTCACAATTTTGAAAGTGTTTTGAATTTCACAAGCTACTGAGGGTTGCTCAGCAGTGAATTGATGGAAAGCAAAAGGCTGTTTTCAAGTCTGGATTAACATTTTATTTTCCTTTCTCTCCTAGACCCTAGTCCTTGTAGTCATGCAAACCTGGATGGTAATGTGCCAGAAATATCAGGAAGGCTCACCACAGCTGGCATGTTCTGAAAAGGGGAACTGTTTTTGTCAAGTTGTACTGAACTAAGTCATTACTTTCTCCACATATACTACTGAAGCCTAAAAATAAAATCTTAACCACAGCAATACAGAGTTTCAAAATAGCAACTGAGTCCACAGAGGCAATTGGATCAGAGAATCTGCAATTGGTCTGGTATTCACATAAAAAAAAAGCAGTGATACAGTTTAAGTGAGAAACTCCTCAGAAATTAAAAGCTGCAATCATATCTATCAGGATGACATATTTGCTTGAATACTTTTAAATATTTATTTCAGCATGGATGAGTAAGTTACTTTTCCCTTCCCAAAACATTTTGTACAGCACTGTTAAGGATCAGGTAAATGAGTTGACTTGGGTCATCAATCTGGAGCTGAAGCCTCAATCTACAAAAGGTGTTCAAGCAACTGCCACTTCAAAAGCACTGAACCATTAGTAGTCTACCAACTATTGGAAATTTGGGAATAGACCTAGAAAATCATTACTCTCTCGTTATCTCAAAAGTACAACTTTCCACCATGCACTATCTGAAGGGAAAAGGATTACACTTAACACTGACAAACACATTTCAATTTCTCCTTCTGATTAAAAAAAACAAAAACCAAAAACAAACTAACCAGGCAATTCCAAAACCTTCACATTGTTATAACTGAAAATGTTCTTTTAAAATATAACTAGCTGTAAGTTTATGCAAGGCTATTTAGTACCATTTGAAGGTTAACTATGAAAAACCTCTTCTTTCCGGTTATAAGCAGCCACAACATCCTCTTCAGCTTTTCTTTTGTGGCACTGAACAAGTCACGTGTTTTCGTCTCCTCTTGTACAGGGAGTGCTCTATTCCTTTGATGAATCCTGGCTGGACTGTTCCAGTTTGGATCCACACCTTCTGATCATGAGCGACTAGAATTGCTCACAACAAACTCAGAGAGGTCCCTCAAGTGTCTGAACATCAGTATTTACCCTTTGGGAGCACTTTATTGGATGCAGATTTCATTTTTTCCACGGCCATGTCACACTGATGGGTCAATACTCTCCCAACGTAGCAAGAAGATGCACCCAGATCATCCTACTCTGTGACCACTTCCAGCTGTGAGCCCCTGCAAGAGATGCTTTAATTCCCAAGAGCCCAGCCCAAGGGTTTGTGTTATTGATTTTTTTATTACTTTCGTCTCCAAGTCTGTCCAATTCTTTCTTTTATAATGTAAAATAACCATCTTTATAGTTCCTTCTAAATTTTTGTTATCAATAGATTTTATCAGCATAATCCCATTGTTTATGCCAGTCATTAATACAAAACACTGAAAAAAAATTCATTCTCTCCAAGTCAATCCTTGAGAAAATATGAAGTAACCTCCATTCAGTGTTTTTCATAATGATTCATTGTTAACATATTTTAAACAGTTCCTTATGAGCTGCGTACATTTCCTAGCACTTCTCATCATAACTAATAATTTTTCATTATTTTATCCAGCCCCTAACTAATAGTTTCCCAGCATTAGATTTAAATTGCAAAGACTTAGGAGAAAAGAATAAAGTATTTAAAATTTACTTTGTAAATTCCTGTATTGAAACTATTAACTGTCTTGGTCAACCCATGGGAGATGAATTTTCTCTTTTCCCTCATGCACAAAGAGATGTAGATCCCAGTTTCAGTGAGACTTTGGAGGTAAAGAGCAGACATAACCATAGAAAAAGTCGCAAGAATATTCAAATATTCAAAATATCCATCAAGTTAAACAGAAATCCGAAGAGCTCCTACAATATGGAGCTAAAGATTTCTCAAGAAGAATTGCCTTATCTAAATCAAAAACGATTTTGTATTTCAAATCTCTTAAAAGTAACTCCTTTTGATGTCGGCGTGTCCTAAATCCTCACTATGGCCAGTTCTGTTCATAAATTGTCAGTTAGATTTTTGAACTTTTATCAACATAAAACCCACAGAGTAGTTTTGTATTTTTCTATTTCATTTAGGAATTCTCTTTGAAAAAACAGAAACATTTACCTCCTATAAAGTAGCAGTCTGCACATATTTATCTCAGGCTTCTTTCAAAGAATATCATCCCCTTCCCTAAGGAAAAAAACCCTTCTTTATAGCTTTTCCTTGGGAATCCAATCCTGTTCAGGAGTGACTGGTCTTTACTGTTTGTTTTCTCACATCTTTCTTTCAGAACTACCTCAGCACTCCCATCACCAGGAAGCACATTCAGTTACTCTACCAAA
The DNA here is from genome assembly GCA_035584735.1 of Pseudotriccus pelzelni. Classification (NCBI taxonomy): domain Eukaryota; kingdom Metazoa; phylum Chordata; class Aves; order Passeriformes; family Tyrannidae; genus Pseudotriccus; species Pseudotriccus pelzelni. The sequence continues at coordinate 12,758,190 of JAWMRA010000009.1, read as the reverse complement.
GCTTACAACTCCCATCTTCTCTTTCAATGACCTTCCTTTTTATAATTTCTCTTGCTATTAATAAAACTTCCCACAACTCCAAACATCACTGTTTCACTATTTAAAAAAATACTGGCAAGCTGTTGCTTGAGTTTGTTATCCAGCTTTCTAGAACAGTGTACACATGGCAGACTTTCACTAAAAATAAAATTTCATTAAAATTTAACACACTAATTAAATAACAAACTCTTATCACTTCATGATGAAAATACATAACAGAGATTCTTTGGTCATTTGTGTATTCTTACACTCATGTTTCCTTTCCTCATCTATAACACTGGAGCAGGAGTTTATTTCCCAAATCCTGCAATATGGTGTTTTTCTGAAGAGTTCTACAGCACATTTTTCCAAATACATGTTTACAGTATCTTGCAGAAAAGGATTTCAACGTTGGATAAATTATTTCAGTACTATTTTAAAACAAATACTGCTGTAAAAATGTAACAAAAAAAAAGTTTAAGCACTTAATAAATAAAGTACTGTAAGTTAAATGAATTTCTGTATATCCCCTGGGAACCCAGCCACAAATACCAGCAAAACAGTTCAAAAAAATCACATCAGAAAGTTAAATATTAGATTTTAAAAATGAAGGAAAAAATGAAGAGCAATCTTATTTAAACTTTGGGTTAAGAATAAGATGGGTTTATTCTGTAGTATTAAGCAAATTAGTCAGATCTCACCATGAAAAGAAAAATAGCATCAGTAGATCAAAAAGCCATTATGACAAACATCAATGATAAGTTTTCCATGGAAACTGGAAAAAGAAATAAAAGGTGCAAAAGCACAGGTTTCTGTAGGGAAAGAAATTGATGACAGTGTAATAAAATGGATATTACTTGTTGATATTTGTAATTATAATATTGTGGGAATTTGCCACCATAAACTTCCTATTAACCAAGGAGCAGGTGCTTAACAGGGCCATTAGCTAAATTGAAAGTTGGAACTTTGATGAAAACCAAGATATGTAAAGGTGAACAGCAGGACAAGGAATCAATTAATCATAAATTTTAGCCACACAATTACTGTAAAGTAACTCGAATCATAGACTGGCAAGGATGAGTATATCTGCCAGAAAGGTAACATTATTACATAAAATTGGACCTGTTATATTGGACCACAGATGTAACTGAGCAACACAAACACACTCCCTCTGACAGTGATTTCAGATGGTTCTCCAGAGTCAGCCATAGTCCCCAAAATTTGCAAGTACAGATTACTCTGCCCATAGGCATTTTTACTTAGATCCCAATGGCTATATTTTCACCACCCACTAAGATGTGCCTCAACAACATTTTCAGCACTGAACTGAAATATGGACTCCATCCATACTGTTAACACAAAAGGTAAGAGAACCATGAGGGGAGGCTTTGGCCCCCTACTTCATTATGTGATGTAGGAAGGGGTCTGAGAGGGCTCAGTAGTTTTCTCTGGTGACACATCATTTGTGTATCGTAGGTGCAGCAAAGAAGAAAATAGTTTCTGAGTAGGAACCGACTGAGCAGAGGGACACCACCTTAGCAGGATCTCAAAGACATCTTCCTACTAATATCTGGACCACCCAAGTACCAATACCACCTGTCCAGTTCTCAGCCCTCTTAATACAATTATGAAGATTTAAGTACCTCATATGCAACCTATGTAAAGTATCTTCACTTCTTGTCAGTGCCCAAGTAATGCTACGTGGAAAGTGACCTGGGTAAATAATACCAACCATTCAATTGCACTGGGAGGCTCAGATTCAACCTTTTATTTCCTTTCCTTGAGCAGAGAGCTTCCCAGGAGGTGGGAATTGGCCTGATTAAGACCAATTCCAGTAAAACTGAACTCCAGAATACTCCTATTGGTCATCAAAAGCCTGTACACATTTTAAAAAGTCTTTCTTTATAACCAGAGGTGTGGATGTCTTGTGGAAAAGCACTTAATCTCATTCTAAGCAAATATGGCAGCACACCAGGTCACCAACAGAAAAGTGAGAAAGCTGAAGACATTAGGATGCATCCAAAGTCAGCATGGACTCAGCCAGATCTTCAGCTAATACAAACCAGCGCTAACGTCATCAACTTCTCCGGCACAGAACCATCTTCTAGACTTGCAGCACACAGGCCGCACGTGACTTCCTCCGTCAAATTTTTCACAAGCCAAATCTCAGCCTCACCCACTCCCTTCTCCCACAGCCCCTCGGCTGTCTCCCTTTCCAACACAGCTGGGCTTCATTACTGCACCCTCTGCAGCCCTGAGAGAGCACGTCCTGCACAAAGATCAAGGCTCCTTTGCTTCCCTCTTCGTGCTGGAGAAGAGTGAAAGTACCACCTCATGGCACAAGTAACATTCTGAATATTAACTTTTTACACTGTTTCTACAGTATCATAACAAGATACGGGTTTATATAAGTAATTTTAGTGGCTACTTTCCATAGACTGCAAGGTACAAAAGTGGGAAATATTATTTTATCCCACATAAAGGAAAAGGCATTGCACTTTACCAAACTATATTTATACAAGGCATATCTTTCTAAATTTAATGTCAGAGTTCACAGATACCCTCAGTTTGCAAAGTGGCTTAAGTATGGAGTTCATTAGTGCAGTGACCACAATTCTGCATCTGGATTTAAAAGCAAACTGAATGAACTGTACTGGAGAGAAATAAACAAGAACATTTCTACTGTTAACTGCACGTGAAAGAAAAAAAAAACATGCCACACAAAATATTCAAGATATTTTAAGGGCTCAGCTGTGGGCTGCCTTATATCATTAGTACTTACTGAAGAGAAATTGGAACAATGGGAAGCTGTGTGATTACATACTTTATCCAGAGTTTACCACTTGGCTACTGTAATGTTCTCAGCTACTTTCAGGAGTACAAATGAAACGAAAAACTGTGATTTCATTCACAACACTTTGGAGTGGATTTTGGCAGGACACTACAGATTGCTGTGGTCAACGCCTGACTCTGAAGTAATCTGCCTGTTACTTTATTCAGTCCTGAGCAGAACACATAAACACCCTTCCTGCCTCCATTCACTCCATAAGCAGCCAGAATGGGAGCTACTGGTCTGCGTATGTCTACTTGCATCCTTTATATTTTAGTATCCAAATATGCAGACAAGTGGCACATCATGACTAATAGAACCTGTATTGCTCCAGCATCATCCAATATTTTTATCTTTATAAAAAGAAATTACACAAGATGAACACACTAACTAATAAGAATCCTATCTTCTGATTTGGATTGTTTCTTTTATGCAAAAATCACCACAACACTATTTCTGCAGGTAAGGAAATCAAGAAAAGAAGATATTAAAATATATAACCACATATAACAGCAGGTCAGTAGCAGATCTAGAAACAAAATGCAGTATCCCAGCCCTTTTCCAAAACTCTGTTCACTCGACTGTATCTAAAGCATGTCATGTAACTACTGTAAGCAAAGAAATAGGATAGCTAGACATCATTCTCCTCACTTCCAAAACTTTCTCAGATAAAAACCTAGAAATACTGGCAGTGCCATTCTTCTGATACCATTCTTCAATCTGACTTTATTAAAAAAAAAAAAATCAATTTCCTCTCTGAAAGTGAATACACTTAATGCAGGTTTCCAGCACTCCGCAGAACTTGAGTTGCCTACACGCACTAGAGGTTGGAAATATCACATGTAAGTAAAAATATCATGAGAATAAGAGCCACAAAAGAGAATGTTTTCTTTTTCTTCAAAAGTATCAACATTAGAAGTGAAGGTGTTGGAACAAGTTTATTATTTACAAAGACTTACTTAAGAGCACCCAGCAGGCTATGGACTTTAAATACCAAATGCATGACAAGTAAGTATTCAGATGTCACACGGCCTCCCCAGACACAAAGAAACAACAGTGGTCATTCTCCCTTAAAAAGTATTCAAATGTGAATCAAAACTTGAACGTACCCCTACAATCTTTAATGTAATTTATTCTTAACCATTGAAATACTAATATTGTCTCTAGCTAGGATTTTATTTTCACTTAAATCTTATAAATCTCTTATTCTGATCCCTATTTTAATTTCCATTTGATTCTGCTGAAATATTTGTCTTTGACAAGTGGCTACCAAATAAAGCTTTATTTACCCACTTGGAAATAAGCTGGTACTGAAGCTGTTTCCGTACAAGCGTGCAACAAACTGCATCTGTAAATTCTTATTGTTTAGTACCCACATTGGAGCTTCTCTGTACAGCTTTATTGTCAGACTTTTCTCACATGAAAATCTGTTTTGGACAAGATCCACTTTTCTTTGGAACCTCAGGGTTTTCACTAAGACCAGATCCAATGCAGTTTGGAGTTTAAGCAGGGCTTTGGAGTTTACAATTACGTGTGTTTCTATTTGACTCCTCCATACTAACTATATGTTAGTTTTATGTTTGTTTTCGTTATAATTTTTATCCTGATTACACAGAAGAAATACTAACTAAATGAATAGAGAACTAGTTTGAGACTGGGATCATTCATGAACAATCAACAATGAAGGAAAAGAGAGAAATCCCTTTCCTACAGATTATATTTTTACAATGTATTTTGACTTTCCTATAGGATTGCCTGTTATGCTGAGTATATGCACTAAACCACAACAGTATTTAGCATACTGAGAACTGCTTATTTATCTTGTATTTAAAAGTGCTTGATGTGTTTATGTTTAAATCAGATAACACAGATGGCTTCCCCCTCCACAACTGTATAATAAATCTAAATGGTAACTCCCCATTTATTTTTACTGCCTTGACAAGACTCCTTTGAAATTGCTACATATTTTATTTAAAGGATTTTTTCAATTTTCCCATGTTAAAAGAAATCCCCTGGGAGGGAAAAAAAAAGGCACTTTCAAAACAAAGGAGTTACATTAATAGAAAAATGTTTTAAAATAGTAAGAAGGGAGCAGATTAAGAACTTACTGATATTCGTCTACAAACTGAGCATAAAGGTTTGGTTTTGGTTTGGGGCTTTTTCCCTGGATTTTTATTCTTTAGTATAAATTGAGTTTGTGGGAGCAAATTTTTGCTTGGCTTTTATATAATGCATTGCAACTGAAAAATGAGGTTCCATTGAATATTATAGCCTGTTTCTATTTCAGCTCTACCTCTTTAACTGACAGTATGAGTATAAAGTGGCTTAGCAGGTAGAAGACTGGAAATCAGAAAATCCATGCTCTACTTTTGTTTCTGGCACTGCCTTTGCTCCATTTCAGTTTCTCTGAAATTCATTGGCGTGATAGAAAAAACAACATACTAGATTTTGTCTGTTCAAATTTCACAATAAAACACAAATATACAAGTTATTCAAAGCAGAAGAAATCAAATTAGTTAGACAATGCCCTCAGCTCTATTCATGGGGTGTATCAGGTCTCCATACCACACACAGGTGTGCTAAAAATACAGCATAATTAGTAGATGATCAAGAATTCTGTATAAATAAAACTAGGATAAGCAATATAACATACAAATGTAAAATTGTGAGGAAAGTGTAAAAATACATAGATACAGATTTGAAAATACAAAACCCCCAAAGCTATGTTTGATTCCCAATAAACGTGTTTTGTGACTCTGCAATTGCTCTCACTAGTATGGTGACCAGATACCCTGTCACACTTCTACACCTATCTCTTGCTTTCAGAGCTCAAAGAACTTTTCAAAACCAGCCAAGTTATAACCAGCTTCTGTTTATAGATATGGCAGTCAAGGAACAAAAAAATGAATGTTTGTGTAACAAGCCACTAGAACCAGGTATTAAACAGTAGTTATCAGGTCACTAAAAGCCTCAGTTAAACTGTTCTCAAAACATCTGTGCACTGCAGCAAAGAGCACTTGGTCATTTCGCTTGACCTTCCACGTGTCTAACAGCACTAACATCATACGTGTATTTCTCCACAGCAGTTTCACTTAAAACACACACACACTGAAAACCAGAAAGTGAGAAGGATGCTATAATGAAGACAGGCAGACCAAAAAAGGATGTCAAGGCCTCCATAAAGAAGAGCTTGGCAGACAAATATGGAAAAAACCTTTCTGAGCAGTCTTCCATTAAGCAATTCTTACAGGATCACATTAGTAACTAACAATAACTTTAGAACACGCTGCCCAACTTCAATCAAATTTGACAGAGGATTACAAGCCTCAGACAAGAATGTTCTAGAGCAATGCCCAGAGGCATTGTGCAGCCCCATGTTGCCTGTAAAGCCAGTTATTACATGTGCAGCAGCCAAGTCAGGGTTTCCCACAGAGTTTGCAAGCCATAAAGAGAAGCACCAAGCTTGAGAGAAGCTGGCAGGTCAGTCTTCACATGCACAGCTCTGGTGTGCCCTCCTGTCCCTAGGCAGGAGAAATGTAGTAACCATACAGGATAATGTCAGGAAGCCAAGCTTCATCAGTTTTATTACTCGGAAAGTGCTTATATGCAGAAGAGAATCCCCAAAGGAGACAGACATTGTAGAATTTTTTTATTGTTTGTATTGCTGAAGGGCAGGATGACTGATGGTAAACAATTTCTATTCCTTTAAAATATTTACTCTATTCTTACAACACTGAAAATGGACATTGCATTAGAAAGTGTCTCAAGAATAACTTCATGAAACCTAGAGGAGAAAATTGACCAACTATATTTAGAGTACAGAGAGCTCAATCTCTACATAGGCACAGGCATATCTGCCACCCTTCATATTTCCATGTTGCCAGGAACCAGGAAGACTGGCAAGGCTAATATTTTTTCCATATTACATTTTCTCCCTTGTGAATCAATGCTTATGATTTCATTTTAGCCAGCCTTGGGGTGGGAGGGTAGAAGAGAAGGAGCAGCACCTAATCTATATAAAATCTGTGTTATTCTAAATATATATAGAAACACAATATAATTTTTGTCTTCCATGGTTCAAAAGGGGTTTTTTACTTAACTTTTTACAGTAATGTATCTGAGAGTCCAGCTGTCCTTTCACATCATTGCATCTGACAAAATACATCCTGATTTTCCTGGTTTAAACCAATGTGAGGGTTGAACCAGATTCAGATTGGCAAAACATACTTAAAGCTAGGAACAGGAGAACAGGAAACTACATATTATCTAAAAGAAGAAAAAAATTAGGATATCACCTCTAAAAAAAGGAGATAGAATGACTCCTAGATTTTAGTTTAAAAGAAATCTGCATGTTTCCTAACTGACCAAAGTTTAGAGCATTGGCACACATATCATAGTCTTCTAGTGTTTTTACTCCTAAAGTAACCAGCACACATTCACTCTTACTAGGGAGGATAGTGAAGCTTTCCAGCATAAGAGCCAAAAGTTTACTTAACTTTGCTAAAGATTCTTAAAAAAAACAACAACAGTTCTGGAACACTAAAACGTTCTGACTGAATTCAAGTAAGGAACTAAACTATTAACTCTTTAGGTTCCTCCAGTTTTTGAAGTGTCAATGGAGCCTTCCTATTATTTCAAAGGAAGCCAAACTTAACTCTCACAGAGAGAGTTTGGGTGAAGGCTGGACACTAAAATCTTCAAATACACATAGAAGAGAGTGTCTTATGTTTATAGCAAATTCACTCCATAGAAACCACTCAGTGATGAAAAATTACAAACACTAGACACTGGACACACACATACAGAAAAACAAATACAAAACCAAAACACACACAAACAAACAAAACAAAACCAACATTTTCATAGGAAGTGAAACTAAATCATTATTTTGATTCTAGTTTGGTAAATTTCATCCAACAATAACTTTTTTGAAAATCATGTCCAAACAGTTCATTAGCTCATGGACCAACATTTCAATGCATTAACAAATGCATTTTGGTTTACACATGATGTCTTAGAAGACAACAGTGCCTTTGCAAGTATTATATCACCTGGAACCACACAGCCAAGAAAGGATTTGTATCTCACTCTTATTTTGAACTCAAGCTTCAAGCTGGGTCTCTTATCCTGTGATTCAAGACTGTCCTAATTACTGCCCTAGAATATTCCTGGGTGGGCATGACCTCTTCCATGAAAACAGATCATCTAAATGACAAAATCTGTAAAAATTGCCCAGAGAGGAAAAAAAAAATGTTTATCTGAGGAAAATACTAGTGATAACACAAAGCCACCATTAACTCCTTATAAAAAGAAAAATGGTGGCTATACTTATTCAGAGAATGTAGCTCACCAAGAATGCCTTTTGTAAATAACTAAGAGACTTCATGGCCAAGAAGAAAAACATATTATTTCAAAGTTGTCTGGGTCAAGAAATACAGACTTGGAAAAATATCTACTGTGTAGGAATAATGAAATCTTTCCATCCCCTTTTTATACTTCAGTATATTTAACTATGTTAAGCCAAGTTTGCCACACACAAAAAAAAACCTGTTCAGGTATTTTCTGGGCCATTTATATTGGCTGCCTTTCCACCTTTTTTTTTTTATTCTTAAAAAGTTCATGTCCCTCCCTCCCTTCAAAATTAGATGCTGCTTCACATTTAAAGGATCCTGCTCCAAATAACTTGGCATGCTTCTGGAAGAAGCACTTGAAGAGGCCCAAGCAATTCAATGCCAAACCTCCTCCTACTTCCATGCTCAATGGAGGAGCTGGCTGGACACACCAAGATTACAACCATGAAACATGACTTCATAAGAGCTCCATCTTGAAGACCCTTTCAGCATTGCTGTGCATTACTCCATCAGTCGGCAAAGCAGGCTGTTCTTAACTGAAAGACTGGGATGGTTATGACATTCTCTTCATGAATGTCATAAACTCTTTATGACACTTCCATAGATACCTCTTAGGTTATTTTATAGTTCTGTCACTAAAAGTAAAACTTACACAAACAGATTTAGGTTGGTAATACAAGACAGTAAAGCACAAAGCCTAGGAATATCAGATGCAATTTCATCTTTAAAACGTTTCAGTTGACTTTATGGATTTTAGAATTTACTACTTGATTTTATTGCACAGCAACAAGGACTACATGAGAAGCAAAAACCATTTCATAAAAGGCCAAATACCATTTGATACCATTTCTACATTACCTTTAATCTAGAACAGTTTAATAAAAAAAAACCAGATCACTATATGAGGATATGTATCATGGCAAGTAGCTCTAATGATTCAGTACTGATAAAGTCAGACATATGTTCCAAGGTCTCTCCACACTTAAGATCTATTTTAAAAACTTTGAAGAAAGTACTTTAGCTCATGCAAAGACCAATTAAAAAGTCTCCTAGTGAGGAAATTATGCTGGCTGTACACTGTTGAGCACAGATAACTAGACTGCAGGACTGCAGAACAGAGTTGCTTATGGATCTCATCTTTCCATGGCTGGTATACAATTTTCACATATGTAAACTACTTCACCTTCCCAAATAAGAGTACAGTTAGGTCTCTCCTTTAGTTACATGAATTTTGGCCAATGTAATGTTTACAAAACCAGGCATTTGAGAACTTTTATTTCTGTATATATTCCCAGAAAGGGTGGAAACTTTAAACCATGCCTCATGCTAGAGCAGAAGTGAAGCTAAACCACCTAACTGTTCCAGACATTTACTAGGCTGGTTTTACAAAACCAGGCCAAAGAACAGATAAAAGTGGCCAGACCCATTTTTTAAACATTTTTCTTAGCAACAGCTTTTCACAATGATTTTTTTACAGACAATCCATCAACTAACAATTATTTTATCAGCAGCAGCTTTCAGACATGCGTAAGTAGGAGAAAAATCATTTCACGCCTCACAGAAAAGGAAACACAAAATTCAGGGACAAGAGTTGGAATTTACAGATCTACACAGAAATCCCTACCACCTGCACTGCTGACTGATGGCTGCAACACGCCCAGCCTCCTTGCTCTCCTCACAAACCATCAGACTACATGCTCCCTGCCTTCAGGCCTGCCACAAACACAAGGTGTCAGGCACAAAGAGTTTGAAAAGTAGAAGTTGCTTTCTGTTCTTTCCACCAAACAGCATGTTAAAAAAATGACTCTGTTTCATGCATAAAGCTCCAAAGCATAGGGCTTCTAATACAAAAATTCATTGAAATATATCTTGCTAAAAAAATACAAAAAACAAAACAAAAAAACCCCAAACAAACAAACAAAATAAAAAACAAACAAACAAAAAACAAACCACTTTCTTTCAAAATTCAATACAAATTTTTGACTGGAATGTTCCAAGATCTTTCAGTTTCAGACAGGCAAACATTATGAAAAACAGCAGCACACCAAAATATGGCAATGTTGCAACCATCCAAAAAGACTCACAGGAAAAAAGCATCCAGGTCCTGGTTGGTACAGCAGAACACTCAAGAACAGCCCACAGCTCCAGCTCTCTAATAATTCATTTGGTACTTATCATCAACTCAACCAAATTCTTAATCCTGTTCAAGTCAGTGGCATAACCCCCAAGTTACTGTTCTTCCATAGTTTAGCTTTGGGACATTTGTTTAAAAAAGGTTTGAATGTTTAAAATGTGCCTTTTACTATCCATCAGCAGGACAAATTGTTACTTTTCCTAAATGCCACATCTGGTATTAATCACATAAAATAAGAATAATTTACCCCATATATCCATTCAGGAGCTAAATGGTTTTCCCTGGAAACACCAGCTTTATTGTGTTGCAGAGTAGAGAGGACAGCCTTAAAACATCAGCTTCTGAATTGAATTTGGACACTTTCTGAAATAAAATCTCATCTCCCTTACTGAATTTAGTAATTGTTCCAGATACTTTTCTTGAAAGCTATTTTTCTTCTGCCCTAGACAGAGGTAACAAGAGTCCTGAATCATCCATTCATTTCTTCATTTTTCACACATTTAAACTTAAATCTCATAATAGTTTAGCTCTGACGCCAAGGGGAAATGACCACACAAGTCTGATTGACTGTCAAAGAAAAAAACCATCACTTTAGCTTTACAGTGTTTACTGAGACCAAAATCTTTCCTTCAAAGGCTTTTAAAAAGGCCATAAGTTTCATTCAGAAATAAGATAGACATATTAAATTAAAACCCTTAACTAAACAATGACACTGTTTCCACTAATAACGCAAGGAAAAAACAAATCCTATCAGGCAGTCTTCAGTGTACAAATCAACAGCTCCCTCTCAGTGAATCAAAGTTACCTGATAGCAAAGATCAGAAAAGATCAGAAAATGCACTGGGGTTTTTGGATGGGATGGGACACATACAGAAAAAGTACTTTGCTTTGCTACACAAGCACAAAAATAAATGAGTTTCTTATCCAAATTAAAATATTCAGCCACACTGTAGCTCAGGTAAATAATAATACTGGAAACCAGAGTGTAGAATTTGGAGAAGATTAACTTGTGCAATTCTATTAACACACATTATGTGCCCAAGACAACCTGTGGTGCAGACACACCAGCTGCAGGGCATCGCCAGCCACAGCAGGGATTCCACCCATTCCTATGGGACATTCACGAGGTCTTTAAATTGATTAAACTTCTGTGACTCTCAAATAACAAGAAAATTGCACTTCTAAAGGTTTTTTTCACTCTTAACATCTTGTGTCTGCTATGCCACTGTTCTGCAAGATTACGCAGTACAAATAGAACTCCACTAACCAGTGCCCATACATGGGTAGAAGCTCTACCACGCTTATGGTACTGTAGGTACAACAAGAAATTCAAAGAATTTTAATTTCTTGCCCTGTTACTAATAATAAATATGCTTTTTACCTCTTTTAAAAGCAGTCTCAGCAGACAATTTACATTCTTCTTTTAATGCCACTGGCCTCACGACTCAATCTTTATCTGCATCACTACTCTCAAACATATTACTGACATTCAATACTTCTGGGAGAGGGAAAAGCCACGACCTCTTCCATCAGGAAGTTGTTCATCACTGGATTTTATCCAAGGGGAATGTTAATGATGTTACAGAAAAGTGGTAAACCATTTTTCTTCAATATAAAAAGCAGCTCCAGTTAAGGATATGTTTCCGGCTTACTGTGGGAAATACACTAAGAGGCAACATATTAACCTTGGTTTGTTTGTAGGAACTTTATCTTCAAATATGGACAAAACAGCTCCAAAAGTATCCTACCTGACAGCTAAGGGATTACTCTAATTTGTCTACTCAAGATTTAAACTGATTATGTGGGGAATGGGACCAGGCTCCTGTGCATACATTGCACTGTGCAAACATATTCCACAGGGCAGCACTGAGAGGAATTATAGGGAAGAGCACATAAGCACATTCCCTAAGTCCCCCTGCTTTCCCCAATATCCACAACTTAACTTGGTTAGGAAAGTCAGAGGACGCATTTCCGCCTATTCCCTTGAGCATCCTAACAGATACAGGCAATGACCTCTGCCTGGCTCTCAATAAACTTCCTGAGGGTGCCAAAACACCTTCTTAGCTTTTTTGATCAACACACACTGTTACAATGATTATAAGGAACTGTAAATGATGGCTCAAAGACCCCTTTCCTGAGTTTTAACTGCCAGCTCCGAGTCCAAAAATCATGCAGGCATGTTCCCTCCATGACGCATTACCTGCACTGTTCATGCTGAAGGTGATCTACTTTATATTCACTCAGTCATGCAGAGTTCCCTCCCTCTGTGCTCTAAGGCACTGTTCTCACAACACAGACAGGTTAAGAAATATCTGGTAACTGAATGGTAAAAATGGATAAAGGAAAATCCAAGGGGTTGTTCTGGATAAAACAGAGGTTTTTTTCAGAGTGACCACAGGCAATTTTGTTTTCTTATTGGATTGATAAATTAGGAAGTTAGATAAAACAGTTATTCCCTTCACGCAGTAAGTGACTAGGACTTGAAGCTGAAGGAATAAATTAGGTGTGCAATGTTGATAAAAGACTTGGAAGCCATAAAAATCACTTATTTCTTTCCTTCTATGAAATTTCAGGAATGACATGGCTCTAGTCTAGAAAGGGCAAGACAAGCCATCTATTACTATTATCATACTCTATTCGTTAGTACTGGAAAAAGTACAGGTCCCTTTTGTTTTGTTTTTGAGGTTAGCAGAACCTCATGGGGTTCTGCTAACAAAAAGAACTCCGCACCAGCTCCAGAGCTGCTGACACTGAGTACTGACTTCGGCCACACTTGTGCTGCACCAGTAAACTCAGGCAGCGGTTTATACACAGCACAATGCAGCCCAAGCAGGGTCACATACAGGCCCCACAATAGAGCTCCCCAGAAACAATAAACAAAGCACAAAGAAGGTGACCCACAGTGTAGGAGATCTGGCAGCCTTTTATAGCTCCAGCTCTGCAGCAGCTGGGCAGTAGGAAAGGCAGAGCCACACTGCCAGTGGGAACAGCCAGCAGAGCTGCAGCTGGGGGTTACTCATGAAGGAAGGATTCCTCTCATCTGCTGCTCTCCTAAGACAGTGAACCTGCTCTCTCACACCCACCATGCCGAGAAACAACAGAGCCACACAGGACACTCAATAGAATTTTTAAAGAAAGTTAGTTGGATCCATTTTGGTGCTCTCTTGGTCTCTCTCCAGCACTTTCCTTTTGCTATCCAACTCTGATTAATTGGAAGCTGCTCTGTGTATTTTGGTTCATTTTTTATTACAAATTACTCAATCTCCTCCTTTACCATACTGGAAATGAATTAATTTTGCTCAGCTTCAAAGCAATAAGCAATTTTATGGGTGTTAAATAAAGTTAAGTCCTTATTTACCAATGAAGCTGTTTACAAAAATGAAGGCAGATTACACAATAAAAATGTCCAGTTACATCCCTAAATAATGCCCAGTAAGGTTTTCCTGTTTGCGACCTATTTTGCAGAATGTTTAATACTGCTGTATTACAATATATTTAACATCTTTCACTTTCTGAAACATTATTGGTACAGTTTCTCCTGTATTTCAGAATTGAATTATTCAGCAATTCATTAAATAAATCAGACAAATCAGATTCTAGCACAGCATGTAGTAGAATGGACTACAGTCACTGGTATTTATGATGCTTTGCAATTGAAAGTAAACAGGATTTTCACAATTATATTTATGTTCTTTTATTATTTTTAATTTCATTTATATGCCTAGCAGCTGTTTATACAAATAGTAGCTGTCAGGTCACATTAGAAGTCAATGTGTCAGAGGTAGATATAACAAGAATATTTTTTTATATAGGTCTGTATAGAAATAAACATATACACAATGCAACTAAACATTTGCATTAGCAGCCTTTTTCAGATTGTCGTGAAGTATAAATCCTTATTAATTTATTATCAAGTCTGTTAGTCTAGCATAAAGTCAGTTTTATCAGCCTTCTCCAATATACCAGATTATTGTATTACTAATGTAAATCATTCACACTGTGAGTCGCTCTGCAAATCTCCTTTCCCTGCAAATGAAAATATGATTAGACACAGCACCATGTAATACTTTGGAGGCGAAAACAAACGTGTGAAGTGTGAAATAAACGTAACAGAACATGAATCTCACATTCCTAACAGCTGTTTGGCAGTACAATGTGTGTATGTGACAGCAATGACAACACTCTGTCCTCAGAGGTAATGAGACTCATTTCTAGACGAGCACAGGAGATGCGTCACAGTTCCAGTGCGCCCCAGGACAGACATCTTGCTGCACAAGATGCATCACTTTGGGTTACAGGAAACCAGGGAGCAGGCATTCCTACAAGAAACAGTGATTTCCCTACCCAGGTGGAGGAGCACTATTGATTTGTTGTATCACTACCAGAGTGACATGGTTAATCGTTTAAGCTGATGTAATAATAAATTATTCCTTGCTGTTTCTAGGTCCTGAAATAAAGGTCTAAGGCCCTTTTTTGTCTCCTTTAGAGCAACAGTATATTTGATTCTATTTCAACAAGTAACAAAAAATTAAAAAATAGAGTGTCTTTTATCAGCTAGAAGCTGCTGTCATTGCTGACAAGGGAATAGAGCAACACAGCAAAGCTGGAATGACTACAGCACAGAAACCACCATGAGCTTCTAGTGGAGCATGAGAGAACAAGACATACATATAAAACCTTCTGCCAGAAAGCCCAGAAGACACATTCCACATAGAAGGGAAGCAAATGTCAAATAAAGTTTTCATACTTTCTATTATCCCTTCTCTCTGGTGAGCTTTTTCTGAAAACAATCCAAGTCACAAAAATTTACAGACTGTACAGAAATACTCATCCACAGAAGTAACCAAGCTCCCTTGGGAGGAACCACGCTGTCCTCAAGACAGACTTTGTATTCATTCCCTCTGTGTGGGAACCAGCACCTCAGGTGACAGGACAGGCACAGCTGCTCAGTTCATCACACACGGACACATCTTGGTACACAACAGTGGATCTGCTGCCTTGCTCAGCTTGGGTAGGAGCCTTCACATGGCCCTTCTCTCAGTGTGCAGCATCACTGGGACTGCTCAGTGAAGGGGCAGGGTCACCTCCTCAAGGGCTCCTTACCTCAGGTACCACCCAGTCCTTTCTGCTGTGAGAAGGGATATGATGCACAATGTGCCAGAGATGCAGCACAAGATGCAAGGCTCAGCAAAATGCATCTGATTCACGCTGCCTGGCAAAATCATTGGGCAAAATCACACAGTGATTTGTGTGACTCCTCGAGTATAGAGCAGTTGGTTACAGGCCTGTAATACATCTATTCTTTAATTTAAAGTGTTACATAACTTGAAGGAAAGAATCAATAATAACAGGGTTTGGGTTTGAAACCGAAAATGGTGTTTGTCCTGCATAACTCAAGGGAGGGTATCTGTCAGTTCACAAGGTATTACTTTCTGTTGGAAGCACCAAAAAAAAAAAAAAAAGGCAGAATTCTGCACACTTATCAACAGATAAACAACCTGGAAGTTTCTGAAGAGTCAACATTGCCAAAATGTTATTAAGCATAACATGTATTCTGAATTTCATGCAAAGCAAATATTTGATTATACACAGGCCAGTCCCATAGTCCTCACTCATATCAGCAATCAATTAAACCCTAGAATTATTCTACTAGTATAAATGTCACGCACTCTTCAATAGTAACACAAGTAAACTCTGCAGAAAAAACAACTGCATTTACCCAGACAATAGTAATTGATAAATTTCTTAAAGCTGTGCTCCTTTCTCTACTTTCCAAGAACAGTTTTCAGGACACAACATAATGATTTCTGACACCTTGGGATATCATAAGTCTTTACAGTATTCAGACATTTCTGACTTTTCATGAACATCAGAATAGTTGATAAGAATCATGCTTTAAAATTTTGGGCACACTACTCTTTAGCTAGGAATCTTCTGCTTTATTACATAAAAATAATAATAAACTGCCAGTGAGCCCTTGTATTTCAGGGGGACTAAATAGATTCTTGAGAAAGAAACAGATATTAGTGACAAAGGAAGCAAGTTCTTTCCAGTACCTGCTCTTGAGGATGTACATGGGAAGAAGGGAAGATCCAGAGACTGTTAAATGGCTAATTGTTTTATGAGGGATTTTTTTAGAATAATTTTTAAAAGAGATATAATCTTATAAACAATTTGCCCAGAATACAACCTGATTTGCTTTGGAGTCAAGTGCCATATTTTAAACATTCTAAAGCTAATACCTAGTAAACCTAATATTTATCCACACTACTTATATATGCACTGTGTCATATTTGGATCATTTATCCTTCAGGGCAACCATCCTTCAGTCAATGCAGACAAATGCACACAGGTCAATAAAAAACAAAATACTACAGAGCACAGAGGATGTGGCAAGATTTGGTCAGGAAGGTACTTGTTATTTTTCTAGAAACTGACACAACACACTGATTTTCTGAGAGCTAACTCCTAACAGCAAGCATGGCTAAAGGAAATCAAGTGGGGTTTTTTTCAGGTCAGGATCCTCTCCATGCAGAGCAGTAAATACTGCACAGTGCTAGCCTAGAGATACAACAGTATTTCACAATGCAAACAGAGTCAGAAGCAGAATCAAAAAACAGCACCAAAGCACCACAGAGGAAGAATGAAATTTAGATAAAATCTCTTTAATGTAAACTTCTATGATTCCTGGACATAAGAAAACTAATGCACTGAGTAAAACTGACTAAAAGGCCAAAGTCAAAAAGATTTGAAGTAGGAACATCTGTGTTATGCAGCTCTGTCAGAAACCAAGACTGAACATTTTCCTGCAGCCACCTTGATGCTTAACTGAATGGCAAATTCCACTTTGAACTCCAAGGCATGTAAGGCTGCCTAGGCCATGTTAGCTCAGGCCAAGCCAGAACTCACAATGGTCAGGGTTTGCTTTGTTTGTCTATTTTTGAACCAAGACAAGTTAAAGATCCACTGGCAGGAGGGTGTCCAGGATGAGATTGCATCGCTACTGAAGGAAGAAGATCATGGTCAGGTGTGAAGACACATGCTAATGAGAAAAGGTAGGACAGAGAGAGAATAACCAAAGGAGTCATGCAACACAGGCTGCAGCTGGAGAGCAGGAGGGAGTCCAGAGAGAGGGAGAGAGCCTCAATGAAACACTGAAAGTAACTGCAAATTTCAGAAGAACTCAGGTGACCTGGAGTGAAGGCTTTACAGTTTACAAGGCAACACAGCTGTTTGCTAACACAATGTACTGAGCCCCATATTTTAAAAACATTTTGTCCTTAATTCACAGAAAATTTAATTATAAAAAAAACAATAAGCCATCAGATAAGAATGATCATCACAGCAACTACAAAAGGGACAGGATTAAAAAAATACAGATGTATGTATCCAAAGTTAACACCCATGCATGGTAACTAACACAAAATAACATTCATAAATTGCAAGATGTTCTCTGAGCAAGGGGCTGCAGAATATTGAGAAATTCCATATGGAACAGATTTTCAGGCGAATGCTGTAAAAGGTGTATCTTCCAAAAATTTGTTCCATGAGGAGTACTGTTGCCTAAAACTGATTTCATCATTCCATTAGGACTCAGGATCAGAAAATTTAGCAATACTCTGTGACATGCTCCCTTACACAGAAGGGATTCAGTTTCACAGTGCATCCAAATCCACATTCAGCACGGGAGACACATTCACTGTAAAGAATCACATTTGTGCAGTTGCTGAGGTTGAGTGTTAATTTCCTGAGGCTGAAGAACAGAACACAGCAAATGCTGTCTGTGCATTTCTAATCTTTAGATTCTAATCCTTAGTTCTCATTTATCAGTATTACTGTCTCTGAATTTAGCAGTATTTCTAAAAGTGTATCCCACCCCACCAGATCTCCCATTTTACCCTTGTCTCTTGCTGGTGCTGCCACTGACCATCTTGGCAAGCACATCTGATACTGTGGTTATGACCTTTGCACTATGTTAACACGGTAAAAGAACATGGTAAGAGAACAATGCAACATGTGTTTTAACAAAACAGCTGTGAATAAGAGGAATCTGCCATGTATTATCCAATAAACACCATAATTAAAACCAGATAGATGTGTGTAATTTACCCATTTTAATTAGCAAACTAAGAAATATGCAGGAGGTCAGAAACAAGAAAGACACTGACAAGGAGTTTTCTTATCACTTACTGTAAAATAATCAAATGTGCACCTTTTTTACATATAAGAATTTTTTTCACATACAAAACAAGACATAACAAGGCTGTACTCCAACCTGCCTCAAAAGCATCTCTTGAAAGTGTAAAGTAAACCAGATTTTGTTGATACTGAGTAGGATAAAAAGTTTACCTTGACCAAAACACCAACAACTGATCACTAGGCAACTTGGGACAAGATTTTAATTAAACACCCCACATTAGCAACACTTCAAAATTTACCAAAAGGATGAACCAGTTCTTGGGTCTGTGCTTTCACCACTTCAGTAAAATAATCTCTCCCTCTCCTGCATGACATCATACCTTGTTCACTTATTTTCACAGTTATAACAAAAAGTGACATGAAGTACCAGACCTTGTGCTTCATTTTGTTCACAGGCCGTTTACGACCATGCTTTGGAAGAGACGGCCACATGGGCATCTGCAGTTCTGTTTTCACCTTCTACAGTCCTCACTGATGAGCAATATGAGACAAAAAGCTGCTCATCCAAAGTCAACTGTGTGCCAGCAAGAGAGAAAGAACTTCAAGGTGTTAGACAAGTGACATGTCTATTAGAAAATGTCACTTTCTGTTAATGGAAGGTGCCTTTTTGCATTATCGAATCTGAAACTTTAATTTTGGGAGGAACAGCTCAAGCCAGTAACTTCAATAACTGGCTGTTAATCTAAAGTCATTAGAGGAATACAGACTTTGCACTAGGCAATGAAAAAAAAACCCTCCAAACTTTAACTCACATTTCAGTAGCATTTCTCTATTAATATTAAACACTGTTGAGAAAAAAGCATCATCTCTCTATTAGCCACATGAAGGTTTCAAGGGCTGGTGGTCATCCAGTAGCTGACTCATCTAGCACTGTTAACTACTTCAAATTTTTAGATTAAAACCTTCAAATTTTGGTTTAGAATACAAGAAAAGCAATTTCACTTCATATCTTTTCATAGGTGCAAATAAGCGTGCAACAATAAGAAACTAATTGCTTCACTTCATGTCAAAGTTAGCTACTGTCTCTGTAGAATCAACACTCCCTACTCCAGGAGGCAGCAGTGACGTGATGTCCTCAAGCAGAACGTTAGATATTCTACAGTTTGCTCCTAACCCCAAAGCACACAAAGGAGCCAAATCTCTCCAAAAAGCCAGAAGACTTACACAAATCCAACATCAAAGTTAGAAACAACCCCCCTCCCTTTAAACTCTTAATTTTTGTAGCTTTTCCTGCTGATGGGCTTTTAGTAATAATATGTATTTTTACACATCATTCCTTTCATGTGGATTTAGAATTTCGCTGGTCTAAGTAAAGGAAAGTAGGGTTTTCTAGTAACATTGCACACTCTACGAATGCTTGGAAAGAAAATAAAAAAGGACAGAATAAATAAAAACAAGGCTAAAATATCTGTGATCCCATATACATGCTCAGCTATCCAGATCTTATATAGTCCAAGTTTCATAATCAGTAAAGGTGTACGAGAAAGTATGTATTCTGAGAAAGAGTTTCCAAGTTCTCCAGCCACTTTCAGACAAAGAGTAATTAAAAACGGCATCTCATCTTCACAGATGAGCCAAATCAAATTATAAAAATAAAAATAATCACAATGCCTATTTCTTCACTAAAAAGCATACAAGCAATACACAGTTCTGTGGTAGAAATTGCATTTAAGAAGAATATGTATGTGCCCAACATGACCTCCTTCAAATCCATTTTTATAAATGGTTAAAGTGTTACCTTTCATTTTATTTCTGCTCTCTTGTTTTCCTGCTCTTGCTGTCAGTGTCAGACAATGTTTTACCTCTTACTTGCCAGCACTGAGCTAAGTGTGAGCTCCCTAAAGCAAAGCTGATCCCAGGGGGCCACTTCACCTTACCAAGGAAGGGCAGAGCCCCTTCTCTGCAGTTTTAAAGGTTATGGACAACAGGTGGTCAACGAGAGATTTCTGGCTGGAGGTAGCAGGGACTGTGAAGCAGTCTCAACAAAGACAAATACATAGCAGCTGATCAATACCAACACTTCTGCCAGCTGCTTTAATTTCAGTGTTCTCGTCACATTATCAAGTACTACGTAATCCAGCTCCACCTGCAACACCCAGACAGCCCCAGGCTGGACCTGCACCCAGTCCCATTTATGACCTCCTAGGTCACAGGGGGCCAAAAGACACTAAAACCAAATGAAGTACCACACTAGGAAAAAGAAACCGACCTAACCTTGTTGTCTCACCTCTTCCCACTTAAACCTCCACCTCCAGTGCTTGGCATTTTCCACAGGCGGGGCAGCAGAAGCTCTCAGCACTCATAGCACCTCATTAACCCCCGTGGGCTGTCATTATTTAAAAGCTGTTTCCAATATTCTAGTATTTTTAATCATCTGCTATCCCCATCAATCACAATCACTGTGAGCACCTCAAAGCCCTTTTCAAGTTCATAATGCCTTTTCAAGATCAATTTCTAACCTATGTTAGAGCAGATGTGCAAAAGCTAGCCAAATGTAACACTAAGAACCCAAATCTGGGGAAAGAATATAGTTATGCAGTTGAAAATGCAAACATGTGCTAGTCAACTTGATGCAAAATTAATCCAGCTCTATATTCACATATGCTTTACAGAACTCTTACATTTCTTTTTACCTGGGAACATATTAACCTTGAATAACACAGTATGCTCTGATCTCTCTGAGGCAGATAAGGCTTGTAAAGCTATGAAAAGACTGATTAGAATAACAAAATATACTTAAGTACCAGTTTCCACCCTTGTGGGCTCTATAATAAGACAACTAGCGGAAACAAGTTACACATCTTAAACTGAAGGCATAAAAATTAATTATTTCACACCAAAGCTTGCCTCAAAAGGGACCACTGTAATTATGATAATAAGCATTAGTGCACATCGTGAAATTTATATGGATTGGGTTTTTTTAAGTTTATAAATCCCTTTTGTACCTAATTGTTTTGTTATTGCTATTTCAAATAAAAACACAAACCAGAAATTTAAAATCTTATTAAAATGTATGCAGTTAAACACTGACTAAAATGTATATAATCCTCCCACAACTTCAGATTTTATGGACAATATATATCATTCTAAGTCCTTAAGTACATTAATTGCATGGATTTTAAGTACCATTAACATTCAAACAATACTGTTATTCCAGAAAGCTTCCAGCAAGGATTAGGACCTTTTGGAAACAAAATGTAATTTGCAGGGAAGATAATCACAGCTTTTTAATCTATCTCAATGTATTAAAAAATGAAAGGGGAAAAAAAATCAGCTAATATTGTTTTTGAACACTGGAGTCCTGGCCCAGGGCTCACAGAAAGTAAAACAAATGCCTCTATCGATGGCAGAGCGCAGACCAGACTATAAGTGAAGTGGGGCCCCAGTTGGGGTGGTTCAGTATGTACTGCACATTTACTGCTGCACGGGAGGTGTGAGCTGCTGCACCTTTTCATACTCTCACCACCTCATCTGCAGCCCCAACAAGAACGAACAGATGCTGAGGTGAAAGCAGACGGTGCACTGACTGCTTCTTTTAGGATTAGCATTAAAGTGTGCCACGTATAACATTTAACCCTCACCAAACACCCTCTGCACCAAACACCCTCTGTTCCTGCACTTCCAAATCAGCCACCAACGCACTGCACATGAGAGAAAAGAAGGATTTTGCCTTAAGCAAATAACATTTGACTTTGTAGGAACAGCATAGATTAATCTTACTCCTGTTTTTGAATGTGGCAGTTGTTTGCTTTCAAAAGTGCTACAAGGCAGCACTAGATTGCTGTTGCCAGATACCATATTTATAATTACATCTCAGAGTCTCTTTATAAAACAATTTGTTAACATATTAAAATTGTTCCTGGTAAGAGGAAAATTTTTGAAGGGCAGTTCTGCATATAATCATTATTAAATTCATGGTACTCTCTCTGAAATTTAGGTTTGCTAGCTCCAGGCTCCAAGCAATTTTTTCCAATTAATTACTGTTTCCCTTCCTAATTTTCTCAAAAATTCTGGCTGTCACAATATGTGCAATTTCCTCCTTCAGATTATTTCATAGCATCACAATTAGCATTAAAACAGCTATTCTTTTTCCACTCAGAATTTCCTATATTTTTGAAGCAAGCAAAATTATTCTTTCCTAACATCTGTAAAGTACTCCAGTGTCTTAGATACAGGCAAAGTAAGTGGAGGAAAAGAGTTGTTATCACTCTTGAAGAATGGGAGGGGGACTCCTACTAATTTCTTTCCACTATTCCCTTTTAATAGAAACATTATATGGCATAGAATTTGACCAAAAGAATCACAATTTTTTTGCTAAGAACTGTGGCACATATTCATTGAAACAAACCCTTTAGAGAGGGGACAAATACTCTGCAAGTGCTGCCTGAAGGAAGAAAGGAAAATTTCACTGAGAATTTAATCTGCCACTTACCATTGCTGAAATAACGGTTGATAACATAGATCACACTAACTAATCACACTGTTAACATAACTTTTCACATTAGTTTAGATGATTCCTGTGAGCCACTGCTGTATCCATCTTAGTTGTTTATGTTACCTTTCAGGACACAAGGATTTATGAGATCAAAGCTAAAGGAATCTTTTTTTATAAATGTCAGTGGACTTTGGGTAAGCCCTCACACAAAATGTGCACCTTGAGCCAGAAGCTACCAAGTCCTCATCAACAAAATCAAAAAGGGAAACTCGTAAATGTTTTCATTTTCATGTCATCTAGGAATGCAAAACCAATCTCAACAAGTTTATGTGCAGCAGAAAGACAATTTTAGTTAACATAAGTTTTACGTTTTTATTTTTCTTGTCTTTTTTTTATAATGTACAAAAAAAGGCAACAGTCTGAAGACCTTCAGAAGTCACATTTCATTCCATGTGAATGTGAGGGGAAACAGAGAGGGGAAGCAAACAAAGCACTGGTGATTATATGACACTTAAACATGTGAGAGTATACAAGGAAGATAAAATTGACTGTAAATTTTAGCGAGCAAAACAAGGGTGTGTTAGAGTTGTCCAAAATGAAAGGAAGGAATGGGTTGCAGTAGTGTCTGGCTTGTGGCAAGCCTCATCATACATGCTTCAGGTAAGTGTCTGCTAACCAAACCCTGCCTTATATTCAGGACTTTCCAGTAATCATTACAGAGCAAACTTGCTTAGAAACAAAGTGTAATGTCCTAGCTTTGGTTTACTTTAGAATCTGTGCATAAGGGATCCAGACATACCAAACACTAGCTGAACGTTGCAGTCCATGCTCTCATACCTACCTGAACGTGGATGATTACCGTTACCACAAAGGGAAAAGCAAATTCAAAAACACGTGAGAAGCTTAAAAACAGGAGGAGGCAACTCCTGGACCTGTCCAAATTGTTGTTAAATTTTAGGAGTCAGAAAGGAACAGCAGTTGAAGGAATAGTGACCCTGCTATAGCAGCAATATTTTGTTCCAAACAGGCACTGACCAACTTCAGTGCACAGAGAGTATGATATTCATTATAACTTTATACAGCTCCTAAATTCAGAAACTACAAGCCTACAAACACAGACCAAGGCCTCCCTTCTAAACTCTAAATATAAAACAGAGGTAACATTGCTGTAGGGAAGAAGGATGCCTTATACCACTTTTTAAAATACTAGAACAAGTTGCCCAGAGAAGCTGTGGCCACTCCAGCTCTGGCAGTGTTCAAGGCCAGGTTGGATGGAGCGCTGAGAAACCTGGTCCAGTTGAAGGTTTCCCTGCCCATGGCAGGGGGGTTGAAACTAGATGATCTTTAAGGTCCTTTCCAAATCATTCTGTGATTCTATGAAAGCATTTTACAATGCAAATCAACAGTACAACAACTCCTTCAGACCTGTGCAAATGAATACAACTGCTTTGTGTAAAAAAATATGCAATCCAGATGTCTCCAATAGCAGGGTCTTCATAGCAAGTTGTACTTCCTATGCTTCCACATCCCAAGGCCTCAGTCACTTGGTTAACCCAACACAGGTAAAGCGCAAGATGCTTAAAAAGGCTGTTAGAAAATGCATTTTCCTACCATCTACTGCATTCTCAGAGCTCCTGACAAGCTACTAGTCCTTTTCCTGACATCACTATCCTTCAAACGCAGATCAGTTTGCTACCTATCCTAAAAAATTTGCTTTTCCCACTCTTTTTATGCTAGCTTTAGGAAACACAACTGCAGTTTATATTTTTAATCACTAGCCACATTTTAAGTTTCCAGGCTCATAAAGGTTCTAAAATAATTACTTCTAAAAACACCACAGTAAGGACCACACCACCTTTCATTAATTCCCACATTTATCTGGATCACCACACCCATTTTTTCTCCAAGTGCTTGTGCACCATTTGAGTGCTTTTCTTCTATTTTACTGTATTTAGGGAAAGAGTTTCATGACATTTCTGCAGCCCCAAAACATATTGGTTCTATGCCTTGCTGAGGGAGTGGTTTTTCACACATCCTAGAACAGGAGTGACCCTTTTTGAAGTCAGATATACGTTTACATCTTTACATGAAGTCAGATACATGTTTCCACCAGCCACCTACCTTTCTAATTTATTTATTCCCCCACTCTTGAACTGGCATTTTATATCCTCACCTCTTATAACGACTGTTTCTTTTCAGTTGCTTGACCCATCATTCCTTCTCTCTATCACCCAAGTTCTGCAGCTGTAGCTCCTAATCAACTAGCTGGAGTTCAGCCCATTCAAGCCTCTCCTGAGCTGAAGAATTTAACCCTGAAGTGGTCCTTCCATTTTTCCACAGCTGACAACAGTTACTCTCACTAATAAATCCCAGTTATGACTGATTTCTACTTCCTCTTGCTTTCAGTATCAGAATAGGCCCACAGTAAGTTCCTCTCTTGTTTTCCTTTCCATCTAATTTCTCCTAACTTGAGGCATGTGGTGTCTTGGTGAGCTTCTTTCAACTTAGCTCCCTCTGCCATCTTTCCACAGCTACATCAGCTACTTCACTGGGGTTCTATCATTTCCATTCCTAATTCAACAAAATAACATGAACCAATTCACTCTGCTATATTTCAAGCTTCCAGAACACACACTTTTTTTATCCCTTTCAAAAGAAATTCATGCATTCCAGCTGAGACTCTTCATGTGGAGTGACACACCTTTTTTCCATAGAGTCATGCCATAAGAAAAAGGAACATGAATCTTTTCATTTAAAGACATGAGAGTCACACATTGATAGAATTTGGGTGTCTGACCAGGCAGATATTCTTTCTAGAAATTTTCTGGGTTTATGATGACTTTTTTTCCATTTATATTTTATTCTTGACCAATTTCAGCACTTTTTAAATAAAATCCTGTTGCAATTTTTCTGTCAATTTTGTTTCAGTAAATTCAGTTTGGCCTGCAACAGTACTTCAATTCTGACTTATAGCTTTTGGTAGTAAGGCCAATTAACTCTCATAATACCACTTTCCCTTAACTAAACAGAATTAAGGGCTTCCCTCAAAGCAGATTGGTTTATTCCAAGCCATGTTTTAGGTGATACAGGAGTGTAATAAAAAAACCCAAACTGACACCGTTTCTCCAAGAAGGCACATTTCCACCAAACTAAAACAATCCAAGCCATTTTCTTTTCATTTATCCTAATTTAATAAATCTGGAGGCAATCCAAAGATACCTGACACTGGTATTTGGGTGCCAATTTTCAACCCGAACCTTTGGGGTTCAGCTGTGCTCTTTACTCAGCAAGAATACAGAAGGAAATGATGAGCACTTCAAAAAGTAATGTAAAAGTCACAGACCTTAATGCTGCTTTAAGATACTGGGGTACTATAATAATAAAATAAAAGTAAAACAAGAGGCTTTTTAAATTGAGAATGCAAAGAATCAGGCAAAATATCTGCTTGTGAATTGCTGTTTTTCCTTCCCGTTCATTTCCTGATTATTGTATTCTTTTCAGCAATGCTAATGCTCTTTCCAAATAGCTCCTAAAAACAAACAAACAAACTCTAAGCTTTTACTTTATATGGAGCACACAAACAGGGGACATACCGAAACAACAGATAAAAGCAGACAAATCCTGTAACACTTCTCTCAGCAAAGAAAGGCTCAGAGGTAACAAAGCGGCAAAATCATGAGGAAGAAAAAGCAAACACAGTCAACAGGAGAGGAGAGGAAAAGGCAACAAAAGACGTGGGATACGATCCCTGGTAAAAGGTTGCAGAAGGTCTCCTAATCAAGGTGTCTATGGATGAAAGTTTGAGGAACGCACAACCAGGTCGTGCTTTGCCCTGAAGCACCTGCCCAAGAGCACCACTGTCCTACTGTCCAGAGGCTGACCATTACGAGACTCCAGCTTCTGCAGAAACCTACAACCAGCACTGACCGTTCCTGTGTCATCCCTGCTTCAGGCATAATGAACAAAGGAGCAATGTGATGAGATTCTTTTCCCAGCTGTGAAAATCTCTCCTGCGATGCTAACGGTAGCCTGGTATAGGGAAGCAGATTCACACCCTCAACTGCAACACATCTGGCCCAAGCTTTTCATAGTTTGAAACCCATTGTGCACATACTACCCCGTAAGGTAACAAATGTTTCTCCTCCCATCCCTGTGACTTCCTTACATTCTACATTCTACGAAGCTTGCAGGGAAAGTGAAACCTTCCATACGTGTCAGCTCTTGTCTTGACAGCTTCTCTACATGCAGCTGTGGAGAGCTCATTACAGCTGTAACTTCTAGGTAAGTAAAAGCTTAGGTTTTCTTCCTAGTGCCATTTCATTCCAAATTAGAACTACGTTTTTGCTTGAACAGTACTATAGACATAAATAGGAAAATTAGAAAACAAAGTAAGTTCTCTGAGAAACAAAATGCTGTGTTTTGGCTTTGAAAAAAATCAGAAGAAATTATAGTCTGCAGATCTCATGTTGCTCAGATACAAGGCAAATTACCAAGAATGCTGATTCTGTGAATTGATAAAGGGTTACTATATCACATAACTACACTTTCCTGTACGTATTCTCTTTTTTTTTTTTTTTTTGGCTTAATATAATTAAACAAGAACAGACATTGTTTCCAGTCAACTTGCCCTAATGTTGAAGTAAATCTCTCGTGGTTATAATCCTGTGCACAAAGGTAAAACTCAAATGCTGCAAAAGAAATAACTGTTCTTGAAAAGCATCCAGAATCTCGATGCCTATAAAGAGTTTATTGAAATATGAACAAAGACATGGCACTTCCAAACAGAGGTTTATAAGGTAGTATCAATTCACTAAGATTTGTGTGTTTATGTTTTAGAGTTAACATACCATAACAGGGAGGTAATGAGCATGTTCTTCACCAATTATTCAAAGCACTCGACATTCCTTCAGTGGTACAACACTGTTCCAGCTGGGCCGTGTCAGCTTTTCCTTCAGAAATCGTGTCCAAATGCTTGCAGATTGGTCAAGCAAACATTCTATGGGATAAATATAACCTGGTAATAGCAGCAACACATTCTGTTTCCCAAATTCTTCAAAAAATTTACTTTAATGATTAAATGCGTTCATAAATACAGCCTCAGTCCCTGATTACCTGTAGGAAGGACATGTATTTCATCCAGTATTTTTCTAAAAGGATTTTTATGTCTCTGCTGATATTTTGAGTTTAGCAACATTTTGACACTCATTAGATGATTTCAATATCTAACGATTGCTGAGTGCATAACACAGGGTGATCCTGACCCTTTCAGAGAAGAAAATTAGCAACATCAGTCCTTGTGACCAGAGTTTTCCTCCTAAGCCTAGTGGTCCGAGCTCCTACTAATAAAGGACAACCACAAAAATGCACAAATGTACTTCAGAGAAAAAAACCTGTTGAATGGCAGTTATAACACACAGCATGTGTTATGTCCATATAAGTGTACAGAGAATATAGATAAGTTTAATACATTTATACATCTATACATTTTTACATTTCTTTGAAACACGTTAAGAAAGACTTCAGAAAACTGTCATTTACCTTATGTAATTCATATTTTCTCAGGAGCAAGGCATTCTAAATGCTAAGAACTTCACAATATAAACCTATTAAATAAAAGCATTCTAAAGTTGAAAAAAGCCTGATAATCATTCTGTGATCCTCTGGTGGTTTGTTGTTCTCATTCTCATATTTACATAGATCACTGCTAATAAGCTAAGCCAGCCCCTTACAATAAACCAAACATCACAGTAAGCAAGCTAGTCATCTAAATTATGAACAAACTAACATGTTCTTACCATTCATTAAGGTTGCCTAGAAACTACTTTTACTTTTTTGAAAAACAGTCAACGTCTGGATAAACAATCCAGCCCCGAAAATGCACGGTGAAACAGATAACATCTGAAAGCCATGAAACCAGAGTGCCAAAGGCACACCCTGGCCTGGCCAGGCTGCCTGAGAGCACTGAGATAATGGCCTACAAGTAGGGATGACAGTGTGGGCTGGGCAAGATTTAAACAAAAAAAGCAGCCACCTAAATCAGGCTGTTAAATCATATGCAATCATACAGAGATATATCCCGATTCTTTGCATCATTAAAAACCAAAATTAGCACAAATAACTAGGTCTGTAAGACATTAACTGTGAAAGACAATGACACCAAGGAGTTAGTTAGCCCCTTTAATTAGTCTTGTCCCCCCTATCCTCTGCCCCAGCAGCATTCCCCACGTAATAAGAAAGAGTTAAAGTTTGTTCATTGCTTAAAAGATTAAGGGTTGTTTATGGCTTAACTCATGTATATTGCTTAAAGGAAAAAGACAAACCCACAGACATCCTGGTATGTAAACAAAATGTACCAACAAGGGGGAAAGGGCTGGGCAACCAAAAACCACATACGCAGGTGTCAACGGGGATGATCAAAGGAAAAGTGAAGAAGACTTCTACCTTCATCCCAACGACCACTAAGAAACAGGAAAAAACCCCCTAGCAACAAGAAACGCAAGCGCAGACACAACACAGAGGGACACGTACCCCGGAAGACGAACTGTATAAAAGAGAGTGGGGTGTTGTAACTGGTGCGGGCCGTATGCGGAACAATGAGGTTCCTCGGCCACCCAGCACTGTTTCACTGAGTTATTACTTGCTAATAAATTTATATACAATTCCTCCAAATTGGCTTCTGAATTTACTTTTGAAAACTTATAACACCCATGTTTCTAATGCAGTCCCACAATGTTTTTCTCGGACCCCCATTCTCTGTGACATGTATTGAGCAGAGGGGCAGAAAGAAAAAGCACAGCAGAAGTGTAATTTCCCCCTGTGACAGCAAGGCAACCCAGAGCTCTGACAGGTAAGAGAGGGGAGCTCCTGTGTCACCGATGGAGGAGCTGACAGCTCCTGCCACAGCATATTCCCCCAGTTGCTCTGCCAGTTGCACAATGGAGGGACTTAAAAATGCACGCGGAACGTGTAAATCTGTGAGTCTGGTGGATTTTATGCTGTGTAATTTGGATGAAAACCTACTTCTGGTTCCAATGCAAACACTCCAAACTGGTGGAGTGTTTGAAAATTGCAAGCTGCTATAGATTGACGGGTTTGGGAAAAATTAATTTGTAAACACCAATCAAACATACTGACAATTTGGGTTTTGTATTGCAGGTGGTGAGACAGAAAGGATACTTGTTAAGCTATTCACAGGAGTTAGGAAAGTAAAGAAACACCTTCAAAAAATGATGTCATTGATCCAAGGGATTATTCAAAGTTCATATTTTTATGCTAGTCCTCTTCTATTTAAACAAATATTTCAAATGCACTGAAAGACTGGAAAAAGAAATTCTCATTAGTGCTCTTCTTAAAATGATAGAATCATTCTGATCAGGTAAGTTGCTTCAATGATGCAAAGATGTGTTTTTAATAGTAGAAATATTCCTTAGTTTTCATATTGCCCTAATAACATAGCATACTACAATGTATTATACGTACCACAACACGTCTAAAATTTAAACTACTACCATTTAAATCAATCCTGTCATTCTAGGCCTGTTGTTCCCAAACTATTCCCTTCACAAGAGAAGCCAGCTATTTCCTCCTGTTCAGGATAAACACACATGTTGAAATCTGTGGAATTCCTGAAAAAATAGTAGCTCCCATCTTCCAGCCATTTATCAGTGTTTGCACAGGGTATTAATTGCCTCCAAATTTTGCTCTGCCAGGATTTTATACTTAGTCCATGTAGAGGTGTAAGTAGTGACATAAGGCAAGGAAGAGTCAAGCTCTGTGGTGCTCAGACACACCTTTTCAGCAGCTCACTGAGCACTTTGATTAGATTTTGATTGAAGTGACAGATTTTCAGTGAAAGGTTATGTCTCCAGTAGATCAGGTGCTATCCCATACTTGGAAACTTGTACCTCTTTCTAACTTTATCAGCCTGGTGAGTATTGGAATTTAGCTGCTTTTTATCTTACTTTATAAAATGTTTGTTCTTATTTCTAATAACTTGGTTAGAAAGTGCTGATTCTCAGGCCGCAGTGCTTTGCAGATGGTGCTGCTTTGGGGCCGAGGCAATGAGGAGATTGAATCTTCACTTTGCCATAGCTTCCTGAGAATTTCCAACAAGTTACTGAGTGATTAAATGGCCTAATTCCCCTAAAAGGTGATGATAATAGTACTTCTGCCCTGTTTCATCTCACAAGAATTGGGCAGGGTTAGGTTGATGAGCAATATGTGCCTGGAACAACAGGGTGTTCAGCCACAGCTACAATAATTATTATCCCCACTTTTAACTCCTCTGAAGAGAAGGGGGGAAATTACGATTTTGTGTAGAGAAGCGAGACACTGCTCAGTAACTCTGCGTTAAAAATACCATCTTTTACTCTCCTGTTGGTTACATTTCTTTTCGGAAACAGCAAAACTCCCTGCCAACTAGAAAATAGTGTTTTCTCCAAACAATTTGCTCAGAGAGGAAAACCCATCTATTTGTGCTTCTATTTAGCTTGAAGAACATGGTAAATAATGTCAGGAGGGTCTAATAGCTGTAATTCTTGGTAAATTCACAAAATTCCAGATGTAAAAACTGCCTTCTACGTCTTTCCACAGTTAGGCTGGAGAAAAGAGTTTTTCACATAGTAATAATTACTGATAGCACTGCACAATCTCCATTAAATTTTAGTCACAATGATTAGGTCCAATAAGAAGTAGAGGCCAGCTCAAACACCAACCTCTTGACGCAGAGTATAA
Source organism: Pseudotriccus pelzelni (assembly GCA_035584735.1). Classification (NCBI taxonomy): domain Eukaryota; kingdom Metazoa; phylum Chordata; class Aves; order Passeriformes; family Tyrannidae; genus Pseudotriccus; species Pseudotriccus pelzelni. The sequence continues at coordinate 12,726,490 of JAWMRA010000009.1, read as the reverse complement.
ATGTGGTTTTATGAACTCACACTGTATTTAAGTTTACCAGAATGGGAAGTCTTACTTGTTTTTTCGAGAAAAGTCATTTTAAAAATTACTAATTACACATTAGTCCACACCCATTTTTCTGACACAATTAAGCAATGCAAACAACATCTTCCTTTACCATAACCGCAGCCTTTTCCAGAAACTGATAATTTTACAATCAGTTAAAAATTAAATGGGATATTTCTTATGACCTACAAGAGCGTTGCATCATTAACGTGTCAACAGAAAGTGCCTAAACCATCCTGTTCTACTGCACAATAAAAGAACCACAATAGACAGTAGTCACAAATTTTATAACTTAGATTTCTCTATTTCAGTATTTAACGTGCCCCTTTCAAATTTTAACTCAGTTCTACCCTGAACATAGTTTTTACATAAGGTTTGCTTCAAAGGAGATGAATTTACTGAAAGGAAGGTTAAGTGTAGGGCTACAATGCGTTCCTCACTAACAGTACTCAGAGTTCACACGTAGCATCACATATTGAGAACAAATCACACAGCCTGTCCAAACATACTTTACTGCCATCATCACTGCTTCCAGCTCTAAGGAATCTAAGCATGATTCCTTTCACGGGAATAATCCATTGGTTCAAAATCTGCCTTTGCATCACCTAAACATAAATGATGACACCAGTTTAGCACTGGAGATCAGAGCTGAATCTTGAACAGACATGACAGTCAGTGCTAAAACTGGGAGCCAAATTTCACAGACTTTTGGATCATGATCACATTCAGTGTTCACTGTCCTGTGCTAAATTTTGTAAAAATATTTTTTTGAATGGCACAATCTATGTAATATTATATTTAATGGCAGGCATCATTTAAGAAAACACATTTAAAATATAACATTTTGCTGCCAGTTCCCAGAAAGAACATGGCCACAATCACACAGAATGGGCAAACATTCACAGGCCAGATTTAAATGGCAAACCCAAGCTAATTGGTATAGGTGTCTGGAATAAAAAGACTATTAAAAAGTAAAGCCTATAAGTCTGAGGGAAAAGGACTGATTTTCAAATGCATAGCAACATGTTTCATAAAGACAGGACCCCAAATACGTGTCTTCTTACAAGTGGCAGTCTTCTACTCCAGCTTGACATTTCTTGGAGGTACTCAAAATTGGCTCTTCTTGACTTTCCCTGCCCAAGTCAGATGAAAGGCAGCATGAGCAGAATAAAAGCTTCCTTATCAAGAAGGCTCTTCAGTCATTTAAACAAACAGCAGATTTTTGAATCCTGAGAAACTAGGAAGGTAAAGAAAAGGAAGGATACACAAGAAGGAAACATACCATGCAGTCAAAAAAACCCTTTTTCCCATCTGCTTTAATATTAAAATGAACAGTAAGTCCAGCAAACCAGGGTCTGCTTTGCATCCAGTTTTAACACAGATTTTACCCACACAGAAAGACAGATACCTGCTTTTTGGAACTGCCAGTCCAGCAGCAGCTCCTGTTACTACGCACATGAAGTAGCACATGAGCAGCAAATCCAGCCTTTTCTTTTGAAAGCTTTCTTAAGAGTTTATGATATTAAATTCATTTACTTGAAAAATCCTAGAAAGTCTTCAGAAGACAATGAAATATCTCCAAAATTATATTTCTTTACAGTTATTTCCTGAAAGAGCAGACCATGGTTCCCTGATGAGGTGGACTGCAGAGCAGTGTGAGCACAGCCCAGCCCCTGGGTACTGCCTTGCTGGTGCCTGGACTAGTCCGGCTCAGGTCTTGCTTCCCAGCAACCCCCAGCACTTGCTGTGAAGATTCATGCCTCAAAACCAGGCTGGTATCTGTCATCCACTTCCTAGAACACTGAGGAAATTACATGTTCTGTCACCCCTGCTCCCTACAGATCCTCTCAGTCCCCTGGGTGTTCCAATAACATCTACAGGGGGACACAAAGTTGGTGTGGAGGCAGCTGGCCTCCTTCTGTCACAGAAGGAGCTCTGGGAGAAGGGCCAGGCTTTTGCATTAATCTGATGACCTGACAGTTTCATCAAGCATGGATTTACTCACAAATAAGGAAGAGTCTGACTTCATCACTTCCCTGGCCATTTTACTTCCCCATTAGCAATGAGAGCTGCCCATGCAGGGCTGGACACAGGGCTGGAAGCAGGGCTGGACACAGGAACTGACCATGTACCCACAGGTGTGTAAGTCTCACTGCAGTCTGGCCCCAAAGGCAGCCAGCCCAGCCTTGCACCTGCACAGCCACCCCTGCACTCCCAGCCCATTACACACCTGATATCTGCCACTGAATTCAACAGTCCAAACCCCCAAAGCTGCTGTTGTTAAACTAAAGATCTAGCATACCCAAATCTAGATATAAAAATAAGCATGTAATTGCCCTATTTCATAAACAGCAGAAAATGAGAATGTCACACACTTTTGATTCAGTTCAGCTTAGAACACAGCCGAATTCAAACAAAAAATCTACTACTTCTCTATCAAAATAAAACCAGTTAAAGTGTTGTGGAAATGCTGAGATTTGAAACATTGGCTCCTTAGAGTTTTCATATTTTCCAGCCTCCTCTTCTGCTGTATGCTGTGATTATAAGGGATGCAATTAAAGCATACAAGCTAAGGAAGACTAGAAGTTAAAGCATATAGCTTCCTGGAAAGAGATTAACTATCTTAATAGTTAAGACCTCATCAGAAAAGAATAATAATGTAAATTTCCATCGCTCTGGAGAGGCAGATCTTGTGGATATTAGCAGCACTGCTGCTCAAAGTCTGCAAATGACCTCCCTTGCTTATCCCAAAAGACATTTCTCCCTCTCTTGTCCTCTCCTCTCACATACACAAACACAGCTTTAACAAAATTTTATAGTCTCACACAGAGAGTGGGTGACAACAGTAATATACATTCCTATGCCTACAGCATAAGCTAACATTTTTCCTACAGCTGAACAAGTTTGGGATCAAGAGGGAGACTGTAAGAATTTCAGTGTATCTTTTTCCGAAATTTCCTTTTCTTAATATTTTGCAGTAACTTTCATTTGTAGTAGACATGATAGAAGGGAACACACTCTGAAAACACATTGTTCATCGTTGACAAAAGTGGATAAAAAATTCTAAGTAATAGATGCATTGACTTAGGGTCAGTTCTTCGTCCTTTTTCTCAGAAAATATTTAGTTATACATAAACAGGATGGGACTGAAATACTCCTTATGGCAGCAGGAAAGTCTTTTGACAAGAAGTGTTCCTAAAAAAAATAAGGCATTTGTAAATTTTCTTATCTTCAGGAAAATAATCATCTTTACTCACATCAGATTGCTACCAGAACATGTCCAGGTTTGCAATACAGGAAGAGACCTACCTCTGAATTACTCATTTTCTTCTAAGCAAATGCATGGTATATTCTATGTGCAAAAGTCCAGTCTATTTCCTGAAAGAATCAACAGTGGGAAAATGCATCGGAAATACAAACAAAAGAACACAATGAATAGAAACAGCATGCTGCAAATCTCACAACCTGTGGTGCTTTCCTCAAGCCTGGATCTTGATGTCCAGAGGCATGGCAATCTATGTAAGGAACATCAGCTTTCAACAAAGAAAATAATTTTGTACTTCTTGTTCCCGCAGAAAGAAAAAAAAAATCTTGAAAATGTAAAAAGAAACACTGCCAAAAGGTTCAGATGTAATTCATTCCAAATGTATTACTAAAAAGAAATAAGAGGGTGTTAAAGGCACTGCGATTTTGAGTTCCCAATGAAGATTTGTTTGAAACTATTTATTCTCACCATAGTACTAGTGATTTTAATAAATATTGCTATTAGAAGAGCTATTTCTTTGATTTCATGGCAATCAAATTTCCCAGTGTAGTCACCTTCTTAATGACAGCTCTTTGCTCTAACACAGGCTGTAGAATGAAAACTGCTCCCTGAAACCCTTTCCACATTATAGACACCTCAATCAATTCTGGTGGGAAGAAGCCTCTTTATTTACAGCAGTTCAATGAAAACAGAATTCTAGTCATCAAGTCTATTATTCACTGGATGTTCCTGTAAATCACATTTCTACAGTGAGTGCACGTTGCAGTGCTCATCATGTTACAATTCTGTTATTGGGATTCCAGACACAAAACTGCTGGTAGTGAAGAGATTTTCCCAAAATTACATTAAATTACATGTCTCCTGTGGACATCCACCAGAGATGGACTGAACTCAACAGAGAGATGCAAACCCAAATTCAATTTTACATGTATCTTTTAAAAAAGAATCCAATTCAAGAAGTTGTTGTGGGTTTTTTTCATTTTATTCTGGTTAAAATACAGTTATCATCTACTTTCCCCTTCCCTTTTCTGAAGAGAAGGAATGATGGAATGTAATAAAGGGAACAACTGGTCCCAGGCAGTGATTCACATATACAAGGGCATTTTGTGACTCTAAGCAGCCAGTGTTTGATGATGGCATTGGAATTTGGTTTCAGTTCCTTCAGCTCCATAAGAACTGAAAGACCTCCAAGTGTCACCTTATGGAGGGCTCCTCCCCATCAGCTCCATCCAGCAGGTTTTACCACAGAACAGATTGGGCAGAATTGGGCAATAACTGCCAAATTCATTGTTACTCAGTGGAGTTTGGAAATCAATCACACACGTACAAAGAATTGTTTGGATAGAATAAATGTGTCCCATATGTCAAGAGCTCCATGTAATATAACCAACAACATACATGGGAATAACAGAGCACGCTGCTGTAGCCAACTTCAGGCACTGCAGAGGCCTGAGCAGGACTCACCAGCAAATGGCTTCTAGTCCCTGCCATGACAAATCTGTGAACACGTACATAGTTCATCATTAGAAGATCTCTCAGCATGACCTCTACAGAGAGGAAGCCAATTACAAACTCCCCAAGTGGCAGGAGGGCAGTGTGCTGCCAATATAGACTGCTTCAGTTCTGACGGCTGTTCTGATGAAAACACAAATGATTTTTCTTGTCACAGCGTAAATAAGATCAGGGCAAAAGACTATGTCGCAGGTGAATTAGTGCCTTTGCGTAACACGCTCATGGCCCATCAGACACAGCCTGGAACAAATGAGTTTATGTAATGTGCCACAGTTCTGGATTTCTGTCTGCACCTCTGGTTTAGCTAACAGCCTTTCAACAACCAATTACAGCCAGACAAGACCTTACTGATTATACATGTGCAGATGCTGAAAAACAAGTTATTACTGCAGAATCCAAATGTTTCCTCTTGATTTGCCTCTCCTACCACTATCACTAGGTATATCCTAATTACTCTTAGCCACAGTAAAGTTATATTCCCAACCCTTGAAGGATGTTGCTATCCTAGGTCATGCCTTTCTTAAGCAGGCTTCAAAAAGACACTGAGTGTATAAAAAGGCTAGAAAGCAATCTGCAGTTGGGCAGTTTCCATTGGAAGCTTTAGTTCTGTCCGTAACTAAGGTGTGATGACCCTACAATGAAACATAACTTCTGAAATCCTATTCTTGATGAGCACGACAATCTAAGAAATCCTGCCTGAGAAGTTGCTCCCTGTCTTGTTCATCAAATTAAGAGAGAAACAAGCAAAATCCCTCATACACAAAATCAGTTTTTTAAAAGACAGCACTGAAGAGCCCTCCTAGGACATGTATTCCAAGCGGTTTAACATACCTGTTTCCTCTCCCCTCTACTCCCAGAGAACAAAGGCTGCCAGATTTATTACGGCAGTTACGTATTTATTGCAACTTCATTAGTGGTGATCAGAACGTTTCAGTTGTGGTCACAGGAGGCCTGCGGGATTCCCGGAGAAACTGGAAATGTTTGTAACCATTCAGACCCCTTCTTCAGAAAGCTGGAGGCAAAGGGAAGGAGGGGCACTCCACGCGCACCCCTCGCCCCATCCCCGCAGGCTCCGCAGCACTCCCAGGTCCCCGGCACTGGCTCTGCCCTGTCCAGCGCCAGGAGCCAGGGCCAGCACACCCCCGTCCTGCCCGTCACCCCCGGGCACCCCATCCCTGCCCGCCACCTCCGCACCCGCGCCGGGCGGGGAGTCCGGCTGCGGGCGTGCCAGCGGGCGGGGAAGGGCGGTAGGAAGCGGGAGAAGTGGGAGGGAGAAGGGTCAGAAGGGTCCGTCCCGGGAGATGGGTGGGGAGAGGCAGCGGGCGAGCTGGGCTGTGCCGCAACGCCCCTCGCTATAAACGGAGGGGCCGCGCTCGGAGCGCTCGGAGCGGTGCGGCCGGGAGGGAGAGCGGCCGGAGTCCAGCCCGGCTGAGCCCAGCCCGGCTGAGCCCAGCCCAGCAGAGCCCAGCCCAGCAGAGCCCAGCCCAGCAGAGCCCAGCCCGGTGCGGTGCCAGCGCTGCTGGGCTGAGCCGGCCCCCGGCGGGCGCTGCGCGGAGCCAGGTAGGTAAGCGCGAACCTCCCGCGGGCGCGGAGCGGCCCCTGCGGGTCCCCCGGGCTGTGCCCCGCACCTTCGCCCCGAGGAAGGGAGAGTGTTTGCGGTTCGTGGCACAGCCTCCTGCTGAATTTATACTTGGCTTACACGGCGTTGGCAGAGAAAGGCTCAGCCCCGGACAAAACGCAGGCAACTTAAGCCCCGTGCCCTGGCTTGCCCTTCGAGGCCCGCTTGCTAAACCCGCACCACGTAATTTCGGAGATGACTGAGCGTCCCACAGACTCTCAGCCATGCCGTGTGTGAGCGCTCGTGTCCTGTCAACACTTTGAGGAGAAACCAGAGGCACCCTTTGTCAGAAGGCACAGCGCTCGGAGCAGTAACAGCACCTCACCATCACGGGTCGTCCCATCAACCTACAAAGACCAGCTCTCTGACCTCTGGTCAAGATCAGATTCAGATGAGCAATTAAATTTTTATTACTGTACTAAGTTCATGATCGAAATTAATCAAAAGTCACCAAAAGTGATGCTTATGATTTTTGAAACTTGTGTAAACAGTTTGGTTTCCCAGTCTAACAGGCAATGCAACTTCTACCAGTTAGCAAGTATTGGTTTCATCAAAATTGTGTAGCATGCACTTTCCATAACCAGATTTATCCCTTTTCTACCGAAAAAAAATTTGAGCAATCTACAACCAGAGATCAAATTTTAGTTATTAAAAGTTAAATTGCTTCCCCTCCCTTTTTTTTCCCCTCGCCTTCCTTCCCCCCCCCGCCCCCCACCTCCTTTTTTTTTTCTTTTCTTTCTGGCATTAGCCAGTTTCCAAACTTCTTGGATTCATACTGGACTAGAGTTCTTCAGCAAGTTCAGGTGAGATCCTGTAACATACTTATTGTCCTTCCACTCTCCGTGCATTAAAACACAATGTTACCAGTTATTTATAGGCACAAGCCCTTCCAAGTCAACTGGTGTATCAGTAACTATGTCAGTCAATCAGATCACGATGTGTACGAGCAGTAAAATTGCAGCATTCAGTTACACCTATTTCTATACTTCTGCAAACCCCCTAGAATTAATGAGATGCATGGCAATAAGCAACAGCAGGATTCTGCCCAGAGGATGCAGCAGTTCACTGTAAATTTCCATCACTTCCAAAAGTAGCAGTACTTGTTTGGATTGCATTGTGTAGTATGGGACAAGCTAGTAAATGGGCTCAGTAAAATCACAAGGTGAGGGTCAAGAGAGATTTTTTGTTTAGGGGAGGCATCTTCTCTTTTCACTTGCATGAACACACAGAGCTAACATGATTAGATTTTTGTCTGAATAGGAGGAATAAGTATGGCCTGAAGCAGGTAATTACCATGATGCTGTAGAAACGCTCTTTTAGGTCTGTTTTAGTGTCAGACAAATGTTTCATACTCCTGACTATGGCAGTCCATTTTGCTTGTTGCCACCATAATCTTTTAAATTACAGCATCTTTCAAAAATAAGAAGTGCCTACAAATTAAGCTTTGCTCATGTATTAAGAGGTTCAAATATATGCCTTTCCAAATGTATTTCTATATTTCTGTACACTTTTCCTCTCTACAACTTGAACTACATAGCAGAGAAAAATCAGTTATGATTATTGAGTGCTTCCTAGTTTATGTTGTTAAACTGAGAAAGCAGAGTGGTCCTGTTCAATTATGAGAAGTCACATTTATCATTGAAGTTGAATATAGCTGGAATAATTTTCCCTTTTTATCATAGTAATAGATGGAAACAGAGTTAATTTTCACAGAGGAGGAGAGCAGAAGTGCACCCAATTTCCAGTGGTGTAAGGTGTTCCTGCCTTCCTGCTTTGACACAGTACCTTGCTTGGACTGGACAGCATGTGCAAACTGTAGCCAGAAGTTAATGGCTTAAAAGGCAGCAAATATCAGCCTGGAATGCCAGTAACCACAGCACTGCAGACGTGAGGAGAGTGCTGCCTTTCAGTTTCGAACATCACAGCTCAACAACCTACTTTGTACAGTCTAGAACAAGAAGATGCATGATTGTGTTACCTGCTGAAGGAATAATAGTATCTTTAATTGTACTAAATATTGGAAAACGTATCTCATTACCTTTTGTTATTTGTTGTACCATATAAACAGAGGCAGATGCAGAATGTAAACATGGTGATTTATTTACACTTTCTAGAAATGTGTGGAGTGACATGGAAATAAATGTCAGAGCTAATGCCCATTAAAAAAATTTTACTTCAAATAATGGGCACTGACTGCATTTTTCTACTTCTAAGTTTTGTGCACTGTGGTCATTTTATCCTCCATGTTTGTTAAAGGAGTGTACTTAGATAGTCCTTTTCTCTGGCACTGCCTACTGCTCCTTACCACAGTCACTAATTACTATGGTAACATAAAGTTGCATAAATTACAAACTCTCATTACACTGTCCTAGTTTAAATCCTGTATATGCAAAGGTGTAATGTTAGTTGAAAATATTTTAAGTGGTCATAAATTACTCCTACTTTCTCACTAGCTCTCCTTTTCATCTGGACCTTCTTGCATTCCAGAAGCTACTGGTGTCACCAGTAGTGTTCGTAATCTCTCCTGTGGCTATAACTGCCCAAATTTTAGGGCTCCTAATCACACTGCGAGAAGTATCTAACTGTTTGAGTGGTTGGCATGTATCTGTCCCCTGAGCCTCAAGTCTCCTCTTGTACCTGGGTGAGTTCATAAAAGGTCATGTTTGATCTTGACGTGGATAGAGAACATGGATTTTTATGCATTACTTTAATCAAATACTTGCACTACAGGGTTAATCTGATGCTTTTTTTAACTGAATTTAATCGTTATCTTCCAGGAGACCACCTCAATAAGAGGAGAAATCAACTAAAATTTAATTTGGATATGTTAAATCTAATGCTGAGTTGGGGAAATGGGTTATCAAGATTCATTGGCCTACAAGTAGATTTGCTTGGGCTCTATATTAGATACACGAAGGAAAGTGGTCAAATGGCCAAGTCAGGGCAAGGGTGGTGGACAGCAAAGCAAAATATACCCATCCTCTGTTTCTGATAGTAATGCTAACAACACAGCAACCATCATCTCGCTCCAGGAAGAGAAGCATAAGCTCGGAATCTTCTCAAAATTGCAAGCGCAGTAAGGTTGAGAGCTTACAGCTGGAAGGACTGAGTCAGGGTATAGCCTGGCCACTACAGACCCACAACAGTCTGCTTGTATTGTAGGCTCTATTGCGTTTTTAGCTAAATCTCTAGCCCTTGGGTAATCCTGGTTCAGTTTTAAGCCTTCTCTTGCTTATTGCCTCATGCTCTCAGTTGTGCAACAATTCCATCAGAAATGAAGTGACACAGATACCGTGTTTTACTGTGTGTTCCTCTCAAATATTAATTAAGAATTTTGAGGTAATCTTGTATAGCAGTTCACATTTTTGGACAGTTAGTCCTAAGGGTGACTATGGTATTCTTAAGAAGTCAGCCTCTGCACAAGTAGGACCAGGTTTGAGAACCTAGGTAAAGTAAAATGGCAGAATGCCACCAAGAAAAATGTTTAGAAATCTCATGGAATTCTGAAAACAGAATGAAAAATGTAGATCAGTTATGAAGAGAGGGGAAAGTGGAGGGAAGACTTACATTGTACTTTTTGCTATTGTAGGATTAGTTTCTGCAACATCAATAGGAATAAAGAGGTTGCTGTTGCTGAGAATTGAACCTCAGCTACTTACCTGGAATTAAGTTTTATGTAGTTGAAATTCTTGCATGTAAACACAAGGTCAGTTCAAATACATTGGCGAGTTTGAGTAGGTGGCAACCTCATGTATGCATAGAGTTCAGAGATGTACAGACCTCTTGAGGCAGAGTCCCTGCAGCCTGAAGAACAGAAAACCTCCAGCAAAACTATTTTCAGTGCAGTTGTGGCGGTATATAAGAAGGTACTAACCACAGTATCATCTTCTGTCTCCTTCTGATCCTACACACCCTGCAGTGAAAAGCAAGCCAGTAAACTTTTGATAATGACAGTATTTCTTGAGTTCCTTTTCCATTGGTAAATTTTTCTTATAAGATCACTTTCACCAATAGACAATGCACTTAGAGCACTCACACCATGCTCTGTACCACCTCCTAAAACTTATCCTTTGCCAACAACAACAAAATAATTGCCCAATGTACCATAGAACAATCTTTGCCAATTTTTGACTATTTGGGGGAATTTAACAAATTTGACAAATGAGGGGAGTTATGATACTTATTTTTTTTACCTCAGCTATAACAAAGAAATGAAAAAAAGGTTATCTTGTCTGTAAGTCCTGGCAGCTGTCATTTTTTGAGACAAAGCACAAATGGAATAGAATTGCTGGTCTAATCATTTATGGTCTTATCTTCAGATAAATGATGGATTATACTAAAATTACTCTCAGCTTTCAAGTGAATTGCAACTAAGGATGGAAAAAATATCATGCTCCAAATGACACGTTGTTGGTATTCTCTGTTGCACCATTATGTGAAAGAACTACAGATTTTGGCCTTTCAGGTGTCTTTTGCAATTTTCATTCCATTTGGGTTTTGTTTGATAGCAAAACTGTCCAGGTATTTACTATATAACAAGCCTAGCTAGAATGCTTGGTTATCATTTGTGGTGTTTATCACTTTTCATTGTAGTTGAGTAGCATTTCTCTTATAGGCACAGAAAACGGGTAATAACTGAAGACGACCTCGCAGCAGGAAAGTCAGATCAGATTGGCAAAGCATCCGTGAGTGGCATGATTGAAGACAAGACAAAAAGCAGGCTGCAGCAAAAGGTAACTGGCAATATCTAAGGAAACTAGTACTGAATTTGGGCAAGGTCAATATTTCGACAGTATTTCACTGCTTGAGGTGAAAGCTATAATTACAGCTACGGCCAGAACAAAGAATGATTTAACAAAACTCCTAATTTCAGCTAATTCACCTATTCCTTTCTTTACTTCTAGGTCATTCAGGTTTGTCAGCTACTGATAGATCCTTGGCTAGTGGAATCTAATAATCAGTAGAAGAATTACAGGAATAGAAATAGAAAATAAAACAGTATTCCTGAATCCACTCTGTTTTCTGAAAACAGAGGATACACTGAATGAGAGTACCTCAGCTTTTCTAGCCCAGAAGAACCCATGCAAACAGTAAAACATTCCAGAAAACCACGGAACAGCTGTACTTTCATGTTTAGGGGGCTTACGCAGGGAGAAAAATGCACTAGTTAACTTCTCTAAAAAATGTTCTGTTGGCAGTTATCCTCCATTTAACCCTCCTTCAGCATCAACACAGCCTGGCCAGAGCCTTTGCTTGAGGCAAGCAGCACATGATGTACAGAGATGCAGCCTGAGCTTGTTTATTGAGAAATCATGCATGCCCCTCCCAATCTAAGTTTATAAACTCCTATTGGTTTTCCTCTATTCTCCTTTCTTCCCTCATACTTCTTGCCCAAGCCCAGAATTTTATGCAATTTTACTTTCTCCCTCTGCAGAGGGGAGTTAGTCTCCTACCACTGGAGTTGCTCAGCGTTTTCTCCCTCCTCAGGCTCTTTACTTGATGTACAACAGTCAGAAATTGAAGGCACGGGGCAAGAATCAATATGTGTTTTCAAAGCAGGACTAAAGCTCTGCTGTCCGATTTCTGTTTTAATTGTTTTCCTCCTGGTTTTGTTATTTGCAGCTTACCGTGATTAGACAATACAGTTTTTCTCAAATCAGGTAAAACATATTCCTTCACCTATGGGCTTCCTAAAAAGTACTTCAAAGAAAAGGGTTTAAAAACATATTGCCTTCAAATACATTTTATGATGCTGCTCCATGTTCTTAAACGTCATCAAAAAAAAAAAAAGCCATGTCGTTACAGGACAGCCACACATCCAAAGATTTGCACACAAATTTTCCTAGCACTGAAGTAAAGCTCATGTAGCACCTCTTGCAGAGCACAGTACTACTCTTTCTGGGTTCTCTTTTTGCTTGAGAACCAAGACTGCACTTCCTAGAGGGTGTGATATATGTGACACAGTGATTCACAGTATCACAGCTTAGCTCCCTCCAGCTGTAGCAGCTGCCTTTGTTTTGCTGCCTCTGTGGCTGGTCCTCACAACCCACAAGGAACATCTCAGGACAGCAAAGAGAGTTCACCAATTAATTTTACTTCCAAAACAGAGCAATAAATTTTCCTTTGGAAGAAAACAGGAAACAAGCTGTACAAATTTGGCAGAACATCTATTTTGGTATCATTCTATTAAGTGTGCCACCTTCCAGACAAAGCACTAAGGACCATAGTAACCCATTTTTCCGTGGGTGATGATAATACTTTCACACTGACACGGATTAAGGTGTCTGTGTTTGACCTTTCCTTCTCTTTGATTAACCCATTAGCAACTCACTAGTGCAATTGACTTATACAAAAATCACAGATACTTTGCTTGTCTTTATATCTGTTTTCTCAAATTTTCTTCTAGTTCTCATAATGATCTGCCCTCAACAGGAGTTTCGTGCAAGTGAAAGCACAATTGGGCCTCTATGTTTTCTGTGTTATACTTACTAACAGTTACAATGATACTAACTTCTCTTGGGCTTAGCTGCATTAACATTTTAAAAGATTTTTTTGGTCTGAATAACTCTTGTACTTTGCCAGTTACTCAGGCTGGGTTTTTTTCCTTTCTGCCTTTGGTTCCCTTTTTCTGACCCTAATGAGCGATTCATTAAGAAGCCTCCATGCTGATCCTTTGCTTTTAATCTTTTAACTTTTCCCTCTAGGCTGTTCCTAACATTCTCATTTAAGGAAGAAAAGTCTTTTCTGAGGGGTACTGCTGTTGTGTGATATTTTCCCACTGTAAGGATGTCTAAATTAATTATATAATACGAAAAGTAATCAAGTGTCTCAGTCAGACACAGTGAACCAAATCCTATTACGGATTGATGAATTTTGACATGTGGAAGACAAAGCTCCCTCTGAACTAAGGTGTCGAAATTTAACATCCATTTCCTTGCACAGAAATCCACAGTACATTTGCCTTTGCTTCTTCAGTAAGACAAATACTATTCTTCAGCATGAAGTGAAAAGAAAAAAGTGTTCAGTGCAAGGTTTGCTTTCCTCAGTCATAACACTGACTAGTGGGAAATTATATGGAAATCAAAAGCCAGGGTATTGGAAATGTAGTGATAAATATTCCATATTAGTTGATTGAGTTAATGTGACAGACTCTTTAGTGATACTGGTACATCTATGTCCACACAGACATGGTGCATCTGCTCATGTGCTTATACTTAGTTAATGTTTTCATTACTCAAAACAAAAGATTCTGTTACTCACTTTAACCATACTGGTGAAAAGCAACAGGAATGGGATTCGTTAGAGGGTTTTAGAGAGGGAAAGTCTTTTTAGGTAACAATATGCAACATGAGCTACTCTCAGCCAACTCATCTATCTTTCATTAGATTAGGAAGTGGAACGCTTCTGTTTGACAGAAGTCTCTCCATTTATGGAGTAGAAGCAGAGAATTTTAAGTGTTTGTCTCCCACTTTCTCACAGATTAGCCATTACTGCAGGTGAAGATAACGGTATTGCTATGCACAGTGCATTTCTAGAGCTTGTTACTAACTAACTTACACTTGCCTTCTGTATTTGAGGGGAGGGAGGGGGACAGGTTAGGATGGGGAATAGCATATAAAAATACAATGTACATCCTGCAGAAGGGACTGCACATTAAGCCTGTAAAGCTCTTGAGTGCTCATGGCCCCAGCCTGGTGATTTAGCTTAATGGCAGGAAAATGTTCTTTTGAGGACTCCCGTATAGGTAAGGCTTCATACACAGCAGAATGTTGCCATGTCTGTCAAGATGCTACTCATTTGCTTTACAACTTTGAGCAAATCTATGTATGTAAGCTCTCATGTGGCATGTTTCTTACTGTTTTACAAGAAAGTACAAAAAGGCAGTTCCTTGTACCAGAAAAGTAGACATAATGTTCTTTTGCAGAGTTTGTTGCTCATCACGTTATTATCTCACCTTTAACTAGGGCAAGTTGTTGAGGAGTGTAAACTGAATACATAATGTTAACTTTTGCCTCTGCATCTTCTGGCTTACTAGAAGAGTTGCAGGACTCTAGGAGAGTGGCAAATGACACTGTGGTCTCTATTTTAAATAAGTAAACTACCAGGACAAAGCAAGGAAGCCTCTATTTGGACTAACTGGAAGTTCCACAAAGAGGTCCTATCACCTCTCAACTTTCTCTATGAAGTTATTAGCTGTGTCCCTTACCCTTCTTCCCAGAAACACCTTTGCCTAGAGGAAGCAACAGAAACCTAATTAAAACATGACTCGTGGTAGATTTATACTAGTAACACCACTGACTGAGTTGAGTCTTTCACAGTAAAGCTGTAAAACAGATAAAGGCCAAAAATGCAGAAAAATTATTTTCTCCCAGAAGTAGGTGATTTGATTCATGAGGAAACAATTGCAGCTTTGGCCTTTCCTTTCCATTTTCTGTTGTGATCTCTGCCAGCAACAGAGAAGGTGTCGACAGTGATTGCATATTGCTGTGGGCATGTCACTCATGCATTAACCATTTTAGAACATTATCATTTCTAATTCAGATGCATGAAATCCCTTTTTCTGCTAAATTATTAACCACTATTATAACCAAGAGTTTAAACCTTTATAAATTTTACCTGTCTTTACCCAGAGGCTGGTAAGCATACACTTACTGACCTCACCCAGTATCTTTTCTCAGCCTGCATTGTAATACCCTTCTTACAGCCAGTCCTTATCTGGCTATACTGATTTGAATTCTTTTTTCTACCTCCCTATTGTTATACTTATTTTCCATACTTTACTGACATCTGATCATTCTATTATTTTTACATTTTTAACAGAATTTAAGAGATGTTTTATCCTTTACCACATTTTATTTCTTCCTGGACCAAAAAGCAGAAGCAGCTCAGGTTTCATGACCGATACGTTTCATTTCACACACATTACATGGCAGTACAGCTATCCATTGTAAACCAAAGGATATAACCATTTACCCTTATCATGGACTCATCTCAGTTAATAAAAGCTGAGAGTCTTCCTGGTGGGAGTCAGGGGAGTATAAAGAAGTGAACTGTGTACCCATTGCTTCTCACAGCTGCCTGTGAGAGTAGCACCACATCCCTGTAGAAGAAGAATCTGTGTTGCAGAAATTGCTCTGACCAACAGCCATGTTAAGTGATCCATATTTCTAATATATTAGTTTTCAAATTAAAATACAACACTGTGTTAGAATTTTGTATGCTGCAAAAACTGTGAGAAGGAGCCCATACATACACATATTCTGACATGTCCTGGAGTCAGTATCAGGATAACAGTTTGCAAGCAAGGAATCCCCATGAGACACATTGGGACCTTCAGGTTACATCTAGAGCTCCAGCTATTGCCTTTATAAGTTCAGATACTGTTAAAAACCAGCAAAACAACAAGCTAACTGCCTAGATGTGTCTTTGTGCTGCTCAGAACATCATCTCTTCCTTAAACAGCAATAGGAGAGAAAGGCTTTGTCTTGCATTCATAGCAATTTATGGAAGTAGCCTGTATTCCTCCCGAAAGTCCACTCTCTAGGCAATAACTGCCTTCTACTGGACCAGGGCAACCATTGACTCAGAAGATGTAGACAGTGAGACTTAAAAATTCTTTCAGTGCTGGATGCACAGACATTCTTTCAGCAAGAAATAACAATGACCAGAGTCCAGTGATACTCAAAACAGTAGAGAAAATGTTTTAGAACCCCTTATTAAGCTTTGCACTCTTGGAATCACAGTAATATAATAGTATTTCTCCTACAAGTTGGGAAGGAAGAACAGTTGTTGTTACTGCTATTTTTCACATACTGAAGGAGGCACCGACAAGCTTCAGTGGAGGGGACAGGTTAACAGATACATGAAATGTCCAGGAAGTCAGATTGTGATTTTAGATATAATCTGAAAGGAGTTGAGATACCTCACTCATTGCATCTGATCTCTTTTGTTAGAAGCAGGCGTGACAAGGTTTGTTTTCAGCAGTGCTTTTTATTGCAGTAAGGTTCTTTTTCTCTCTTGCCTCTCCACAGTGTTTTTAGTATAAGGCTGAAATATAGATCTGGATCACGCCCAGAATTAATGTACATTCCCTTACTTCTCACATTGGAGGATTTCACAGTAGAAGCTTATGGTTCATTCCATATGGGAACAATGGTGCCAATGGGAATTTTAGGTATGTGGTCAGGTGTCCAGAAACTACATTTGTGTAGGATGTGCAATGTGGTATAATTAAAACAGAAACAAAACAGAAAAAACAACACCTAAAAAACCAACCAACCAAAAAACCCCACACACAACTTTAAAACTTCTTATTCCATGGAACTAAGCTATCAGAATAGAAACTTAAAAAGTCATCGAATTATTTCACTTGCACTTAACAAATCTGAATTTGATTTCTCTCTTTTATTAAAAATGATCACATGGGGCACACTATATTTTATATAAGCAATTCCAACTGCAATAAAGGAAATGTGTTCATCCATTCATTTACTATCACTCAGAGAAAGTAACCGTGCAGCACATAACCTTTCACAGCTCAAACTAATCTCATTTTTATTCGTTCTGGGACTTGATGGCTTAATTCTTGTTAACTATTGACTCTTTCAGGTACTTTCAAATACCCTAAAGATGCTTCATAACCAGGCATCAAATGTGAAGTTATGAACATGCAGTAAGACGTATATTCATACTAAAATAGTAGCTTATGTTACATTGTCATTCAAAAATCTTTTCACATTAATGCTGAAAACCCTGGAAATTCTAGTCCTACCTTGATCTGAAATAGCTTTATTTTTATTTTCCCGGCATCTAATGTGCAGTAAATGACATTGTTAGCGATACAAGGAGATGACACGTCCCCGAGACGCAGACATTAGGTTAGCCTCCTGATTATTGATCATTTTTATCTTCCCTTTTGGTAAAGTTAATGGCTAGAACAGAGATGCAAAGATCCCTGCTGGATTGATGATGGTAGTTAATGCCCTTGTTTCAAAGGCCTAATACGTCTAAGTGTCTTCAAGCCTTTTTTAGAAAAAAGGGCAATTCTTTACCCTGTGGTACAAACGAGAGCAGGGATTGCCTTCTGCTATAACAACTAATTTTCATATTTAAAAAGTAGTTCAGCCATAGGTTTAGTAACCTAGATAAGGAAAAGGAATCTTCATTCCTGTCAAGACAGAGCAACCAAGGTGACAGGACACATTGAGATTCGTCTTTCAAACATCTTTTCTGAAGCTTAGTATTTTGATGTTTGAGTTTAGTACTGAAATAGAAGTATTAATCTAGAAATATATTTTACTGTATTTAAGTATCTTCTCAGTTTTAGGTTACTGCTCTCTGGATAATTTCATATTCACATGTCCTAAAGTTATATAATACCTAAGATATATTAAACTCCAGAGAGTTTGCAAAACAGTCATGCACCCTTGGTCAAGAAAAAACCCAGAGATTGCTCTGATGAATAAAAGTGAAAGAAAGAGACCAGAAAATCAGGTAGAAAAGTCTAAAAGATCTGGAGTATCATGTACACTGTCAAGTCAGAGTCAGCAATGTCTAAAACCACCACATCACTGATCTTCCACAAGAGATTAAAATTGTTGACAGTGTTTTAGAGTACAGTTCTACAGGTATTGAACCCAAGAATGTTTTCCCTGCCCTTAAGAGCAGAGAAAACACAATTATGTGTGTATAGAGAAGATCAATGTTTACTTTGAAACCTAAAGCTAGAGAATCCTAAAAATGAAATCTATAAACTAAAAGAATTAGACTTACTTTAAACCGAAAGACTTTTGGCTAACTATAGTGAGTGCCCTGTGGATCTGTCAGTCAACCAATTTTGTACAAAAGAACCCCTTAAACATTGCTATACTAGCATCTGCTAACCCACTTCAGTTCTAGTGAGATTGAGAAACTCTAGTGAAATTGAGCAATCCTTTCTTGGCATTAATATCTGCGAGTAAAATTTTATAGAAATATGTAGATCAGGATTTCCCAACTTCTTGGGAAAAACTCCCTACACGAGGAGAGAATTGGTATTGTGAGCTTTGTTCAAGGAGCTAAGTAGTAGGAAGAAAAGTTTCCAATGTTGCTGGACTCCCTAAGTACTATGAGAGTATATGCAAACAATAATACAAACTTTCCCTGCTGCTGTAACTGCTGACATTATAACAGTGCGTTATGACATTGTAGGCTGTTGAAAAGGACAGAAAAATTGTCACATATTACACTGTAATATATTAGGATTTAATGTCCCAAAAACGTACTTGGAAGATTTTATTAATCACTCCACAGCCCCATTAATTAGTGTTTTAGAAGTGGTCTTTCACTTATGCCAATTTTTGCCTCATCAGTTGCTCATGCAAAGTGTTTAAGTGTGCAAGATTAGGTTTCTTTATTCTTTGTTTCAAATCTAACCAACTGCTTGCTGGTTTTCTATCTTTATATATCCCTTCTATTCTTTCTAAGTGATCCTATTTTTAGCAGCTTTGAGATATAAACATTGTATGCTTGTATCCAAACATCCCTTAAGTGCATAGAGATACACTGACCCTGTATAACCCCTTGGACATAAATATCAGTCTTATTTGACACAGAACAATATAGCACATTTTTTGTTTCTAATTTGCTCATCTCCTATTTTCAATAAAATAAATGTCATCATAACAGTGACAACCTTTCTTCTCTATCTGATTTAAAAGCTGTTTGCCCTTACTCGCATTAGGGAAATATTCAGGTAAATCAGAAGTTTGAAACAGAATAACACCATCATGCACTGGCACTGTCCAAAGGAGTAATGACAAACCCAAGTGTATTAGTAAAAGTGAGGATGAGGGGTGGTATAAAAAGTGTTAAATATGCTTTCATTTCCAAATTATTAAATTACTTGCAATTTGAAATATACACACCATTTGGATAACAAAATGTGCATGCTCATGTTACCTTTCTATTTCCAAAAATCCCTTAAATTGCTGTTTAAAAAAAAGTAGTTCTGAAGTGTCAATTGCAACAATAAAATATCTTCCTTCAAAACTGGCTGATATTTGGAAAAAGACTTGTATGATTTACAACATGCTTAGTTAGTTTTAAAATGATCTTTTAATTGAATGAGTAGGTGTCATTACTTTTCCATCTGAATTGTTAAAGTAAACTATTCTTTTAGTCTCTTTGAAAATATTCTTAATTTATCTCAGAAACTTTAGAGAATTTAAGATGCATATGTCTTTGAAAAAATAAGATATCGGGATCTTATTCTGTGACTTAAAAGTGCAAGAACTGGACTGAAGGTTAGCAAAAGCAGGAATGTGCTAGAATAGAGGAAATCAGATATAAGCTAGTAAATAGTAAAATTAACTGAAAATAGTTCACCCTAGTATATTATATTTACAGAAATGCAGTAGTGCAATTATAGGTATTTTGCATTGTGTTTGCATTTTAAATAATCTTGAAAGAAGGAGTACTTTGAAAAGTGATGGCACTCAAGTATAAAATATATCAATTCTCTTATTTTAAGGAAGGAAATACAGACCTCTAGTGGTCAAAATCTGTATTATATGAGTTAAACTTCAAAGCAATTTAAATGCCACTGTGCTTCACTCTGTTACTTTCCTTTGCATTTTCTCCCCCATAACCATTCAAAATCACTCTTACACCCAATTCCACTGTTCAGACATGCTACAGGGACTGATTTTTCCCAGAGGAAAAAACCCCTTCATCTGTCCTTTTTTCACATAAATTTTATGACTGAAACGGAGTAATTGAAAGATACTTGGGAAGTCAAGGCAAAATCTATGAAAGTAGTCTATGAGAACAAACAGAAGAGAGATGTTGATTCTTTCCAGAATAAACTCTGAAGCCATCATGCAGAAGGACAGATTCCTTTGAAGTGTGCTGGAGAAAATAAATAAATAAATAACTACAGGGAGGTTCTTACAGAGAAGGTCAGAGTACATAAACAATTCACATTTACAAGGTAACAGTAACTGGTCCTCTGCTAGCACAAAATAAGTAATAAGCAATTTAGGTTTTGACGTTACAGAAGAACCAGATCCTAGAAAAATCAGAGGGAGTTTATTTTCCAGCTATATAGAGCTAGCACAAGTGAAGAAGGCCAGCTTCAGCTCTTGCAAGGGGAAGGCACAAAGAATCCACATATAGGTTAGAGAATTAAAAAGATAAATACTTTTAAATAAATTTAAAAGGCAAACACCACAAAATTAACAGACTGGCAGCTGCCTCTTGAGGAACTGACCAGAAGAACAGCTGTTAAATGGAAATGCATAGGCCAAAGTTCTGCAAGTTCTGTTTGTTCTCATGTCAGACAATCTCCTGATCTAAAATTGCAAAAGCAACAGCCAGCTTGACAGCCACTAACACAGTCTGCTGAGGTTTGCTTTCTGTTCTTGGTGTTGATGAGCTGATGTTCAGTGCTGTACTACCTATTGCAGTTCCTTTTCAGTAATCTTTTGATTTTTTGTCATTTACCATGAAGTCAGATGCTGACCCCTGTGGAAGAAGGTGGCATTGATGACAAGAGCACACTATAATGCCACCATAGTTGAATTATATACTTTTGTTTGCACTTCTCTTTCCCTTCACAGTCCACCTGTCAACTCTGGATTAAAAATATTTAGGAAAGCCATGAGTGGGGAATGCAGACTGCTAGTACTAGCAAAAGAAATAAGAGGTAGGAGAAAGGTACTTCACAGTAGTAATGTTCAAGAACTCCAGGAAAAAAGAGAAGATGTTGAGGTATGTGTGTGAATTAGAAATAGCTATATTCACCAAGGCCTTGAGTATAAGGGGGTTTTTTTCTGCTGGATAGGGAAAAAACCCCAAAAGACTGTGCAATAAAGGATCTGTAAGTGTCATTACTTTCTCAGCAATTAGAAAAATGAGATAGAATAAATTAGGAAAGGGGGGGACTAAACACTCAAGATAAAGGAAAAAGTTTATGCCACCAGAAAGAAATAAACATAGCTAATATGCTGAACATATTGTTCCAAACATTTTTCATTCTCTCTTTTCCCTGTGCAATAATTTTATATAAAAATAAAATACAGCATCCTATTAAACATGGAAATATCTTCTCATGTGTAAGAAATGCAAATAACCCACCTACCTCCAGAAGACAAAAAGCTCACATTACCTAATGATAAGGTGGCTAAACTGTGGCAGGGTTGGTCAGCCTGAGTTTATTTAGTCTTTGTCAAAGCAAATATCAATAATACATTTTTGTTTAAAATCTGACTTGGGGCACCTGCTTATCTATTTATAGCTAATGAAGTTCTCACAGAAAACCACAATCAGTACTGTCTTATCTTTCAGTGGGCAAAGAGCTGTTTACCTTGCATAAACCCAGCATTCCTTTTTTCCACAGGCAGTTTAATTAGGATGCATGTTTAGAACAGAAGCAATGAATGGAGTGGTAAATAATAGTTGGTAGAGCAGTCTGAAGCATTTCATTATCAGTGACTTATTATAATCATTGTAATTAAAAATGATAAAAGGTCAAACAGGACAGTAACATACAACAGGGGTTTGCTGCTCACCAGATAATTCGTTTGAGATTGATGTCGCCACACCACTCACAGTCGCATCAATTCAATCCTCTTAGAAAAAGCTCCATGTGTATCAGCCTTAAAATGATCCAATTATCATTATGTTAGCACAGGTCATCTGAGATGCTTTACATGGAATTACCAATCTGCACAATTTCAATACTTGCATTTAACTAGCCAGTGCATTTAACCTGCTCTGGTGAATTCTGGCAGCATAAAGCTGTACCCACCATCTATTTTGGTAATGATTTTAAAAAATCTGCAGTTCCTTCCATGTATAAGTACCTGCTTTGCATAAAATATATACAGCCATGATCCTGGGACAAGGAGGTGAACTGTGGCAAGTGAGAAAAACAGCAAAAATGATGATGGTATGGAAAAGAAATCATTGTCTATAAAGAATTCACATTACCACTGCAACCCTCTCTCACCACTCAGCACTGCCATGGGCATACTGCTTCCAAAACAAACGACCTTCTCCTATACTGAAGCTTCTCCTAATGCTCTGAAGTTACAGCTATGCTCAAGGATGCAGATCTACTTGAGGATAGCTCTGAAACTTTAAATTTCAAAAAAATTTAAAATCAGCTTGGGATTAGCAGTGCCTTCTTTACTGTGCTTCAGATAAAAGACTCCTGTGAGGTTCATTCTCACAGCAACATTCAAACGGTTTTCAGATGGACATATGGCTATCCATATGTGTTTATCCAAAACCAACCACATTATGTATTTCTGCTTCCCTTTAATTTCTGAAAATACTGATGGATTTATTTCATTTATTGTTATTCCTTAGCGTAATTTAAAACTGATAACATACCAACCACATCATTTGCACAATTCCACTGACATCAGTGTTATACCTTTAATTCCAGAAGGGTTACACAGTCTTATACAGTTACATCAAGGCATCATACTGTTTCTTGACAAATTCCTAATTCTTCACAGGGATTGTTCTGCCTTTTTTACTTTCCAAGAATTACAGAATAAGCTCAGGGAATCCAATACCTCAGAGTGCCAGACACAAGTCTCCCAACTCAGTTATTTTTTTGTTTAACACATTTCTGAAAACGTAATATAATCACTGTTCCACTTTCTTGAAAGAACATATGCTATTAATTAGCATCAACTAAAGCTACTACTGACATGGAACAGTACAGGTCACCATGTGGGCAGAAAAGGGAATTTGGAAGAAAAACAATACAATACTAAAGGGTTGTCTGAAGCAACCATGAGAAAATTGCCTTGGCATCTACCATTCCACAGAATCAACCCCATCCAGCAGGGAATATTCACAATCAGCTGCTTTTGTCTTAAACACTGAACCTGTCACTTAGTACACACAGTGCAGGATATTCTTACCAAATAGTATCAGTGTCTTATTAATCTAGTCATAGACAAAGGTCTTGCTCAGCGTTAATTAGGCCCTGATCTACTTTACTGCAAGTTGAACTTGCAGTAGGGATTTCTGCACTACAGTTTCATACTGCAAAGTTCTGGGCTGTAATTTTAGTGGGTATGTAAGTGAGCAAAGGCTGTAAGTAAACATGGAGGACCAGCATGTAGCTGGGGCAGGTCAAATATTGCCAGACCTTGATGTTGCATAACATATCAGTTATTGTCAAATAGGTTTTTTCTTCTTGGACTCTTTCACAACCAAGGGATGAGATAAGAGGATTTATCTTGAAATCTTTTTATTGTGGTTTCCCTGTCCTAGGGTAGCCTGACCTTCCACAGAGCCAAACACAATGTATTGGAGATTTGGCACAGTTTGAAAGCCAAGTTTTGCTCAGGCTGTACTTCAGCACCACATATGATGAAAATGACTCCCTTTTAATGTGTTGTCTTTATTTGCTTGACTTTTTAATTTCTTAAACAGTGCAAAAATAGCTGATGTAATTTTGAGGCATCTGCAGCAACTGAGAAAACAAGACTCACAGATTCACAGAATGAACTGGAGAGACCGGGAAGTGTTGCATGGCACATCCTGATGAAGGCTTTATTAATTGCATTTTACTAGTTATTCCAAACTTGACAGAATTAATCAAGAACCTAAATATTGAAATTACCCTCCTATCTTATTAAGGCAAACATATAATAGAACATGACCTAAGACAGAGAAATAACAAGTCTTTTAAAAGCTAACAGAGCCAAAGGGTGACCTCACTCACAAGATGCTGCCTGCAACCTGTATTCTGGGTTCATTACCTGGCTCCACCTTAGACTTTCTGTGTGGGCTTTGCTAAAATATATCTATGCCTCACTTGCCTATTAGAAACACGGTGGAGTAAGGTTTGTCTTCCTACAAGAGCAAGTCAAACACTAAACACGGTAGCATTCTGGACCTAACAGGAATGTCAGTGCTGAACCACTCAAATAACAAGCAGCCCCTGTAACAACACAGCTGGTGTATCTGTAACGATAGGCATCTCTTCTTTCTGAAAGCATCTGTACTGCCTGAGGTCTTAGGGGGTGTCTATTTAGCTATGTAAAAGTGACTTACACTCATAAGGGTTTTGTTTGCTGTTTGGGATTTGTTTTGTTTTGTTTTTAAAGCCGAAGTATTTCAGTTGACCTTTACTTGAAGCAGCAAAGGAACTAGCAAACAGCAATAAACTCTGTGATAATAACTATCAATTTTTTATTTTTTTTTTTTTAAATATCTACTGTTTTTGACGGAGGACTATCCATAGACTCTGGAAAGTATTTAGTATCAGAGTCAGTTATACCATATGACCTGCTCTCTAAAGTCATAAGTCATTAAATAAGGAAATGATTCTTGCAGAAAACAGGTTCTGGCAAACCCAACAGGTGCCTTGTAAAGGAGACTTCATACCATTGCTGTATCCTTAATATGGTCCAGAAATAGAACTTCAACTCTTGGATACATAAATATGTCAGTAACTGAAGAAGTAACATGAATTGTTGTTCCCCCTTGCACCCTTCTTAAACTCTTTGTACAAGTGTTAATGTGCAATGGATCAGCATATCTGGATTTTCATGGATTTTTCTTTTCCCCCTCACTAGTAGTTAAATACCACAGTTCCAAGCCAGATGGGTAGCTAGGTGACCTCTGAATATTTAAGGTATTTATGGTACAACAGAGTACTAGGCTGTGTGAGTGTTTTCATCTTTCTCTGTGATATAAAATTGTCTCAAAGAATTAAACTTAATGTATAGAAAAAATTTATAGTGATTCACCTCAGAGATACAAATGAGTAATCTAAATTCACTTATTTTCTTAATGCATTACACTTTATATTTACATAATTAATTAGTATTCAGAGTGCTTAAGTTTAGTTTCTGAGATATCTAATGAGCAAAGTTATTCTATTTATGGAAAGAAAATAACCTAAAAACTCCTCTGAATTTATAGTTATCTGCTATTTTCAGTCTCTCATTATTTTTGACATATGGTCACTAACCAGTATTATTTTAAATTGGAACTTTGTTAATTGAAAGAAGTTTGTTAGATTTCATTTATATTAAAAAGAATCTAACATTGTTCATCTAACTCCCAGCATTCTTACCTCTGTTTTATTGTGCAAAGTCTGTATTAAAATGGGAATTGATTGAGAAAACACTTGAAGATGGCTTATTTTTCAGTTCCAAGACACTGACACATTGTGTCAGACACAAAAACTTGATATTTAATTGAAACTTTTTAAAAATTTAATCCCTATCATGAATACTACTTTCTTCCTCTTTTCCCCTCCTAGGTGTGAGCTTCATACTTTATCCCTGACACTAGGTTACAGCTGAAGAGATCAAGATGATTCCAAATTACTCCACTGAAGAAAATGTTAAAAGAATCCACGTTGACTGTCCCGTTTCGGGGAGGCACAGTTACATCTACATTATGGTTCCGACCGTCTACAGCATCATCTTCATCATAGGCATATTTGGGAACAGCCTGGTCGTTATTGTCATCTACTGCTACATGAAATTAAAAACAGTGGCCAGCATCTTTCTTCTAAACCTGGCACTGGCTGACTTGTGCTTTTTAATAACTCTGCCCCTGTGGGCAGCCTACACGGCCATGGAGTACCAGTGGCCTTTTGGCAACTGTCTGTGTAAGTTGGCGTCAGCGGGGATAAGTTTCAACCTCTATGCCAGCGTGTTCCTGCTCACCTGCCTCAGCATCGACCGGTACCTGGCCATAGTGCACCCGGTGCAGTCCCGAATCCGCCGTACCATGTTTGTGGCCAGGATAACCTGCATCGCCATCTGGCTCCTCGCCGGCGTGGCCAGCCTGCCCGTCATCATCCACCGCAACATCTTCTTTGCTGAGAACTTGAACATGACGATCTGTGGCTTTCGCTATGACAACAATAACACAACGCTCCGGGTCGGATTAGGTTTGTCCAAAAATTTGCTGGGCTTTTTAATTCCTTTTCTCATCATATTAACGAGCTACACCTTAATTTGGAAGACCTTGAAGAAGGCATATCAAATTCAGAAAAATAAGACTAGAAATGATGATATTTTTAAGATGATTGTGGCAATAGTGTTTTTCTTCTTCTTTTCCTGGATTCCTCATCAAGTGTTCACTTTTCTGGATGTGTTAATTCAGTTACATGTAATAACAGACTGCAAAATCACTGATATTGTGGACACAGCTATGCCCTTCACCATTTGTATCGCCTACTTTAACAACTGTCTGAACCCCTTCTTTTATGTTTTTTTTGGAAAAAACTTTAAAAAATACTTCCTTCAGCTAATTAAATACATTCCACCGAATGTCAGTGCACATCCAAGCCTAACAACGAAAATGAGCTCCCTCTCATATCAGCCACCAGAGAATATACGTTTGCACACTAAAAAAAATGCTGGGCCTTTCGACACCGATTGATGCGTTTTGCAATACACTTACTTTGAACAACTTTGTGTACGAAGCAGCAAGAATGACAAGACTCATCTGCAGTCCTGAACATCACAGCTTACTGCTCATCACAGAGACATTAGATCATCTCAGAGTAATCATATTGTAAAGATTTAGCAGTGGCCTTCCATTTTACACCATGAAGAGGACTGCTTGGTTTTCATTTTGTTTTTCTTTAATCAAAGCAACATAAATGGTGGACAGGCATGTCAGAGTTCCTGCCATCATCCTGCTGTTTACTCAGAACTACAAAAGAAGGATACAGAAAACTGCTGTCTTAAGTTCAGAGGTGTTTTAAACGGAAAAGCTTGTTTAAATTACATGAAATACAAAGAAGCTGTTTTGCATATATGTGAGCTATTTTGTTCAAGGAGTTGGTGGAACAATGTTGCTTGTTGGTGTTTTTTAATGACATAAATGTCCTATCTTCATATTTATAATATATTTTCAAATATATTCTATATATAGAGGCCCAATTTTAAACTCAAATGAAAATTTAAGGTCCTTAAAATTGGTCTCATTCTGATTTATGCTACTATTTTTCTCTTTTTTTAAATGGTAATTTTTTCATAATAATATATGCAATAAAATGCAGATTTATTTATTAAATATAGAGGAAATATATTTTTAGATTTATATTCCTACTCATACATTTCAAACATTGCTTCAGAAAGGTACAGTTATATCCCAGTGTGTATTTTTATAGCAGTTTAAAAAATAACCATATGTATGTGCACACAAAAATGGGATTCACTCAGCCTTCCCTTCTGATAAGCTACTCTGTCTTTGAAGAACATTACATACAGAGGGAGTTGACTCCATAGTCTGTATGACCAAAAGTAAAATTCTATATTTGAAAATGTGAGCTCTGGGAAAGAGCTGATCAGAAAACTTCAAACTATTTTTGTATAAGAACCAGGACGTTCAGTGAGAGAAATGACCAAATAATCAAATTTACTTAGTTTTTCAAATTCCTGCACATTTAGTAAACTTGCATTCTGACAAGCAAAAACATGCCAGTGCTCATATATCAGTTTAACTAATAACACTTTTAGTCCCATCACAAAATCTCCAAGATCAAACTTTACTCTTGACTTTTATGGAATTTCTCTCCATTTATACAAAACTGTGCCTTGAGTATTTGCTCCCTGTAAAATCTTTTTTTATGTGTATGGAACAAATTCAAATTTATACTAGCATAAATCAGAACTAAAGTCTGGCTCAAGCTCTCAATACAAATGGGGGAGAAGATGATAATCACTGTAAGAAGTTTCAACTAATGATGTCCTCATATGTCCTTTTTACATCAAATAATGAGCTCAAGATAATATTTATTTTTGATTGACACCCATTTACTGTCTTCAGAGATAAAGTTCATAAATTCCAAAACTTTACATATATCATGTAGACAATTGCATGACCCTTGAGAATTTGCAGTATTTGTAATCTTCAAAATTCTACATCTAATATGGCTCTGTCTCAAGTAGCAAGTGCTTGAAGTATCCATGTTTTCTAATGAGCAAAATCAAAACACAACAACAACAGCAAAGTTTTTTTCTGTAGTTTAAAACTTTCTAAGGAAAAATAGGACTACAACCAGGTCTAGAAATCTTAGTGCTCTTTCATTCACTTACTTTAAAGAAACTTTTTTTCAGTTTTGCCTTTGTTCTTCTAGCTGCAAAATGGGAACAAAGTCTGTGTCTACTCATATATTTCACAAGGCATGGTGTGGAATCACTGAAACTTCTAAAGCTGTATGTTAAAAAAATGCTCTTTCATTAAAGGTTTAAGTTAATTGCAAGCTAGTATCTTGAAATTTGAAGCATGAACAAGTCATTTAAAGAGATAGTTAAATTATTATACAGAATACTTTATGGTTAGCTTATGTCTGTCCTTACTTGCAAGCCAGCCATTAGTTTAAAATTAATATGGCAATAAGCCCATGCATTATCAACATTATCTACAGCAGTACCAATGCCACAGCTCTCTGTAAGCTGATAAAGGACTGATAGAGAAAAGAAAATATCTGTATGATATTTTCTTCATGTTCACACATGCACCTGCTAAGCAGCATCAGAGCTTCCCCTGGCAGAAGCATCTCTGTTCAGCTATAATTCAGTGTGCTGTGCTTGCCACCTGCTGGATGCAGCCACAAATGTTTTCATCTCTAAAGTTGTTATAGGGAGAGACAGCAACATTTCCCTGCCACCTGATGGATCTGGAGATCCTTAGCTGTGGCAAAAATTCTGTAGAAATTAAGTACAACCTTGCCCATCTGCGTGACAGTTAACTTCCTTGGCAGGGTGTAAGCATTTCCTCATCACCTGCTCATCCCTTTGGTCACTGAAACCCAATGTCTCCAGTGCCTACAATAGGGAGCTCATTTGCAAAATGTTGATTGCATTACTGCAAGAGCCATCTCAAAGAGTAGAAATAGTAATCAAAGCCATTGGTTACTGATTTTGATCATTTCATGCCAGATTGTTAAAAGACTGTATGTCTTAGGCTGCTGGTGCCACCTGTGTCATGGGAAGAAGCACGAGGCTGGTTTGCTGCAGGAAAGGTAGGAAGGGATTGCAGCTGGTGTGCTTTGAGGGCAAGACTGACCTTGAATCAATAGGCAAAACAAAGTGGAGGGCAAAGCTGCTGTTAAAAATGCTGGGAAATTTTTGTTCTACTAAGGAGTAGGAAATCAGCTGCCAAGTGTAGTGGAATCTAGTTTAGTGTTTCCTTAAAAGAAAGAAGTAAATCAACAAATACTAAAAAGTATCCAGAGATAAAACTCTCAAGGAACTCTAACCAGGTAGTGTCAGAAAGCAAACTTTTGGAGCACAGTTACTTTGTACAGCCACCTCCTGCAGTTCCAGGCATCCCCACAACATCCCAAACTGACAGCTAATAGAACAGCTCCGGTTTCCCTAAGGACACCCCCACCACTTCCATCATGTATCCAGCTGCAACCGAGGGAGGAGTTGAGAAACACGTTGTTGCTGAGCCCTAAACTCCCCAGCCCACATCCGAGCTGAAAATGCTGTGCTGGACCCTGTGCGTGGGGCATTGGAGAGGGGAGGCAGAGGGAATTATCCGGTCTTTGCTCTGGACCCTTGGCTATGTGATCCCTACTGAGGTGCAAGTAGGAGATGGCCAGAATAACCTTTGATTCAAGGAGCTGCCTGGTTCCAACAGAGGAGAAGGGACTAAGATTTGGTTCTGTATGACTTTGCCAGCTTTGGGGAACTCTGGGTTGAGCCCTGTTAATATCAAAACAGAACTAGCTGTAGATGTTTGAGAACAAACTCCCACTATCTAAAAGTAAAGAAAATTAAGATGCAATAGTATGCTGTTATTTTTTTAAAGGATTATCCCCAGTGATTTCCATTCTCAACATGACTAAAGTAAAATAGTTGACAAACTCTTAGTCTATTCCTGCCCTCTCCTGGTGTGAGCAACTCAAGTCAGTACTAATGGGGACAGCATATAGACCTAAGTACCGGCATCACAACTCCTGCCACAATGATACTCTGTTGATTTATTTGAATGAACTTTGTTTTCTGCTGAATAATTACTAAATCCCATTTGACATGCACATGCATAATATTTATTTCTATTTTTTGTGCAATAGTATTTTATATGACTTATATTTCATGCTCTGCTCTCTACTTGCTTGCCCAGTTTATACCCATCCTAAATCAAACTATATAATCCACACTCGTTAACCCAAATTCCAACAAAACCATTACAGATAGAGTGGGAATTAATCTGGCTTCTTGCTGTAACAATTTCCTCATGTTTACATTGTTAACCAACAGGTTGCAGAGTAAGCACAAGGCCAAAAGTCCTTTACCAGCGTTACTATTTAGGTGGTAGTTTCCATTGTCTACTTGAAATTGCAACAGCAGCAGAGGATACAGTAGGATTCCCAGGTTTGGTTTAGTTTTGCTTGAATAGCTTCAGCAAAAGTTTCTCTTGCTGACCTCATTTTAAGGTACACTAAAGTGCAAGTATTCCCAGGGAGATATTTGCCACTGAAAGGAGAAACAAATACTTGGGAGACAGTGGTAGGAAGCCTAAAGCAGGGACTTGCTGATTTTGGATATACTACCTGTTAAATATAAATATTAATTTTTATTTTTGCAACAGATTGGAGGTGGAGGGAGGGCACTGAAAAAAAAAAATCTTTCAGCTTAGTTAAATCTTCCGGAAAGTTTTGAGACGTTCTTTTCAAGTTTCCTAATAACATCCTGCTCAGTTTGGAACATGTCACACCGTTCATACACTGCTCACAAAGTCAAGCTCTCCAGCTCTGCTCTTCTGCATCACATTACAGGCTTGGCCAGACCATCATCCCACCAGTTTCTGCAAAGTGGAGGCTGCTCTATCAGTTACTGAGTCCACCTCAACATCGACCTCACAACCAAGGCTGAACTAACAAATCCTGGGTGTTAACAGCAAAGCCATCAAGCTCATTGTCACCAGAGAGCTCTGCAGATGTGACTCGGCACTGCAGGGATAGGCACAGACCTCGTCTGAGAACAGCATTGTGAGATCTTTTTAGTGGACCAGTGCCATGGCCTGCAGCTTTGTACTGCAGTAATTTAAGTGACAAAACTAGGTATTATTTTCTTTTCAATATTTTTGTGCAGTGGTAATTTGTGAAGTGGTGGATGTTAACGTTTTCTGTTTGAGTAGGGATAGTTATCCATTGTAGAAGTTTACTACAATTATAAAACAACTTTTATGGTCTGAAGTATTACTAAAAACATACACGTCATCAATAAACGTGTTGTGAAAACCATCTCCACTGCTGTGTTAGACCACTCAAAGCAAAGGGATATGTTTCTGTATTGTTATAAGTACTACACTATTAGCAGTGTACTTATAGCTATATATATCTCTCTCTTAGGTAATATCATCCTCACCAAAGTATTTCTATTTAATGCTGTAATATTTTATACCTCATATTTGTATTCCTCATTCGTTTTAATCCAACTTCTAACCCAGCTCTCCCTAAAATCTTTGAGATTAACAGGTTGTGTCTGCAACTGATAGTGGAAAGGATACCCAGCTAACTCCAAAATCACAGGTAGAACAGCAGTTCAGTGATTCATTTCTGTTTCCTAGAACTGGCTAAGTTAATCAAGTTTCCTTGGAGTGGATACTTAACGAATTGCTGTTTTTCTTACATACAGGTTAGAGTTTAAAGGCAAATTTAGGCTTAACCTTTAGAAGCTAAATTGAATTTGAGAGACAGATTTAGCTAGCATATTGTGTTAAATAGAGGATCACATTACATTATAAATAATGGCCCTAAAAAGCCAGACTCAGCTTGCCTGTAGCTGAGTATTCAATGTAAATATATCCATTTACTTAAAACATAAGCAGTGCCACATTGTACAGTGGCTTCAGTGGAAACCAGATCAGGTTCCAGTGAGAGAACTGGTGCCCACCCCACCTCACGCTCTGTCTTGTAGTGTTATACACTGGAAAAAAATAAAAAAACAGCTAAAAGCTGGGCATGTGAAATTCTTATAGCTTATCTACTGAATAACTTATTTTCCGTGTATTTTAATTATTCCTCAGCTTTGTGTATTGGCTTTATGTACTGGCAGTGCTGTTAATCTACAATAAAGCACAGGCCCTGGTGCAGGAGGAGAGACAGAAACATACAATGCCTTGGAGCTTTACAGCCTAATCAGAGGTGAGAAATTGTCGGAATAGGGTGAAAAGCAAAAACTGTTGCTGAACAAATACAAAACTGTGAAGATATTTCACCCTGCCATTAAATGAAATAAGTGTGGTGGTTTGTTTTTTTAAAAAAACCACAGCCAAATAATTGAAAACAATCAATTTTTAAAAAAAAAAACCTGAAAGATTTTATGTGATAAGCAAGGAAAAATCCTGCACATACATAATAAGAATTTCAAGCATCTCCAACTAATATTCCCAAGCAAATGCAAACTTGGCCATTTCTATGAAAATGAATGAATAGCCAGAAATGTTCAAGTCAATAGATGTGTATAAGATATTAGCAAATCCTTTGCCACTATTGACTTTTCTTTCAGAAAAAAGAAAGAGTTAAATTATGCATTAGAGATCCATCAGATTTCTAATATGAAATAAAAATTTCCATATGCCTAGGAAAGGAAGACAACTGTATATGGGCTTAGGTGAGCTTTGCATACCTTGTTTGAATCCTTCTCATGTTTAGTTTATCACCTGATACCCAACTACACCAGAAAAGAAACCCGAACAACTAAACCAGGTAATAAAACAAAAATAAAATAATTTCACAAAAATGTGAATTACAGTAGTGCAATGTATATTTAATTTTGCAAAGAGCTATGAAATACTAAAGGATCTAAACTTTGTTTTCACATGTTTATAATCACTTAAATAACTTTTTTAAGCTTTTATAAGGATTATGTTTTGCACTGTAAAAACTCTCCAAGCATGATAAAAAACTGCACACCCAAAGCCCTCTTTCTGTATAGGAGCACCTATAAAGTGAGGCAATTATGATTTGCAGGATACCTTTCAAAGACAGGTTATAAATAAATGCACATGAGATGTAATGTCACATATTAGAGCATTATTATGTTGAACCTGAGTTTTGTGATGATTATTCTAGATAAAAATGTAAAGAAATGTGTAGAAAAGTATGCTCAGTATACTAGACTGTACTATATAGTTCCATGTTTACATGTTAAATTCAGAAGAATTATATTTCTGGTATTTTTTAATTTCTCTGCTTATCTATGATAGCTCTCTATACTGTCATGTGTAATTCTTACATGAGAGTAGATAGTAGATATGCACCACTCTGCTTCAGAAAAAGATACCACATTTTAGACAGGTTTCTGCAAACAGTAACTGCAAACAGCGTTTTTCACAGAGACATCTACATCAGACTGGCTGTCTTTTGAAATACAGAAAATATTAAACGATCCAAAATAACCTTTAATAAGCGTCAGTTTAACTTAATCTTCAACACCATATGGCTAGATTGTTTCTCCAAAGTTTTGCTTCTCATCAAACCTATGAGTAACTGTGTTTTTAGCTTTAACTCCCAACACACGCAGCAGAACCATGTACAGAGTCTGACAAGAGCACTTGATTCTGGAAAATGTATATTATCTGTACAGCTCATACCCTTGAAATTCTAAACTTGCACATAAATTTAATTTTGATCAGCAAGGTTTGTGATTCAATATCCTGTTAATTAAAGAAGACTTGAAAAAATGTATTGGAAAAAATACACTGTACTTACTGCTCAAGCCTACATAATGTTCTGCCAAGGCATACGCCCCTACAATTCTTTTTGTGAGGGATTCACCACTCATATGCGTATCAAGTATGTTTTAAGAGCTTGACAGATCAGTACCAGAATGTCAACGTTCATTACTGTGACCCAGAAGTATGCATTTGATTTAAAAGTGCAACTGAATCACAATACTGTCAAGACACTAGAAAAGTACATTTAAGAAAAAAATAAAATCTAAAGGCATATTCCAATTTTGACCTCAACTCGAGCCCAAAAGATGACTGCAAACTTTACATGAAAGATACAATTTTCCTTACACTTTACTTCTTATCTTGGAGCTGTTTAAAGGCTAAATTTTCTGCCAAGTTAGTTCAATAATTTTGACAAGGTTATTCCGTGACAGAATATGCCTTTATCTCTCCTGAGATAGCATTTGACTGATGACCTGCTGATGTCACAGGAGAAGCTGATTGACACTGCAAAGCTCCATAACTTCCAGCCACAAGCAGATCCTCACCCCCGGCACTTAAACCTGCACAGAATATTGGTGTGCTCAGCACACAGTAATGAAATCCTGTTTCACTTACTGCAAATGAAAGTTACTCCTCTGGCCCCATACAGCCATGGAGGCAATGACATCCTCAACAAAATTACTGTAGATGGAGAGAACCCTAAATTTCACAGTGTAATGCCTACAGGACTGCATTTACTGAGAGTATGTAATGCTGACTGCCATCCAGCACATACCATGACTACGCCACTGCTGCACTCCAGCATGCTGGAAGCGTGGACTAGAATACACTATGGCTTGTTTTTGTTTGGCAAAGCCTTGTGTTTAATTCATTAAGCCTACATTTTACTTTTTGGTTTTTCTACTCCATATTCCCCTCCCGGCAGCTATGCATGAAATACTCTCGGGGGGTTAAGTTCACTGTAACAGCAGAGGAAAACACATGGGCAGTACTAACAGTTTGCTCCAAAACACATTTTGTTAATCCCACACTGTCTTTAAATGTGTGTTTTCACAGAAAACAAAGGAATCTAAGACCTTCCCTATATGTTTTAAATTTGGGAAATGTTTGATTTCCCAAAAGCACAGTGCAGCTCTCTCAGGAGGTCTCTAACAAATTTGAAAACAAACAAACATTCTTACACACAAGTTTTGAATAACGATTTAGACAGTATTTTAAATGTAAACTGCTGGCTGTGCATTTGTCAGGATTTTGCTGGCAGTCATTCCAGTATTTATTTCTCCTTTAGAAGGCCTCTGAGTAACAGGAGATAAAATATTCTTTTAAACAGAGGGTAAAAATTAAGAAAGACACTGAACAATAAATATTTGAAGACAAGTGAACGCAGCTCTGGTTCCTAGAGCTGCATTACACGCTATTACTTTCATTACATTGAAAATAAGACAATTTCAAACTAAGAGCCTATCTAAAAGGCAGAAGTTGTCTGAAGGTTCAATATTACTTCAGGTTCTTTGAAAGGTATAAATCTTCAGGAGTCCAAGTCACAAACATGCATTTAAATATCCTTTAAAGCCCTTGATATTCTACATTTTGACCTTCAAACTCCACCTTGTAAAACCCTGACATTGAAAAAGTATAGTCAAAGCAGGTCTGTAAACATCGACCATAAACCTGTCACAGCTGTTCCTGTATGCAAACACTGCAGTCTAAACATCCCTCTCAAGATCTCTGTTGTGCTGTGCTGTTTTATTTGCATCTAAAATGGTATTGTTGTATGGACAATTGTATGGACAATTATGAGACTTTGCATTTTTAAGACTATGGAAAAAAAATAAATATGCAGTCACCTGTAATGCACAATATTGAACAGCTTTAAGAATACAGGGAGTGGCACTGGGGTGTGCAAAAGAAATTTGTCAAACAAGCACTAACATTGACTGAATCCTGTTCACAGTGAACGTCAGCTGGAATTTTACTCTTGGCTTCAAAGAAAAGCTAACAGTTTCTAAAACATATCACATGCTACCATTCATTTTTGAAAAGGACCAAAAATAGCATCTGAAAAATCGTTTTGTCTCCTCATGGACAGAGATGGAACTATAGCACGCAACCACAAGGAATCCACTGGCATCATCATGGCACGTGCACTGTGCCATCAGCTGGGTGGGTCACTACAGAACAAATCAAGGCAAAAGAATGGAACCAAGCATTTGATCCATCTGCTTGAAAAGACTGCTTTAAATACAGTCAAGGCAATATAGAAAATACTGAAAAATAAAACACATAATTTCCTCATGCTAAGAGGCAGCTTCCTGACCACCTTCTTTGGCTTGTATAGTACCCAGCACTTCTTTGTAGCATATATTAATCAGGAAATTAACCTGATGTTATTCTGCCTCACTACCAGAATATTTAAAGTAATTTGCATTAAAACCATGTAGTGTCACTTAGTAACAGAAACAGTGGAATAAAGTCATAAATTGAGAGGACGAAAATGAGGAAGAAGGAAATTATAGCATCATAAAAACTTTTATTGGCACTTAAGAGTATTTTTCCCTGATTGAAGCAGAATTCATGAAACAACTACAACCCTACAATAAAGGCCTGTAATTAGCCCTTAAGAACTACTGTTATTTTCCGACAGTTCAGAAGCTGACTTTTTTTTTTTAATTTCAGGAAAGGAAACATCAAATATTCTTAGGACTATCCAAAACTGAACACTTAGCACCAGCTAACTGTCCAGTGCCAGCATTTCACTGAAGTTCCCCATGTAGAATAGGAGACTGCTGTAACAATTTATAATTGTAATTAATTCTTGTCATCCAAACAGAGTTTTTAAAGTCATAATATGCACTTCAGTACCTAGTACTTACATTATGCTGCACAACAATGGAAAATATGCAATTCAAATATAGTGAAGAAATAATTGGAGAAAAATTACTGTGAAAGAATTTTAATAAGTTCAGTCAAAAATATTGATGGGGGATGTAAGTTATAAGAAGAAAAATCAGCATTGCAATAAAGTCAAATCTGCACAAAGTCATCCAGGCACTTCAACAATATTTGTACCATGATACATCTTTCTCGTAGTAGCCAAAAATTACCTCTACCCAGTCATGGAGTTTAAAATGCTTTTTGTTTTCAAGTTCATACAACAAGGCTTGGCTAGAACAGAGAAATTCTACAATTCTTCATAGCAGGGACCACACTGAGACCAATTACCATATGGACCACATTCTTTTCCAACCAAAAAAAAAATCAGAAAATATTCCTGCAGCAACTGGATTTCCTTAACTGCTTAATGCAGAACAGCAATATTGAGAAATCACCAGAGAAAGGGTAGGAGGGGTGTGTTTGTGTGTGTTCTGTTGATTTTTGCATGCTTGTTTGGTTTGGGGGCAGGGATTTTGTATGTAGGGAGTGCATTTATTACAATTATTTTCTCATTTACAAAACCCACAGATCTCATGGTCTATTTTCCTTCTCCACTTCCAATACTCTTTATTTAGGTATAAATAACCCTTTTTGTTTTGCTTGCTAAACATGGCCCCCTGTCTCCATATTCTCTAATGTTTTTAGAATCTTGTCTTTGACTTAATCACATTGTTTCAGTAAACCTGGAAAGGTTCAATCCTAAATCTATAATTTCAAAAAATTGCTTAAACCTTTAGACACACAACAGCTCGCTCCAAACACCACTGCAGAGCTCACCATCAGGATGCAACCCTAAACCAAGGTAAAAATCCAGCAGTCCTCATCCCAACCAACTAAGCAGACACTTCTGTCAAACAGGTAAGTATTGCAGGCCACTTTCTCTGTCCTGGAGAAGAGATGACCACCTTCTTCTGCTTATGCTACCAACTTCTAGAAGAAGCAGGGTTTTCTTGTTCTGCTTTTCCAAGTGAGAGCACAGAGTTGTATAGAGTTGGTAGGGAGAGAGCCCCACCAGAGCAGAAAGCTCAAACTTCTCGGTTCTCTTCCATTTCACATGTGTACCCTGTTTCCCCTGCATTACTGTAGACCTCCTCATTATGTCTAATCTTAAAATTAATTGTTATGCAGACAAGGGAGGCAACTAAGTATTAGAGAAGTACTGAAACTAGACTTTGGTCTAGCCCTGCTTCTTCCATTTGCTAGAACACATTTCCTCTCAGAAAGCTATTTGAGAATGAAGAAACAATCTTTTGACCATATCCCTTTAAAATAGCTACTTAGTTTACTACATCACACACATCAACCCAGTATCATGTGTATCCACAAAGTCTCAACAAATTTCAGTTAAAGTTTCATTGATAAATTATTGAATACTCCCCAGTTTGCCAAATTTTCCAAGAAATACAAATCTCCATGAAAAAATGCTGCTGTGAAAGACAATTCTGTGCAAAGTTAGATATACAAATAAATCAAACTAAGACATCACTCCATGTGATTTCCTGAGGGAGAATACCCCATAGGATTTACTGAGCTAGGAACAACATAATAAGAGACAATCTGTGAATTAATGCTCAAATCCAAACATAAGGACTTTATACTCTAGGAGAATTACTTTTATCCCCACTAAAACTTTTTAAAAAATGTAAACACTGTTATTTATCAGCTCCCCAGTGAAAAATATTTGTAGCTTTCTTTTAAAAAATGATGAAGCAAAACAGATGCTGCAGTGCAGAGCAGAGCGAAACAGGGAGCAGTTGTTCTCTCACTCTCCAGTGCGCCATGCACATTATTTGCAAACATGCAAAGCCTCCTGAGGCCAAGTGCTGAGCTGGGATGCAGCTCTGCTGCCCTGGGAGCTGTGCACGTGCAACTGAGATCAGGATTTGGCCACGTACTTGCTTTCCTGGCCCAACAAGCATAATCCTGGAGACATAAATTCTTACAGATGCACAGACAAGCCCAGCCACAGCGTAACTTCCTTGCTGGCAGGGCTCATGTTCTCTGCACGGGGTGCAGCCCACAGGGCACACGTTTGCCTTTAAGCAGGACACAAAGTAAGACTGTCTGCTCACTTCATTTATCAGCTGCCAGGGGTAGGGTAGGGAGCTTGTTGTAACCCTGTCATGTTAAAGCCCACTAAACCATCAGCTTACCTCAGAAAACAGCACCATCCTCATGCTGTCAGGCACCCAGTGGCCGGTGAGGCTGTGAAGCAGTCCTGCAGGCTGGCGTGAGCTCCAGCTGAAGAGGAAGGCCATTTCACCAGTGTCTCACTCCCACAGCATGAAGAGATTGTTTTCCATCCAGCACAGGGCTCACAGAGACCCCAGCCCAAACAGAGGTGCCCTGTCACAGGAGAGGAGCTCTCTGTGTTGCCCTTCCCACGCAGCTCCTGCACCAGGGGACACATGGTCTGCAATCAAGCTCCTTGGGGAGCCACTCCAAGGTCCTGAGGGTACTTTTGTGCCTGAAGGAGCCTGATGAGCAGCACCTGGAGCCTCCTTGCCCTGTCCTGGCCCATCACCCCATTGCAGCCCAGCCTGGGCTGTCCATCCCAGCCCCAGGGACACTGGTGGACACTGTGCTCCAGTCCCCTCCCAGCCCAGCTTGCCCCCAGCCTGACTCCATCTGCACAGCCCTGCCTGACTGTCCTATGCTGTGTGCCATGCTGGTGCCCCTCACCAGCCCCAAACCCAAAAGAAGGAGCACTGATAGGTTTGAGACTACTCTGGCAGGGTCTCTGGGGCCAAGAGCCGGCTGTAGCAGAGACTGGGATGTTCAAGCTCTCCACACGAGCTTACCCAACACTAGCAGTGCATCCTCCATAAATCCCACTTCAGAATTCATAGTGAGAGCACGCTAGGTTAGGGTTGTCAAGATCATTTCAGTCTTGTTTTAACATCTAGCTACTTTTTAAGACTCAGTCTCACCGGGGGACAAGACTGCACTTTGTTGAAGATTTAAGGTAACGAAGATTGAAGATAAACCAAAGGTTTTTCCCAAACTTTGGCAGTCGATCTGACAAGCACTAAAAAAAACAGGTAGGGAAGAAATATGCAGCCCAGACAGGTTTGTCACAGTCATAAAACTCCTTAGAGGAGGAAGGTCAAATGATGTATTGGCAGTCTGAACTTGCAGTTACACTCCTTTACCATTTTCTTCTTGGTTCATTAGGTGAGAAACCACACCTGATTCCCATGTTTCAAAGTTCAGCCAATTTTATCCATTCATAAACAGCTTTTTCCAAATGTTACCATTTCTTTTTTCAACACCTATGTGAAAAAATTTTGGCATCTGTAGAACTGGAAAAATTTAAGAGCAGGTAGTTTGGACAGCTATCAGGAATGACACAGATTATCCAGCTTTGGGACAAAGGAATGGACTAGCTAACTTGTCAGAAACTTTCTGTGGGTTTAGAGACTCCTTCTGAGACAGAGGATGAACTGATGGAATAATTCACTTTTTAGACATCAGCTTCCTCAGTTCTTGCTGCAGTTCAAAACAGCAGACAAAACCCCTGCCGTTCACTACAAACAGCGTTGGCCTTGTGCTAAGGTTGCAGTTCATGATACTGACAACATTAATTTATAGCAGACAAATACAGCCTGTGATAAGCTTGAAAAAATTAGAAAAGGCCTTGGCAGAGCTTCAGTACAAATTCAGCACAATGTTTTTTGCTTCTTGTCCCTTGGCATGGTATTCCTCTAATAGGTGTTTTTTCACATGAAATCATTTAATATTGATGCTGTTGAACTGTCTTTGACTCTTTCAGAACTTGCCGTCTCTCCCATCAAACAGCTTGCAAATGCTGGTATCAGGATATACAGTTCAAAGATGGCAGGAGAGCCTCTGCTTTATGCTGTTATTTGTACATTCATGTACATTCATGTACAGGCATGAATCATGGTCACTTATATTTGCCATGAACCGTTTGTATTGTGAACACGTGTGTTTTACAAGGTTCCTCATTTTCCCTGCAGAGCTTGTAAAACCTTTGGAAACCTTGGTACTAAGGACCTGAAAAAAGCATAAAAATTCTTCAAACCTTGCAGATTTGCAAGGAAACATGATTTTATATTAGAAAACCTATGAGTTATTTGACCCTACATGTAAAATACAACTCCCTTCTCTCCTCCAGCCTTAAAAAATTGGTCTAGCTGGCAAACAAATGAGAAATTACTCCCTTCAGGATCTATACAAGAGTTAAAAACAACAATATGAGAGAGTTTACATCTGAATGATATTAGAATAAGACTTCAGGGGACTAAAGATTAATAAAGTGAGTAAAAGATATCAAGTTTTCACTTCTGTTATTTCGAGAACTTCAGTTTTTCTTTTTAAACAACCAAATTTTTCTCTTTTCTCAGAAATGGGCTACTTTATAATAAAATTATTACATTTTTTCCCCAAAAGTCATAACCCTTAAACAGCTATTTTTTTAATATGCCATTTGTTACAAATGGAAAAAAATTAAGTACCTGAAATAGTATTAATGTAACTTAAAAAAAAAAAAAATCAACTTGTAACATTACCTAGCCCCCAGTAATGAGCTGCAAAGAGCCCC
Source organism: Pseudotriccus pelzelni (assembly GCA_035584735.1). NCBI lineage: Eukaryota > Metazoa > Chordata > Aves > Passeriformes > Tyrannidae > Pseudotriccus > Pseudotriccus pelzelni. The sequence continues at coordinate 12,684,883 of JAWMRA010000009.1, read as the reverse complement.
ATGCACTTGCATCCTTGTGACTGTATCGGAGTGTGGCCTCAGTCAGCACTTCTCAAAAGGGGGGTCCTTCAGAAGCAGACACTTTCCTTGTGTTAAAAGAAATGACATACATTTAAACCCTTTTTTCCATGCAAGTCATTGGAAAATTACCACTTCTGTTATGCTAGAAAATTATGAAGGGAATGAAGGTCAGCACAATTTCTGAGTGGACACAAATAGACTACACAAGGCAATCCTTCTCTAGCCATGTGGCCCAGCCACAAGCTTAAGAACTCCTGGTAAAACCCTATTTAAATTGCACATTTTTGGGGGGTTTTTAGTACTTTGTTGCTTATATATGCTTCCATATATAAGCTTCCATTCTTGCAGTCTCTTAGCCTTCTGCCTGACTGCAGATCCTCAGGGCAGAGTGAATTATAAAAGAAAAAGGGTATAAATCAATTTTTTTTTTGTAGATTACACTGTGGGGGGAAAAAATAGAGAGAAACACAATGCTCTTACTGCGTAACTCTCAATTATAGAAAAATAACTTCAGTAAGAAAATTACTACTTTCATAATTACTCTTCTCAATAATTGTTTTTTTAACTCCCATGGAAAGCTCTCAGAGTGCATTTGAAACTTTGAAGCAGTGAAGTAGATCAAAGTACATCTGTGTTTATTCTGTCTTACTAAGGAAGCTGTACTGTATTTGACAGCTACAGGCAATGTGAATTGTGTGGAACTTGTAGGATCAAAACAGCAATAAACATAAAGCAGTATATGTCTTGATAGATTTAAATACAAAATATGAATGTTATGTTGCCAGTTCAATGGATTGTGGTGTTTTTCTCTCCTCAGGATAAGTGTGCCATGTTTTAGACAAGAAACAAATAAAATAAGGAAAACAGTACTTCTTTTAGTCATGAAAAATGTAGCTTTCCTGTATTTTAACCAAACTGTATTTGGGGGGAGATAAAAAAGTTAAAACAAAGTCTGAATTGAAGAGATAGGAGAAAGAGATAGGATATGATTAAACGGATTAGCTCACCTCTGGAACACAGACTTGCATCAGGAGCGTGTGTATTGCTACGAACACTATCACCAAAGCTTCAATACAGAGATACTCCTATGGGTAGGAATAAAGCAGAGCCAGGATTAACAAATGACAGTATCTTTAACAGAGAGAACAACTGCAGAGAGATTAAGAACACCTTTTTTCTGTCATTTACTGCTTTGACCAATGGGTCCACCAGGATATCAGTTTCTTATATGGTCTGGCTACATTTGCTAGAGCTGTGGCTGGAAAGACAGGGACCTCTTAGAGTCACTGGCCCAGCCTTTGCAATGAAAAACTCATAGAGGAGCAAAATACCAAAGAAGATGTTTTGCCTGGAAGCACAAGTTCATCCTTCGAAGCAACAACTACGCTTGGCTTTGTCAATTTTCCAACAACAGCTGCTAGTTATCTGTCATATGAATATGCTTTCAATATACTGTGCAGCTGGACCAACTTGAAACCAATTTGAAAAACATGTTTATAGAGAAAGGCAAAGGAAATGACCTGTAACATTGTAGACACAATATGTTCCACATGAGAGCTCCATTGGTTGAGTTTTTACCAGCTCAGTTATTTTATTATCATTGAAGGTCTCCAGTTTTCATTGTGCTCCTCTTTGTTGGTAGGTCTAGGAAGCCTCTGACTTTCAATCTGTTCCCAATATTTTCTGTGGTTCTTTGGTCCCAGAGGAAAAGCAGCAGTCCCAGCAATTAACTTAATTCAGAAAATACAAAGGTAGCATAAAGGAAGCAAAATATTTAATTAAAAATTGTGTATTAATCAGAAACAAGCAAAATCCCAAACTTCCATTGTAAGCCTTCCAGTGAGAAAACAAAGTTAAATGTCTGATGTCCAACATACGGCAACATCCTGAACAAACCAAGTGTCAGCTTTGCTAAGGTAGGAGAATCTTTGGCAGCAAACCAAGAGGAAAAAATTCCCTAACTCTTCTACAAGCAGCCTGCTGCATAGTAGAAAAACCAGCTAAGCACAACAGGGAAGGAACATCATCTTTCACTACAAAATTTCTCAAGGTAGGAATATTATGGGGGTTTATAGGGAAAAAAGATATGTATTCCATATTTTTACATATTTGAATTATTTTTTTAATCTGGCCAGGTTCCTGGACCAGATCTCCTGATATTTGCATCAAATGAGCAGCTGAGCTGCTCCATGGCTGGAGTCCTTAGTCACAGAACATCACGGGTGTGACATCCTGGCTGCAGAATATGGCACTGGGCCTTGGGTTACCTTTTCTACCTTTTGCATGAAACACTACAGCAACATTTCCACATCAAAATATACACTTTTTTTTTTTTAAAGAAAATATTTTAAATAATTCACAGAAATTGAAAGGATTTCAGGTAGCTGTGATGTTTCAGGAGGCAGTGGATCAAAGTGTGGTCTCTACTCCTTCTTCATTCCTTCCTAGCAGATCTGATTTAAGGGTTGAAAGCTGAGAAGTGCAGAGGAATGTAAGTAAGAGGCAGAGAGAAATTAGTGGCAAAAAGCCTTTGTCTAAAACTGGACCTGCACATTCCCAGTGTTTTTGTATTACAACCCAGATTTACAAACTGTTTCCAATCAAGCTGGTAAAAAGAATATTTTTTTGATCATGTTTTACCAAGCAAAAAAAGCAAAATGATTTAATTTAAATATCCAGACTTGGCTGGGTGTAACACAGAAGAATCTGGACACTGAATTTAAAGCAGCTATCTTATCTGTGATGCCTAAACATTTCCATGTGTACAGACAAAAATATTTCCCAAGAATGGTGTTGTTTATGTTCTGCAGCTTGTTTGTTTTTCCTTCACTGAAGTCCTTTGCATACAAGTTTAACAGAGATTTTTCCAACTAATTAATTTTCAGATAAAATCATGAAAGTGAGATTTGATTATGGCTACAAGATGAAATTGTTTGCACTCTGTATGTTTTCCTTTGTTTCATGAAGCCTCCTGTTTACTGGAGAATAGCAAATTAATAATTTCTAGAAAAGTCCAATTTTATCTTTTGTAGTTGAACTCCTATGCATAAAACGAACTTTTCACCTGGGCAAAAATCCAAACCTCAGTCAGATTTGGTTCCACACACCTCAGTAGCATGAATTTGATTTGTTGTTAATATTTTCCCAGTGATGTCTCACAAATAGCTAATACACTTGCTTAAATCAGACAGGTTCCCTGCTCAGTTTGAGCTTTGTTTACTTACATGTTCATTGAGGAACAAAGAGTGCCAAGATTAATTCATTCAGCTTAATTTGCTGCCTCATACTTTTGTAATGAGCGAGCTCTCACTACAGTTTTTGCAATTAGCATGTTTTAATAAGGCTGTCCAAGTATAGATTATTAGCCCAATTAATTGCTTTGGAAAGGGTTTTATGAATACTTCTAATCAATTAAGAACCGTGAGTCTTTTGAAACGGAATATATTTACACGAAAAAATTGATGTGCAGAATCTATTTGATTTTTTTTATTTGGTATCTTTTTACATGCTTCTTTGGGTTTGTTGTGTTGTTTGTTTCTTTCTTTTTTTTTTTGTAATATGACATATGAAATCTAACTCCAAACTCCTTTAGAAAGTAAGAAAAGAACTAATTTTAATGATCTTTTATGTTTTGTTAGAAATAGCCAAAGTTTTATTTGGTTACAGTGGAGCTTATCCATCTTCTGCAGCTTATGAATTTGGGTTACTTAGATGTAAACTTTATTAGAGAAACTTTATTAGTTTCTAAATGGTCTTGATTTTCTGAAATGGTAGAACTCCCTGACCTTTGCCCAGGTGTAACCACTGTAGATACAACCTGTCTCAGCAAAGGGCCCTGGATTTCAAAATCATTCAGAGTTGAAGGCAACTATCCAAGCACTAAGCTCAGACTTTATCAAGTCTGCAGATGAAAAAGAAGCCATGCAGGAGAAGAACGTTCATGATTTACATCACCCATGAAGGCCATCACATAAAAAAGCAAAACAGAACAGTAAATTATCCAGCAATCTGTAAAAGAAATTTCAGTTAAGCCTAAGGGTGGAATCAAGCTGCTCAATCCACTCCCTTCCTTGAACCTTCCTTGTTGATTTTTTTTTTAAGTGTCTTGGACTCTCCCATTATCTGTCATCTGTCTTCACTCCCACTGGTGGTGATCCTGCTGTGCTCTGTTAACACTAATATAGCATCACTATCTGGATCATATTTAGTGGGATGAAATGGAGATTCATCTGTCAGTCTAAATCCTTCTGTTAAAACTGGAAGTGGATGAGAGCACACTGACAGCCTGATTTACCTTCAGCCCCTGCAGAGCCCAGAATGGGAACTAGGGGAATACTGAGAGAGACAACATGCTAACCATCAAAACTAGAAACCCTGGAGAGGCCTCAGCAGTGGGCAGATACTCCTGTATCTTGTTACACAATAATTCTAGCACCACCTCACCAGCATCTGGCTCTGGCATTATTGGAGACATTATACAAGTGTTAGCAATGTGCCGATCCACACCAGAAGAGAAACTCCTAGACCCATCAGACAGATACTGCACAAATGTGGGAGCTGAAAGTTTCAACTGGCTTCTATTAATCAGAGCACTGAGGGTCCAGTTACTTTTTTAGATTATGACTTTTTTGCCCTAGTCAGAATCTCTCACTGTATACCAAATTCTGATCTCAGCACGTTAAAAATTATAAGGGAAAGGACGTTATGCTTTTGTGTACCTCTCAGCTGTGGCTGAGTCCTGCCATGACCCTGCCAGCCTTGTACAGAGGCCAGGGAATAGGCCTGAGTATGAGAACCAGTCAGTCTTGTACATGACAGAAAGCTCAGCTCAAGGACAAGCTAATTAAGCAGAAAATGTCCATAATCAATGGGTGTGAGGTCGGTCCTTCTCACTGCTTCTTTAAATATCTTTAGTCTGTTTGGCACTAAACAGATTCTTGATTCTTGGTTTCTGGGAATTCTGGAACTGTAAATATCTTCATTCACTTCTTCTATATTAGTATATTTCACACTTTTTCCAAACAAATCGGAATTTGAATGTATATGATATATTCAGCTTCTAGCTAGGGTAATAAAATACTTCCTAAATCCTAAGGAAGCTGTGTGTGGATCATATAATGAAGTTGCAATACTACAGTCTTAATCTGACTACTAGAGGTCAGTGGTAAAAATATGGTATCTGTGTCACAGGAGATACACTGGCAAGAATCCACTGACTCTACAAAAGGACAGTTACAGATTGTGCTGTTACTCACCTGATGAATCAACAGCAGTGGTACAAACATATCCCAAAGTCATGAGAGCTGCCTTTTTTTTTTGCTCCATATCCTAGATCTCATTACTTCCATTCTTTTCTCTCCTTCTCCGTTACCTGCTCACATGTTAAGTAGCATCTGTGAATATGAAAAAATAAAAAAAAAGGAAGATACTTACACACAGCTACCAAAACAGTAGGATATGAGCATGTCCCAGGGCCCTACAGTTGAAAAAGCCTTTGATGAATTAAAAGATGCAATATTAATAATATATAAATCAAGAGAAAGTACCAAGAAAGCTTGGAGCACATGCTGGATAGCAGATTCTGCTCATCCTGGCCTCTTCAAAGTAGTCTCAGAGGTCTTCAAAATATATTCAATAGTATTACTCTTCAAAACTAAGATTGGCATATATTACCTTAACAAATAAATGATCATAAGAGGGTCCCCATACATCAAACACATGTGCCTGGACTGGGGTCCATGTTAGAATTTAGGCATTGTTGATCTTTTGGAACAGAATAAATATCAAACAATATTAGGAATATAAATTTGTCAATCAGGGATTATAAGAACCAATAATATTCTGTGACTACAAGATTTTGGACTTCTTAAAATGTACATCAGCAAACTATATGATTCAGGAAATCTGTATCTGCTGAAACTCCTAAAAAAACAGACATTATTTATCCTCAGACTTTTGGGCTCAGTTTGATAACAAATGGGATGAAAGACTTCATAGGATAAAGGATGCTTCTGAAATGCTAACATTGATGTGTATTTTTTCCTTTTATCACTCTGTGGTTAGCCTTCATAAGCTTTTCAAAGTCGAGTACTAGAGTATTTCTATTCCAAAAACTGAAATAAGAAATTACTACAAAGATGAATTTCAGCTGGAATATAGCCAATTATTAACAGGGAATGCTCTTTGTGAGTGACAACATCATAGGAAGCTGTATTTTTAATCATCTAAGAAACAAACAACTGCAAGAAAATTGCAATAGCTGACACTGGTTTTTGGTTTTGCTTACGCTAAGACAAAATACATGTCCTAAAGGAAATTACCACACGTTCTCCTCTTTGGGACTCAGCTGGTTTTGTTACTTTCTTGATTAAAAAAAAATTGATTTTTCCTTCTGAACCTTTTCAAAGACATAGGTAATGCAAGCTCTGCTCTCTGTGATAAGGCCAAGATTTACTCAGCCATGGCCAACTGATGTGCTGTTGGCTTGTAATCAGATGCTAAAACGAACAGATGGCTTACGCAAATTTAATTTGCTATTTTATTTATCCTTATGCTGGCCCTTTATCATACAAGTATTAAGGATTTATATTATACAGTTAGAAAAACAAGACAATTTAGAGCTAGTTTATGAACTAATCTGACAAACCACCATCAATCCTGAGATGCAAAATAAATCACTTAAGTAGGATTCCAGATCACTGTTTTTTTCTGACCTAGTCTGGGATGGAAACAGCAAAGACTACCATTACAAATTCTAGTATTCAGTAATGCTTGCCAGCTCAGTAGTTGATGCTGCATCAGTGATTTTGGAGCAAAATAAACAAACATAAAACAAGCAAACAAAACAAAAATCATCTCCAACTGCATGAAAAGCAAATAATTTCTTAAAAGTAAACTCAAGCACTGAAACATGGCAATCTTCTATTTCCAAAATGCTTCTCAACAGGGAATGATGGCATCTGCAACTTGTTTGATTACTTCTAGTGATCCTTCATTCATTGCAAGATCTGGGCTTGATCATCTCCACATTATGGTCTTAGCACTTGTTTTCACAGGGTCAGACTATTTCATCTGATAATGCAGATCTCCTCATTGTAAAATTGAAACTTCTGAAGACTTTGCAGTATTGTTTTAGCACTTGGTCAGAATAGCTCCTGATGTCATCCTTCTTAGGAGACTTGACTCTAAGTCGTATTATTGCTGGGCAAAAGTCTGCAATGCTACAAATCAGGTCATTAATTGCAAACTAAGTTCAAACCACTATGATATGACGAAGACAGTTCTCTGTAAGTAGGCTCAGTACAGTTTTTGAGTCTCCTTATAAGAAAATATTCATCATCAGTCATCTTGTTCAGCATGAATTGCGCATTTTTGGTACATTGATTTAAAAATATATTTCTAACTGTTCTGTATCTAAGGCTGCTTCACTGAGTTAACCCTAAAGAACCTCATAAATTAGGTGCAGAGTCTGATGCCACATTCATTCTTAAAGTGCTCACTGACAATTCAAATTTCTGCACTTTCAAACTGTAACTATGTTTTTTAATCTGAGATGAATATATATTAATTTTCTAGTAAATTTCCACATACTATATGATAAGCATATATGTAGAAATTATCTGTGTCTGAGCCACTTTAATTTGTCTGGTCACTTAGGCATAACAGAGGACAGAACTGAGCTCATAAATTCCATTCTTTATTTATTTATACACTGATTCATTTAGAGGCTCCCTGTCGAAAACATCACTGACATCAGGACGCAGCATCAACAGACAATTAACGTTACATTTAATGCCAAGTACTCATTAATGAAAACTAAACAGATGCAAGTGCAGTGATGCAAACACTCTATTGTTTCTCAGTATAGGCAAAACATGAAAGGTAAAGCTAAAAATGCTTTTGTGTGACTACCTTTCATTTGATCTTCTTAGTCTACATGTAATGCCCACAGGATTGCTTAACTTATAAGATATTTACCTCCAATCCATACACAATTAAATTAGAGAATGTGCAAGAATCAGTGACTGTATTATGTGGAGTATGTGTACTACTATTAGAAATTTCTCTAGCTGTTACAAATTTCTACACTTTCAGTTATGCAGACATCTGACTTAAGTTTCGGTGAAATCACTGGGCAAAGAACCAGTTCAGTACTTTCCTTCTCTCTCGGGGGATAAAAAAAGATAATTGATATATCCCAACAGTGTTTCCTCTTCCTTGGTCAAAGTGAGCCCCATATTATTCAGGAAGAGGGATATTGTGATTAAGAACAGACATGCTCCAACAGCACCTGATGGACATCTACCGTTACATAGAGTAACAAAAAAAAACTATAAAGTTTTTAATTCAGCAACAAAACTATTTTAAAAATTTAAACAAATTTCACATAAACCAGAAAATAAGAAAGTAAATTAAATTCACTGTCTCATATCAAGAGTTTATCCCAGTTCAAATAGCAAGATTCTTTAGCCAGGCCCCCATGAGACTTTCAGCTGTTTTCCCAGGTGTAGAGTAAAACACACACTATAAATAGTATGCAAATAAAACAAGGCCAAGGGAATAATCTATCAGTTGATCAGTGTGCTGTTCTGGTGTATAATTGATAAAAGGCAGGATGAAACAGGTTATAAAAGCAGCATAAAAGAACTGAAGACCCAGTTACTTTTTCTTCAAAAAAATGTGGGCGCTCTTGGTTCTCATCGGTGCTGCATCTGTTTCTGCTCATCTGCAGGATCTTTCCTTTGATGGGTAAGACCAGACATCAAGTTTTATATTTGTGTGGGGTTTTTTGCGTGAGCAAAAGCATTTCAGTTGACTTACCTGTTTCAAATCCAATCTTTTTGTCCCTTTCCAGACAGAAGGTGTTTCGTGTGATTCCACAGAATGATGACCAGGTGGAAATCCTCAACTCCCTTGCCAGCATCATGCAGGTAAAGAACCTGTGGAAGTGGTTACATTGTAATTGAAAGAAACATTTCTCCTTTTGCTCAACTAACATTTATCTTTTTTTAAAAAATCATATTACTGAATTAAAGACCTAATCTTAATTCAGTTCAAATCAGCTGAGTGTTTCTTCAGAAGGAACAGGACAAGGTGACAAAGCTAAAGCTTTACAAATACATTTCAATACCTTCCTAGAAAGCCTGGTTAACCCAGCCTGAGTGTCAAAGTGCCCATCACAACTTACTAACGTAAGAAATAAATCTTAAATTTTGTATTCAATGTGGGGTGCTTTCAAGAATGTATTAGATAAATCATGGAAATTCCAACTTCTAGAATTTTTACCACTACAGGCAAAACATTTTGCTCATGTAAAGTGTATAAAAATTTATACTCCCAACAAACTGAACTTTACTTTGGCCTTTAGTCTCTCAGGTCATTTTTCCTCCTCTGGCTTTCCTTTAAAGCTTCCTTTCTCTCCAAGTTGCATGTTTCTCACTGACCTTCATGTAGATATATGATGACACAGTGACATGATGAAAAACAATAAAGACAGAAAATGTGTTTTCAATATTTCTCTTCAGCTTTGATGTTGTAAAATAGCTGTTGGTGAAAAAGACACCATTATCTGTAGGATGAAAGGATGGTATTTTTAATGAAGTACAGATGTGTAGAACTATCATCAACGGGCTAGTATAGCATGCTGGAACAGTATTCTGAAGAAGAACAAACTATTGGAATGGTGCTGCCAATATTAAGAAAATTAATACATACCATGCTTGCTTTTAAGTGTGTAGAATAAAGGGATTGTTTGTTTTCTTTTTTCTTTTAAGCAAAGATCCATGAAATACCATTGTTATACAAAGCAATCGGTCAGGACTGATGTAATTCTGTATTCTAGAACAATTACCCTACTTGATGACACATAATTCATGACTAGCCAGCCCCAATTTCTTTTAAATTTCCAGTTAAAATTTAAGGTGATACTTCTGGCAAGCAAGGTCTCATCAGTGTAACAGGATAGGAATGAAATTCAGTGTTTTAATCACAATCGACATCACCATCACACATAAACCAACCTAAAAATCACAGCCACATGTATATATTTATTTGCCTATGTATTCATTTGCCCTTCTTTCAGGTTGACTTTTGGCAGCCAGACTCTGTCACTCTGGTAAGGCCAAAAATGCAAGTTGATTTCCGAGTTAGAGCTGAGAATTCTCTTCAGGTTGAAGAACTTTTGCAGGAAAGTGGAGTGGAGTATCAGTAAGTTTGTACTGTATTTTGAATGGAAGAGAACTAAATACTGGGGAGAATGTGTTTGAGCTTTTCATATTGGTCAATTTTCCTGTCATGAACTTTGTCCCTCCTGTGGATGACTCTACTGGGTTCAGCTTACCTATGACAGTTCAAATGGACTGTAACCACTTTGTGTTGAAGGAGTGAGGTGAAATGTTGACAAAGGCAAGACACAGGAAGCAAAGATGCATTACCAGAAATTTCCCTGAGATGAAAGCTCATTGCAATACAGTGTGGAAAGGACAAGAAATATTTCCCACTAAGTACAAAATTCAGCAGAGGTCTAGAAAGAGCCAAAAAGCACACCAGATGAGTTTGAATGACACTAACCGGGGAACTGAATCCAGAAAATGGTGAGCCCCAAGGGCCACCATGAACAACAGCCAGAGGGCCAAAAAAACCCCACAGGTGACAAACAGAAGACAGTTGCCAGGTGAAAGGCCAAGAGAGCAGCAAGAACAGATTCCCAGGACAGTCTTGGGCTTTCACAAGTCACACAGAAGATCCACAGCAAGGATCTCTCCAAAGAGAGAGCTTTTAGTTGTATCTTTACTTAGAAGTAAAAAAGCCCTGAGCTGGCCAAATACAACTGCAGCATAAGTGGAGGGAACAGAGCAAACGGGCACATTATGCATCACTGAGAACAGAAACATTGTAGTGAGCAGCACTACTGGAAGAATAAGCAGAATAAGCAGCTGCCTGGTCCTGCTTTCCCAGTCACTATGTAAGCATTAACTGAGGAAGAGACATTGACTTTCAGCTGGAGTGGAGTAGGGTTGTTCTGTCTCCATTTCTCCTTTCGCTCCACCTGAGCATTGCAAATTAGCTCTGCCCAGCCTCATTAACAGGCTTTTTTGATGTCTAAAGGATAATTTGTCAGCGTCATGTACTCAAACAGTGAAAGTCAGTATTATTTGATCAAATTTTTATTATTTCATTTGGCTAAATGTAGAGTTTTTGTCCCTCAGCCCCATTGTTGTTGCTCCTTCACAGGACACCACACTGTTCTCATGAAACATAACTATTATGATCTGCTAAATCCGAAGGTAACCCATCCTAAATTTACTGGCCTCATGTTAATCATGACTAATTTGGATGCTGCTGTGGGAACAGAATCTAAAACCACTCTGGAATAAAACATTTTCCCACACATAATGCCACAGTGCACATCCAACACGGGAATCAAATTTTAGTGGAATTTTCTCTGTAGCAATGGAGGAGTTACTCTACATGTGTTAGCTTTCCTGTAATATTAATGAACTCCCTCAGGTCCATGCACAAATCTTTTGATTGCAATAAAGGCCATAATGTCTGCAAGCCGTCTCTGACAAACTTGAGTGGGTTGTCCTTGTGACAACCCAGGATGTTATAATTCTTTTGAAGTGCAGCTGCAGTGCCATGACATGTCAGTGTAGTCATTTGCATTGTTTGTTCTGAAGGCTGGTGATGCTTCACAAACTGCCCTCCTGTTCTTCTATACAAGTCACAAATCATCAAGGATATATCCTGGATGAGTAAGATTTGTAAATGTGTTAAGACAGGCACTGGAGAAACAAGAGGACTTTGTTTTTTGATGGCCAAGGTTGAAATATAAGCAAAAGGTTCTCAAGAGTATGCTTAATGACGAGCTGTGCCTTTGTGTCAGCCCCAGGGAAAGGTGAACAGGGGAAATCCAAACAATCCAGACATGACGCTGGGTTTTCTTGCCAGTGTGTGTTCAACTTGAATAGCCCTCAATACTTTAGTAGCCCTCACACTCAATAAAGTATCTTAGAGGATGAACAATGCCACCTGCAATAGAGTTGTCAAACCACATCTAAACTCTGAAAGCTTGGTTTGACAGAGAATTTCATCTAGTAAAACATGGGTTTCTGCATGGGATTGAAATATTGCTGCAGTCTAACTGTTCTCCAATGCCAAAAGTTCAAGAGAAAGCTCTTTTCCTATTGAGGCAGAGGCATCTGGCAACGTGAGATCAGCCCAGAGCTCATTTTCTAGACAAACTCTATCTTAGCATTGCCATTTTTCTTAAGCAAGCTGTTGCCAACCTGGAGGTTTGTTAGCATGGGAGTGAGTAGGCAGGTGTTAACTGGGAGAAGCCCACTGCTCCCTGATCATTCTGGTGGCAAAGTTGAGGCAGCAAGTATGTTGAAACTTGAACATAATATATCTTATTTTCAACCTGCCCACCTTTCACTTCACAATCCACATGGCCTTAATTCCAGGAACATCTTTAAGTGTCTTACTTTCCTGCTGGATTATTGTATGTTTCTCTTTATATTGTATGTTTCTCTTTACACTTTCCATGGTGCCTTATTGCAGAGTTCTGATTGACGACCTGCAGGCTGCGCTGGACACCCAGTTTGACAGCCAAGCTCGTGCTGCCGGCCACAGCTATGAAAAGTACAACAACTGGGACACGGTACAGTCTAGAATTTTACCTCATTGTCAGCTTGGTACCTTGATCTCTGTAGTCAAGGTGGCTTTCATGTGCTTCCTGCCTTCTTCCCTTTTCCTCTTCTGGTCCATCTGTTGGCATGATAATGCCTCCAAACTCTCCTTCCTCTTCTGCTTTATTGCTCGTTACTGAGCTAGTTTGTGTAACCCATCCTCCTACACTTATTTCCTCTGCTTCTGCTCCTAGTGCTGCAAGGAGCCTCTGGCAGAAATCAAATGACCAGGCAGAGATGCTTCACAACTAATTTGCTCTTTCCTTTTCACTATTTCTCCCATCTCCTCTGCCAAACAACTTGATTCCATTCCCTGCCCCAGTTCTAGGCCTTCATCTCACACCGTAAGTTCTCCCCCGCTTCCTCCTTTTTTCACAGCCATGCTCATTTTTCCTCACATATAATCTTGGCCATGTCACATTTCACACCTTTGCAGGGGCTCCTTGGAAATCTACAAACTCTGTTAAGTATTAGGCCACATTAGACGCTCAGAAGGACTGTCCTGGCTTAAAGTTTGTAAATTAATTAGTCTAGACCTAAGGAGCTCAATAAATTTAACCTCTTTATTACATAGATAGCTGCTTGGACCGCTGATATTGCTGCTCAGAACCCAGACCTTGTCTCTCGTAGTGTAATTGGGGAAACATATGAAGGACGGCCAATGTACCTTCTCAAAGTAAGTGCTTTGATTTCTTCATGCCAGACTTTTCCCTTATTAACCTCTGCAAGTTTATGATGTCTATTAAAACACCAATGATGCTAACATAATACTAGATATTCTGCAGAAAATCTATTTTGTTTACTACTACTATGTGGGGTTTTTTAAGGCACATAATGAATTATTAGAAGTTCAGGCTTATAAATTCAATCACATTCCTGAGAGCTATTTGAATGATCATCTACCTTTATGTTCTCTGCATCTGTTGTTTGTAAACCCACTTACTTTGAAAGGATCTAGAAATGTCAGTCTCTAGCAATAGGAAACATATTTGTTTGTATCTTCATCATGAATAATTTTGAGCTGGTTTTGACTGGGATAGAGTTATCTTTCTTCTCAGAAGCTGCTATGGGGTTGTTTTGGATTTGTGCTAATTTGGAAATAGCACTGATAGTTTATAGATGTTTCAGTTATCACTGAGCAGTGATTACACAAAGCCAAGGCCTTTTCTTCTTCTCCTACCATCCCACCAGTGAAGGGGTTGGGGGTGCTCAAGATCTGGGAGGGGACACAACCAAGACAGGTGACCCCAAATGACCCAAGAGACATCCCAGATCATATGGCATCATGCTCAGCAATAAAAGAAGGAGAAAGTGGGTCAGGGCCACTGCATGAGGACTGACAGGCCAATTGTTTCCATTTGCATCAGTTTTCTTTCCTGGGGTTTGTTTATCTGTCTTTGTTATTTTCCTCCTTCCATTATTATTATTATTATTATTATTATTATTACTACTACTACTATTATTATTATTTCAGTTATTAAACTGTTCTTATCTCAGCCCACAGGTTTTCTCTGAGTGAGCTGCTGAGTGGTGCTCAGTTGTCAGCTGGGGCTAAACCACAACAATTTTTTTCATAACACTTTGAATTAGTAAGACAATTACTTAAAAAAAGGTGAAAGGATAAAGAGTGCTTGCCCAAAAATTCATAAAAATTTACAATTTACAATAACATATCATTCAAACAGACCAGATCAACTTTTAGAAACAGTACAGGAAATAAATCAACAGTGCAGAATAATCAAATAATCTGGGGGAAGGTTATCTATATTAATAAAAATGAAATTATAAAGAGTATTGTTTTAGCTTGAATATTATGGTACGTTACAGCTGGGAGCAATTCATAGATTTCCATTTAAACAAGGAATTCTGTATTTGTATAAAGTTTGACTTTTTAGGTCAGCAACCTGAGTGACTTGTTCTGCATACAATTTATTTTGTTCAAGACTCAGGGTTGGTTTTTTTTGTTGTTTTTTTTTCCTAGATGGGAAAAAGCGGTCCAAATAAGAAAGCCATCTTTATGGATTGTGGTTTCCATGCAAGAGAGTGGATCAGCCCTGCTTTCTGCCAGTGGTTTGTGAAAGAGGTCAGTAAGCGTAATGATGAAAAAATATTTTACAAAATACAACCATGTTTAAGAAAATCTTAAGTGAGCAGCAAGAGCTGAGGCCACTGTAGATCGCCTTTTTACCTCCAAATACCTGTGTGCTCATCCCTTCTGTCACCTCAGATGGTTAAGGTGTAACTACTTAAACCTGATCTTAGTGCTTGAACCTGTAATCTTTCAGCAGTGTAAGAGGTACTTACAACTACAAGGGTTATTCACACAGTTGGTAAACTCTTTTTTGCATCTGTAGTTAGAGAAAGGTGAGAGAAAAGCAAACTATCTACTAACACTATAAAAATACTCACGTTCTGTACACAGTCATGAAAGAAATAAGGAAATTCAAGGGCACATCAGAGGGCATCTGAATGCGCTTCAGAACAGCTGACTTCTTACAGCATCTGGTGCTGTATTCCTCACAACTAGCTTTACTCAGTAAGGAGCGACGGTGGAAACCTACCCTCAACCCAGCACATAGTGCCCAGAGGAAATGTACCCAAGACAGGAGGAAGAGTATATATGAAGCTCCCTAAAGTTCAGGAAGAGGGAAATGCATCTACATCCCTTTGAGCTGCCACTTCAAGTTGTGCAGAATGGTTTCTAAAAGATGAAACCATATTCAGGAAAGTGGTGCACAGGTAAAATTATCTTCACTTCAGTCTGGGACACTTGATACTTCAGGCCTTGAATTAAACAACTTTATCTCCTTTATCTTTTCATTCTCCTCACCACCAATATAAAGCAGGTGGGAGTTATATGCTACACGCCTGTAGCACATAACAGAGAAGAGCTATATTTTGCCTCAGCTGGGGGAGATCAACCAATGTAGCAGAACAACTTACTGATTGAATCTCAAATTTTGAAAGAATTTCTGCTTGAAGATTAAAGCAAACAAACATACAAACACAAACCAGAAGCAGCAGCTGGAATTCAAAACCCAAGTGAAGGAAAGCCAAACTACGTGAGCTAGCCATGCTGGTAGAGGCATTGGTGGCCAGTACAATCTCAGCGTTACCAGACAGGCATGCGGTTTGTGTAGGGAGCAGTGGAAATTGAAAGTGACATTTCAGTGGAGTCAATGGGAATGTGATTTCATTAGAGCCTAATAAGGCCGCAGACAGTATGTGCTATCATTTCTCTCTCAGCAATTCACGTCACTGCAGCTGTCATTTTCACTGTCTGGTCACTTAATTCATGGGTGTACCTGACACCAGCAGCAGCTGTGCTCAGTGGGCCCAAGTGTGGATAGGCAGAGGTGCTTTCAAAGCCCTGAGCATCATCAGCGGTTCACTTAGGATAGCCTCTAGACATAAAAGAGAAAAAAAAACAAAGAGAAAAACATGAGCAAGGTGGATTGTTATATGTATCTCGAAAACTCCCCACCCAAACAACAAAAAAACCAAAAAAAAAACCATAAAATAAAACACGGGAAAATCAATTTCAAGTGATCTGAAACTGCTTTCTTAGATTCTACATCCCACCCTCCCACTTGCTAGTTACAGGACAAAAAATGCCTTTCTCCACTGCATAGCTCCCTGTGTCATCCTTCACGTCTGTGTAAACGGAACACACTTAGAACAAATTTCCATGATCATTGTATGCACCATCAATGAATCTGTGAACAAGCACACGGAGTGCCAGACCATGAACAATCAGGATATACAGGTTTTATGGCAGGAGTTCTTGTGTTTGGTATTCAATGTATGTGTTCGGAAAAATCCAGGGAAAAATCTGCCTCCCTATGAACATATGCATCAACAGTATTACGACAGGAAATGTCTTAGGATGTTATTTGGAAATATTCTCTACAGTTTTGATTGTTGATGAAATTTCTCTCAGAACAGATATAAAAAATGGTAATAATGATTTTTCCTGCTCACATAAATTCAACTCAAACCTTTAAGGTGACAGGATGTAGGGATAATATATTGACAGGAACTTTGCCTTATCTGTAATCAAGAAGCTAGTAGATGGAAATCTCTTTCCAGTGATTTATTATCCTGTTCAAATCAAAATTGCTACACCATATAATTTATCTACCAGTATGAGACGACTTTCTAACAGCAGTGTGGTTTGAGTCAGTGTAAATCCTCTGAGTACATGAAGTAACACAGAGGTGCCATCTCACATGCTGGAGTGACCTGATGACTTTGCCTACATTCATTAATTCCTAATCCAGACTCAGGCCTTCATATATAAACAGGAGATACAGATTTATGAAGACATCATCAGCTTTTTCTACTTTTCTCCAAATAGGCTGTTGAGACCTACGGAAAAGACACTGTCATGACCACACTTCTGGACAAGCTGGACTTCTATGTTTTGCCTGTTGTTAACATTGATGGTTACGTTTACACTTGGACAAATGTAAGTATGTTCTTTTTTTTTTCAGTGTTGTTGGAAAATCAACTGTTAGAACCTTCTCTTAGTTTTCATCTACTATTCTATTTCAGGACCGCATGTGGAGAAAGACTCGCTCTAAAAATGCCAACAGCAGTTGCTATGGTACAGATCCCAACAGGAATTTTAATGCTGGCTGGTGCAGTAAGTATCTTCTAACAAGAGCTGCAAGGGTTCATACGGAAGTGCAACAGCCAATATATTTAATTATGGGTTTCCCCTACCTGACGGTTGGTCCAGCTCCAGCGTGGGTGAAGACCACCAGTGTAGCATTGTAGAGCAGTTTGTGTTCAATTTTTGGAGCAGTTCTGGGCAGAAAAAAACCAGACTCTGGCTACTAGCATCATCAGTATGGCTTCTTCTATGAACATACCTACAGACACGTATGAATATACACACACATATACTTATTACACACATGTATACACATACATACGTGCGCACACACACACTGCTATGAGTTCAGAACAGAAACCAAAAGAGCTTGCTTGCATGGACAGGGGTCTCTTCTGAGGTGTTTCCACTTGTCTGTTTCTCGAGAGTGCCTTAGAAATGGAGGAAATATGCAAGTAGTGTTAAGTACTGAAGCAAATCAATATACCAAATCACTTCCATAATATAGGGCTTTACATTAATACTCATGCTTTTCCAACTATGCACACTCTACAGGGCATATTTATTCAATGTTATGACATGTTTCCCAGTGTCTTAACTATGCCATGAAATATTCCCTCCTCTGATATGACACGTGTGTCAGATGGATTTCCAAGGCTTATCTACTAAAGTGATGTAACATGACTCTTCTAACAAGCAACTTGTTCATTAAATACTCATTAAAGTCACCTTTCTTCTCAGCTACTGGGGCCTCAAAAAATCCTTGTTCTGCCACTTACTGTGGCTCTGCACCTGAGTCTGAAAAGGAGACCAAGGCTTTGGCTGATTTTATTCGTGAACATCTTTCTACAATCAAGGCATACTTGACGATTCACTCCTACTCCCAGCTGCTACTGTTTCCTTATTCATATACTTACACACTGCCATCAGATTATCAGGAACTGGTAAGTCTCTTTGTCATTTTGACTTAAGGAAAGAATAAGTAAAAATCATCACTTGCTATTTGAGGTCTGTTTAACTTCAAGCACCTTCTTTAACATCTGGAAAGAATCTGTACTGCCAGTTTTTGAAAATATTTTAGTCTTTCTCAGCAAGAAGAAGGGAAACCATGATGGCATGGGATAAACTTAAGGCCCTTATTTAATTTCCACATACACGATGAATTTTCCACAAGGTCAGTTTTGTCTTCCAGTCACGCTATTCAGAAATCCACTCTGCTGTGCAGCTCTGCTTCTTCCTGACTCCAGGGGTTGCTGTGTATGTAGCTTTAATATATGACATAGAAATATTATGCCCTGTAAGCCAAGGTAACAGCTTGATAGATTGTAATAACTATGAAATGGTTCAACTGGTACCATCAACAGCAGTCAAGGATCTCTGTCTTCCTGCTGAACCTGAGTTCTCACTGAAGTAAAATAGTTAAACTGTTGGTACAGGTTCAGGACAATGAGGCAGCTGTTGTCAAAAATATAATTGAAAACAGTGAGATACAAAACAGGTAACATGTTTCAGTTCTGAGGCCTGGATTCAAACACACATTTTATTTGGAAGAGGAGAGGAGGAATGGGGATTTTTTAAAGGGCAATGCCTCTTTTATTGATCCTAGAGAAAGGCCACACCCAAATGGCATTTAAGTAAGATAACAAAAGTCTGGAATATAAATTTTCTTTATCCTTGAAAACAGATAGAGGGGTTAAAATCATCAAATATGTATAAAAGCTGTAAACATTTTATAGGCCAAGACTAAACGTTCACGAATAATGGAATGACTTCACTTCTCTGGCATATTAGCAATTAGGAGCTGTTGGCAGTGAAAACAACACAGCAAGACAAAACAAACACATTTTGATTCCCCCTCTTTCCGGGATGATGCCAAAAGTCCAAGGCAACAACACTGTGTGTTGCTTTGCTGTGCAGGTTTGACAGATTTATGATTGCTCCCAAATAGATGTCTTGATTTTGAAGCACAAATACAAACTGGGGCCAAGAGTGAAGTTTCTTGTTAGATTTTTTACAGCCTAAAAGAGAAGATGAAGATTTTGTTTTCTTAATTTATATTCCAGGAATTTTGTAATTGGATTTATTCCAGGGAACTATAGTAATTTCTTGTCTTCAGTTTTTACAAAAGCTTCATATTTCACACATCACAGTTTAGTCTAAAGTAACAAAACAGCACTAAACCCTTGAAGCTGCTTTGTTGTCAAGATCACAAAGTTCTCATTTGTTAAAAATTTGCATGACATTCTGCCTGCCCCCATTCGTTGAATCAGGAGCAAATATGATGAAACATAACTAAAAGCACAGTGCGTTTCTCACAGTATTAAATGGAAAAAATTTATACTAACAGCTCATTACTAAAACAATCCTTACCAATAGGAAAGAACCTGTGTGTTTTGCTGGGTTTTAACATTGCTTTATTAAATTAAAATTTTATATTGCCAGAGTTCTAGTCTAACACACAGTAAAATTTAATTAATCACTCATACTGAAGTGCTATAATTTTCATGATTTAAAACTCCCCTTTCCTGCCATAGAAGACAATTCTGCTATTACCATAGAGCATAAAAAATAAACAGCTCAGGAATGCAGGCCATATATTCCACTTCAACCATTCGATTTCACTTTGTATATTAGTCTTTCCAACGTCCCTTTATCCTATATTTTAAATTGGTCACATTGATCCCAGAGGGAGTTCCATTATTTTCCACTACGAAGTAACCATGAATTCACCACTATGACAAGGTGACCTTATAAGTGTTTTTCACATCTTAATTAAGGGAAATTATTTCCCCTATTGGTGATCCCAATAGGAAGCCAGCAGGATCCTAGAGGTGTTTAACTTGTGCAGTATCCGATTTTAACAAGGGAAGACTTCTTGGCAAAAGTCCTTTTGGAGAATGAGATCAGACAATCAACGTGGCCTGTAGTTGGGATAATAAAACAGAAAGGGTCTTATGCACTCCAATGTCAGTGAATTAAATAGAAAACCTGTCTTCCACAGGCTCTGGGTCAGGTTCAAAAGTGCAGCTTTTCAGGTTAGTTCAAATAACTAAGATACATTCATTTAGGCTGTGACTAAAGAAAATTTAAAATTTTCAGTCAAGAATTGTACTTGCTTGAGATGAGACAGCTCCAAAAAGAGGTATTATTTTATATGCAAATTGCTATGTTTCATGTCTAAAAGTCCTGTTTAGATTTAGAATTTAAAGAAATGCTGAAGAATGAGAATCTTAATTTTTAAAGATATTCTTTAGGCAAATAAAATAATCATAAATCATTTTGTAAATGAAGAGGCAAAATTTATAGTGCCATTATCTTATCTCGGTTGTTATTTTTACTCTGACAGATCTAATAAATTAAAGGAAATATTGTTGCAATTTCTTATCTCTTTTAGTGAGCAACTGGACATGTGTTTAAACAAAACCTCGCATGTCCGCTTATCATTAACAACATTTTGTTCCATTGTATTTAATGAAAGGTAGCATAATACCGTGGGGTTTATGTTGCATTCCAGTGCCTGAGATATAGAAGGGTGCAAAAATTGAGTAATTTGAGATTGAAGACACTAAGTCTGCAGAAGAGAAAGATGCAGAGAACGCCTGTGCCTTCCTTTCCTGGAGGGGTACTGAACAGCATGTCCTTGGGGCTCAAAGGACGTTTTCTGTTCACAGCCTCAAGAAATCACCAGAAGGCTTAAAACTGTTTTGGTTTCTCAGGTAGAACAGGGCACTCAGAGAACCCTTTTGTGCTCCACTGCATTGCTACAGCAAATCACAACACCTCGGAGTTACTGTGACTTACTGAGAGCCAGGCATTAGAACGACCCCTCAACCATGCCAGGCCTGGGGTGTAAAACGTGATCAAAGTCATGTATGCCCCTTCCTCCCCATGACTTCCCACTCTTCCCCTTAGATGCAAGAGGATCTCTGAGGTTCTCCATGCCATAGCTTACAAGGATTTTCCCTAAATTTTTCTCCCTTTATTCAGGGTTGGTTTTTTTATCCCCCCAACCCCAATGTTGCACAAAATTTTCACTGTTACCCAAACAATACTTTAACAACAAAAATAAAAACACTCAAGACAGGAAAAATCTAGGTCAGGAATGTCTTAGAAGTTACACAATATTCTTGTGATGACACCCTGAAAGAAGTATGTCCTCCTTTTGGTTAATCACATTTTGTCTGCTTCATAATCCTCTTGGCTCATTCTTTACTATACCCTGGAGTATTACCCTGAACACTTGAATCCCTCTCCTAGAGAGAAGAGAAGCATTAGCTTTTCACAATTAAAAAACATGCTTGGCAAAAGCAGTACCTCTCCACACCCCAAAAAGATTATTTTCATCTTTATTTTGCTATTCACATTTTTGTCCTCTTACAATAAAGAACTCTGTATTTAACCACACTTCTCATAAACAGTTTAGCCCATATTTTTTTATCAGTTCATATTCTGGCCTTAGCTTCCCATTATGTCACCCTGTGCTCTCCTCATTTTTAGACAAATCTATCTTTATCATTTTGTGTTTGTATTGGAATTGGCTCTGAACTATGGTTTGAGAGAGCAGAGAAACGTGCATCGTGCCCTCCCTTCCTTTTCAGGTTCAATTTCATCTCTCAATTTAACAAACTCACCACCAGATACATGTGTGCAGCCAGCTCATACTCACTGTCAGATTAATGTATGTGTGTTGTTTCACAGGCTGTAGAATATTGCATTCACTTACAACCCAAGATAATTTCAGTTTGTATTACCTGAATGCATACTGACCCCATTGGTTGCTGTTTCAACTCACCAAATTTCACCTTCCATATTGGGTTGGTCTGTCATCTAATTTCCTCTTGAGTGCTTAAAATAGGATGTATTAGAAAGTGGAGATATGTCCAGTCTGTGCAGGCAGCAAGAGTGAATTTCAAATATATTGCATGACATTGCAAATATCAGTCAGAATATTTAACCTAATGCCTGATTGGGAGGTCCTGAATATGTTTGAAATATATGAAGACCTGTGGATAAGAATTTTTGAATAGCAAAAATCCTACCACCTAAGAGATTCAGACATGCCAATGAGGAGCAGCAACCTCTGCTGCTGTTGAATCTGTGCTATTGCACAGATTGTATTACTGTGATTGTTCCACGTACATACTGTTAAAGTCAACGGGGAAGCAAATAAACAGGAAAATGGGCAGCAAAGCAATATTTGAAATTGGCTTCACAGCTCCTCTATCGAGTTTGCCACAATAGAACTGTTCTATACTGGCAGTCTTACAATTGTGAAAAGGATGTTCCTGGTAGCAGCCTTTTCCAGATGAAGTTCATGTGTGAATCTGGTTGACAGACAAGAGTCTCCGACAGGGGTAGGGCACATACACCTTAACTCAGTCACATTGGAAAGCCTTTCACCAGGGACTGATTTCTTAAACACTCTGAGAGACTGTCACAGAGAAACAGGCTTGTAAACTAAAAAGCTTAGTCCTACTGAAGTCCTCACTGGCTGGATTCCCCGGGTTCTTGGAGCACATGCTTAACCAGGAGCAACAACAGAACAGTGAACTGAATTATACATCGTGGTGGACTCTTGAGTGGGGAATCTGTTTTCATTGGCAAAACAAAGAGCCTGAGAAGTTTAGATTCACTTGGCTAAAGCTCACTTGCAAATACCACATTTTCAGACTTTCATTACAAAGGAAGTTGAGGGTCACTTTACTTAACAAGTAAAGCACACAAGACCAAGGTGAAGTGAAATATAATTTTCCACTTCAGGAAAATCAATTTGCAATCCAGTGAGGGAAGAGAGCAAGAGGCCCAGTCAAGCAGTGAAAAGGCTTCTCCAGACCATTGTCAGATTGTGAGGGAAAAAGGAGTTGTCCACACAGCAGCTGCATAATCAGCATCCCTGGAGTGTTTCTAAATGGCCACAGATAGCTGGCAAATCCAGCTTGATGATACAAGAGTAAAATCAGGGAAATGCTCCCATAAAAATTACCTATTAACACACAGAAGATGCTTAGCCTGATAATTTATCTTGTTAGTTCAAAACTCCAGATGTGGTGAGAAAGAGAGGCCAGTACCATACCTTTCATTAAAGGCTAATAACTGTAAAAATACATTTAAAGGTTGTTAATTAGCTAAGATAATGGCAACTAAGAACACAACTCTGCTGTCTCGCTGGCCCACGCACTCTGTACACAAGATCAAGCAAAATATTAGTAATTGCTGCGCAAACACAGATGGGTGATGAGGGAATAATGCCTACTGCTGAAACGACCAGCTCTGCGAGCTCAGCTGTGAGTCAGAAGCTGAAAAGCCATTTCTGCTCCCAGTTACAAGGTATCAGTCTGGAGTTATATCTTGGACTTCAGGGCGCCACTTGTTTCTCTGCTACTATAATTCTCAGCATAATGTTCCTTGCAAGAGAGGGATTCTTAATGGTATAAAACCCCAAACAAACCACAACAATTCAGTTAAGCTCATTGTGCCAAGAGATGTAGAAAATCACTGAACAGCAAAGAGTATCCTCAGAGGTAAAACAAAAAACAGTGTTTCTCCTTGCAGCTGTATTCTAAATAATTTATAGGCTTGAAAACCCAAACCACTTTTCAACCTTTTGGAAAATGTTTGGCTTTATTTATATACCCCTGCATAAATCTTCATGCTCTTTTGTTTTTATAGATTGCTTTGAGTAATTGAGCTATTTTGAAAAAAAAACCAAAAAAACAAAAAACCACATTTTTCTCATATTTTGTATTTATACTCACAAGTATTTACTTAACATTTATTATTCCTATTGTTGTTTTTTAATTTTTATTATTATCATAAAGAGATGGCATTCTTCCTAAAAAGTTGACATTTATTTTTCTACCTTTAGGTTTTTGACTGTAAATCTATTAGCAAAGGAAATGGTAGATTCACTTAAAGGGGAAAAAAATCAAAACTTCAGATAAAGCTTCATTTCATGATGAAGTAATAAATGCTCAGTCATGTTTTTCATTTAGAGAGAGTAACTTAAAATACCATCTCCATCTCCAACTTGACGAGCTTGAGGAAGTTGTTTTTTGGGATTCTAAGCTCTTAACAGCTGGAAATCTCAACTTCTCTTTTCGCAAATCTCTCTTTTTACAACTTCCTGGCCAATAATAAAAAAATCCCTCAGGTAAAAAGATTTCCTGACATACTCTTTCTGGTATCTCTTCTGAAATGATTTAAGGCCATCATTTGGCTGCTGAGTGAAAGGAATGCCCTGGGTGAAACAGCCCCAAAGAGCAGCTCTGCTGTTCTGTTGTCCCTGTCATGCAGTTTACCACAGAGAGAACAAATACTAATTACCAACAGGTCTGTAGGTAGTATCAGACTGTCTTTCCAAATTTTATTTCCAGTTTCCATATATTTGAAAAGAGGAAGAATCAATTTACATTTTAAAATTCATTTGCTTTTGAGAGAAGATTTGACTTAATCTCAGCTGCTGATTAAATGTGTATATTATAAACAACAGATGGCTGAAGAAAACATGGTATCACTATCAGATAAGAGTCTCCGAACTCTATAATTCCCTGAACATGTGCTAAAAATTATTACGGATTTCAGAAAATTCAACTTGTGGAGGGATAAAAAACCAACCAAAAAAACCAACCAACAACAAAAAAACACTGGAGAGAGATCAGCTACTCCAATTCCTCTGAGTCCAAGATAATGAAATGCAGAGCACCAACATTCTTCCTACAATTGCTTGTGTTTGTGCAATTGAGAGGCAAGAAACCAAACCTCACATTCAGGTACAGCCAGTGTTATAGGTGGAAGGACAAGCTTCAAGTACACTTTGGTCTGCCTTGTTTAAATATACTTCACGTGCTAAATGACCACAAATTCCTACAGCAAACTGCCATAGTTCTGGAATTTTCAAACCCAAACATTTGGGAATGGGGAAACATTTGCAATTCTGCAAAACCACATTTTGATGCTGTTTTTTAGAAGCCGAGAAAGTTCTTTCAGTTAACTCAGATTTTCTAAACACATTGTCCAATGCGCCTTTTTGAGTAATTCACAGGAACACTTGAAGCATAAGGATGAACAGAGAATATTTTACAATATATCTTCCACTGGGAAGTAAGCCAGAGTATAACCTACAGAGAAGGAAAGGGCTTGAGGAAATTCTTGGAATAGTAAGCCATTCAGCTGTAAGCTATAAAGAAAGATATGGCAACCCATTGCTTATTCTTATACTGAACATCTGCTTTCAAAAATCATTCATATTTATCATCTGTTAGTAATAGTTTTCATGTTTTATTACCGACATGCTGTATAATGAAGAATTGGAAAAGCCACACATTCCGAAGAAAAGTCTGCAATTTTCTTAATGCAAACATACAAAAAGCTTCATGGTACTATTGATGGGCCTGATCCAACCCTCACTGAAATCAGTGGGAGTTGAATGAGCCCCTCTGTGCACAGGAAATGAATTGAAATTAATGAGACTGCATATGGTTCCACGGTAATTTATGCCTTTTCTGGCTGTTAATATTTATAAGACTTTAATCTGCTTTCACTTGTGTCACTGTTCAACTTCCCTGACTGAGCTGACTCTACTCTGAATTTATAGTGGCATGAACAGAAGGAAAAGAAAGGCTATTGTATGTTCACAAGTTACTGTACCAAGTTCTAACTATTCTCTAAGATTCTCTTATCTCTAAATAAGATTTCTTATTTAGTTTTAACCTTGTAGAAGTTTCTTCTAAGTCTAGAAAATGCTGTCCCCTTACCTGTACAGCAGCTGCACAGCACTAGAGCAATAAACGCACTGCCTGGACCACACTCCATTAAAGCTTGGAGAACAATTTCTTTACTGATAAGCTCTTTCCACAACAACAGGACAAGCTGTGCCTTGTCAGCTACTGACACCTAGTCACACTGAGGGGTGAACAACAGTTTTCAAATAAAAACTTTTTCACCGTGGCTTTTCAGTTTATTTCACAATATGTTTGCTTTAGGTACACTCAGAAAGCTTCTGAAAATCTGCATTTATCATTTTTCTTTTCCTACAGAATTCCATTGCTAGTGCTGCATCCAAAGAGCTGGCCAGTTTGTACAAAACTAAATATACTTACGGTCCAGGAGCTGAAACAATCTGTAAGTACTGGCCTAAATATACTAACAATCTATATTCAGTGTTACTAAGACTATAAAATGCAGTTTTCTACTGATTCTTGTTCCTCTTCCTAAATAGTCTATTGTACCAAACCACTGGAAAGGGAAGGTATTATTCCTCCAGAAGAAAAAGATGGAGCTGATATCCCAGATCTGCAGCTCTTTCCCATCTGTATGAACCTCAAAAAGCCACCCAGTGAGAGGCTATCTGCTTCTGGTACCAAACCTTTCCAAACACCCCCATGCAACCACGCCATTCTCCTGTTCCTCATAAATGGCCTAAAATCACAGAAGCTTTTCCATGAGCAGGATAAATCAATCAACTCACCGAATATTTCTTTTTATCTGTCCTTCCTGCATTTCTGGTTACGTGACTTGACTCCAAAGGATTTCACATTTCAATGCATAGCCATTCTTTCCCAGTTAATCTTTATTTCATTTCTTCACCAACAGACCCTGCTGCAGGGGGCTCTGACGACTGGGCTTACGATCAAGGCGTCAAGTACTCTTTCACTTTTGAGCTCCGGGACACCGGTAGATACGGTTTTCTTCTCCCTGAATCTCAGATAAAGCCAACCTGTGAAGAGACTGTACTTGCCGTTAAATATATTGCCAATTATGTCCTTAAGCACTTATATTAGAATGGAGTTCTAAAAACCATTAAAGAAAGCTTTATTCAAAGATGCCTTCCTTTTTATTCTTCCCTAACAATACATTTTTATTTCTCTTTACTTAATGTTCTTAGTCATATTCTTAGTCCATCATAGGTCACTAAAACCAGAAGTTTTTCAAGAGAAATTGTAGAAATTCAGGAGAAATAAACCTTTTATTAAGGCAACTGATACAATCAGGGCGGTCAAAAAACAAAGAGCACAAGAAGATTAATCAACATGAAGGTTATCTTACTGATTAAAATTATCTTTACGTATAAGAGATGGGCCAAGCATTAGAGCTTACACAGCCTGAATGCTGACCAGAATGAAAACAACCAGGTGATCCATATAAATGCACTTTCACCCAACCATTCATTGCCTTAACAGCAACAGTAGCAAGAAGTTCGTATCACATACTTTCAAAATTATGTTAGCTGTGATGTGTTCACCAAAACCCACCCTGGATCTGTCCCACCACTGAAAAATAGTTTGGATCTGAGGTCCCTACTAGTTTGATCTGGACTCAGTGAAGATTATAATTATAGTTAAAGACCAAGACTTGCTATAAATCATTCAATAAACTACTCTGCATTTAAGATTTTCATATTCACTACAGTAGCATCTCTCAAAATATTCCCAGAGTTCTGCTACTTCCTGGGGCCCCATATGTTCCTACTGTCATGAGCGGAAAAACCATAAACAGGCATAAAGACTAAGCCTGATGATAAATGATTAACTGATTCTTTCATGAAAAGCTGTAAAGAATTATCCTCCCCCAGTCAATTTTCTGTACAGGTAATGTGGGTCTGATTGGGTCAGTGAGTGAGAGTGATAAATAGCCACTCGACATCTTTCTCACACAGCTGCAGAAAATGTGTTTGGCATCTATTAATGCTGTTTAGAGCTTGGCTAATATGGGACACACTCTGCAGAACGACAGGGAAAAGCCTTATGTCAACATAGAACCTGGCTGATCTCCCTACCACTGCTGGAAGCTCTGAGGAGATATTTCCGCTGTCCATTGATGCTCCTGGGATTAACCCCATTCCTGGCAGGTCTCTATCTAATGCACTCTAAACAGCCCCCAAAATACATCCTACAGAGAAAATAGTTCTGCCAAGAAAACCGTCACATTCAAGATCTGTCAAGAACTCCCTTTTTGCCCCTTCTCTGTGGAAGCAAACAGGAAGACAAGGTCCAATTTGAAATTACACTTTAATTTACAGGTATAAGAAAAAGAAAGACACATATCCACTAGTCTACTCCAAGTAGCCCAGCAGCACTCAGATTAAACTAGTCCTCGCACACAACTGATCCATCTGTTTTTGATCGCTGGTGAAACTGAACCCATGTGTGAAAGTAGCACGTACCAGTAAAAAGACGTCATTCTGTTTTGCAATAGAAATGGGGGGAAGGATAATCAACATTACTAAAAATAGCACCAGGACACATCAGAACATTCTGGCCAGAGCCAAACATGTCACAAAGGGCAGGAAAATAAATTTCTCGGAATATTAAATATTTTGGCTAATTTTAACTAAGTATTAACAACCACCCAGAGACTACACTGACTGTAACTATATTATTTGGGAAGACGTCACAAGCTTTACACCAATTGCAAGGTGAGATACTCAGCACTTGGTGCTATGGTTTAGTTTACGAGGTGATGTTTGGTCAAAGGTTGGGCTTGATATCCTGGAGGTATTTTCCAACCTTAATGATTCTACGATTTAATACTAGGCAGGCTTTGTAGGACTGCAGGCAACCAAACACGCAACTACAAATACAGTTGAGAGGTGGGTCACAGCATCCAGCAGCTTCAACAGCATCACAGTTACCCCAGTTAATGTCAACACGTGACTCCAAGGCAGAGCATGGCACACATTTGGTAGCTCTGACATTCCCAAAGCCAAGTCACAGCAGTGCAGTGATATGATATGCAGCTTTTCCATGCCTTAGCCCAGAAGGCCCCCACTAGCACTGCTGGTCAAATTGCACAGAGGCAAAGAGCAATCAAATGTGGTATTATCATCCATGCAGCTTGGAACATAAATCAAAGAATATATGGGATAAATTTAAGCCAGAAAGGACATTCTAGCAGGTAAACTGCTAGGGCAGAGACACTGAAAAAAAACATGGAGAGGAAGCAAAGGTTCAACAACATCAAAAGTAACAACACTTCAAATTTCAGCATCGTTTTCAAAAAATATGGAAACTTCACATGCAAAACTGATAGACAACATATTTTCAAATTAAAGCACATGAAACTCCAAGCAAATACAAGAAAATACCTTTTTAGTGCAGATGTTCAAACCCTGGAACAGGTTGCCCATAAGTGTTGTGGAGTCTCTATCCTTGGAGACGTTCAAAACTTGACTAGACACAGCCCTGGGCAACCTGCTTTATGCTTTAAGTGACCCTTCCTTGAGCAGGAGGTTGAACTGGATGGTCTTGTGTGGTCTCAGCCACCCTGAACTGTTCTGTGATCCTGTGAAGTTAATCTCTGCCTGATGCAGGTCAACCAAGGACTGAGATGAACAATTTCAGCTTTTCCTGTTTGATTTATACTGTTTCTTTAATTAGATAAATAGAAAAGGAACATTCTGTTTTCTCGATTAAGAATCACATCACAAAGCTGCCATCTTTTTCACGTTTAGCTATTGTTTAGTCAAACCCATTTAAACAGTCAGTTCATTTCAGTGCTCCAAAACTCAAGAGGAATTAAGATCTGATGAAGTGCTTTAAAGACAATGTACTGTCCATGTGCCAGGTCTCACAGGAGTGATATTGGAGATAGCAGACCATAGGAAATGTCCCTCCAGTATAGCTCACAACTGCAAAGCCCAACAGAGACATCACTTACAAATTCACTGTTCTTTTACATATAAAACAGGTAACACACACAGAAATGAAGGAAATGCAGTAAGTCCTGACAGTTGTGTGAAAGTTAAACACAAGCTTCTGGGGAAAGTGTTTCCAAGTTTGCTCAAAATTCTGGTAATTCAGAGAAGGAAACTTCTGTTCTTAATGATCCAGACATAACTGCCTCAAAAATTGTGCTAGAAAATAAACCTGTGCTTACAGTTCAGCCTGCTCTAAACTCTATTTTGCTGACATATGGCCTCAGCATGCTTCCTGTCACTGAATTTTTCCAAGGACAGATGTGGGCTGTGCACTGAAGCAGGTTACCTCTGTGCTCCCCCTGCACTCAGAACAGCTGCATTACAGCTGCATACAGCATCTACTACTGATACTGGGAAGCTGCAGAAACAAACTTATTAACACCAATTTGTAGATGCTAAAAAGGGCATTCTTCTTTATTCAGCATGCTGGATGTTTGGAGGATAGCTCCTCTAATTGAACATGCCAAATGACAGACAGACAGGGCTTTTTATTACACTTACTGTTTACGTATTCATTAGATAGTCTTGCTTACCTAATACACACTCATTAGTTTGTTTATATCATCACAGCCCCACTGGAAGTCCTTCTTTGGCCTTTCCAGGTCTTTTTCATCGTCTTGACCTCATTTCCTGAGCAGGTACAGCAGGTACAGCATCATTGTGTTCCACCACCAAAAACTCTTACATCTGTTCTTTATTTGATCTTGTTTGGGTACACAGACCTTAGTTTACATCTTCTTTGAGTACATCCTTATCAAATTCTCTAGGACTTCTCTAAGATCACATTGGTCCGTATTTGTGCATTCTGGGATACTGTGAGTAAAGTTTCTATTTCTTCTATCAAATCCCCCCTTTTGCTTGGGACTAAATTCCTTAAGGGAACTAGTCTCTCAATGTATGTATTTTATTTTATACCATAAGGCATTGGAATAACTACAACACTGAATCATGATGCAAGCTAAAATACAAATGGCATTTATCGTGATTAGAACTATGAAGAGCTGCTTTAGCCACTTAAAATTAGGTAACCAGGAGGTCAGGATATTCCAGATTTCTTGAAAGCTTGAAGAAGTGTCATCATCAGCTACCTGATATAAAATTTCAGTTTGGTTCTGAATTTCCTGAACGCCTGTAGATACTTTACCACTCTGGTCAGTGCATACACAACAGCTGGTGCTAATGACAGTGCATACTCCTCCTTGTGATGCTAAAAGAGGGTCTAGTGCCATTCAGTTCTGTAAAACAACTTGTGACAAGTTACTAACATCTTCCTGTAAAGTAATAATGTTATGCATTGTATGATTTTCTATACATTCTATGGTAGAAGAAATGTTTATTATTACTTTTTCTAATTCACTCACTCCTAGCCAGGGTAAAAACCATTGTACAAAACTGTGAAATCCAGTTGGTCGCTCCATTAGAGCATTTAAGGTTCACTTTGTGCACCCCAAAGAGCTTCTTATCCATAAACCAGAGGGTATTTGACCTTTATCAATTACTGTTATGTTGGGGACTAAGGCTTCTAAAGTACAAATGCTTTTGTGGCCCAGGGGCAACACTTCACATTTGCATTTACACTTTGCATTTAGCAGAAGACCTAAGATGCTTAACTGGAGCTCTTCAAGGAAAGTCTGAATCACACTGCTCTAATAAAAAAAAAATCAACTCCCAATTTCCTGGCTTCATGGGGAAAAACCAAATAGTCAGGTTTCTCTTTAATACATTGATACATTAGGCCATAAAAACCAGCATAAAGACTGTAATAAAAAGAAAAAAGGAAACC
The DNA here is from genome assembly GCA_035584735.1 of Pseudotriccus pelzelni. Taxonomy (NCBI): domain Eukaryota; kingdom Metazoa; phylum Chordata; class Aves; order Passeriformes; family Tyrannidae; genus Pseudotriccus; species Pseudotriccus pelzelni. Next base: position 12,653,081 of record JAWMRA010000009.1, on the reverse strand, counting down.
AGTTCAGCAGTAATGGCTGTCATTCCACAGAGCTCTGTGCTGCTGCTCCTGACATGTGAGGACACTGAGTACAGCTCAGTGTCACAGCAATCCACCAGTTCATGTCCAGAAGTGACAGAGCTCAGAGCACCTCTGTTCCTGCCAGAGTTAGCCCCTAACCCCATCAGCCTGCTACAAAAATCAAGATACGCCAGTGAATTTTATAACTGACAAACAGAACTCAAAAGACAAAAGTGCTGTGATGCAGCACATCATCACTCATCGACACAGTCCCTTTTCCCCCATCACAAAGGTGCAACACTCTCAGATTATGAACTGCAATACAGCAGTAGATGCAAAAAAACCTTTTCACTTGTATGTTCATGTCCCTCTTCACAGGATGTGTGTGCATGAAGAAAATAACCTCACATAGGTGAAGTGCTCAGCACACTTAGTAGAAATATTCTAATGTCACTCAAATCTAAAAACTGAGATCCTTTTCTCTTAAAAATTATCCCTCACAGATGACAGCACTTTGTCCCCCATTCTCTTCCCAAACCCATGCACAGTAATGCCACCAAGGCCTGTGAATTCCCTCTTCACCCACCCTGGAGAACATGAAGGGAAAATAGGTCCTCCTTGTCATATATTCAACTAACGAGTTCAGGTCTACTGAAATCAACAGTTATTTCACTCCAAAACTAAGCTCTGAATACTGTAAAAAACATTGGAATTTCACCGAGGGGCTTTTATGTAATTTTACTCATAGCTTCTATTAATTCTTCAGTGATTTTTTAAATGTGCCCAGAAACTGAATGAACAAAGGGTTCAAAAGGAACAGTCATTTTATACAGACTTTCAGAAAACTATTCTTACATTTTTCTCCACAAATGGAAATGCTGTTCATGACCTGATGACTTTCTTTAAGGATCAGAAATAGAACATTTTCTATTTGAATGGAACTAGAATTCCTAATGGCACAATGATGTTTTATACTTTCTGTCTTTCAATACCTATCTTTGAATCATGTCTGAAAAGCAACAATATAATCCTTACAAATGTGGAACACCTTTCCTCCATGTAAAAGGAAGGCTGAATACATTTTTTTTTTTATTTCTAGCCTTTGTCACCACTATTCCTTTACAGTCTCAATCTTTCACATCTCAACTGTAAGCTACACCGTCACTGAGAAGTTCTGGCAACAACATAGCAGTAAAAAATGTTTAGAAATAACAAATTACTTTTAAAGGTTCTCAACATAAAATGAATTTGCATTACATGCTTTCTAAATTAGAAAATCCATTACACCTCAGAATTTAAAAAAAAAAATAAATTAAGACTTGCCTTAAAAAAGCCTTATTACAGTATACTTACACTGGCTTTTGCACAGATATCTGTGTATTTGTAAATCACAAAGAAGCTAATTTCCTAGGATTGTAATGACACATAGTTAAGAGAGGAGAACTTCCTTTTTAAATTGCATAGCCCAGTATAAACTTCTGGCTAACAATGAAAAAGTAATTTTTACTTTTTATGTGCACTAGAAAAAGTAATTTTCACTTTTTATGTGCATTTTATGTGCCCTAAAATATTCACTTCCAATTTATTAAAATATAATATATCAAAAACTGAAGTATAGATTCCAGTACCCTCAAGTTAACTTCACTCTAGACTAAACTTGATGTGGATGTATCTGTATACGCACAGAATATATCAAATTCTCCTAGTGAAGCTCTCTCCCTGAACAGAGCAGGCACCTGCCACAATCATTAAAAAGGGGAAAATCAGGGGCTTTGTTATAGTGCCACACATGCAGGGAAGAGCACCCAGACCTTCCACACAGAAAGCAGCCACAGCACAGCTCTTTTATGCTCTGAAGGCTTCACCAGCTGGAAGGAACACTGGTTGTCCTTCAGTGGGTGGATAAGAAACGTCCTGCAAACATCCAATGAAAACAGGCCCTCTCCAGTGCTGCCCATCCAACTGCAGAGAGTCCATCACAACCGTGAGCACCTTAAAGCTCTGGTACTTCCAGTTTACAGCTTTGCATGATATGTTTTCTTTCCTCTCAGGACAACTCTGGGTCTGGAATTAGTTAATTTGATTTTTCTGAAGTTGGAGCCCTGGCCCATTCTCTCCTAGAAAGAGATTAAACTTATTTTCAATTCCAAGTGTCGTGCCTGCCAAGGTGAGCACAGCTCACAGGGAACTCCAGCCTGTCAAGGACTCAGCCCAGCTGGGCAGACAACTCAAAGGGCACGAGGAGCAGCACCACTTGCTCACGTACATCAAAGTGAACCTGTTTTCTAATAGGGACTGAATCATTCTCATGCCTGTTTTAGTTCAATTAAATGTTTTTAGGGGAAAAATTTATGATCAAACAGAGAATCAACACCAGCTATTTATTCAGGTTGGGGGGCCTCTTTTAATGTTTTATTAACTTTGCCTTGCTGACCATTTTGTGTCTAGAATCTTAATTACTGGATTAGCACAAATCAGATGGAATTTTCCCTCACTTTTCACATCCTTCCAGCTTTCTGTGCTCCTCTGAAGCAATGTTTTTCTCTGTCAAACTCTGTAGACCAAGTAATATTTGCTGGCCATCATGGCCTTGGATTCTGAGAAAAATTCTGTCCTGCAAATCATTTTGGACAAAATCCTGAGGGATTCTGAATCTTTTTGGAATCCCTTCCAAAAAGCTCCGGTTACTTTTGTGATAGTGTTTTACTCACCTTGAGACACGCTGACTCACCTTGACACAAATCAAGAGTCAATGCTGCTCCCACAAGACCTTTCAAGAATTGTCCTGCATGTTCGTGTGTCATATGTTTAAATTATGAAGAAAAAAGTAAATAAAGTTCATTAAAGCACATTCAGTACTTTAGCACTATGCACACAGATCTCACTCAACTCCATGGGAGACAAAAATAAGTTCCTAACAGGACTGCATTCTATAAAACAATTTATCAAAACATCCACCATGACTCAGGGAGTGCATGTGAGAGATCTGAGAAACTTCAGAAATCCCTGCTGAGTTTCTGCCTAGCTTAGAGACCACCACACACCTGCTCCTGACAGTTTTGTGGGATGGAACACCACAAGGTTCCTGCTTAAAGGCTTTTTCACACTAATATGTAGATTTCAAAGAGCAAATTCAGTTAGGAATTTAAAGCAGAAGTGCAGATTTAATGGGAAGAAGTTCCTGGATTTAATGGGAAGTTCTTTCCAGTTCCTGGAAACATATTCCTCCTCTTACTGGAGTAAATTCGGGGAGGGGGAGAGGGGAACCCAAACAAGACCCAAACCACAAGCCTGTCCTTTGCCAGCCTGCACAGCTGTGGCTACCACAGACAGAACCTTTCAGCTCTACAGTGCTCGGTGTTACAAGGCGTCCTACACATCAGCAACCTTAAGGCACTCCTGACTCTGCTGCTTCAGGGCATGTGACAGTTTAATCAGTCCCCAGTCACTTTGGTTTCAAGCGGAATCCTAATATGAAGGAATATCTTTGAGAAATGGAGATGCTGCCTTGGCTGCATGGTGAAGCAAGATGCTTTCAGAACAATTCATTCCACAAGTACTCGGCTGACTTGGAATCCTGGCAGCGCATCCTCGTCGAGAGACGCGGCTTCTCATGACACCTTGTGGCAGTGTGACAAGTTGCTTTTGTTTTCACAAAAATTAATTGAAGATGCTGCAAACCTGCGATATTACAGAAAATCAAACACACAACAAAAGCTACCAATTTATAATCAGTGAAGCTGAATAGAGCAGAAGCACGTTTTAAAGTCAGGAAAATTCCCCATAAAAATAAAGATACAAAGTATAAGATAGTAAGACCATTATTTTAAAGTAAAGAAGTCAGAAAACTGAAACAAATGCAATTGGAAGCATTTCAAACTGCATGTAAACTACAAATGTACAGGTATAATAATGTGGATTCTTGAGACCTAGACGGTTTTCCCAGAGAGTGAAACATGTAAGACTCTGCTCAATCCTGATCCACAACATGCTATAGAAAAAAAACGTAACTGTCAAGTGTTATGAAAGTAAGACCTGCTGCTTCAGCCCCTCTGGGCCAAGCTTAAGAGTAATTTATAAGTATGCAGTTGATAATGAAACACTTTTGTAATCTATTTTTCTCTCAATTTCTCTTTTCCAAAATTGATAGTTAAGTCTATAATGGGATGCTCTACTGAGAATTTCAGCTGCCTGCAGTGCAGTCCCAGCTCCGTGTGTATGTATTCCCTAAGGGCTGTACAAGCCTCTGGAATAGACACGATCATGACTAATTTGCTTAACTGAAATTTCCAAAGTGTTCCACCTTGTGCAGTGCTGATGGCTGTCTGCAAGCAGAAGAGGGCAAGCTCCTTTCAGTCCCATAGTTCAATCAGTTTAAGGACTGAAAATGAGCCTTGTAGGAGCTTTATGCCAGAAGCCTTTTATGTCAGCATACAAATCATAAATTAATTCTCAAAAAATTGAGTAGATAACCCCAAAAAGAAACTGTCCCTTTGCTTTATTATGGCTTCTCATCCAGTTTGAACAGAACATGTGTTTGAGAAGGAAGCAAGGCCTGCTTTCAGTTCACACCACTACTGAAACCTTGGGATAAAAACACAGCCAACCAGGAATAACCTCCCTCTGCCTACATGGGAGAGGAAAAGAGAGGAAAAGAGATGAAGCAGTGATGGACGTAACACCCGTTCTTAGAAAGACAAGGGCAAAGAGACCTCCTTCTCCAAGTTACGAGAAACTTTTACACCATCTAGTTATCCCAAAAGGGAGAGAGAGGAGTTGTGTGCATTACAGAGCAGCTCTGAGCATACCGAAGCCCCTGTGCAAGAGCTTGATTAGACAGGAAGAGGCAGGAGACACATGAAAGCAGACAATTGATTAATCAGGTCATTACTTGCCAAACACTGTGTTCTGAAGTCCAGGACACTTCTCTCTGCAGTCTTCACCATTCTTTGGTACTCCCCATGCAGCGACATTAGGCCGTGTACTTACCTGAAAGTGCCAAGTACACTCAGCGAGGAGCAGAAATCCCTTTAAAAAGCTAACACAGGGCTTGAACTTCCATAAAAGTGTATATAATTATAATGAACTAGCATGTCAAAAAATCATGGGAGATCCTGTCCCCACAAGAGAACCTAACCCCAATGCACCAGCATGTCAGGAAGCTGAAGAAGCCCCCAGTGAAGTTTTAAAGACTTGATTCAGTTTCTTTTGTGAAGCTCTAACTTCATCAGAGGCAGATCTGATTTCAGTCAGGGAAGGCAAAAATCAAACCCTGTTCAACCAGTTTCTCCTGCATGTGATTTGAGAGTCTGAGAGTTCACATGATACATCATGTGCTTTTAAATCCCATTTTGATTGAAATCTCTCACAACAGAAAATCTCACTTTAAAACAGAATCTTTCCATAGACACTGCACATGTGCAGCATGTGAAAGTTGTGAAGGAAAATCTTCCTATCACCTCCATTTCATTTGGGAATGACTGTCCTGCAGTACTTACAATAAAAAATAATTTTAAATATTGTTTTTATAAGAAAGCATACCTTGAAAATTACTTGTTACACACTAAAGCCTTTTACATTCACGTCAATATCAGTAAATAATTTAATTTCTATTCTATAATCCAAAAAAATCCAAACCAGAATGAAGAGCATTAACCAAACATCTTTCAGCATCCAAGTACGAAGTGAACAAAAGCAAAAATCCAGTCAAGGGAAGGAATACTCATTCTTTCCATCTTAAAGGACACTAGAACAAATGATAAAGGCATAAATGATAAAGAGTCTGAATACAGCTCCTTTCCCTCAGTGATTCTGTCACAAATAAAAAAAACAACAAACCATTTTAATGTTACAGCTTTATTTGAAAGAAAGTGACTTTTGAGTTTTTGGTAACACATTTTTTATACAAAATTGATACAACGAAAAATAAACTTCAGCAGCGTCTGAGCAGATTACAGGTTGTAAACTCATCCGAAAAGGCAACCTTGTTCCAACTCTTGTTTGCAAACCAGCACCAAGTGATCCCAAAAATCTAGTTTTACTCTACCTGCCAAAAAACCTCAAAGCCCAGCCAAATCCACACTTCTTAAGCAAGCAGTAGTTCTATCTCACTGCATCTCCAATTTACAGCTGTGACTAACTGTACACAAGAAACACCCTGAGACTTCCAACAGTATCTCAGTGAGTCAATATCAACTTTTACATAACTCGGTACTTTGAAAGTTTCTAAGGAGTTATGGACAATAAGGTATTTGGATGTAATTTTAGGAATTGCCATTTCCAAGAAACTCGGAAGTCCATAAAAAATTACAAAACACTTTAACAGTTCTTTTTACACTACTTAATTTCAGAGGGTAAATTTCACAGATACTGGGGATCACAATTTTTATTCCTGTGTCTGCAGTACATCAAAATCCCATCATATAAACCAGTAGTATGAATAGGGGGGAAAGAGAAAAAAACCAAACCAAACCAATCTAAGCAATTCTTTTACCACTCCTAATAGAAAGTAAGGCTCAGTAGAAAGGAGAGACTCAGTAGTAAGGCTCCTCCCAAAATGCATTTCTGTTTTCACCCTTGTCTGAAATCAAGTTTCTCAAAATGCATTTGGGGAACAAATTTTCTTGTTCTACACACAGTTCCTCCAACACCCCATTTTTGGGAGTAACTGTGCAATTTGGCTTCATGCTATCCTTGCAGGGACATTATACTTAAGAGAAGACTGCAGGAGTTTCTTATGTGTCCTGCTAGGCTGCTTCTCACTTCATGATTCCTGGGCTCAGCAATCTGATTGTTTTATTATGGCTGTGTAAGTGTTCTAGTAACAGCATCAGTGAAAAAGGATACTAATCCAGTAACCCCAGAAAATCTGCAGCTTTAAGTCTTTCCTAGAAATTGGAAAATTTCTTTTAAAATTCCACTTCCTTTTCAGGCTCTTTTGCACCTTTTCCTTTCATCTCTGAAACACACACCAATCATCTTTATCACTGCTCCCCACCCTGTGATACCAATGTAAACAAAACCCAGTGGTAGAATCAAGTTTGCCAGTGAAAAAAAAGCACCATTACACTAAATCTTTGTTCCTTTCAGTAAGTTACAGCAGCATTTAGAGACTGAAGCCTCAGACATTCTATTGCTTAAAACCTTGTTTCCAGGTCCTCTGCTACACTTTGGATCCTGGCATTAAAACAGAAGAGGTACTGAACACAGGATGTGCTCACAGAAACGCAGAGAGGAGTTCCTGTGAATTTCTAGCGACATAAATTTGTGTGCAACAGACCTACTTGGTGTCTGGTGACATTTACAGTGCAGATTTGGTTCTCCTATGAGGCTGATGAGTCACTGGCACTGAACAATTTTGCCATAGCCACCTCTTCCAGCATCATAGTCCTGCCGATACTCATCTCGGACCTTACAAAGGAAGGAAAAAGGGGAGTCCAGGAAAGACATAGAAAAACAATTTCTCAAAAACTCTTACATCATCAGAATATAGTCACACTGAGCTCACAACATGTAAGCGGCCACACAGAGCTGACTGACAAAACTGAAGGTGAAGTGCATCATGTAGAAGCCCAGAACAACATAAACCAACTTCCTTTTTAACAGCATCCCAGGGACTCCTCAATCGAGGCAGCCCAAGCAAGGATGGCCAGTCTCATGAAGCCACCTGCTCCACTTTGGGTAGAACAACTGCTGTTCTGTGTACTCTTGACAGCCTTATATTTTCAGGGCTTACTTACAAGCATTATCTCCCCAAGCAGCCAAGAGTGGTTTCTGCAAGTCTTTTTAAATGAAATACATGAAAAAGTTATCTGCTCTTAGTAGGAACACTGCCATTGATCAGATGTCTTACAGACTAAGGCACAGTGTTATCTTAAACAATGACTCCTAAGTTGCTATTTCTGAAACTGTTCCAAGTGTGTTCATTCAAAACCAAGAACTTTGGCAAAGTCACTTTAAAAGACCGGGCTGAACAACAACCTACCTGCCCTCCTGATCTTCCACGGCCATACTGCCTACCCTCCTTAAATCCTGCATCCCAGTCTGTCCTTATGATCCTGTCATCAAGTCTGGTTCCGTTGATGTATCGCATTGCATTTTCAGCATCTGCTCTTGCATAATACCTTAGGAATAGGTTAAGATAAAAAATGGACTTCTGTTTTCAACACATGTTAAAAAAAACAATATCAAATGGGCTACAAAACCACGCCTTTACTTGAAACAGATTCCTGCTTAGTTACTTTCAGAAGGAACAGCTTTTAGGAAGCTACATGAACTAAGAAAACTGTTAATGAAAGTGGGCAATGTACAGCAATTCAAGCATTAAAAATTCATATATTGGATTAAGTTTGCCAACCATGCTCACCCTTAAAAGCTCAAAGCTCTATTGCTAAAGAGTGAGAAGCCCCAGGGAGGCCCCATTCATGCTACAACCTTCCAACATCCTGGCGAGTTCACAGGAACCAGTTACAGAATGATCTTCAGAGACTCACATGTAAGAGACTACGCAACAGGCATGTCAGATACCAACAGAAACTTTACACTTATGCTTGTACGAAAAGAAACAGCTTTTTACCTAGGCACAGAAAATATGAATTTACTGTAGAGATCAACTACCTAAAAAGCATCTGGGTTTAAGTATCACAATGAAAGCAATCTGTTACCCCTGCTCGACATGCCCTTTGTGTTCCATTCACAGAATCACGGTTGGAAAAGACCCGTAAGATCATCGAGTGCAGCCGTGAACCCAGCAGAGCCCTCTCACACCTGCGTCCCCACAGACGCTTTAGCAAATGATTACTTTTATCCTGGGAGACCTGCCGTGACTCAGAGCCAGCAGTGCCGAGCAGTTCACCTGTGCCCCGACCGCTCCTGCCGGCCCGCAAAAGGATACTCCACGAAGCAGAAGCCGCAGGCGGTTTTCTTCACTTTGTCCAGCCCCATGATGACCTTCTTGATGTCGCCGCTCTTGCCGAAGAGCTCGTGGATCTGCTCCTCGGTGGTGTAGAAGGACAGGTTCCCCACGTACAGCGTGCAGCTCTTCCTCAGCAGCCGCTCCTGGTCGTAGCGCGTCCCCTGGGCCGCGAGGACACGGCGTTACCCCCCGGCACGGCCCGGCGCGGGCGGGACGGACCGCGCGGCGCCCACCCCCCGGCCAAGGCTCACCCGGAAGTGCTGGTCGCGGTACTGGCTGAGCTCGGCGTACGAGTCGCTGCGGAGGATGCTCAGCGTCCCGCCGGAGCTCATGGCGGCGCGGCGCGGCGCGGCCCGGCCCGGCCCGGCCCGGTCTGTCCCGGCCCAGCCGGACCGAGGGCGCCCCAACCCCAACCCCAACCCCAACCCCTCCCGGCGCTGCCCGGCCCGGCCGCCCCTCAGCGCCTTCCCGTCCCACACGCACGCGCCCCGCGCGCGGCCAATGGCGTGGCGATCCGCTCGGCCGCAGGGGGCGGAGGCAGCTCTCGCGAGAACGGCGGGGCACCCTGCGCTTTGAGGGAGCGGTCGGCGCGGCCGATCTCGCGAGAGCGGCGGCCATGTCCCTGCGGCGCGCGCTGCTGCTGCTGCTGTCGAGCCCGCGGCTCGTGGAGCGGCTCTCGGAGTCGCGGCCCATCCGCGCCGCCGCCCGCGCCGCCGCCGTCGCCATCACCCGCGGCCAGCAGCACCTGGGCCCGCGCTTCTTCCGCCTGCGCGACACCGTCCTCGGGCAGCTGAAGGACGGCGCCCGCCAGCGGGGGTGGCCGTGGCCGCGCGGACCGGGCCGCGGCGGCCGCCCCGGAGCGGCGCCCTGAGCAACGCGCCGAGTGGGGAGAGGCGACACCGCCGGCGAGGGGACGGGAGCGACGGCACCAGAACACAGAGCGCGCTGGAGCCGGCAGGTGACGAGCCCTGGTGGCTACTCCGGACCCTCGCGGACCCCCGGGCGGCGGACGACGAGCTGCGGACCCGACGGTGCGTCCCACATCGCATGGACACATGAAGCCATTGCTGCTCATCGGTGTGATGGGTTTTCATTTCAAAGCCGTTTTACGTGTTCCACAGTTCTCAGGAACAAGCAGACACTCACTAAACATCATCCAGAACGCGGTCACGATTGTCACTTTAAGTGTTTCATAAGAAACTTGAAATAAAACCACGATTCTCATGGGAGTGGCTGTAACAATGTCTGTCTATGCAGCAGTAATACTCTACAATTGTTACATTTTGATACAAAAGGCTTTTAAGTGTCGATGATGATGAATATGATAATGCCCATCTTACAGGAAAGTAAAAGAGATTCACTAGCTATCCTAAAAGCACATACCAAGCCTGTGGTAGCAAGAAAGGATTACAGGGAAAAAATGACCGATAGAGTCATCCTAAATATAAATATGGAAAAGCATGTACCCATCATACATGATGCACTGGGCTGGTTTGCTTAAGATGCTGTATATGACAACATCTGTGAGACTAAAGCAGTTAACCTTCCTTCAGAGCATGGTCCAGCTGACTTAACTGTGAAGATTCATTTGCATTCCTTCTATCGCCCCAGGTGACAAGAACCTTGTACATTACCTGAGATACAGTTTACAGTATTGCTGATAAAATTAAACTTCCCACCAACAAAGACTCAGGTGTGCATGGATGGAGAGATTGCATCTGTGGTGTAAATTACAAAGGCCTGGCTGGTGAGACAAAAGCAGCGTACTGACAGTCTGAGTTAGTACTCGAACTTCAGGTTCTCTTCTGGCTTAGTCACAGGTTACCTGTGCAGCTGTAGTCATTGTGCCACAGAAATGGTGCTCCATTACATCCATGAGGATTCAAGGTCTACCTCACTCAAATTGCCAGAGTTCATAAGTTCTATGAAAGTAATTTTCAAGATTTAAGCTGTTTAAGAAAGCTGAAAACAGCAAGTACCAGCTGTGGCAGATGGCTGTCCTCCCAGAAAGCAAAAAGGAAATTAACTTGAAAAATACATGTGGTGTCTCGATGCTTTCAAAACCACTTCCATTACTTTGTTAGTCATCAGTACAAGCATACATGCATCCCCTTTCCCCCTGCCTCCCCCCGTACACCCACCTTTAATTACAGGCATATGTGAAGAGTGATGGATGTGGATGAACATACAGGGGAGACAACACACAGTGCTTTACAAAAGAGCAAAAGTTATGTTCCCTAAAAATCTAGGTCATACCTATAGTTTGGAAAATACAGGCAAATCCTTCACACATGCATTTTTCTTAGCATCCCTTTAGAGCCTGGCATCAACCTATATTACCCTCATCTCTATTGAAAACCTGGCTCATAAGACCTTATGTAAAGCTGTGTGGGTGCAGAACTGCCAAAAGCATTACCACCTTTGTGAACAGAAATAATTCAAGTGTCAGATTCGTTCCATAGAGAGAGGCTTGACCTACAATGCATGTGCCAAATTAGTATCTCCCTCCATGTGAAGATGTTTTGGATCCAGAAGTTCACGTAGGCAAAACCAAAGATCATTAGCTGTGTACTGTGCTATTTTGCACACACATCGTTCTCAGGTGAAGTCTGTTTGTATCCCAGTTTAAAATGAGACTGCTCTCCAGTGGAGAGCCAGGATGTGATCTGTCATTCCCACTAAGCTGATTTAATGGGGAGCAGTTAAGCCAGGGGAGGGGGTGCAGGGGATGTGGCTCCTCCCATGCTGCTCCTCTGACCTTGCCGTGAGCCTGTTCGGAGATCCATCTGCTCCAATGGCACAAAGGATCAAATCCCTCTGAGTTACCCGCTTTCTGTCTGCGCAGCTCCTCGATCCAGCTCCCCGCAGGGCCCGCCGCGTGCTCTGTCAGAGTCACAGTCGCGACAGAACAGCGACAGCTGCGAGAACAGCGCCGGGAACGTGCAAGGGCAGGAGCGCCCCGGCTGCAGCAGCAGAACAGCGAGAGGCTGCAATGCCATCACAGAAGAGCCTCTTCCAGCTCTGGGGGCAGTGCGTGTGGAACACATCCACGAGCGTGGAACTGTGGCAAGGAAGGTTAAACAGGCAAAGCTTGGATTTTAGGATTTAGCACAAGTACTTAGCCTGAAGAATCTTTCACGTTCTAAATCAGATTCTGTCAGATCAGTGCTGGGGATTTTTCAAGGCAGAACTACCGAAGACAGGGTTACAGTGCTGGCGCCTGCACTGTGACTGCAGTCTGGTCTAATGAATTTTTAAGTATATAAGATAAAATCTTACTTAATCAGACCAGCTTCTGTTTAGCCCTGTAACCTCTCTCCAACAGCTGATTTAACGCCTATTACCAGTAAACACCCCACAGTCCACAAACTCTGTCACAGATTATAAAAACTTCCAAAAATAAATCTCATATGGAAACTGCTAAGCTTGAATCACAGTTTTGGTGGGCTCTGATTTCATCCTCTCTCATCAGGAAAATCACAGAAGTTCATATGAAACACTACAAGGCTGAATAACTCACATTCTAAGCAGATTCTATCCATTCTATACTGGTGAGCATAAGAACATGACAAGTAAAGAGACTCAGGAGAGCTCCCAATGCCACTGCTTGTATTGAAGGAGGGCCTGTGAAGAGGAAGGTCTCACAGCACCTTCAGGCTGTGCCCAAATGAAGTGAAAAACTAAAACATCGTTCTCCTAAAATCTGTGCTGATCTCTGTCTAGCTGAAGGATGTATAGTCCTAACTGACTTCTCCAATTTCCACTGGATAGGATGGACATTTGTGGTGGGTCTTCCATTGATAAGTGTGGAAATATCACAGTCTCGTTCTTGAATGAGACACCACATTTTGCAATCGTGGCTCTGACTGTACCAGGGATTATGACAAAAATGTGACAGTCGCTGCAGGTAAAATTGCTTGCTTGCTGCTCTATTGTCTGGCAGAGGGTTTCTTCTCCAGACCCAGCCATATCAATGACTTGTATGTGCACATCTGTCTTCTTGATATTAAGCAGAAACCTTGGAGGCATGTAGGTGTGAGCAAAGAGTAGAGTATAGTGCCTTGGATGGTTTGAGAGTGCTGGAGAATGGATGAGCTGCTCCAAGTGAAACAAACAGGGTATCAGCCCTCCCTGGTGTAGGCACCCGAACAGGAATGCCCCGAGAAGATTGAAAATAATGATGAGGTGTTTCCACTTCACAGCTCTGTCCTGTGATGCACTGAACAGGACCAATGGCAAGATGAGGGGAATGAGGAACCGAGGCTCCTGGTGACTGAATAGGGAGAGAAATGCCAAAGGAACAAAATAAAACAGCAGTAATGTTGGATTGCCCTCGGAATGCACCAGTAGCCCAGGCAGCCCACGGTAACATGATTTGACCCGTATTAATTGATGGACATATTTCTTTAACATTTGAAAACCAGCACCAATGGCCACAACATGTAAGATCCCAAAGAGCATAATTCCATTCACTGTGAAATGTGTAACTCGCGGGTGACTTCCATGCAGGGCAAGATTATGAGAATTAAGATTATAGCTGAGAAAATTGAAGGGGGTTACTACCATTTTCTCATGTAATTGAACTATTACATCAAATAGGCTGCCCTTGTTAATGCTGTAAAGGTTATCTAAGCTCACAGAGGTAAAATAAAAGGTGTCAGCTGTTATGAAAACAATGGCAGTGAAACATGCACATAGTATGAGCTTCAAAAAGTGGTTTATGACAGTTTTAATGCTCCTTTGAGAGTCAATAATTAAACCTGCCCAGTAAATCAGGGGCATTAGAGCAAATGCCAGAAAGGTTGGCCTGTTGAAAAACCCAGCAGTTGTTATAACACCTATGAGAGGACTGCTTGTAGGCTCCACTGAGCTGCCATTGGACTTTCTTGAGGAAACCAGTACCATGAGAAGAGCAAAGAGAAGTCCTTCAAGCGTGTTAGTAAATGTTCTTGTATAAAACACCAGAGTGACATAGGATCCAGCAAGAAGTACCAGCGCTTTCCACAGATCTGCTTCCCAGAAAGGGGCTAGTCGATAAACACTATAGTCGAGTATGAAAGAAAAGATTGTAAAGAGAAGGCGAGGTGATACAAGGAGAATGTAGCTGTTGATGCAACTTGAACATATGTCCAGCTGCTGCAAAGACTTGATTGCCCAGTAGGTAACTCCTGATGTCATTAACGGGAAAACAACTGTTCTGCAAGGAAAGCTCGAAAGGAATTCCCAAGGATAAAAGACCTGTAGATTTAAAATATCTCCTATAAAGGAAGAGAAAAAGAAAAATACATACAATACATAATACATTTTATTCAGTAATTCAGCAGTAGGGATACTACTTGCTGTAAGAGACATCACAATGCAAAGCAGCTCCTAGACTTTTGAGACCTTGGTGTCAACCTTGACAGTTGTAGGAGTGTACCGGTCATTTTTACAGAGAATCAAGAAAAAGCCCGTCGGGGTGATGCGGGTGCAGGCACCACTCGCTGTGGACAGCACAGAGCAGGAACGCACCGCCCACCCAACCCTGCGGACCCGCTCCTGCCCGGCTTGCGGGAAGCGCCGTGAGACAGAGCGGGAGAACGAGCGGGCGGCTCCGGGGATCCCTCGGGAACACCCGCCCGTGCCCGGGGCTCCGCATCTCCCGCATCCGCGGGGCTGTGCGAGGCAGCGCGCCCCGGGGGTCCCCCCGCCTTACCCGCGCCCCTTACCTGCCATGACCTCGGGCGCCTGGAAGAACTCGTCGGGGTGCAGGTACCCGCTCTGCGGCAGGAGGCACCAGCCCGCCCTCAGCGCCGCCAGCAGCGCCCACAGCGCCCGCGCCCCCATGGCGGCCCCGCGCAGCCCCCACCCCGCGCCGCCAGGGGGCGCCCGCCCTCCGGCACGGCCGCCGCAGCGCTCGCCCCGCGCGCATGCGCAGCGCTCGGCCCTCAGCCGCCCCACAGGCTGAAATGCAGGGGGATCGCAGGGTGGGTTGGGCTGGAAAAGAATCACCGCGCCCCCCTGGAATGTGCTGAGTTGGAAGGGACCCACAAGGATCATCGAGTCCAACTCAAATGAGCTGAACTCTGAAGGGAATGGCCCATACGGAGATCAAAGCCCCAACCTCGGTGTTGTCAGCACCACGCTCTGCCCAACTGAGCCATCTCGGGGCCACCTTGGAGTCCCCTCGAATCCAACCTATGACCAAACACCACCACGTCAACGAAGCCGTGGCACTAAGTCCCACACCCAGTCTTTACTTAAACACCTCCAGGGATGGTGACTCGACCACCTCCGTATCCGTTCCAATGTCTAATCACCCTTTTGGTGAAGAAATTCCTCCTAATGTCCAACCTAAACCCCCTCTGGCACAGCTTGAGGCCACGTCCCCTTGTCTTATCACTTGTGACCTGGGAGAAGAGGCCGACCCTCACCTGGCTACGACTTCCTTTCAGGCAGTTGAAGAGACTGGTAAGATCACCCCTGAGCCTCCTTTTCTCCAGGCTGAACACTCCCAGCCACTGCTCATCAGACGTGCTCTAGCTCCTTCCCCAGCTCTGTTGTCCTTCTCTGGACACACTGCAGCATCCCAATGCCCTTCCTAAAATGAGGGGCCCAGAACTGGACACAATACTTGAGTACTATGGCCTCACCAGTGCCATAGTAGAGAGTACAGAAGGACCAATCACTTCCCTGGTCCTGCTGGCCACATTGTCCCTGACACAGGCCAGGATGCCATTGGCCTTCTTGCCCACCTGGGCACACTGCTGGCTCCTGTTCAACCGGCTATTTCATAACTGACCAAAAGCTCAGAGCAAAGGAATACAGCAGGGACAGCGGCTGGGGGCAGCAGGCACCATATCACAAATCCCTGCCACAGGCACACTAATCCCACCTGGCACAGCTGGGGACTGGGCTGGGTCTCTTTGTTCCAGCTCTGGTAAGCTGGGAGCAGTAGAATGGTGGGCAGCAAAGGGGAAACACAAATGTTCATGTCCCAGAAAAGTTTAGCTATAAGGCTGGAGTCTGGTTCAAGAGTAATTTCTTCTCATGTTTATTTGTAATTTTCACTTATTTACAGGATTATTATCTGTTCTTACAGTGAATGTCTGTTTATCCCAGGATGATGAGGCGGTTGCTGCAGGTAGGAGGACGGTGCCTGACAGCAGCACAGCAACATTCATGGTTAGTGCAGCTATGGGTAAAAATAAAATCCACATTCTACAGCCAGTAGAAACAAAAATGGTTACTCGAAAGTGAAGTACTTTTGTTTCACCTACAGCAAATACAAGTTTCATGCATGGGCACTCAGGATAGCCCTGTGTGGTAGGAGGAGAGCCACGAGGTTCTTGATAGAGATTGCATCAGATTAAAGATCACAGGGCATCACTCTCCAGCAAGCTCAGTGGATGCTCATATATGGCTTTGTCCTTTTCTATGTCAACAAGTAGTCCCCTCCAAGTCTCTCTGGGCTTCTTTTTTGTCCAGTGTCTGGAAATTTCCCCTACTTCCTTCTAATGGAAGATGGAAGACTTTGTCCACAGCAGAAGCTGTATTCTAGACTGGACTCTGTCCAGAGCGTGCCCATCTGTGCACTTACCTCTATGGCAGCAGAGCTCAGGAGGAGCTGGGTAGGATGGGTTAAGCAGGGATGTGGAGTCTGAGCTTAACTAGCCAGGAGGTGAGAGAGGATTCACTAGACAAGGTTTTTGATACTGCCTTCCAACATGCAGAAATTCTTCTACAGGTCAGAAACCCATCTAACAATACTTGGGAATCCTGGATGGTTCAACATCAGCAACGATGACAGAGATGCTCCAGGTTTGGACTGGTCTTGTAAACATGTTGATACTGTATTGCTGGCTTCTGCCCCAAATTCCACCCCATCCACGCAGACGGGGCACCTTCCAGCCCCATCCCACTCTCCTGACAAGCAGGTGCTGTTGGCACTTGCCCTGCAAGAGGCAGGAAGAGGCATTCAAATGTTAGCACAGCACATTATTCAAACAGCTTTTCTGAAGAGAAGGTGGTGGGCAGAGGTGGCTTGGAAGTTGCCGTCTGAACTGTGCTAGTCCAAGCCTTGTATCTGACACAAAACGAGAAGGGGAATGACAGTAGCCACGAGGGAGTACTGTGTTATCTTATTGCCTGTCCCAGAGCACTGTGGTGTTTGCAGCCCTTCAAGGGACTCAATATATTCACTCCCCAGCCATTCTGTGTATGTTCTCTTCTCTTGTAATGGCACAATCCCAACAGCAGAATCCTTAAAGATCAAGTTTTTTCCTTGAAAAGTTGAAGAATCAAACATTTTGAATCCATTTGCATTGCTGCTATTTCCAAAATAGACCTGAAAATAATGCAAAAGTTTCAGTATTTTGCAAGATTAAATGCCACATTCCTCCTGTTCAACACAAAAGACAGTAGGAACTGTTTTGTATATGAAAAATTCATACACAATTGCAGAATCTCTTACGCGTTTGCTTTTAGATGCTCCAGTAGATTAGATACAGAATTCTGCCACGGGCAATTACAAGAACAGCATTTGTGATTCTAGTTTTTTAGTTACTATCTGGAAAGAGCTGTAGTTTTAAAAAAAATTCTTCTGCCTAAATGTTGTTCTGTAATGCAGGGTTTGTCTGCCCAGGAGTTACAGAAATGACTGAATCCTAGCATGGAGATAACTTGTTTCAAAGCAATACTGAGTAACTTCAGCATGGAGAGGAACCTCTCTGAAGCAGCCAGGCAGATGGTTCACCCTGTACATGGCTGCAGCATAATATACCCAGCAGTGTTGTGTTGCACTCCTAGGAAAATTCCAGAATGGAAAAGCGTTAGCATGTACTTTATTCCCTGTAGACCTCAAAGTCATGCAGAAACATGGAAAAGTCATGGGAAAACACCTTAAGCTCCAGGAAAATTACTGCTGCCATCAGTGGCTGGGCAAAAAGTTGAAATCCCTTGTGCACCAGGGTGGTTTTACTGGGAGAATGGCATGGGTTGTATTTTACCTTCCCTGTCACGCTCCCAACAACAAGGCTCTGCACAGTGCCATGATATAGCAGAATGGTCCTGTTGTCTTTATCCTTGAACTGTGTCAGACCATATAAAACTCCTCCCTAAAATGAATGGATTATTACTACCTGAGCTTTGTCCAGTAGTCCATACAGGGCAAAAATGTTGATATCTGGGTGAACCATAATGGCCTGAGCTGGCACTTGAGCCAGGTGACAGTCAGCAAACTGGGTGACTTCAGCACGGGCACCATTTGGACACAGTAACTGGAAATCACTGGACTTCAAGTTTTGGGCCCACCTATCAGTGTTATTACCTGAAAAAAAGAAACTGGTCATTGTCACTCATTGAATGCTTTAGAGCAAGAGAAAATAACTGAATTATAACAAAGAGCTGTGTAAAAGTAAGTACCATCTGTGTTCTCAAACACTGTCGAGTGCTTCACAAAGGCCACATCCCCAGAGTCCTCTGCCAGGCACCTAAAGGAAGTCAAATATATAAATTCAATTCAAAGCAATGTGAACCACATTTTTTATATAACTCATAGGTTTAGAATACAATTTTTCTTACATAACATTCTTGCAAAAAAATGTACTGGACCACAAGGTAATAAGAAAAAACAGAAATTAAGCATCTTGCAAGGAGGGAAAAGCAACATCTTTGCAAATTATTTAGAAATATTCTGAATCAAGAATTTTAAGAGAGGAATACAGTAGAAAAACTGTATTAAAAACACTGTGAGATACAACAGAAAAGGCCAGTATTATATAAGCAAAGAAACAGAAGACCTATTACGTGATACTCGGTGCCGCATTTACAGCCCTGTACATTGGAGATCTCCAGTTAATCACACTGCAGTTTCTAAGGGAACTGTTTCAGAGCTAAGTTCAGATTCCTCTAATTTTCTGAAGGAGGAGCAGCCCAACATGCCAAGAGCAACCTAAAAATCAGCACCTCTCCTATGAGTGTGGTATCCCATTATAGAGGGTGCCAGGCAGAGGTGTAGAACACACACCTTTACCAGCATTTGTTACTGTGTGGTGTTCTCTAGTGCACAGTGCAACAGGCACCACAGGCTGTTCAGAGGGTTTTGTGTTAAGCCTGAAATATGAAGTCAACAGACAGGAGAAATGCACAGCACTTGCTTCATTCAGGAAGAAATACATAAATAACATCAACCTCAAAACAGTGAGCTGGGTGAACTAGCAAAAAAGATCTATCCTCCCAGGTATTTTGGGCAGTGTGTGGTAGCAGATGATCTGTGGGTAACAGTTCAATGGTGGTACCTTGCAGTTTATTCTAAAAATGTTTTCCAGAAGCACTTCATAAAAAAAGATAATTAAAACCACCAGTCAAATAATGTAAAGCTGTAACTGTGCATGGCTTATGCAGTACAAAACATAAGGGAAATTTATCACTGCTAACAGTTACCAAAAATACACGTATTTCAATTGTACCTGGTTTAACATCAGCAGTTATAGTCAAAGGTCTTACTGTGCTGTGGCTGACACTGTCATGCAGAAAACGAGGACTCAGCAGGTGCTGTTCAATGCATTTCCCCATCAGAAAAAGCTGTTCCTGACAGATTTTTCACTACTCTGCACAGTTTAATTTGCCCCAGGCAGTGGGATATATACAAACTGAATGCCTTCTCCTACCTCTAGTCTGAAGACAGCCAGAGCTGAAGAAAATCTGGAGGTGAATTCTGATCTCATCTCCATTACCTCCATAACTCAGTCCTCTTTCAGAGAGGATCACCTAAGTGTCAGAGGCAAATCCACCCCTACCTTGTAGAAAACTCTGATCCTCCATTTTTTCACCCAAATCCTAACCTTTTAAATACCTAAAACTTTCCACATCACTCAATGAATTAAACATCTTCTCTATTAAAAAAGTGATCTCCATATAAAGTTTGACTGTGTGGGCACTATTATCAAAGGCACGAGCTTAGGATATGAACAAGGCTCATAGAGCCTGTAATGGCATTTGTTGCTCATTCATCTGGTGACTGGGAGCTGGCTCTATTATTTCACGAAGTACAGAGGATCTGAGTTTGCCTGCCAGGCATGTACCACAGCAGAGCAGCTGGACACAACTAAATAGGTTTGCAAAAAGGAGTTATCTAAGTCTAGTACTTCACTATTTACCAGGCAGCTGCTGTTGAAGTCTCCTCCTCAAAGGAAAGAGATGGCTTTCTGCCAGCTCCTACATGTACCATTACCTTCAGAGGTGAAGGTCAGGAAAAGGGAGTGCTTCTTCCATATCCAAGAGTTTCACAGTCTCTGGCTATGGCTCCATATGTACATGTACATTGTAACACAATGTATTTATTCCATTTTATACTATTTTTCCCCTGTATTTTTAACATATTTTGTTTTGAAGAGGATTTGGTAATTGAACATTGGCCATAGCTGTTTGTGCTGTTCGGAAATCTACCTTCAAATACAGCCACCAATGAATCAGTAGTGAACACCCACTCCTGGCTCCCGTCACTAGCCTGTCACTCTCTGCGTGGACTTACAGCAGCCAGATCCTGGCTACTGTGTGCCTGTTTCCCTGCTGGAGCTCTCTGCCTGCCCATTTAAAGCTGCAGATTGTCTGCGCTAGATTAAGGCAAATCTGGAGACTGATGACAACCTCCCTGCTTCTCACGGGGTGGGTGCTGTGTACACAGACAGATGCGTTGGGCTGGTTGTCTGTGGACCAGGAAGGTGCCAAAAGGCTCGGACATGACCTGTACTGGCGAAGACATCTGAGACACATGTCCCACTTCATTTACAGCACATGCTGTAACCACTGTTTGCTGACTGGGATGGAAACCAGGTCCTCCTTGCATTTTGACAAGCTGGCAAAATAACAACCACACGTATGAGTTACCTGAAGGCTCCACTGTAGCTGTAATAACGTTCTTGGCTACTTGCACTGCATTTATTGTTTCCACTCTCATCCCCAATGCAGAGTTGACAGAGTTTTGATGGGTAATTGTCCTGCTCAGCTGAAGGCACACAGCTGGCAGAGAAAAACTCACTCACAGCTGGGGAAAGACAAACCAACACAAGCAGTGAAAAGTGTGGACTCTTCAAAAAAAAAAAAGCAGTTATACCATCATAAAGTTATAACCAATGCAGGTTTCAGTAGAGCACTAGAATAGGAGTTACAGCTGCCTTACTGGAATTCACAAACTAGAACTCTTAAGATATTTTCAAAGCACTATTTAGCTGAATAGGTAATGAAACCAAAGAGCTTCCCCGGAGATAGACAGGCAAGCAGAATTAGAACCTGGAGTTCTGTGGCCACAGATTCCTATCTTGTTGTGCTACATTGCTTCATTACCTAATGCAGTTTGAAAATAACATAATAAAATTCCCAACAAAGAGATACATCATTTACTGCAATGATATCCCAGAGCTGGAATTACCTCCTAGAGGGGATACATCTGTATTTTCTGTGACTGTTATTGATATCTGATTTGTGTGAATATCCTCAAGCAAAACCCAAGGCAGTGAGGTGTGAAAGCAGGATTTTCAAGACAACACAATAAGTTGATTGAATATAAAAAGCAATCGACTCTTCCAATGCATTTCTGAAAACTGGAATAAACTTTGGCGCTGCAGCCAGGACCGAGATGGGTCTGGTCATGCTGGAGGAACAGGCTGACAGGAACCTCAAAGTTAAACAAAGGCAAATGCAGAATCCTGCTTTTAGGATGCGATGAGACTATGGAAGGCTGGGGACTGGTAGGCTGAACAACAGCTCTGTTAAAAAAAAGGGATCTGGGGATCCTGATGGACAACAGGTTGATCAAGAGTCATCAGCATGGTTTTGTGCCAATGAAAGCTCATGGTGTTCTGGGGTGTTAATGGAGCAGTCAGGGAGGAATGGTTCTCTGACATCTGTGCCATGTTCTGAGCTACCAGGGTTACAAAGACATGGACATTCCAGAGCAAATACTGTAGAAGGAGAGTGAGATGCTCAGAGGCTGGAGCACAGCTCACACTTACAAGGCTGAGAGGTGGGTTTGGTCAGCCTGGAGATAAGACAACTAACAGTGGATTGCTGTCTTCACTCACACAGCAGGTTTTTCAGGAAGACAGAGACAAATCCTTCTCAGGGATGCAGAGCAGAAGGATAAGTAACAGAACCAAAATAACAAGAAGGAAATTCTGATTAGGTACAAGAAAAAAACCTGTTTATACCAAGGATGGTCAAATACTGGGACAGCGTCCAGAGATGATGTCTGTAATCTCTCTCCTAGGAGTTACTCAGAACCTCCCTAGACACAGCTCTGAGCAATCTGAACTATCAGACCGGCTTTGAGCAGTTGGTTGGACTAGATGACCTCCAAAGGTCCTGTCCAACCTGAATTAGCCACTGATTTTTTGATAAAGGAAAGGAATATTTTTGTGTTAGATTTAACAATCTTAGTTAGACCCCTCCACTAGTCCACTCTGGTGGCAAGCTTAAAATTTGAAATCATTATATTAAAAACACAATACCCCTTCACAAACAGATATGGTTAATATAGAGCTATGAAATATCAAAGTTACTTCCCTAATTAAAGTTTATCATTAAACTATTACTGTATTTTTGACATGTAGTACTGTTGTCTTACCTTGAGGAATATTACAGTCTCTGGTCTTAATAATCCCCCTCTTAATTAGTATGCCAATGGGAATATTCCATCCAGCATTTCTCCCCAGTCCTGTGTGGCAGGACTTCTTCCCTTTCAGGTCACTGATGGTGAATGCATTGGACAGATTTCGTTTCACTAACACCACAGCATAGTATGCATTGCTGCTGTCATTAGCTTGGAGAAAAAAACACAACACATTACAGCTTCCCTTCAGCATTCCCACTGCTTAGTGATCATCTACAGATCCATTACTCTTATCTGCTGCCAACTTAATTGCACCAACATTCAGCTAGTCAGTAAGTATGGATGTAAATGGAATTACTCTTCACTTTACTACCTCACACTGCTGCATTCACCTATAGCCTGTAAGCTGGCACTGCTGCACCTGAGCTGAATAAACTAGAGACAGACAGGAAAGTGTTCTCGTTAATGCCAGCTCTTACAAATACATCCCTCTGAAAAACAACATTTGGGTCATTAGTCACTTAGCATATCTGCTTTAAGAAGTTGTTTTTCTGTGAAAACCTCAAACCTGTATTAAAACATCAATGAGTTTTGCTGAATATTGAAACTTTACCTTAAGTGGCATCATGGACACAAGACCACTTTTCATTGCTGACTGAAGCAGCCATATTGACAGGAAGAATTTGCTTTTAACTAGAATCTACTGTGTAATTTCTGTATTTTTGTTTCTGTTAAAAATATTTTGACTTTGTGAGTACTATTTTTTGCATTGTAAATATTTTTTTGCAGAACTGAAAAGACAAATCAAGAAGTACAAGATTCAAAACTGTCAAAGACTCAACCTGGTCTTTGGAGGACCAGGACAGGTAAAAGTTGACTCACTGTAGAAGTCTCATCTCATACTTATTTCCTCATCTAACCATGATGTGAGGGTAATAATTCTCATTTATTTGAAAACAGCTTTCCCAGCAGGGCTAGGGACAAAGGGGTGTGCTTTTAGAGCTGTCTTCAAACAACCTGGAAAAATAAGGTCTATATTTATGTTTCCTGACCTTCTTACCAGAGTAACTTTCTCCAGCAGCTGGTACAAGGCCATACATCTTAGCAGCTGTATAAATATCAGCTCCACCCAGAACTACGGCATCACTTTCCCTTTTCTGAAAAATATAAGAAAATGTAGGATTTCTGTGAAAAACCAGCAGATACTTTCCCCACTACAATGATGACACCTCGAGCATCACACCTGTTGGACCTCAAAGGGCAAGGCTTACAGCAAAAGAGCAATACACTGCTAAAGAAAACCTCCAAAATGTGCACAAAGCATCATCACTGAAACAATGACAGGAGATTTCACACATACAGGCTTCAGTTAGACAGCCAACATTGCCCTCATCACAGCTAAAGATCATCAGGGGTCAGGCCCATCCATACGACCTGAGCTACCTCCTTGAAATCCAGTGTTCCTACTGGTCACACAGGTATCTCTAACCCAATAGGGAGCAGCTTCTGTTCATTTGGTTTACTGCACAAGGATTGTAGCAGCCTACCTGGATCAGGTCCATGCACTCTTCCTTTGTCTTGGCTGAAATACACTGAATTTCCGGTTTCAAATTCTTTTTCCTAAAGGCAACGGCCATTTCACCACATTTCCAAATCTCCTCAGTGGATACAACACACCAGTTCAGGCTCTCTGGCAACGCTGCACAAAATTGAAAAGCAAGTAATACATTCACTTGCTTTGCAACAGACAAGGAGGGATTCACACTGTCTCCAGTCACACATGTCCCACACGTGTTATAGAAAATGTTTGCTTCTGTGTTGCTCCCCATTCCTCCAGCTCAGATTTCCACTTGATCAGGAACCAGGGCACTCCACATTAGCAGTTATGTTCACACTGCAAACCCATCCATAGCAAAGGAACAACAACTTCTACAATTGCTGACCATTAAGCACAGCCATAATGTGTTAGTTGAGTGCAGCAAAAAGCCCCTGAACACAGGCTTCCTCACACCTGACAGTCACAGAGCAACGCCCACAAGAGACAAGTCTGCGAGGTGAGGGGCTTTGCTGCAGCACAGAGCGTGTCTGGAGGCTCAGCTGCCAGGATTATTAAGCTTCTTAAGGCAGAGATTTTTACAACCTGTCTTTCTGACTTTCCCAGAAGGCATATCAAGTAATTTCTACTTTCTTCTCATAGTAGGAAAGACCATAACGCTTCAGTAAAGAGCTACTTTAGAGGATTTCCTTCAGCTTCTAAAGGAAATCCTCTGCTAGGAACCCATTCATACATTTTTATAGACTACCTGAGGATTTGTGCAGCAGTGCATTGTTATTTCCCCTTGTCAGCAGGTAAGAAATTAAGTACCAAGTAACAGTAGCAGCTTACCAGATTAATGTCTCCATATACCAGAAAGGATAGAAAATGCTTGCATCTTAGAACACACAAAGTGTGTCAATTTGCACAGGAAAGTGTTCTGCAATGTGATACTGTTTCTCTCAAAAGGTGACCTTTCTGCAAGCTCAAAGATCAAACTGGCATCTTGCCATAACCCTCCAAGACTGAGGAGAAAACGCAGAAAGAACATGATCTCTGGTATCACCTATCTTTGTTCTTGGTTATAAATAGGAATCTACAGGCAACTTACTGTTGGGGTCGCAGCTCAGAGCTTGCATGGCATGAAGATACTCATCACCCAGCCATGCTTGATAATTCTGAGCTGTGATTGCAACGAGCTCTGTGGTGGAGTCTCGGAACAGAAGATTTTGGGCACCATAGGCTGCAGAGTCAAACATCTGAAACTTGGCGCCCACCCCATTAAATCTTTGCTGTAATGTTAAAGAAGAAAAAAGCACCTGTCAGACGTCCCTCTGCCTAGGATCTGTAACATCCCATACCCCTTCCAACCCCACAGGGCCAGAGGTGCCCAGATAGTCTGTCTTCAGTTTACCAAGACAGGTGGTAGAACCCTTCTAAAATGTGACTCAGTGATAAAAAATGGTGTCCTACTTGTCCCTGGTTTAGGAGATGGAAGACAGCTGTCCCATCTGTGTCCGGCCGCACAGCCACGGCGCGAGCTGGGATTCGGGCCAGGTGGCAGGTTCTCCACTCCGACACATCAGCTCTGCTGCCGTCACGACACAGGAGCTGGAAGTTCCGGGAGCGAAGCCGCCGGGCCCACGAGAAAGAACTTCTTCCTGAAATCAGAGAGGACATGCTTATGGAACAGACCTCAGGTGGGGCTGATTCTTCTGGCTCCAAGCCTTCTCTAAATATCACTCGCACATGTGGAGCAGGACACACACCTCCTGAGTGTCACTGAGTTATTCCTGACTGCACAACACACCCCATGCACCTTTGGGGTCCTTTATCTCTGATGAGAAAACGGCTTAACACTTGAGAGACTGCACTGAGCTGTACTGGGGTCTGCAGCTGTATCAAGTGCATCCCTAACTTTAGGATCACAGGCAACTTTTTTTTGGTTTTTCTCTCCCATGGGTCAGACAGGTCCATGATATTAAAGCAATGATAATCTCAAGGAGGTTTTCACATAGTGGCAGATAGGACAGGTCACCTCTTGTTAACTTCCTGCTAGTCTCTGCTGAAATCCCATAGTAGGCTGGAGCAATGTAACAGCCCAGGTCTATATAAAAATAATTTATTGCTGCTGAAATTCTCTTTCCAAAATAGCTTAAGATTTCCACCTCTAACCTTTAGCCTTTATTGAAACTATCCAGCATTAAAAAGGAAAAAAAAAATCCCACAGACTCCTCTGTCTCCTGGCGCATGGAGGGTATATGTTTTTACCATCACAGCATTTATTTGCTGATTCCTCAATTCAATATACGTCAAACATTTGATATTATTCTGTCATTACAGACACTGTATTTCAGACCTTGCAGCCGTTATTCAACAAGCTTCAGGATTACTCACCATCTGTATTTTCAGGCACTGTGCTGTGCTTCACAAAAGCAACCTCTCCAGCACCTTCAGCCAAACACCTAATAAATATAAATCCAAGCACAAAGATGCATTACAAAACCCAGCTCCTGTGCACTGGCCGCTGCCGACAGCCCGAGGGCTCTGTGCTACGTTCCGTCAGACACAGACACTGACCTATTTCCTTGTGCTGAGAGTTTTGCTCAAGGCAGAGACTAGTGGCTGTTAGAGCATGAAGTAAACTATCATTGTCATTTGGTGAACATGGACAACATGTTCAGTGCTGCCTGGGACAAACACCATGACCTTTTTTGTCCAGGACAGTTTCTCTGTCTAAGGCAGTCACACAATCCTTTGGGGAATGTGTAGGAAGGAGCAAGTGTTTCTCGTAAGCAAATTCTGCCCTTGCTCAGTTAATTCTGTTACTCAGGGACTGGGAGCTGCAACACAGCACACAGACAGAAAAGAGGAAAATAAGGGATTGGTGTGCAAAAATGGAGGCAGAACAAGTAGATAATTCAGTGCCACTGAGGTGGGATGACTGAAATAGTCAAGTAGGGAAACAGTTCAGCTCTCAGACTCCAAGGGCCATCAGGTTTTCCTGGGAAATATCAAGTCAGCAAAGTCTGATGAAACAAACACTCTGACTGTGTCAACAGCTGCTGGACAAAACAAACAGCAAATAGGGCTTTCCCTGCCCAGTATATGTGCTAAATATCCATTTGGTTTTAATACTCAGGTATTAATACTTGAAATAGTGCGTTAAGAATTACTTTTGTTCAGTCAGGTTAAAAGCATGGTTGTCCTAACAAAACTGCAGATTTTCTAACAAGATAAACTGGAAACTCTGTGACTTCAATTTCCAGTCAATGAGGCCTAGACTGGTATCTACAGAGAGAGCACAGTGATAAAAAAAATTTGCCAGAGACATGATTTTTACCTGAAAGCCCCACTGTAGTCATAGTATTGCTCTTGTGAATTTCGTTCACATTTGTGCTCTCCAGCTGAATTTCCTATGCAGAGCTCACAGAGGGATTTGGGATAGTTCACACCATTTGCTCCAGGAACACAGCTTGCACTGAAATATTCACTTACAGCTAAAACCAAAATCAGAATGAGACATTTTTAGCCATGAATAAACAAGATTCTACAATATCATTTTAACACACCTATACAGTACATCTCAGAATAGATTCAGAAGGCACAAGTAATTTTATTCTTAAAGGATGATTTCCAAGTTTAAAAAACAAAAACCCAGAAGCCTTCATCAGACCTACGTTAGGTTTCTTCCCTGGTACAAGTGTCAAAGTCAAGGAAGAAAAAAGCAGCTGAACCACACAGGGGCCCAAGACCACTCAGAAAGGCATTGCTGAAGAACAGATCTTTGCCCTGTAACTCTTACCTTTTGGAAGGTCACACCCCATTGCTGCCAGTTGCCCACTGTCAGTCAGATAACCCACTGGCACATCCCAGCCTGCAGTTCTGTTGATCCCTGTGTGACAGGAACGCACACCCTTCAGGCTGTTGATGGTTATGTTGGAGCTCTTCTTTACCACAGCTACAGCATAATAGGAAATTCCAATCTCTGCAGCACAGGAAGAAAGAGAAGCAAGATAAGTAGCCTCACATCAGCATTACAGTGAGATACATTGATTTGTGGCCTCTTGTGGCTCCCCTGCCCACAGGCAAGTCACACTGTTCACATCCTTGGTGAGAACCTGCTGACTGTGAATCAATGTCCCCCATTATTTTTTCAGTATGCATTGTCTTAAAG
Organism: Pseudotriccus pelzelni; assembly: GCA_035584735.1. Lineage (NCBI taxonomy): Eukaryota > Metazoa > Chordata > Aves > Passeriformes > Tyrannidae > Pseudotriccus > Pseudotriccus pelzelni. The sequence goes on along the minus strand of JAWMRA010000009.1, from coordinate 12,624,868 downwards.
TCCACAGGCAATCTGCTCTAACTTTGAAGGTCACCCTGCTTTTCCTTTCTGGAAGACGTTTTCTGTGGCTCTAAATATATTTTGATTGAATTGAAACCAAAGTAATTTACTCCCCAGATGATCTTAATTTTGATACAGCAGAGCAGGCTGACATCCCTGGAGCATCAGAGCTCATTTCATTCTCTTTGGTTTACAGTTTCATATAACTCAAAGAGTCAAGAGCTGAGGGTCTGAAGTGACCATACAGTCATTCAATCCAACTTAATCATTAAATTTCATTCAGTTTTCTTTGATTTGAGGCTCATAATCTGCGTAATGGAGACAGCCAGCCTCTGGATCATGAGGCCCACTTGATTTTGAGAAGCTAAAGTACAGTCCCCTCACCCGAGTCATGATGTAGATGAGCGAAGACCCCAAGTGCCCAACAGCCACTTCTGAGTATGCCTTTAACCAGATGACACTGAGACCCAGCTACAAACCAAATCCAGCTCCATCTCACAATAGAGTGGTGGATACCGCTACCTGCAGACTGTGTCCAGAGTTCCTCTTTCCCTTGGGTCTCTTAAAGTGATGGGCAACATCATCCAGCTCTGAGCTAATACTGAGCACTTAGTCAAGGCAAGTCACCACTGAATTATTGTCTCTGCCTTGAAAGGAACTCAAAGCTTAAGGTCACCTAGACAAGGAGCAGAATCAGCACTTCCTTTCCTCCAGCAGGCTACACACTACTAAAAACAAAATCTAATTATCCTAATGTATGAGTTTGAGAGATAAACCTTAACAATTTAAGCTTTGCAATTCAGTAATCCGAAAAGTATGGAACAGACAAGACAGTAAGCAGTGAGACAGTAAAAAAATAAGCAAAACCCAACCCAACAAACCTATTACAGGAACAGCTACTCTGACCCAACTGCTTCAGGACAGACTTGGCCCCAGCCCAGCACCTCCTCTTTCCCCACACACTCTGTTACAGGCAGGAGCAACCAAGGAGGAACCTGACCCCTACCAACTGTTTAGTGTCTTACAGGGGAGGACCCCAAATAAAACGGAAACAGTAAATTCTTCTGCATTTTAAGTAATCTAAAAGTTATTTAGTCAGAATATACCTTGGTCATATACTTCCCCAACCACAGGTTTCAGACCATGCTCCCTTCCAGCCTGGTACATCGAACGGCCGTCCAGCGTGACCGCATCTGCCAAATCATCCTGTGCAGACACAAGGGCAGAAAAATGTTGAAACTTAATTATCAGTATTTATCAATAGCTAGAGCACACATGAATTCAGAAGAAGGCGTCTCTTAATCTGCATTTGTGTGTTTTCTTCTCTCTAAACAATTATTTTAAGAGCACTCAAATTTATGAACAACAATTACCAAGGGGGATTTTAGACCTTCAAAACTGCCTTTCTTCAGAAACAATACAGAAACCAGCTCTGTACTATGATGGCTTCACTAGTCTTAATAGTCCAAAGGAACCTTAGAAATAGATCCTGCAGATCTGTGATGAATCTTCAAGCCCAGCAATTTGGAGTTTCATTCATATCTTTAGCTAGTGCCCCAAAGCTTGAAGATTTAAATAAAGTAAATATAGTTTTGACATCATACAGATATAGTTTAAAATAATATCTTTTGGGGCTGCAAAATCTGAATACCAAAGTGTACTCAAAAGCCACCTTAAAGCACACTGGCTTGTACCTCCACACACAGGCGGAGGAGGGAGTGGATGGCAGTGCGCTTGTAAGAAGGGGGAAAGCATCTAAAAAGACTGTTCAAAACTGGGCAGATGCAAATCTGAGGCAGCCACTGCTGGGAAGGTGTCAACAACACCGTCTATTTTTTGTTGACTGTAACACCAGGCTGGCTGGAATGCTGCTGCAAGATTGCTCTGGATAGCACAGGATGAGACTTCTCCTCAGCAGCAAGGCTGAGAAAACTGCTGTACACACACCTCTGGCCACCTGAACCCAGCCCCCACTGTGTACTCAAACTAGTGGGAGCCAGGAGAGGGCATTTCACACAGAGAGAAGATATTGCTGAGGAAATAATGAGCAGTGTGACATTTTGCATTTCTAAGGTGATTCCAAGTTTCTTATCAGTTTGCTTAACCTCTGGTTTGACACTGGAGGGGGTAATTTAGCTCACCCATCCCTTGGGATGTTGCAAAGCACTAGTTAAGGCAGGGCTGGGACTGTGCTGCCCAGCATACCACAGCAACTTCCCACAGGCTGAGACACATAAAAAGCTTGAAAATTTTTTAAGGGATCATGTGAGAGCATAGGTAATATGTTGATGTTGACAGCTAAACCAGATTTGAAGTTGTCATGTGATTTGAAATCCTTTTTTTGTTTGGCTCAAAAGAGAAAAAAGATTATATTCATTAATTAGCCAAAACAATCAATGTTCTGAGAGTTGCTTCTCATGAAAGGAGTGCAGAATGAATCCAAAGGAACCTGAAGAGGAGTTGGGGTTGGGAGATAATTGCATCTTAAAGAACAGACACAGTCTTTCTGGAATAACCAGATGTGATATTCCTCTAGTGAATGTTAGGGCACAAGACAGATTAGGAATCAAATGTAGCCTGTTGTTTAGAAGGGACACCTGACAGTGAGAAGGAGAGGAGGTGGGAGTTAGAAAGATTTTACCCTGAAGGAAAACAAAATGAGCCTCCAGAACTGGTGGCTGACACAAAACAGAGCAGATGAAATGAAAAGGGCTGGCCACAGAAGCCAAGGACTGTGTTATGTGGCCATATTTCCATGTCAAATAGCACTTTTCCAATTGGAAAGCTGAGCCTTTGAGCTCTGTTTAGCAGCAGAGCCTCTGATCAATAGCTTGTGTATAAATAGCAGAACAGAACAAGACAAAAATGCCTCTTGTTGTATTTAGCATGAATTAGTTTACAAGCTACAGACCTCTCCTTTAAATACACACAATTACTCTGGGGACTATTCCATGTAAGACTTTTTTAATAAGTATATGTGTGACGGTAATACTTTATTAATTACTTTCAGAGGAATTTTATTGCTGTGTGTCACAACATTTGAGAATTACCTACACAAGTGTTTAAAACGCTGTTAAAGAACAGCTCTGGTCACGCTAAATGTTGTCAGGCTCCCTAGTTAAATATTTAGACATTTCTCAATTTTTAAACACCTTCTGTCAAAGAGGGTTTTTCCTTTATCCACGTGCTAACACATTCACAGGACTAAGTCCAAGTTACACGATGTTACAAAACAACATATCTCTGCCTCTTCCGTGGTGTCCCACTCCTTTTGGCCTCAAAGATCAGAGTTCAGTGTGGATGCAGACACAAGGGTTCCACACAGTCCTACACAGAGCAGGCCAGCTTAAATATTTAGTAGATTACTATTAGCACAAGAAAAAAGAGGTCTCAAGGACAAAGTCTTGTCGGAAGCCTTACAGCGAAAATTCATTTTATCAGAAAGCTACTTACTCATGCTATCTGCCTGCAGGTTTCTGAGTTCAGCTAAACAACTTTTATAGGAATCCAAGCTTTAAGAAAGGTGCCTGCTGCTTGCAATGGCTTACAAATGCAATTCTGGGAGCTCTGTGTTTCAGAAGCAGACACTCATCAGCCCTTTCAATAATCTGCTTTGCAAAGTCTAACAGGTGCCCCTGTGCAATGCAGCAATCAGCCAAGTGCTTTTGGGAAGCTCTGACATTAGAATGTATTTCTTGTCTAATCCCAAGGTAAGATCCACATATATATCAATATCTGCTCCTAATATTCTTCAATACAGTCTTCCTCACTCAAGAACAGAACTTATCAAGAGGCAATGAGGTAGTTTTAGTAATCAGACAGCCATTCTGCTTCTGTTGACAAAAACTACAAGACACCAATTTTTGAAATTTGTTCCTTTCATCTGGCCACAATCATCTGCCTCATTTCCCTTCAAACTACTTTGCCAGACCTCCTTTCCTTGCTCTGAACCTCTTGTCTTTGACAGTTCCTCCACAAAACCCTGATTCTTGGGCATGTCTACACAGCAATATTACTTATTAACACAGTCAGTCATCCTTCCCTTTCCCCACACTCTGCCAGTGAATGCAGCCACGATTACATCCCTCCACATTTCTTCCAATATCCACTTTTTGCCTCCTACCACCTCCTAAAGAGGGAATTATTTTGCACACAGCATTTTGCAAATCCACACGTTCAGTCTTTCAAACCTTGCCCAGAGCGATGTTCCTTTTGGAAATGAGCGCACTCTGAGCAGTTGAATTAATACAGCTGGGTCTGCGTGCCCTTTGCTCACCCCACTTCCTGCTCTGTCTCTCTTGTACTCTGGTGTTGGGAAATTTGATTTGGTTTTACACTCATCTCATCTCTCTATACAGCAATTTCCATGACTGGACCCTGAAATAGGAGTTTTATCCAGAGTTTATCAAAATACAATCTACTTATAAGCTCAGCAGCACAGCTTTAACTACTGTCTGCATTTTATAGCTCCATCCCTTCTTAAATATCTGCTAAATAAATCTGACAATTCCCAAATCAAAGATTAGCATCTGGGAGGAAATGTTTAAGACCTCTGCTGTGTTCCTAGTGACTGGCCATATGTGAGCAGCCAAACAGATGACATGGGGCCATTCTGATTCAGGTTGATATGAACAGTATTACGACTTTAAAAAAGTATATGCTTGGATTTTTCAGAGACACGAATGCCACGAAGCCTATGGTTGGCTGCCTGGATGGTCAGACGCTCTCCACAGAGCCACGTACATGGCTAATGGATTATTATTAGGCATATGGGCAAATTAAATCAGTGACACTGCTGTCCCCCACAGCTCACCTTGACCATCTGGGTGCAGTTGGCAGCTGACCTCCCTGCTGTGCACTGCAGAGGGGGAAGGATTCCAGCCTCGCCAAAGGCCTTACTCATGTCATTACACTTGGAAAGTTCTTGCTCAGAGACAGTGCACCACCGGAGATGTTCCAGGCCAAGGGCTGCAAACACAACACCAAGAGAAAATATTATGAAACACATCAGTGCCTTCAAAACTGAGCTTACCATTTAAAGGCTCCCAAAGAGCCAGCTTTTCATTCTGCTTCTCGTCCCTAAAAGTCAGGGCTCTTTTAGCAGTGGGTCTGCAGAGGTTATTCCCACTTTCATTTTGATTAACATGAATACTGAAGGGTTTTTTGACTAAATTCAAGACAGGCTCAGATTCAGATACTGAAACTCAATGGCATTTGTTTCTGACATAAGAAATACGGGTAGCACGGAATTGGTCAGGGTGTCTAGACTGTTCTTCAAACCTTGCAGAACACATCATCTTTTCTCATGTCAAAAACATTTAAAATGATACACTGCAAAACCAAAGAGACTGTCTAAAGACAACTTCTGTCTCAACTATTGCTGGTTAGTACCTGGTGTCCTGCCCCAGCCCTTTTTGGTATGAATTAGGAAAGCAACCTTGGGTGCTCAAGAGCCTTGCCACTAGGCTTATTATGGAAACTAAAGATGTAAACTTGTCCCTTCAAAACACTCTTTCATAAGAGACCATAACCACAGCCATGAAAACAGCAGGGCGGTGCCATGAATGAAAAGACTCAAGTTTAGTAGTGGAGATTTCCATTAATCAGTGAAGAAAGGTGCCTTTCAGCAGGCCCAAACACCACCCTCCTACGTGCCAAAGCTACAAACACTTGGTTGCTTTTGTAAGATGTCACCAGCACCACTGGTGTGGCCGCAAACGCAAGGATGGGTTACGCTGACAAACAGGCACAGATTGCTTTCGTCAGTGGGGGCACAACATTCCACTGCTTTTCTACAGTATCGATTTTTAAGCTGGAGTCTGCTGCAAGATATTTGTCACATGGTTTTATAAGACCCCTGACCAGCCCTCTACTTCCCACCAAGTGTCACGGAGCTGAGATGCCACATCCAACTTCGCAAGTTAAAAGTTACTCTGCTAGTGCTCGACGGTGCTCCCACGCACGTTCTCTCACTTGGTGGCTGCAGACTAAACAAGATTGTTGATGCCAAAAAACCCGACACTGAAACAGCGGTTTTGGCTTGTTGTTCCACTGCAACACGGAGCCAACTCTACTGCTGTCAACAAACATTAAGTCAGACTTGGAAAACTTACAGGAAGTTTTCATGGCAGCATGTGCTAGCAGAAGGAGAAACAATCACCCCCCTCGGAGCTGCAGGGATTCTGAGAACCAAGATGATCAGAAGAAAGGCACAACAGGGTCATCATAAAAACACACCTCACAGAAACTTAACTTGTACCTCATCTGCCTGGGTGAAATTTTCAACATTAATTCTTTGGGACTGAAAGAAGAACCCCAGTTTTCATTGATAAAGGGGTTTGGGTTTTCTTTTCATAAATACAAGCCAACAGAAATTAAATTGGGGTGTCAGTATCTCAGTATGTAAATCTGCCAAGTGCCATTCTTCAGCCTCAGCATTCTGGTCTTACATACACACACACACGAGGTGCAACATGAACTGTATGAAGAAATCATTAGCTATATACACCTGGAACATGAAATAAAGCTCATTTGGCTCCGTGTTTCAGCCAAAATAGTGAAACAGCATTAATCTGTTGATTTTTTCCTCACTCATTAAAAGCAGGTAATTATTTGTCCCTTTCCAAATTGGTGAACTTTGTTGTTACAGGAAAGCCAGATCTGGGCAATGTCCTGGCTCCCTCCTTACAAGTTAACCCAGCTGAAGGGGGCTTGAGCACAGACAAGGCCTGCAGTTTGCCTCTCTTCCTATCTTAAAACAGCAGGTCAGTCTCTGAACCCAAGTTTACTCACAATTTTGCCTCTCTGAAACTAAAAGCATTCACCAGTAGAATTTGGGAGTTGCAGGAGAAAGCCAGCATGTTGCACGGAGCATAAGTGAAATAAAGCAATTATTTCTATTTTTACAAAGTAAGTGTCATAGAACCGCTTACTGCTGTGAGAAACAGACACTACTGCACAGAAGAAATAGATTCAGTGCTTAGGAAATAAAATACAACGTTTGATACCAATGAGTCGATGGTGTTCAATACAGTCTTTTCTACTCCTTTTGTATTATTTCCTTCTATTTATTTTCCTGGTCACATGAGATTGGTTCTGAAGTGGTTCTAGTTTCCTTCTGCTCTCTCACATCACACAGAGGTGAACCCCAGAGACACCATGCCACAGCCAAAGTTTTTGGAGGACACTTACCAGCATGAAAGAAGAAAAGATAGAAGACATTTCCAGAGCTCTTCATAGTGAAAATTTTGGGATCTGTGATTTTTCCAGCCTTCAGCACACAAGAGATCAAGGCTTCTGCAAGTGTGCTCTCTCCAGCCTGGTCTCAAGTGAAAATCAGCAACATTCAACTGCAGCTGCACTTTGTTCAACAATTTATCTTGCTTAGCTTGGCACACGTCACCTGGTAATGACTACTGGAAAAGAAAGCATGCTCTCCTCACACTGCCTCTACACTTGGAAAAAAAATGAGACCTGCAAATTGCAAAATATTAAAGGCACCAATGAGGTGGTTGCTACTTTGGCACCACCCACAGACTTGGGGGTGAGGCAGGGCTGTGGAACCAAATCCTCACTTTGAGTTCTGTGTATTCCCTACTCATGGGGCTCAGGAAGCAGGAGGAGACTCAAGGTAAGCGCTGTATCTGACTGAGAGCTCGGTCACTTTGTACTGCATTCTCAGCACTGTCAGAAATTTCATAAAGCCGTAACCAGAAATCCAGGTTGTCACAATAGCAAAGCCCGTACACTCTACAGATGGTACAGCACATGCTAAGTGCACATTTCCTGAAATTTAATAGCAAGTGCTATAAAATAGCTGAAGCATTTTGATTTTTTTTAAAGGCTTTATAGAAGGCCCAGCAAAAGCAAAAACTTTGCTGACAATAGCTCTGTTAAAAGCTGCTGTGAATTTTAGCGTAGCTTTCACAGAGCAACACTCATTTGTGCGGCCCTTTTCTTCATGTCTCATTAGTCAGTGCACTGCAGCTGCCTGTAACACTTGGTTTAGATAAAAGCCATTGGGTGCTGCTTTGCCCTGCTGACTGCCACTGCTCAGCTCAGCACCCAGCAACAGAACGGCTGTGTCCTGCCATGACTCCTCACACACCGAGAGCTGCGTGCATCCCACACACAGCCTGTACAGCCAGGAATGTGGCACGGATGCTTCCAGCAGTTACTCACTCAGCTACCTGACTGCAGTTCGGCCAGGATGCTTTAACACTTACTGGCAACTGTTAGGACAACAGCTGAGTCTATTAATTGCTATTTCAAGTTAAGAACTTTAAAAAAAACACATAATGATCCCTCCAGATCTGCTTCCCAAACAAAACCTTATGGCTGCCTCTGGAATTAATCGTCCCTGTGTTGTCTGAAGTGCTAAACTGGAGTCCTTCCAAATTTCTTGAAGGATGCATTATTTGGATCTTTCCTATGCCCTTCCCACAGATTAACATCTGAAGTCTGCTGTGGTGCTTGCAGTGGGGCTTACATTCGTATACAGATGACAAGACTGATGCACAGTCCCAGCACCAGTTGCTTAAGACTGCAAGGGAATGATTAATTTGGTAGCAGGCCTCTCCTGTGCTGCTTCTGATCCTCTACAGGAAAGGTTCAAAAGGCAGAGGAGCAGCCTTTTCATACAGGTGGCCTATTCTGAATGTAGCCCCCTTTAAAAAAATCACAAAAGCTCAATTCATGAGAATTTGGATAATTTTCCTATTTTAAACTTAACTCTATGAATATCTGTGCTTTAAGGAGATATTAAATTTCTTAACCTAATTTTCAGCACAAATTAGAAAAAAATGTCCATGAGAAAATAATTAGTGTAATTTACAATATTAATAGAAAGTAGCAAATATTTCATCAAGCATGTGTCTGTGTAGCATTTTATAATCAACTGGGCTAGCAGGCAGGAAGAAAACCCACTGAGCCAGGAAAAGGGTGGTAATGCATCAGTAAGATGCCATTTGGATTTCCTAATTATTCTAGTTGTGGAAGGCTTAAGAGAAGTGTAGGTATTCTAAAATGTATCTTTAAAATGCAGAAAGTGTACCTAAAAATCAAGGATGTATCAGCACCTGATACTGGAAAAATGAGAACCAGAGAAACACTAAATAATGCAAAATCCTAACAGTTACAAGATAAAACAAGACAACTACGAGCATCAGGGCTGTCAGAATCAACTTTTCTGACAGGGCTCAAGGACAAGCTCTGAAACAAACAAAACTAAAAATGCAAAGAAAACACTCCAGAGTCGTTTAGATTTTCTTGATCAAAGACTTGTTTTCACTCCAGCATGACAACCGTGCAAGGTTCAGTCTGAGTGGAGTACCTGGCCAATGTATGACACATGCCTGGGGGTGAAGGTCTGTGAAAGTTACTCAGACACTCCAATAGGTGAAAGAGCAATTCCTCACAAATCTACTCAGCTAAGCAGGACTCCTTCTGAGGGGTTAAAAAAAGAGGTAAAAAGAAGTGGACACAAAATAGAGATGTCAGATGCGTTTGCAGATTTGATACCAGAGATTTATATATTTCTATTTTTTTTAGAGTAGGTCTTTTCAGATGTCTCACTATACATCTCAAATAGTCCCTTTCCAAGAAGGAGACTACAGTACATGTTTAGCCCCCTTAAAAATTTATGACATTATGTATCAAAAGCTGCATCAATCCAGTACATCCTTCACTTTCATAGGCAGGAAGTCTCAGAAAGGCAACCCACCTAACTTCCCAAATCTGGCAAAACAGAAACTATTTTGGGCCATGCACCAAAGACTTCCTGTAAGCCTCATTAGCATTCCACGTAACACTGGCAATAATTGCATCACAAGCTTAAACCTGCTTTCCTTGTAACTTCACCAGCCCCAGTCTGGTCACTGCTGTTCCTCTAACACGTTATTTTCATTCATGGTCTGAGTCAATTAATTTAAAATGCTACAGCACCTGTATTTCTTTTAATTAAAAACACACTTGACAAATATATTGTACAATAAAGTTTATTAGCTGTTCTCCTCTTTCTAACAAATGGAATGGATAGTGTTGATAATTCTTTACAAACCAAAGCTGATTTGGTTGTGGGGCTGCCCCACGACTGCCATAAGTACATCCCTCTTAGAAACAATCAGTTGCAAACAAGCAATGGCAGGTACCAAATAATACGGGAATTAGAGAATTTCATTACTGAAGGTTTTGGTACAAGGTATTTATAACATTCAGCACAGAACTTTGTGCATCGCAAATGGAAGATCTTGTGCCTGTGCAATCTGAGCTGAACACGTACAGAAAAATAAAATGGACTGTTGTCTCTGAATTCTCCCTTTGGTTAAGACATGCATATTACAAAGGGGGTGGGGGAAGACAAACACCCGAAATTCTGTAGAAAAGAGGAGAACTTGCATGTTTGTTTTTTTTTGTACTAATATTCCCTGGACTTCATGCCCAGCCATCACAGCCCATGTCTTTTTTTTTTTTTTTGTGATTAAGGAAGGTAAATTCTAATTTGGTATTTTTTTTTATTTAAAACAAAAAGCTAGGAGTAGGTGGTAAAAGAAAAATATATATTTTATATATATATATTTATACGTGTGCGCAACTATGTAAAGAAAATAATTCCCATAGTTACAGAGTTTAGTTAAAGAAAGTTTAATATATATATTTATTATAACAAAATAGGCAGTTATTGTGGGTAAAATATTCATTAAAATCTGACCCCTAAGAACACACACATTTTTAGGCTATCAATCATTCTCTCATTGCCCTAATGACCATCTCTGCAGCTGTTTTCTGTATTACTGCCAATGGAAATTTGGCATTCCTCTGAAAAATACAAGGTTTCGTAGCACCTAAACATATTTTAGGCTCAAAAAGTGTGATGACCATTATTTATAAAGAATTTCTGTAATACACTATAAATAGTGTTTCACGAGGAAGATTAAAAACATTACACATCTTTGTCCCTAGCAATTTCATTGGCAAAAAATGAAAAAATAGATTATAAGAATATCCATATGAAATTATGAAAATGAATATCCCTTGAGGAGTATTAATGGGACTTAATGAAAATGTTAACTCAAAATTTGAAAGTTTCTCTCTAACTGCCTGGAAAGAAAAAAAAAAAGATACTGTGAGAATAGAATTGAACTCAGAAAATAAAAGCTGAAATTGATTGCCCTGACCAAACCATGCTATTAAAGTTAAGCGTGCAAAGTTACTCATAATTTACAACTTCCTTGAATACAACTTTTCTTTCAATTGTTAAGAAATTTTAAAAGAATGTCTATAAAGCTTTTTTGAAAAATCTTTGAAAGTTACTTTCCCTTAAACATTAAGGAATTTTACCAAGCAATTCCCTCCCACCCCCACCCTAAACTAATAGCTGGTCAGGCCATTCCACTGTCATGTTTGAAAAATGGCAAACCAACAACACACAATAATACAAATTATTTAAACTAAGAGAGACACCAAATGTAAAGCATTATGGGAACTGCAGAATGTGATGGTTAGGGTATGAACCACGCTGGAGAGAACTAGAGGCAGGCTCCACTGGAAGGGCTTAAGAGTCGTCAGATGTAGTAGGTGATGTCAGTTAGAAAATGAAAAATAAAAATCTGTTTTCATAATTTTTCCTTTGCTGGAACCCAGATGTAAGGACCAGACTGTTCCTCTATGATCTGTTTCACTTGGTTGTAGATTTCTTCCAGTGTGTCTCCTTGGACAATAGCTGCAAAACACAATGTGGCAATCAGCAGTCACCCTTCCCAGCTCTGTACAGACCCCACGCTGCTCCACACAAGCGGTTCTTTTCTCTCAGACTGGCAAGAGGATTTATGATTGCTGAAGGAACAGACACCCACAGAGATTTCTGGTTTCTGTGCTGGAGTGAAGCACAGAATGGAACTGCAGGACACACAGAACACATCCCTGGGGACAGGAAGTGGTTTCCACTGTACTATATATACGCTCAACTGAGGGAGTGTTTTTACCTTTTCCTAACCACATGTTCCAATTTGCCTGAGTCAATTCACATCCTCCGGTGTTCTTTTTGGCTCAACTGTCATTGGAGTTTCCAGCACAAAAGCAAGACAGGGCTCAGTCAGGCTGGATGAACTCCTCAGCTGGATCCTGAAGCTTCACAGCATGGCTGGCTGACCTTGGGATGTCTCCCGCTAACACTACCTTTGCTTTTGGCTAAAAAGAGGAGGAACTCACAGAGTTTGTTGTCCAGCCAACAGATTCAAGTTTTATAGACAATAGGCTTCCTTATAGAGTTAGAAGTGCAATTTATATTCAGCTGGTGTAAGTCAGATGTACTTTTGCCAAGGCTAGAAAATAATTAGGAGTGAGCCAATATGGGTGTGTTCTGACATACCAGAATAAAGTACAGTCTGGTGAAAATGAGGATGAAGTTCGAGATGTTCTTACCACATTTCACCCTGGAAGAGCAATCACTGTGAGATAGCAACTCCTTTTTAATTAGGATCGCAATCTCAGTGTCAAGAATCTAAGAATAAAATTTAGCATGAAAGACAGTTTTGGAGGCAGGCCAGACTCACTCTTCTGTGCATTAATAGATTTTTGCTCCTTCCAAGCTTTGCTTTCATGCAAATTACTTCGTTTTCATTCCTACCATTCCATTCCCATCTCTTAAAAACTGACAGCTGGATAGCACAAAATGCAGAGAACAGGGCAGCAGAAAGACTGGGGCAGGGAGTCTGCTGGTTGCTCTGTCCTCCTGCCTACGTGAAGCTGGAGCAAACTGCTGCATTCACAGCTCTGCCCATGCAGGATGTGGAAGAAGGAACTGGGCAAAGGAGTCATGTCACAGAAAGGAGGGGAAGGGGGCAGTGAACACTAAAACACTGCAAAAGAGAATGTAAGAGGGAGGAAAGGAGCAATTGTCTATCAGGGCAGGAATAGGGAAGGCTCATTTCCAGCCTCCTGAAGGTCATGACTTGACCAATCTCCCCCTAGAAGCCACAATGCAAAGAATGAGCACAGTTTGAGTGATTGCAGCCCATCCCTTGCTGTTACGGTGAGTTGCACAGCATGCACAATTTGATTTCCTAAGTATCATAATGCTGTAGTGTTCAGTTTCCAGAGACTTAATTCACTACTATCATGCTTTTTTTAAGAAAAAAAAGGGGTAATGAACAATTTCCTACAGACTTTGCTGGGCGATCTCAGCAAATAAAAAGCTTCAAGCATATGAAACGTCAGCAAAGCAAACATCTGCACTACCATACCCAGGAAAATGGCAGAAAGTCTTACAGTTTTTAAATCCTATATTAAGCTCCCAGTAAATTTCTGTGTATATTAAATTAATTAATCAAACTGAAATGGGTGTAGAGGCACTAAGACAACCCTATGCCTGAAAATCATCACAGATCATCTGCAAAACAAAGTTCAGCCTTATCTCAGTGGTTAGCCAAGAAATATTTTTACAGCAAGCAATAAAATTTCAACTCTGGCAAGGGAACATTCGCAAGCAAAACACACCTGTGAAGTGTTCAGTAAATTCTTGCTCCAGTTTCATGGCTCTCTCAAATGTCTTCCTAGCTTGCTCTTCCGTTAAGCGTTTATTCATTTCCCTGAAATTGAAAACATTATATATTCTAAAATTACTATAAAATACTTTATGAGTCTTCAGAATTAAAGTTTTAAACTGTTGTCTGAGTATTAACCCTAATAAGGGGGTTAACCCTAAGACCTAAGTGAAGACTGTAGTGAAAATGAGCTGTTCCAGAATTGGAATTTAACACAATGACATTCCTTCTCAAGCCCTTCAGTTTGGATTAGAAACCCTACCTTAAGACCCTAAAAATTAAACACAAGAAATTAAATATTACTTAAAATGTAAATATCACAATTGTCTGCACATAACTTGCAATTTGCTTTTCAAATGCAACGACAGCCTCAAACAATTAAGCCTGAGGTACTTTAATATTACTCACATGATATTTTCCACTGTTTTGGGTTTAATAAAAATGGAGATTGGGTACAGCTGGGCAATCTGCAACCTTTTGATCGCATTACCAGAGACATCAAGAATGCAATGTTTACCCTAAAAAGTGAGAGAAAAAGGAAAATGGAACTAAGCAAAGTTTAAGTCACAGGCAGCACAGTGTAATAATTCAGAAGAGGAAACACGAGTCCACTGAAGCCAACAAAATTAGAGCATTTGCATCAATGATACTGTGATTTCACCACTTTGGCACAAGGTCCCACAATGCTCCTCTGTGGGATCTCACATCATTTGATATATTCCTGACCCTTCTTTCCATCAGAGGCTGCAGCCCAAACAGCAAAGCAGAGTCATACAGTGGGACAGCTGGACTTCAACGGCAGCACGAAAGTTCTTTGTTGGTTTTTTTTTGATAATAATTTGAGGATGTTTTAGGGAGGTGGCCATATCACAGAGGCAGTTCAGAGAGGAGCCAGATGACTTAACTGGCATACCTGAGGGAGTAACCACCCCTGACAGGGAGGAAATGTGCCACCACAGAACCTTAGATGGAACTACAGTCAAGCCCTCTCCTCCCCCAGGTACCACACACAGAATACCACACCACAGATGGTGAATGCCGTTTATTTGAGCTGATTCATACAGCTCCTTGGGCAGCTGGAAGACAGTGTGTTAAGGCCCCTTTCTTCCCACCCGCTATTCTCCCACTATAATTTTCCAGCTGTCTGGGATATCTCATCTCAAAGACTCTTCCCATTCCTCAGTTCCTTTCACGTCCGATATGTTCACTTCTACCTTGCACATTTTTGTTTCCTTCCTTTCTGGGTAGCACAGGATTAATTTGGCAGAGCCCCACTTTAGAAAGGTACAGGGGAAGAGGAACAGAAAAACACTGTCAGGTGACTGAATTAATAAAAGTTTTCTCTTTAGCAGGAGACTAATGTGAATGGCAGAATTCTGTAAGCCGGGACACAAACCCACAAGCACCACATAACCAAAGGCCACTCATATCACACAACACCAATCCTGAACTCCTGGCAGATCACTCCTGGAGGGTACACTGAAAAGCAAGGAAGTGACCGCAGTCTGAAATGATGGAGACGCTCCTGATTCTTGGCAGAAGAGATCACTGTGATCATTTACATTTGATCTCATGCACAACAAAACCAGAATTTTATGCCAGGAATTCTTAAAGAGAAGTGTTCTGCCCACATGAACAATACATATGTCTGTTTCCTTTCAACTGATGATAGCTGTTTCCCAGGTCCACTCCATGGGTCTGGATGCCGACTGGTAACATTTAAAAAAGGTGTTTGTATGTACTAGCAGAGTATCTTACTACACATGCTGATCTGTCCACATCTTTAATTATGGCCCATGCTCTGGGAATTGAGAATTAACAGCATTACCTGGTCCTTTTTTCTTTTTGGAATAAAACACTTACTATTTGCTGTGTTTAGCCCAACAACTTTTGCCAAGTGCCAAAAGATTTTGAGCAAAGGGTGGAGGGCTAGATAGCCAGCACAGCACCTGTGATGGATCTTATGGAATATCACTGTGACAGTTTATTCCAAATCAATAATGAATGTGCATTAACAGTGGCCTCAAAACACAGAGATTTGTAAGCTGCTAGTGATTCCAAAGAAAAAGAAATGATATGAAAATTCCTTTCAAGTGAAGATTTGAAAGAAAAGGAAAAGAAATTCAAGTACTTCATGATACAATTATCATGTTTTCATCCAAGTAAGTTATTTTGCTCTTTGCAGACTGCATTTAGAACACTATTTTACATATTTCTTTAGTTCCTTACTTGCACTGCATCTGATTGAGAAGCACAGAGCAGCACTCAGTGCCTTTTACAAAAACTGAACAAGGACATCAAAATGCATCTTTAGATGTGTCCATTGTAGGTAAGGAAATGAGAGAAATAGGGATCAGCTGGAAACAGGGGCAAATGAACACAACCGAAAGCTATTGGAAGAATATTGTTCTGGTACTTTTGGGGTAATAGCAGTCAATTCTCCTAAATTCATCACAGAAAACTTGGAAATCATCTTTTGTATCCAAGTAATAAGAGCCACTGAAAAGACTCATCTCTTCAGTGAGATGGAGAAGAAAACAAGGAGGGGAGTTACCCCAGACCGACCAATTTGCAGCCCTGTCACGATTTTGAAGTTCAGTTCTGAAGGACAGGTCATTGTTTCTCAGAAAAATAAGTTAGCTGCAACGGAGAAACTGCTGCCTCTACCCAAAGTCCCATGGAGCCTGTGCAAGAGATTGAACACATGGAGACATCTGGTAGTACTTCGCTCTTCATGTCCATTTATACAAGATTCACAAGCACTGTGTATCTTACTGGCCCCAACATATGGGCAAGAAAACAGAGCCAATTTCAGGTCTAGGATGGAACTGAAGGGTTCTATCTGTGTCACCAGGTGAAGAAACTGCCAACAGATTTATAATGTTTAAACTGTTCAGTAAATAACTTCAGCATTTAACCACATACAATACTTTCACAGCTTCATTCAGCCTCCCTTACAAAGTACTGTTCATTTACTTGAACAGTTTTGTAATTAGGATTATTTCCTTTCCTTTTCTCGTTCTATACCACAGGTCCAGGTTGCACGGTGAGAAAGGCAGCGGAAGAAAACCTCACACGAGCCACAGAATCTCACAATGTTCACCCTGGTTTTGCTTCCAGTAAATTCAATTGCCAGAAGCAAAAATACTCACCCGTTTAGTCAAAATGGTCTACAGTTTTCCAGAGGACTGACTACACCCCTGTGTCACACGGGGCAACCACACTTACCCTCTGCATGTCCAGACTGACACTGCTCACGCTTGTGAGTTCCCACCTAGAAAATAACTGCTTCTTCTCCCATAGAGATCAGACAACATTGTCTACTGTAAATGCACTGGATTTTGTCAGCAGCAGAACAACACTCATCAACTTAACATGGAACATTGGCAAAAAATTTTCACCAAAAATTTTTCTTTGAAACAAGCACCTTGCTCTCAGAAATATGCTTCCTTCTTCCCACTTTTTTTTCCAGAGAGATCAAGTTAACTTCAGCTTAAATTTAGAAATAATTATATTTTGCAAGAAATAGTTAACTCAAGTCTGTTCAGTATAGAAACAGTAAGGTCAATCTCCAAAATGTAGTGGTAGTTACGGAAGAAGTCTTTTTAAAACTGGGCTTATTACATTTACTCTTTTCCCTTTATCAGTTAAATCCATGAAGGGCACAAAGAATAACATTTTTACAAGTTTTTTTGTACACAGGTCTATATCAAATGGATCATCATATTAATTAACTCCACCACCGCTATTCTTAATGAGTTAATGGTCTATGTATATGAGTTAATCTGCCCATAATTCCAATTATTTCTTCTATATTCTGTTTAAATAAGAGGGCATAAACTATGGGAGCTCTTTCCTCATAATTTAATCATAATGCTTTTATTATTCTAAAGCTTCATTATTTCTCTAAATGCATCTGTGACAGTGTGCTTTGTTTCTGGTTTTACACAAATTCCTTTTAAAGTCAGAGGGTTCCTAATGGCTTCCTGCCATTCTTCTCTTTTTCCCTGTCAGCACAGGCAGATAATCACCTCAGTAAATGAAAGTAACTGGCACTGATTTACCTTTTCTGCTACTTCTCGCACTGATTGGACACTTGTTCCATAAAGATGATTATTGTACTGGCCAGCTTCAATGAATTTGTGATCCTGAATATCCTTCTCCATTTGCTCTCGAGAAGTGACAAAATGGTAATCACGTCCATCCACCTCATAATCTCGTTTTGGTCTAGTAGTATCTTTAAATATAAACCAGTAGTTTTTAAAGCAAACCAAAAAAACAGTGACTTTCTTCCCTACAATATCCAAAAATAGTCTCCCATTTATACTGCAAAATTTTCACAAGAAAAGAGATTGACTATTAAGATTGGTCTATAAAGTTTAGACAATATCTTAACTTTTTTTTTTAAACTCAATGTAACAGTATGTCTCTTAACAAAATTAACAGAAAAGTATAATTTAGAATTGCTTTAGTATTTGCTGAGACTTACGTGGAACACATGAACCAAATTTGTCTGGAAATTCTGAGATCAGGTCATCATTTATTCTGTCTTTCATGGGTCCCAAAACAATCACAGGTCGAGTGTAACTGACTATTAAACATAAAGGAATAACAGCAGTTACATTTCAGTACGATTGCTAACTTTCAAGAGTTCAGCAAAATAAGCTTTATCACTTAGCAATGATTTTAATACCTAAAAGAACATGTATTCTTTAAAGAGAATAAAACCATGTTGAAAAATGTAAATCAATTAATACCATAGTCACACTAAGATGTTAGACCTTCACTCTCAAATCACTATCCTTGGTGACTGAAGAGTCTTAAATTATGAAATCTTTGGGGGAAAAAAAAAATCTTTTCACAAAGTAACATCCTACATTATAATGGAAAAAGGAAAAAAGGGGGAAGTTTGAAAATCTCTTCAATTCAAAGAGGTACCTAAGCAGCAGCAGAGTTCATGCAACTCTATGTCTGTATTGGGAGAAGCTTGTTTTCCTCTGAGACCACAATTAAACACACATCTATGAAGCAACTCAACTATACATAGTTTCTGTAACTTAAAAATTAAGTGCAGTATCTTTTAAAAATAGCTTAATTTTTTATAAAGTTACAAAGGGCTTTCAGTTAAAAATTAAGCTTAAACAGAAAATATCTAATTATACTGCAAGAAATAGACAAATGATCTATTCACACACTTTTTGCTGTGGCAGAAACAGAATGCTAAAGCAATATGAAACAGAAAACTATAATTTCTGAGGTTCACACTGACAAAACTGTTAAACATATCATATTTTCCTTCTGCAATGTAAACCACACCAGAAATTATTTAAGTAGCACCCCTTTGGATTTTGCACTAAATAATTTAGCGGGTTTATTTAATAATTTATGCCTTGATGATTTATTCATTTGAGTAACAGTAACAAGTTCAAAAGTTTATCCTGATGCTTAGTACATAAGGGCACATGAAGTATTCTGATAATTCAGATTATATTTATTTTATATTGAGCAAGATCTACAAACCTTCTTGTTGATTGACTGGTTCATATGACAAGACATATTCCTCTTGGCCACCTAAAATGTAAATGCAAAGACATCTATGTATATTTTTCTAAACCAATATAATTAGATTAAGTCATCTGATGGACTACAACAATGCAGACATTCCTCAGCAATTACAATGATACTGATGAAGGACATCTCTCAAGAGCGACGAATTATAAAAATCACAAAGATAAGCCAAACACCAAACTTTAAAGCATAAGACACATACAGTATAAATAATTTCCTGGTGTGCATTAGCACATGTCAAACTGACACCAAGCACAAGAAGACTTTTAAAGCATTCCTGAAATGCTCTTACCCACGTGTCCCTGGATGCAATGCACGCATGCTGTCATTCACTGCTAGAGGCAATGCCACCCACATCATGGACTTTCTCCATACTCTGAAGCCAGCATTTACAAACACATTTTTCCATATTTATACAGGGCTGACAAACATGCATGCCCATGTGTGATCTGCCATTAACTTTATCATGAACTGGCATTTATATAAACACCTTCAACCACTCTAATTCTACCGAAAAAAAAATATTGTATATACTAAAAAACGTATCATTTTATCAACTGATTTTTAAAGACAAAGTTGAAAACAAAGAATGCTTTGGATTGTTCTCAGCTCTAGGAAGCACAATAGCAGTGAATGAAACTAAAATAAACTGAATCTTGAACTTTGACAGCTGCAGGCTTTTTAAATATTAGTGAAAGCACCTGAAATATACCTCAATTGCCATCTCTCTACAGGATTTATTTCTAGTCTAACATTATATATTTGAGTAAAATTTCTAACTAAAAATTACCTACGTGACAGTAGAGAATTTATAATTCTGAAGATACAAGCTCAAATTATATGACATTACTTTGAAGAAAATACAGTCCTTCAATAACTCCCTTGGGTAATTTTGGAACCTTCTTTGGTGTTCAAAAGCCACTTACAACAGGCAAAGGAACATACCAATGTTACACCACAGTTGTATAGAAACAGATGGTAGATGAAGGCTTTTATAAATTTATGTACTGTTTTTATATATCTATTCTCTGTTTCATAGTAAATACCATTGATATTTTAGATCTAAATTTTACAATTTCATTAATAGAAATATTTCTCTTATTTTGCAATAGATTGGCATTCAAACTGTCCTACAGCAATACAGGAATAAACATTTTAATTTCCTAAATTGTTGCAAGTGAGGAATACCTTAAGACAGACACAAAAACATGCAACCTGTGAATTATATCGCAAAAAGTTATGCATGCAAATGGAATTTAGAAGGACAGTATATACTTTCAGAACCCCATTTAGGCTAGGGAGAGGAATAGGGAATCATCAACTATCAACTCATCCATAAAAAAATCCAGCTCCCATATAATTAGATACTTCTTTGGAGAAGTCACATTGCTATAAAGTCAAAAATTAGTTAAGCAAAGTACTAAGGAGAAAGTAATGAGTAAAAAGCATCCCCTAATTGAGGGCAAAAAGTATATATTGTCACTGCTTTTCAATATTTTGGAAAAATGAATATTAATAGAAAGAACCTTTTGAACAACCGTACTCATCTGTAATCAAGATAACTTTCATATTAGACAGCAGTAAGAAGAAATTAAAAGAATATTTTAATAAAAAGTGCTCAGAATTACACATGCAGATAAGTAAATCCATGACATTCATAATAAAATCATGTCTTCTCAAGTAATAACAGAGTAAAAACTAACCAGTAGTACCAATAATGAGCTTTAAACATAAATAAAGCAAGCCTTCAGAAAAACCTTGGTAGTGGGGGAAGCAGCAAATTTATGAAGTCACGGTTAGATAGTTTTCACGATGTGTCATTAAAAATGGTTACAGTTTCTAAGTTTGTCTAAGGCAACTCCCATACATGCTCAATTTTGTTATTTTCTGTGTTATTCTCAGAGAACACAGATGCCTCCCTCAAGTGGTTTCTTTTCAATTACAGACTACTGCACCATGAGTACTTCGTACATGGTATAAATTCTCTCCTTCAGTGTAATCATCTGGAAGAAAACATGTGGATCACCACCTCTGAAAGATCTACAGCTTCCAAACAAATCTATCTGTTAATGAACCACCTTCCTTATTATCCTAACGTAAGTTATATCTGTTTCTGAGGTGCCCATTATACAGTGAGCAGGTAGCCCGGAGCTGACAGTGAGCCACTCAATGTCACACTGCCTGAGTCCTACTGTTCCTTCTTCTCACGTTCCTCTTCAAATCCCCAACTTTGCTATCTTCCTGCTCTGCTCTATCTCGGGGTCCCAGTCTGACTGCAACTTTACTGAGGAGCTGTTCACTGGAAATGAACAGTGGGATTGAAGTTCTTGCTCTGGTTTAGATATTTTAAAGCACAGTAAAGCAGCAGCATCATGCAGCACATGACCCACTTCAGGCTAATGAAGCCTGGGTAACAGTAAGTAGTTCTGTAGCTTATGCCAGTAGAAAAAGCTGAGTCTGGTATTTAAAAGATACCACGTCTTCAGAGAGAGCGAGCATTAGCATGTTCATTTATCATAACTGATGCAGCACTGAATGTGTGTCGTATGCTTTGAAGACAGTTCATACTAAGCACCCACACTTGACAAAATAAATGAGCTGAAAGCAAGGGTAAATACATGTTTGCTTATCTGTACTTTAATTAAAATATACACATATTAAATCTGAGTATCAGTTATGAAAAAATGTAAATATGGCAATATTTAACAGATTACACAGTTTAGTTACACCTCCAATATTAAGGCTCAGCTACATGTAATTATATTTGGCAGCATTAAATTTACATTTTGGATTTAACAGGTCTAGCTAGCTTGTATAATTAAAAAAAAAATAGGAATAGATTCAAATTAAGCTTAACAAAAAAAATCATAGACTAAAATAAAAATACCCATAAAGAAGGTTTGCAATGATTCTAGTCTGTTTTTTAAAACAAAGACATAGCACAATTTGCAGTACTTCACCAAACACACAAATATGGATTTCACCTGAAGGTGACTGCGAAGTTCTATTTAACATGTAATTACCCAGAAGAGACAGACAAACCAAACCAAACCAAAGATAGAGCTACAAAACAAAGGTTCTAAATAAACAAAGAACTTAAAAACACTTACGGTAACTACTTTCACTATCGCTGGCATTAGAGGTTACATGCTCTGAAATTGCAACACAATGGAAAAAAAATAAGGAACATACACTAATGGCATGAGTCAAACAGAAAGAAAATCGACACAAAATAATCCAGATGAAAGACAATACTGATATCAAAATGCTGAAATCAATACATACTGCATATAAAAGTTTTAAGGTACTTCTCATAGCTCTCAGGATCAAGCGTAATTTCGTATGAAAGGAATTGATGTTAATAAAAAGAAAAACATTAAATAGCACATCAAAACAAGATTACGAAAAGTACACTAATTCACAGTTCACATGTAACTCTGCAATTTTTAGGTTTTCGCTTCAGGATGCATTTTGTTGTGCAAAAACTGTGGGATTATGCATTTCAACTTTTATCCAGGCAATTTATTGACTCCACTGAGAGTCCTGTAGCAGAAAATACTGGACTGTGTGATAGGAAATACAGTGTAGCACATTCAGTAATTGACACTTTCCTATGATATATTAAATAGTTTACTTCAAGTGCAATTAAGATTTTTCGTTGTTCCCCAGTAATGCTTTAGCTTTCAAAGCTCTTCACTTTGATGAAGGGCTATCTATATTCATTTCATACCTTTTTATTATGGACTACCTATATTAATTTCATGCCTTTTGCATAGTAATCAAAATACTTTGCTACAAGGTGTTTAGTGCATGTAATTGTTAAATATGTTTATGATAAAAATTAATGCAATTGAAAAGTTTCAGGTATCCAATCTAGTGTTACCTGAAAATTCTACAAATCTGGTGAACAAGTATCAACTTCAATATTGCTGAGCTTGATTGAGAAAAATAGATTTTCATGCCATCCAATGAATGTGTCTATTTGCAATGAAAAGCACCAATTTTCACAGCTTAACACTGCATTAAAAAAAATTGTGTTTGAACTATACAAATTAAATACAAATAATTTGAAATTATGTACCTAACTCTGTGCATGCACTAATATTTCCTGTCATGAGAAGCCTTTGTAATACATTAAATTCAGTGCAGTTCCTCCTCTAGGAGATTGAAGTGAAGGAAGCAAGGGGACTCCAGAGGTAAGAAAACAGTAATGAAGCAAGTATGCTTCTACTAATTAGTAAACATGAAAAAGCTTAATCATATGTAAATTGATTAACCTTTTCAATTTTTTTTTTTAATAAAGTGAACTAGTATTTTAAATCCACAAACCTCTGGCTAGACTGAGCTCCCTCATTTCACTTCAGTGCAGAAAATACAGACAAATACTTCCTAATGTTTGCAAGTATCAGAAATTTGCATCTACTCCATTTCACTTTGCAGTCATGGAAAAACTACGTCCACATTGGCATGGAAGAGGCCAATTGTGATGTTTATAGGCCCCCTGGTAGAACATGAGAGGGAGACATTGTCAATTGAGAATACAAATGGTGTGATATTCTATGGGCTCAACTGGTGAAGATATAAATCCTGACATGCCAGCAAGGACAGCAGTCTTGAAGAGCCCAAGTAACACAACTTGCATTAAACATGGTAAGGCAGTTTCAAAAAGTCTGTGTCAAAAAAAAGACTAGAAGCCATCTGTGTATATAACAGAATCACCCAGAGGTATTTCAGGACCTTATTACATAGTTTAAACTAGGTATGATTATAAGGCCATAAAGGCTGCTTATGATCCTCTATTCTTAGCCATACAGGTTTCTAAGGTTTTCTGTTCTAGACCAAGAATTCTTTTCAAAGCAGCCATTTCAGAAATGAAAAATTAATGTTACAGCTACTGGAATTTTTATTTCATGACTGAGGCCAGGTACAGAAGTACACTGAGTCTTACAGGTAATTTCACAAACATGGTGCCTAAGAGCTGTGCCCTGGGAAGAAATGTTACCTTTGAAAACCTCTAGTCACATCTCTTTAGGGACTAGTTTTCCTATTGCATAAATGCCTAACAGTATAGGTGTTTAATATCTGCGATGAAAGCAAGGTCTTGACTTTTTTCCCTCCCTTCATTTTAGTGCATTTAGTGGTGGGGTGTGTATACACAAATGACAACTATTGAATCTTACTGTATTCAAATAGAAACAAATACAACAAATGCTTATGTGTCTCCTCTATTAGATAACCCTCCACCTGGTCTAAAAGCACCATAAATGTTCCAGTCTGCCAGAAAAACTTTCACTGCATTTGTTAAGGAAAGGTTTTATTTGCTTTAAGTAGCTGTAAACGTCAGTCACCTGGAGAGAGGAGTGAAAATGGTAACTAGTTAAAATATGACAGCAATGGTTGTACTATTACTGTAAAAAGCCATAAGGTTATTTTTAAATAAATAAAAATACAAAGACGAGATAGAAGTGACATTAAAAAATAATCACCAAATTTGAAAACACAGTACTGTTAAGGACAAACATGTAAGCACTGGTAAGCCTCTGAAAAACAAAAAAATCTAACATGACAGTCACGTGAACTTTTACATGTTCCTGAAAGCAAAAACCTCCAGAAGATTAACTAGGACAAGCTAATGAACCATTTTTAGATTCAACCTCCTTATGCCAGTAGAGCACCAGTCTCAAAGAGATCTGTCAAAAAAAGTAGTAACTTTTCAGATGGAGGTTAAAATAACTTGGGAGTATTTTGATCACTTACTCAGGCCTTTTGATCCCATGTCGTCAGGGACCTCCTGCAGAGTAGTCCCCAGAGGGCAAGCAATAAAAAGACAATCACAAAGAAAATAATTGTCAGTAATATATAAAATTGGCGCTACGACAGGAGACAGTTCCCAGAACATCACAGGGAAAAAGTCTATAGGATTTGACCTGACTGGCACATGAAGTGTAATCAGTAATGCAAATGGCAGAGAACAGTTTGTTTTGAATCTGGTCTGAATTAGCAAATTTATCCAACTTCTTTTTTGAGAAGACACTTCTTTTTTTTTTTTTTTTTTGTGATAGCAACAACAATGAAAATCAAAGTAACCTCTCATCACGAGGAAAATCAAATTTAGAATTAATGACTTTGGAGAACCAGTCTGAAGGGACTGATTTGAGAAGCTGGCAAGCTCCATTGTACTTTCATTGCTGCTGTGGCTTCCCCTCCAAGTCAGAAACAAGGATGCATCACTGACAGCACTGGAAGGCAGTTAACCCTTCCAGTTATTCAACAGTATTGCCCAATTTATTTGAAACTGGGATACTCTGGTGTTAAATTTTATTTTAACAGCAAACAAACATTTGCATTGATTTTGTAGATTGGTTTGCCATTGGCACTGCAAGCTCCTTAGCCTGTTGCAGCTCATGAAACTGTCTCCATGGTAACACCCTACTGCAATCTAGCAGGCCCTTCTACTGTGCTTCGCTCTCCATCGTATGCCACATACTTACGGTCAATATCACTGGTTTCCTGCTCACTCTGGTCCTTGTTCTTGTAGAAGGGAAATTTTCGGGAAAAGAGGTTCTTTTTACGCTTGTCATTGAATGACTGCTGAAGAAGAGAAGGAGGGGCAAAACAAAGGATGTCTAATGTCTGTGTGAACAAAGGCCCAGACCAGCAGCTTTGTGGAAGCTGACTCCTACAACCACGTTATGCAGTGCATATTTCAGTTTAACACTATCTCCTCAGCTCATCAGAAACAGAGATCAGGATCACGACTTTGCTCATACCCTATGTATTTCACATGCTTAGTACTGAAATAACTGTAGGGTTACTTCAGGCTGGGTCATTCTACCCAGCCTGGCCTGTATTTCACAAATTTAGGCTTGCTGGGAGTGTAAAAAAACCTAAAAAACTAGGCTGCTGTCAGATGGCTAAACCATAATGACTCAAAGTCAATTAAATCACTAATATTATCTCATATAGGGGTTTGTCATGGGTTTGCATAGTATTTAAAGAAAAAAAAAGCTGAGGCTTCACACATACTTTTGCAAACAGCTGATATTATAACAGCATGCCAGAAGTATTTGCCAGTGTTACCCATTTGCAAAGGCAAAACTGTAAATACTTTGTTGACAACTGCTAAATGACAACTCATAAAGAAAAATGGAAGTTAAAAGCTGCATTGTCCCAACTACTCTTGCAATAAAACTAAGTAACAGTGAAATAGGAAAAAAGGAATGTGTCCAGCTAAAATAGCCAAACAATTAAAAAAACAAACCCCAAACCTGTATTTGTTTCAATATTTCATAATTGCAATCCATTGAAAGTTCACTGAAAGCAATTACTTCGCTCTATGTAAGTCTGCATTCCAAAAGAGACAAACTAATTTCAATTGCTTATTGTGGCAATTATATTTTTCAAGGGTGACTTTATAATCACCATGTGAAAACCTCTGCATATCAAGGATAATGTTCAGCAACTTTCAACATTTAACTGCTCGTGTTGCCAAAGGATTTCTGCATCTCAGTGGCTGCAAACATTTCTAGAGATACCTACACAGACATATACACCCATGTGAATATAAACTATTACTGTGCTCCTGTCCAAGCGACAGAGAGCATCAATGTGTTTTCATTTATAGTTATGTCTACAGGTATAATTAACACAGAATTTAATGTTATCTGCCATGTTTTCTGCTGAAGACTTTATGTGACTACAGTATCTTTAATTTGCGCTTCCAAGTCAACAGACTTAATCTGTAAATAAATCAGTAATGTTTTTATTGCAATTATGCCCAGAACTAGAGCTAATACAGATAGATTTAAATCAGCTGAAATTTCTTTTCATCTTTAGGCATAAGTGAATCATCTGACCAGTTTTGCCAAGATATGAAGTTTGCCATGTTTTTGTCATTTGGTTTGCAAAAACTGCAATGGGAGGGACAGCAAAAGTAGGAAAAGATCCAACTTGGTTTTGAGACCCTGTGGTGCCAGGGGACTGTTTATTTCTAAGCTAAGCAGAGCACATGTGCAGTAGAAAGTAACAACAGTGCCAAAGAAACATTTTTTAAAAGCTACTATAAAAAAAGTTATACATTTAAGACTCTATTAACAGCTATTTCTAAAATTTGAAGCATGTTAACTTTCAAGTAATTGTTTCTCTGTCTTCAGCCAGTGTCAGCTCATCTTGCTCTGTTATATGCAATACAGCTGCAAAAAGGTGTATCATCTTTGCAACCAGCATTAAGTATGGAATAAAAACCAGCTGCAACCAGGGGTCAAACAGGACAACGTTTTTTCCAATGGTGGGCCACCTTCTCTGCTACAGTTGCAAAACTAGCACCTGACCTTCCAAAAGAGAATGCCTACAGTACAGCACAAAAGCTGCATCCTGCTACAACCCTTCTGGCCATCTGTTTTAACAGACACTTGCTTGGCAATAGCAGATACTGAAATATCCAGTGATGTTTTCAGTACCAATGTTTTTTAAAAAATTACTTAAAGTTACCAGGTATTAAAGAGGTACATGGTACCATGGGAGAACAATCAGTGACATTGAGCTCTGGAAATAGCAATACTGTGCTAAGGAGGAAATCCATAAAACCTTTAATTGGCTTGCATCTGTGTTCGACTAAAACTGTTGCTCCACTGTAAGAATTGGTAGATTACCAACTTGACAAATGGACAAAAGATCTAGTTTTGAGCCAATCATATGCTTGCAGGAACCATAGTTGGCATGGGCAAAGTTTTAGGTTATGGTCCTCCTGACCTTCTCTGTCTTAAGTCAAGTCATCGCAATTGATTTCTCACAGCGAGAAAGGTTAACGTTATCTACAGAAAAAGGGCAACAAAGAAATATATCCAAAGGACATCTTTACACTATTTTTCAGCATACTCAGCAATGTGAATTTCAAAAAGTGGAAGTCTCACAACTACATAATTGTTTCATTTGGGCAAGTCCTTCAGTTTGGCAGAAGGAGACATGAATGTAACAAAGCTAAAATATGCATTTTAACTGAGGTGGTGAGACTCCGCAATTTGTACGGTTAGAATAAAAGGAGTGGCTGATTTATTGTACTTCATAAAATATAATCAGGCACTTCGCTGTAGTTTAGAACATATTTCGTAACAATAAGTATTTAAACTTTCTGTACACTGTCTTACTGAGCTAATATTAAATTTTATATACTGCATGTATAATGGTCAGAGTCAGTTCCATTGCCCAAAAAAAAAAAAAAAAAAAGAGAAAATAAAAGTATTATATTGATTTTGAATAAAAAGATTAGCCAAAAGATTATTTTTAAAAGATACCATGATTACAAAAAGCTAGAGGGATTTGCTTATTAGTTGAAAATGCATAGTAATTGCATTACATTTTTCATAAGCCCACTGCAAATCATACACAGGCATCGTAAGCAAGAATATATTAAACCAGAAGCAGCACAGAAAATGAGATAAATGTGTACATGAAAGGAACAAACAAGAAAAAACTGTAGCCATTTCTGCTCCAGATTTTTTGGCTTTCCTTGAAATAAAAGGAACATGGATTTTAATGTTAGCTATCACTAGGGTTATTCTTCAACATCTTAATGTAGAAATTTTCAAAAACTATACAAAATTGGTCTTTCATCCTGTTCATGAAGCATTAGCATATACAGACACAGGAATAGTCCACAGGGACATGTACACTGCAGACAACTTCCTGGGAAAAGTATCACCGTGACAAATACAGGAAGAATACTTTGAGGAGAAACTCCAGTGTTAAAACATTTACAGCTGAAGCAAAAGATCGTGAACAGTGTAAGCGTGTTTGCAAAATGAAATGTTACTAAAGAAAAAGAACTGCAGTTCTACATCAATGGCAAGCGTAGTTGCTTTTCCACTCAGTATTCCATGCATATCTTTGGTGCTGTGCTGGTACACAGGGACTGTGCACCAGCTCCAATATTGTCAAAACGCTACTTTGAACACGTCATTAGTTGTTTGCAGTTTATTGGTAGACAAACTACAAAACCATGCAATTACCTTTCAGAGAACATGGTAACATTTGAAAAATTACTTAATAGAATGAAAAGAATCTGAAGCCTTTAAGCATTTTCTTTATCTGACTTCTAAAAGGCAAACTCAAATTACCATGTCAAGCTGATAACATTTTATTCCGATACCAAAATATGATTGCACCAAAACAGAAAAAATCTGCAAATAATCCACTAAATCTCCAAGGCAGTACCATAATTGTGCATCAGAAAGTAGCAAGAGATATTAATTTCCTTTTAAATTAATTCTTATAAGGGAAAAATTCTTTAATAACTGAAACCTTTCCCATGTAGCAGAGGGATGTACACATGGACTTAATGGTCTATACTTTTAAACTCCTACACTATTAGGGTAAAATACTGAAGCTTTAATATTCTCTTAGGAACTTAAAGCATGTTTCAGATTTTTAGAAATTACAATATATTATTACTTTAGAAGGCTCTTACATCTAAAATGCATATGCTAAGTCTTGAAATTACTAGTTATATACTATTGGTAGAAATTGTAAGGTTGTGAAATTCTTTCTCAAATTTCAGAAGGACCAAAACGTTGCAAAAGAGCCTCACCGTCAAAATAATAAAAATATTTGGCTGCTGTGCCATTATGAAATTGCTATAGTTTCATCTACAAACACTCCTATTACTACTTAAGTAGCCTCATTGCTTTCTTACCACTCATTTCCATTACATGTACTGGGACAGGTACAGTGTATTGTGCAGTGAATTAAAACTAGGATTTCTTTTGGATTGGGTTATTTTTCATCTACACCAGCTATTTTATATGATTAAAGCACACTTAGATCAGTATCTGCACTAACAGAGAGTGGCAGTGAGAAAAATCAGCTGTGAGCTGGATGGCCTTGAGTTTTGTTGGCCTTTGCCCTTCCATGAAATTCTTCAAAGCTTCTATATCCATAATCATAACAAAGAAGTGACTTTATGTTTTCTGGGTTACATGTACTTTGTAAAACCTCACTTCATCAGAGGGATCCTGGTGAGCTTGACTTCCTTGTTTTCTACATGCATTAAAAGAATTTTACTTTTTCTGAAAATTGCTATTAAGTCCCCTCTCAAACAAAGGGAGTCCAGGAGTACAAACCATCCTCAAGTACTACATGGCTCTATAAACAGAACTTGCAGAGCTGTTAGAAATGGCACTATTCAAACTTGATTAGTATATACATCTCCTACTACTTTACACTATTAATAGTGTAATATTTCTATGCCAATTCTTTAAACAATTTGCAGTGTTTTGGCAATTAAAGTCTGCTTTGGTGCTCAGAATTATTTTATTTCTATTTGACAGAATGTAGTCTTTTCACTCAAATTTGAAACAGATTCCACACATAAATCCATGAAAAATGTTACCATTCACAACGTAATTAGCACTTCATTAACTCACCCCTTTATCTCCTCTTGCTTTGGAATTGAATTTCACTGTCTTTAAACGGGCTCGTTCTTTTTTCTCAACTCTACCACAAAAACATGCACAAAAGTGGTAAAAATCAGCAAAACTCCAGAACTTCATGTTACTGCTTGTTATAACGTAAGTATATTGGTGTACCTTTTGTATATACATTTTTATTGCTTATGACACATTCAGAAAACGGAAGCCTGCTAATGGAAAACTGTATTAGAAAGCAGGGAATTATTTCTCAACTTATGAGGGTGTGAGAGTATTTTGTGACTATATATGTTCAATAAATCCAGAGGGTGCCAAGAGAAAACACAGCATAGTAAGTGAATTGCCTCAGTTATTAGTCAACAGCAGATACCAAGATTCAGAGCACCTCAACTCTTATTTGAGTCCCTAGTAGCCAACAAACACCTCATCTCCATTGACTCTGGCTGCCAAAGAATGATTTTCCAGATTTCCAGGTGCTGGGTAGAAAGAATTCATGACAGTGTCATACCTTGAATAAAATTCACTTTGCACCATTTCATACATAAATGGTGTCCTGTTATTAATCCCACAACTTGTTTACACTGAGAACAGCACACAACTCCTAAGACTAAATAGGGTTTTAACAAACTTCTCGTTGAGTTAATCAGAATCCCACTATAAACTATTCAAAAAAAAAAAATCAAACAAGTGGCTGATGTGGTACACTAACAACAAAGAGAAAAGCACAAGCAATATATTTATTAATCATATCAGATGTTTAATAGCAGACATCTCAAAGTCAATAAAGTATGACATACCTCCGTTTGCTTGGGATAACTCCAATTTCATCACTTTCTCCATCTGGAGTTACCTGCCGTGCTTGCCACCATTCATCATCAGAAGCATTAATGACATGGAGAATATCACCAAATTTGAAGTTCAATCCTTGACTTGGAAGGCCACTGTCTTTAGTCTTGTCATAATCAAAAAGAGCCCTACATTGAAAAGAAAAAAGTTAAACATAGAAAAAGGCAAAAAACCCAGGAGGGTACGAATAGCACAAAATATGTTGTCCCTAAATGATTGCATACTTCTGACAGAAGACATACAAGAAGGCTGAATGCACTCTCATATACACAGAGAGAGAGAATACACAGTACAGTACACACACACACACACACACTTCTAAGCTTCAATGAATGAGAAAAAACTTCATCCAGAGCAAAGCTCTAGTGCTTTGCAAAAGGTCCACAGAAGGTGCCTCCTGCAATTCAGTAAGTACTCTGCAAAAAGCAGGTTACATGTCAGCCTAGGATATAAATGGCAAACAGGTATTTGAAGCATACAGCCCTTGTCAAAATTCTGTAATGTACACTGTTTTATATCAAGTTATAAACTGAAATTATTTTAGCAAACAAAAAGTACTGTCTTTAAAATGAAAGTCAATATCCTGCTCACAGGGAAAAAATATGATCTGATCACCACTTTGCTACCGCAGTACCCAAAGGCAAAGAACCTTATGTGAATTCTTTTGGAAAATTCCCAACCATTTCAAGAGTCTCATCCTTTTTCCTAAGGTGAGACTGTTTTCAGTAACAGGCACTTACAGTAGCTGAGCAGCAGCTGCGTGACTACAGTTTTATTGACATTCTCTCTGCCAGCAAGGGTGGTTCATGCAAGCCCACTATTACCCTACCCACAGTCACGCCTGCTTCGTACTGACTCCTGTTCCCCTTCTCGCTTAGGAAAGTGCAATTGCCTGGAAAGGCACATGATCCACCACGGTATGGAACTGATCTGGTTTAAAAGTAATGTCTTTTCTCCCTGTGGAATCATTTCGTATTTGGACCAGTCCCCTGAGGAACTGAAGAGATCTGCAGCATGTTTCTCCCAGCACAACTGAAGGTCTAGTGAGGATGTGGAAATGAATGATGACAGGAGCCCCTTAGCAAACTGCAAGGGCTACTCCTAAGATTCTGCCCTATAAATGACTCTTCCTTTTCATTTAAAAAAGATGCATGAATCTATGTAAAGTGTGTGCTCATATGACACAGTCCAAAAAATCCTCAACTTTATTTCGTCTTCCAGGTCACGTTTGTCAGTGCTGCACTTTGTAAACGATACCCCATCTCAACTTACTTGATATCAAGCCCATCACAAAGTAGTACCAATAGACTACAATGTGAAAATTTAAAATGGTGTCATTTTTCTTGTCCAAATTCAGATTGTTTCTTCATCCCACACACTGGTCTTATGTACCTTTTTCTGCTTGGTTTTTAATATTGAAGAATTTTTTTTAACCCCTCTAAGTACCTCTAAGTCATAAACTGTTTGCTCCAAAAATGTACTTGTGGATTTTGCCTTTCCAAAGCACTGAGTGTATTTCTTTATGCTTGAACTGCATCTGTTCATAACCAATGACAAATTGTTTTAAGGGAAGAAATTCAAAATCTTCTGTCAGATCAATTCATCTTCAGCATCTATTGCAATACCAGAGCTGAGACACCAGGCCTTTCCTGGGCCATAAAAAGTACCAAAACCTTTTCCTAAAGGATTAAAGGCTGTAATAAATACTTTCTAAAATGTCTACCACAAGACAGAAATTTTAAAATGTCTTCAAAATATTTACTCTCATGATACATAGAGCCCTATATTTAAATCTGCAATACCTTTAATCTCAGTATGTAAAAAAATTTAGCCTTTCAATTTTGAAATAGCTTGGAGGTTAAAATACCACCTTCCTTCAGCAATGCAACCTTCACGGTAAGATCTTTTGTTTTAACTCCATAATGTACCTGAGGTATCCTTATTATTCTAAAAAAAAATCAGAACCCTTTTTTTCTTTAAAATCACCAAAATACTGCAGATAAGAAAATTATACACACAGTAGTTATTCTTCCACATTTACTCTGCACATATTTGTTCAAGAGACACTCTGGACAAATATTATTTCCTATCTCAAAATAAACTGCACATCATCCATTATGTACTTTCAGTGCAGATTCAAGCTGTATACATTTTCACTGAATTAATTATATGCACCATGAAATTCATTTCCTGAGATTTCTTGTTTGCATTCAGGCAATGATTTCTACCAGCACTACTTTTAACTTCTATTTTTTAATTTGAACATAAACTTACATAAGCAGTGAGAGCAGGGCCTAACAACATTAACATGTGTGTTGACTGCATAAGAAAAAATACACAGGAGTGAAATGGAACACACTTGGATAAAAACATTATTATCAAGGTGTGCTCTTCCAACTAGATAGATGGTTACACAGAACAATTTTTGAACAAAGAAAGGCAGTTTCATCAAATACATTTCCCCTGGTGAGGTCACTTCAAGTTTGAAATATCAGAATAACAGAGATGCCCAATTAAATTGCAGGCAAGTACACTTCTCAGGCCTGCTGCTAATACCAGATCTTATTTTTTCAATGGATTTAGTTTAAATGTCCTAGTGATTTTAAAATGATAAAGTTCCTTCAGCTTGGAGATGTAACCATTTTCTATTCTGACTGAAGCACAAATCAGCACCGTTGTTTGAATTCAGAATGTATCATGCTGGTCAGAAAAATGCACAAAGGTAAAACTGGTTTTCTATGTTGAACTCTACACAGACTGTAGACTGAAATTTGCCATAGCAAAAAGATAAAATATGAAACATTTTATCAAGATATCACAGAAACTTGATACCATGAAGGCATCTCACATGTGCTTTTTGAATCTGAAAATGAATATATATATAGATATAAGCTCAGATGCAAAACCAAAAACATTACATGAGAGAATCTCTCTCTCCTCTTCGAATAAAGATCAAAAGAAATACAAAGCAAAATAAGAGAAGGCCATCACATCAGTATACCTGAATTAGTTGAAGGAGGGGAACTGTGGGGAGAGAGTTAGATGTATAAATGAAGAATTGGCTGCTGCTGCTGAATTGCTATATTTGCTTTGCCCTCCAAGAACTGTTTGCTAGATTGCTATTTATCATTTTTTTATATACATACAATTAAGATGAAAAATCTGCCATTTTACTTCTAATTTTATTTTCAGGCAAACACAATTGCCTTTTCCTTAATATTACATAACACGCAAAAATGCTATTTACAGACAGACTATTCATGAAGATACCAAGTTTACAGGGATACAATGATCCATCTGATTTTATTTGCTAATTTGTTATTGTGATTTTGAGACATCACCACAGATGATTTTCATAATATTTTGATTTAATAGGTTTTCTGCCATTGTGATTGAATGCCTATAAACATTTTACTGTTGGATTCACTATTCAATTCACTATTTTGTTACTTAACAGACATGCCCTTTAAGGCATGTCCAGAACCCAGTATTACTGAGAAAAGATAGCTCCAGTTACTGAAATTGGCTTTGAATTGGTACAATTAGAAGCACAGCATGATTATACCAGAGACTTATAATAAGGAATAAGGTGGATAACTTACATGTTCTTTCAGTATCTAGCAATATGTGAAAAGATTCATACAAGTTACTTCAGTGTGGTCAAAATTACATGAGAAACCAGACAGAACAGATGTGAACCCATTCTGTGCATACCAAGTTGCCTACAGGTCTTTGGCAACTTCTGGTGTGATGACGAGCAGAACTCAGAAGCCCCAGCAGCACCCTCTGTTAAGAGATGTGGGTAGAAAAGCACTTTTGCTGTGAAATTTTTGCACTTTAGATTTTTGTTCTGACTTATAACAAAGCTGATTATCAGGTCTCAAAACCATTTCTGGGACCAGGAATCACCAGTCTCCATGAAGCCTCTGCCAACAACAACCTGGATAGTTGCAAGTTCTGCAGCAGCTGTCAAAGTCAAAAGCTCAGTAACTTCCATCAGTGGAATAACAGCTACATGAACACAAAATGCTTGACAGTAGCTTAAAATACCAGACCAATGTGTGAACATGAGCATAAGAGGTTTAGAACTTAATCAGGCTATAGCTAACCAAGCAAAATAAAAGCATTTAGAATTGTTCAGGCTTAGTTATATGATGAGGGCTAAAGCGATAAAGCTTGGGATTATGGAAAGGAAGATCTCAGCACAATAACTATATATACACCTACCTGTGGAAATTCAAAGACATGGATAACTGTGATATCAAGCACTTATCCCCTACTATTAAAGGCATTTATCTTTAGAGATTTAAATTTCACCCCCAAAACATTTTAGGCAGACAAAGGCATATATATTTAAAAAAGAATAAGATCAGCTCTGCAAAAAAACAGAATCCAGGCAAAGCTACTAAAACAGCAGGTCCAAAAGAGCTACTTGTTAGCGTCAAGGTAAATGGAAGCCCTGCAAGTAATTAATTACATTTGTTGCAAAGCCTTCAGAAATAGGACCAAGACTTTTCTGAGCATTGATGCAATTACTCAGGTAATTCATTTAAGCCTTGCTTCCTTTCCCACAGCACAATAGATGGAATGCACCATGAACAAACAGTACCTGCTTTGCTTTGGAAAAGTCAACAGCACCTGGGCCTGGGATTTTAGCAGGTAAACCAGTGAGGTGCTACAACATTTTAAACCAAGCCTAATCCAAGCACCAGAACTACTGAGGTCTTGCCTGCTCTTCTGAAACATTCTAGCCCCTTACAAGAGGCTACTGCTGGCCCTGATTCAATCCAGCGATGAGCTGATATGAGGAACTCAAAAATCAATTTCTTTTTAAAAATGCAATCCTTTTACCCACATTCCCTATTTGAAACATTATGCTTTATCAGTATATGATAACTGACATAGGAGTTAGGTGGCACATGAAGAAGCTGCACCTTGTCACAATTTCCCTGTAAAACCACATACATATTTTCTCAGCTAATTCATGCTCTTATATTTCTACCTCCTTTTAGCCTCCTTTATGTTTAACTTGGTATGAATAAATTAACAAAGTATACTCAATTCATTTGCTTTGATGCATTTTCTCTCTTGGAATTTTTCCACCATGGAAAAATATTCCATAACAAAATGCCATTGGATGCAGAAATGCAATTTCTATACAAGCTGAGAATACAACCAAAGAAAGCTAAGGGAAATAAGATGGAAATCTGACAAACCTTAAACAAGGGAACACTAAAAATTTGAACTCAAGTACTGAACAAGGCAAAATATGTGACTGCTGACACAGAACACAAACTGAACTAAGCAAATTGTTGCGACTTCACATACACTGCCCTAAAGAATAAGTACAGGTTTTTGCTGAAGGATTATCATGTCTCTCAAAGCCAGGAAAAAAAGCCAATAATAGCACCACTCTTCAAAGTTCTTATAGTGTTCTCAGGGCTATTACTTCTTTTTCAGCTATATTACATTTATCAATCTAAATTACACTTTAATATACATGCATGAAAGTATCCATTTGTTAAATTCAATACTTAGTAAGTAATTGTATGAAAATGAAAATAGAGAAATAATAAGTCTACAGAAGAGCAGAAAAACACAGCAGCAATACTATGAAAAATATGATTACCTGACATATAGGGATCTCTTCTGGCTGGTTCGCAAAGATCCTGATCCTGAACTAACGCTACTGTTCATCATCTGTTCCCGTAAATCATGTATTTTAGCTTCAAAACGACTGTATTCTATAAGAAAGAGGGGCATGGCAATTATTTCCCCCCGAACTTCAGCAATTAAACTGAAATCAGCTCTGAAATAATTATTATTAGACATAGCAAAAACACAAAAAAAATATACTTTTAAATTATGTGGGTTAAATCTATAATTCACAGTAACTATTTTTCTTCTAAGACAAACGTTTCTACTAATAATTACCAATTTCATAGTAATAAAAAGACATATAGATTAATTTTAACCCATGACAATAGGAAAACTTCAGAATATACATGTGAAATACATTTTTATAATCATGAACTATGTATTTTAAATTTTAAATCTTAAGACATACGAATGAAATGTGTCTGTACTTTAAAATTACTGAATTTGAATTAGATAAAGAATTTAACACTAAAGGTGGGAAATATGCAAAACATCTTCTGAAATAAGACCATGTTCCCCTGGGAGCTCAGGAAAAGAAAAAAAACTCCAGAATTCTGGCATGAATCTCAATCCACTTGTAAACGGCATTAGAGATTCAAATTGTCCCCACAGAATTATGTACAACGTTAATCCTGGAAAAACGGATTGTGTTCTTAAGCAGTACTGTGTACTAATAAAACTAAGCTAAATGCATTGTGATTTTAGCTACAAATGCAGGCAGTAAAATAGCAATAGCTTGTTCAGGACAAACATTTCCTGAAGCGAGGTACTTACATGCTGTCAGCACAAAACATGAACTCAGAGCAAGTAAGTTTTTCCTTCAGCGGAATAGTTTGGACTTCAGGATCAACACTTGTAAAACCTTCCTAGTCAAAGGAAACGTTCTGCAGCCACCACCTTCCCCAGGAGACCACGTGATGCCAGATTATAACAAGTCAACACTGGGAGAGCCAGGGTGTGTGAGCCTCGAGCAGCTGCTGGACTGGGCACTGCTGCTCTGCCGAGCTGCGCCCTCACCCCCTGCGGGCACCAGGGCGTGCAGGAAATGCAACACTGCCACAGAGGGCTCTGAAGGAAAGAATCTTGAGAAATCTCAAAACTAAACACTCTGGATGTTTTATCATATTACATTCGGTAGCTCTTTCTTACAACAGACCACAGAAGAAAAAGATATTAGTTACAGAAGAATATTGGGTGAACCAGTTGCTGATATATCACTTCATTAGGTTACTACAAATCTGATGCTCCAGCAATAGCATCTATAATTAACCCTATCCAGATTATGACAGTATGAACAGGCTCTTAAATAACCCTAACTTTTGTCCTTTAAAAGAAAAAGCTAGCACTAGCAAGTGCCTTTTTACAAACAGGTAAATACTTTACCAGCACTAAATTAGACTGATGAGGTTGTTTGACAAGAGAACAAAAACATTATTTCCACCACTACTGATGCTATTACTAATAACAAAAGAATTTAAAGATAACAGGACAGTAACCTAAGAGGAATGTGAGAAAACGACATTTTTTAGAAAGCAACACTCCTTAGGGGAAGGGCTCAGTTGCAGTGAGAGAACAGCCCGCTCCTGCTGTGCTACTTGCTGCACTGCATGGCTCTGGCTGAAGTCACCTCATTTTACTCATTTATACCCAAGAAATGATCTTTTAAGCTTCTCACCTGTTTCTTGGGTGTTTTGGAAGATTAAATCTCTGAACATCAGATGTACTAGAATGGTAACAGAGATTTCTGACATAGAAGATTTTTTTCTGCCCCCGTGTGAAAGGAAAGTAAGCATGGAAAAGACCAGATAATTCAAGTATTTTCTTGTGCTACAGCCTGTTCGGTGCTGAAAATATCTGCAGTTCTTCGCAATAGCTAGTGCAAAAAAATGCAAATTTCTGTTAACAAACTATCATGTGTCATCTGCTGGAAGAATCAGATTTCCTCCTATGCAGCACATAGATGTAAGAGAGTTAACAGAGAGGTTGTTGCTTAACTTCCTTTATCCTATATATCATCCTCAGGTTGCTGGTCTTGCAATTTCCTGCAATAATTTAATTTTTCTCAT
The DNA here is from genome assembly GCA_035584735.1 of Pseudotriccus pelzelni. Classification (NCBI taxonomy): domain Eukaryota; kingdom Metazoa; phylum Chordata; class Aves; order Passeriformes; family Tyrannidae; genus Pseudotriccus; species Pseudotriccus pelzelni. The sequence continues at coordinate 12,585,766 of JAWMRA010000009.1, read as the reverse complement.
CAGAACTCCTGGGAAGTAAGAGCTGAATGAGTGACAGGGACATCTGTAGGAGTAAGAAGGAGAAGAATTTCACCATAGATGCTCTTGCCATACGAATAAAGCAAAAAAAGGAAACTAATGTGCTGGGATCAAAAAGGCTTTATGTTCGAAAACAAGGACTGCCAAGAAATGTCTTACTTAGGAAAAGCTTAAACACTCTGTGCAGACAGAATCTGGTGAGCGCCTTCCATGTAGAGCAAGCTAAAATCTAAGTTATAGTTGTCTTACAGAAGATTTTGGGAGGAATAGGATTGATAGAAATCTCAAAATCATTGGGTTTGGAGCTGGAAAGTAGATAGGATTTCGGTATTTTTTAAAAGAAACCTTAGCATTAGATACAGTGGTACTGAAATTAATGCTGGAGACAGAAAATAAGACAGCAGCAGGACTCTTGAGAGCATGAGAAACAATTCAAACAATCAGTTTGAATAAGTAGGGTTGGTTCAACTCTGGCATTATAGAGCAAAGGGAGAGCTCTGCTAATTTGTGTAGGTAAGGTTATATTTCTATCTCTGTGATTAAGAAGAGTTGAATATCAGCTGGTTTTTTACCTTCAATCTCTTATTTCCTTCAGCTTATCATCCCTAGATTCTCCCAAATGCTAGAGAACTGTTTTCCATTCTCTTATGTGCATGCATAATCCTACTTAGTGTGTGACAAACATGATCATATTTGTTTCCCTAAATCACAGTGAACAGCACAACAAACTTCCACATGGCTAAGCGTGACAAAGGCATACAGTGCACATTTAAACATACAACTTTTTCTAAAAAGTTTTATTTTGCCACTCAAACATTCCAGAAATTTGGAGCTAGAACAGGCACAGTGAACAAGAAGAAAAAGACACTCCGCTTTCTTTTCTTGGCTGGAATTTTCTCAAAGTTTCCAGTCAGTTTAGAGGCAGAGAGGGAATAGTACCTGCTGCCATAACATAGAGCTTGAGGAAGCACAAGCACCTGACGCTTCAGCTTATAGCGTTTGTCCAACAGTACCCCATGATCACCAAAGAAAAACCCAAAGCTTACACAGGTTTACACATAAACAGTTGTTAAGAACACAGGATGAATACATCTGGGCTCAAGTTTAAACTTTAAAATTACACTGGATAAGCAGATGGTGCAAAACTAGACTAAATCTGCCTATTTCATGTCTGCACATATTCCACAGCAAGTAACAAAAAGGAGGGGGGGAAGATTAGGAAATCTTGAAAGATTACTCTGCTCCCAAGCTGATTTTACCTAGAAAACTGTAATGTTCTCAAGGTCAATGTTTATTTGAACAGAAATCAAAACTTCAGAGAAAGGGTCTGAGCAGTGAAACTCTCCTGGACTGCCTGTCCACTGGGCAACAAGAACACACAGGAGAGTGGTGAATTGTCTGTACCGGCAGGAGAAAAGGAAAGTGGGGCCACAAAGAAAATGTATCTGGTCTGGAACACACATTCCAGCAAATGGGGCAAAGGAACAGAAGGCTACACAAGAGATGGAAAATTCAGCAAACAGCACAGAAGGAACAGCAACTCAAGGAAGCATGGATGTGAGTATAGGGAACAGATGGCAGCACAGCACTGAGAAGCAGAGATTCTTACATATATTGAACCCACGTAGAGCTGAAAAAGTTCACTTTAATTAAAAAACTATGCCCCTTGCTTCCCTCTTCCCATCTGTCTATGGAAAGCCCCCTTTAGCAGGACCCATTGGATCTGTCAAAGCAGGACTCTTGCGCTGACAATTTTATATAACTCCTGATTTATATTCTTTTCTCAACTCTCAGAATACTCAATTTTCTTTTTCATGGTGCTTCCAATCAGAGAAATGGAGTCTGGTAGTCAGGATGGCCACCATCACACTGATCCTGTATTTATCTTCCATTACTTTTTCTCTTAAAATGCGTGGACCATAATAAAACCATCATAAATCATTTTTGAGGAGATATTATTTTGGTTCAATGCTTGTCATTTTATATTAACTTTACCTTGAACAGATCACAATGCATTCCACATGCATTGGTGGTTTTCATGAACTCTAACGTTCAATGAGCTTGTACCTCACTAATCACTTGAAAGACTGGGTCAAGGAATTTCAAAACAAATTAGAAAAATTGCATTTGTGTTTAGTTAAGAACACTACTCCCAGACTCTGCAAAACTCAGAAAGAGACTAGATCCAGCCAGTCACTGCTGAGGTAAATACACTTAGAAATGTTGCTGAAGGCTTACCACGCATTCACAAACAATTTTATTTAGTATGTTAAAGAGCAGGAGTGAGGTTTTAAAGGATTAAAACATGTGTAAGCCGTCTTACAGTGTCTAGCATGGCTATATATAGCAGACCCCTTTTTCTGATCTTAATGGGTCAAGTTTCAAAGACACTTTAATTGACTAATCTACATTACTTGCAAATGAGTAGAACCAGGTACAAAACAAGCAAGAACGGAAGTCTGGAAAACCAGAGTCATGTACCCGAAAACAGAGCAAATTTAAGTTTTTTGTTTGTTTTGTTGTTTGTTTTTTTAATTTCAATTTATGAAATTGGGATGCACTTATATTTTGAACCACCTCTGTTTACATACAATCCATGTTCTCAGCTAGAAAGCAAGGGAAGCTCAGCCTTGATAAGAAACAATCACTGAAAACTAAGTTTTGCGCAAACATTATTGGCTTTGTGCTACCCCAAGCTGGGCTTTTACAGACAGAAGATTTATGATATATTTCAAGACAAATGTTCAGAGAACAAAGTCAGCTTATGCATATGAAAATGCTACCATTTCTCAGAAATTCCACTAGAAAACAGTTCACAGCTGCAGCATTGCAAACAGAAAAACTAGCCACACACTGGTCATTGACTGGAGAGCTCTAATAAAAGGGTTTTTTGTTCCCTCCTTTTTTTTTTGACTCATTTAAGGACAAGAGAGAATGTTGTCATTATTAAATCTCATTTTCAGTAGATAAATACAATCCTTCAAAACAAAAGGAATTCATTAAAATCCACCTAAAACTGTGACTAATAAACTAGGAATATTTTTTAATATATTTTGCACTGGAGAATCCTTATTTCCATTAATAAAATTGCAAGAATGTGTGTTAACTACCTCTATCAACACTGTAGGTTCAGAAGTAGACGTTTTACAAAAAATACCTGAAATCTTCTCTTGATGTTTTGGCTCCACCTTATCTTAATCTTACACTGATCTACCCAATCACCTAAGAACAGAGAGCTAATCTTATCACTTAAATATCTTAATACTCTTTCAGAAAAGAACTAGATATACAGCCTGGTTCTGGTCTAGCAGAATATAAAAAAAAGTTTAATCCACTCAATTATTTTCTATCAAATTTCAGTCAATTTTTTAAAAATATTTTTAATATATTTCTTTAGCTATTTTCTTATTTTTAAATGCACTGAAGCTATAACACAGTTAAGGCAACCTACTGGCACCTGATGCTTTTTGGAATGGCAAAAATCAAACCTTCCAGAATTTCTCAATTTTGAGGTAACATTACTATGTCATACTGAAAACCGATAAGAATATTTCAGACGACCTTTTAATTTGAATGAACATAACAACGGATGTCAATGTGAAAAGAGCTGTACACCTCTGCACAGTCCTGTACTTCCCCCTTGCTGCTCCTCTCCTCACTACATTCCCCTGAAGCACCGAGACTCAAGTTCCTGTATCCCTGCTATGTAACAGGATCAAAATTCTGACCACCTCTGAATCCCCATTCCCAGGAAACATAAATATCCAAATTGCCTAGTGCTTCCTCTCATTCTTCCACACTAACATGACAATTTTTCCTTGCCATCCTACCTCTGCAGAAAACCCAGAGACGCAGCACTGTGGCACTGAGGTCTCTGCAGAGCCAGGGAACAACAGGAAAAAGAAATGGATAGGAAACCTCTACAAGTTAAAATGGGTTATCAAAACACTTTTGTGTACTGAAGCAACATCACTTATTTTGAAACTGCTGCAGGTCAGAGTGTTTAGTTTTCACAAGAATTCAAGGTAAAGTTAAATCTCTTGTAATTCATGATGTCTTGAAGGAGATAGAAATTTGTAGGACAAGTGGGGAGAACAAGGGGGGAGAATAAGGGAAAGCTTCCAAATAAAGAGGAAATGAGAACAGCATCCTGACTTTCCGACCACACTTCTACAGGATAATTCCCATCTCTCCTCTGCAGATTCCAGCCCCAATGGGTCCAAACCCACTGATCTCTGCAATTAGGGAGACTCTGTATCCACATCTACAGTCATGTATGTGCCACAGAAGGATGTACCAGTACAACCCAATAGATAACAAGATGACAACAGTAGCTCCTGGGTGAGTTGCAAGATAAAGCCTGGAAACTACAAAGAGTAGAGTTGTGGTGCTACACAAGTGGTATCTGATGCACGAGCCACTTCTGTAAATAGGAGAACACATTCACATTCCCTGTCTGGCTTTCAGCTATCCCAAAGAGTGCTGGTAAGTTGTTGAAATTTGATTCAGTGCAGTAGAAAAATTTCTTAAGGTTTCTCTCAGATCCACTGAGCACTGCTGGAAACTAAATGAATGCCAAGGATATTTTTAGGAATGTGATTACATCTGTTTTCACCCAATTCTATAACCAAGGAACATTCTGGAGATTGAAGGGAAAATAAGTCAGCAGTTACATAATTTGAGATCAGATTAAAAAAAAGAAATCAAATTCATTCAGTCATATTAGCCTACCCCCAGTCCAGTAACTAGTGTTTGATAAACCATGGATGTGAAGAGACAGATACGGAAAATTCAACCCTTTGCATGAGAGTTTTCCAGTGATTAATTTTTCTACAGCCTAACTCAGGCATTCCAACGAGAGAACTGCTTGCAGAAATCCACTTTTCCCAAAAACTTGAGGAGAAAGAGAACTGGGAAATTTCTGACAGGGAAATAGAAAACGTAGTAGGATGTAAAAACATAAGTTAGCATTCCCCACCAAATCTGTGAACACACAAACTGTCATATACGATTACAGGGAGTGAAGTCAGCCAGTCCCAAGTGTCTTCCAAATGCTCCTATCATCCCAAATCTCTTTATTCGGTTATAATGAACCCTGATGGATGTCTAGAATCCCCTTGATCTGTCCTAGCTGTTAGCATTCCTACCAAATCCTGCTGGGTTTACAAATACAAATAAAATACATTTGCAATATCGGCTGTTATAACTGATCATCTTTATGAAGACATTTGAGAAACAACAATGATGAACTTTACAAGCTCTTCATTTTAATAATTGTTAACCTTCTTCTGAATGGCAAAACCAAAAAGCTGAGATAGTTATACACAAAAACACACATATGTAAAAAAGTTTGCCATCTTGAACCAAGTGAGAGGAAAAGAAAACCATGGGCAACCATAACTGAGGAAATATGAAGATGACCAAAGAATATATGTGCTTTTATCAAGAGCACTCAATCACGTCGATGGTATTTTCCACTTGGAAAGTCCAATCTCAAAGAGACTGCTTTCCTATGGTAACAAACAAACAGTAACCCTTAAGGAAATGTTCTCTAAGGTATGAACAATGAGTATCTGATCCAACTTACCTTGCACACCAGACCTGAAGCTGGACAGCTGGACTTCCATTCAAACGTTTTTTTTTACAAGGAATAAGAGTAAGGCAGAGATGTAGAAACTAGAGCTCTCTGAGATAAGTTGGCCACGTGCCAACTCATATTTTGCCTTCAAAGTACAACAGATCTCTATTTCCTAGTTACACTTTTCCTTCATTGCCTATTTCAAAAGGGCAGAGCAAGCCCTAACACACTTTCAACATCACACTCCAAACGGAGATTTGAAGGACAATTTCAGAAAGAAAGGGTGCTCACACAGACCAAGCATCTTGGTGGGGAAAGTCAGATAATTCAAGTAACATCTCCCACATGCATCCTCTGAAATGGGCCATATTTCAGAATTGCATTCTCAATACAGCTCAACTACACACAGTCTTGTTCTGAATGCTCCAGTAACCACGACGGAATGAGTACAGCTCTTTGAAATCTACAAGTCACAGTCACTGAGAAATTTCTAAGAGGCAGCGTATGTTGCTCTGGGCAAATCTCTGTGCAATGACTCAAAATCTCAGCAGTCAGTCAAGTACCTCAATACACATTGCAAGAAAATAAGTTATCTACTTGGACAAGTGGCAATGAAGAAAGCTGTTACTTCCATTGCAGAAAGAGCAGGAACTATCCAAAACACTTAGTTCTCATCTTCTAAAAGGAAAAGAGTTCTGACTTCCAGAGTATGAAGGGATTCTTTCCTTCTTAAAACCTGAATCCTAGAAAGAGGGCACTGAAAAACTGATGCTTTTGTATGAAGTCTGCACACATTCTTTGGCAAGGAAAAAAGTGTTTGTGCCCTGGGAACACATATTCTACCAGAGAAACATTTGTCCTGCTACTGTGAGCCACATGCCTGCCTGGCAGAAGAAACAGTGACCATAAATGCCCTCTTTGAACAAAAAAAAAACAAAAAAAAAATTCCAACAAAACCACACCAAGAAACCCCCCCCAAAACATTTTACCTCTCACTAAGGTGAGGGATCCCTACCCAAGGAGCAAGAAACTGCAACAATTTAAGCCACTTTACAAAACGGAAGAGCCAATAACAGGATACACCAAAGCGTATCAATAGCAATATTTGACAATTCTTGTCACAAAGCTAAGACACATATTTCAGAACCGATGCTGACCTTACTCTTCTTTTTAAAAGGAAGCCTCAGAGTGAGCACCCTTAGAAAACAAATCCTGGAACACAGCAAGCTACAGACTAAACATGTGACCAGGATGCACTCCATCCCGAGACAATACAGACAACGTGGGCTGGCTGCAGGGATTTGACCATGGAGCAGACACAAACCAATCATTTGGGCTTATTACTGACAGACACCCTGAGGTGGGGGAGAGAGAGATGATGCTGATGCAGGTAGAGTGGGAGAGGAACGTGAAAGCTTCAAACACTTGAGGAGGTCAGGATAGAAGAAACATGACAGAAAAGAAGAAATAAAGAGTAAATTGAAACGTGCTGCTATCAGCACCTAAGAGATGAAGGCAGCAGTCCTGCTCCACATCCAGTCCTGATGAACACCTACACTTACCCCTGGACAGTACTATTAAAGGAAAGTTTTAAGCAGAGAAGTCACTGCAAGGAACATTAGTGATGTGTCCTCCAATTTGGTAAAACCAGAGAAAGCTGCTGATCATCACAGTTTATAAGACAACAAAAATGTCTTGTATATGTGAGTTTACAGACTCAAGATAAGCATATAATATTAGAATATTAAAGTTTTAAAATTCTCAAATAGACAAAGGCATTAGAAATGTGCTACAGAAACATAAGATGACAAATGTGTGTATTGATGAAGTGGTGTTATTTGGCTTCTGCACAACACACAGGGATGGCTAATCAGCATCAGCTGCATTCTGATCTGGAGCAGAAGAAACTGCTGGATAAATTGAAATGTCAGGTCAGTATGAAACAGAGGAATGAAAACCTCATAGTCTCTTTATGTCATCTGAATCAACCTAACAAAGAAGGAATTAGTCTTCCATCCTCCTACCACTAAGGCATATAAAACCACTATATTAAAGGGCAAAGACAACTGGAAATAGAAAAGAACGATGTGGTATTTCCACTAAATTCTGGATTTACTGGATTAATTCTCATGTTATGACAGTGGTAACATTTACTGAAGAAATTGAAATTCTGAAATGATGAAAGCAAGAAATGTCTCAAGTCATGGCACCAACAAGCAGATATTTCTATTCTGGTCACTTGCAGTTATGCTAACACGTATGTGACAACATCTATCACATCATTTCTTTCTTCTCTCCTCAGAAGAGGGGTTAGGTGGGAGGACACTGCAGACTCTCTTTCTCTGAGTTGCAAATTGAACAAGTGAACTTGAATGTAACAAGGCAACCCTCACCTTCCGGACGGTACTGAGCTACAATAGTCACTGCTTGGCCTGCGTTCTTCAGGGCTGCTGCCGCCTGTTCATGGGTTGCTGCTTTGAGATCTACTCCATTTACCTACAAGTAATACAAAAAAGCTCTTTACCAAAATTAATGCTGGTGTTTATCACCACAGAACACAGACCTGGGGGGAAAAAATTTTAGATTTAAAAATAGCATCAGAAAAAACCTGAAACAGAAATGTGTCACATTTTAGGCCAAAAGCATTTTTCACAGTTCAAACTAAAAGATGTGTTTTAACATCAGCATTTTAGTAACAGCAATTAAGAGGACAAAATTCCTCTTCAGTAACTTCCAAACTACAATGTAAATGCCCAAAGAAATAATAGATTAATTTCACAAAGAAACCAAATCTTTATGACCTTCAATACCAATACAGAAAAAGCTCTTAGACAGGTATGAAATGAATCTTTTTAAGACTAACAGGAAGTTTAATGGTTACTCCAGGCAGTAAAGCACAGTTTTAGACACTACTGCCAAGTGTCTCCATCTCACCAGAAAGCTTATTTCTGAAGCCTATATTCTTTCAATTTAGACACACACACTCCTCAGCTACCAGACTAAGGTAAGTTAATGTCTTCACTGAATGTCTCTGACATAGGAAAGTGCTATTTTAATCAGGTTATAGATGAGAAACCGAGGCTGATTAAAGTCCTCAAAGATACTTTGGAAGTATAATGGAATCTGTTCCACTGTCTCAGATTTAGCTCAAAATATTCTTTCCATATCATTAACTGGCATTAATATCCAGGGAGGGGAGTACTTTTGTTGCTGTTTAAATAAAAGAAGCGAGGAATCCTACAGAAATTATCCGATCTCCTTTCCTAAGCTCTCCACTCAGGTCAGCTGGCCCTCCTGCAAGGATGAAAGAGATGAAAATTCCTTCTCCATCTTCTCCTCCAACAATGTTGAAACCAAGACCTGTTGATCCTCGATGCAGCACAACTTTTCTAGGCTCCCTGAATGAAAGAAAGAAATAAGAAATCTTGGTCACTAGACTTGAGGAAAAGTAATATAAACAACTAGAAAAACTTCTAGAGGCAATACAAAATCCTCTTCCTGTTGTTAGGTGAACTGAACAAATCTGTTAGTATGAATTTATGCTCAATTCCTATTATGCTACAATCCTGTTCAGCACTAAATGCCATTATTTAACACTTTTCCACATTGTTCAGCAAAACACTATTTTCCCTTTCTGAAACCTAAATCACAAACTCTAATGAAAGCAACATTAGTGAAAAATACGGCCTTACTGCTTTATTTTCACTCCAGTTTGTCAAGCAATTTCTATAGCAAAGAACAATTCAAGAAGTATGCATAAGCCCTTTAAAAAAATGATCAGAATTTGTGGCACTCTGAAATACATTTTTCAATTTATTTGAAGCAACTGCAATTAAAAAAGTTAAACCTAAACCAAGTTGTTGCACTCTTTTTATAGGATCCCCTCCTGAACTGAATGAGAAGAAATACTGCTCAAGAGAAGGCCAATCAACTTCTAATGCAGAAAGGCTCCTTCCAAAAATCTACTAATCTGCTATTTGATCCAATACAAGAAAACCATAAATGGTCTCAGAAACAGACATTTCTAATAAAGCAGAGCAACTGTGTGCTGCATTTGAAAAATCACTAGAGAGCACTAAAGAACAATCAATGGACCTTAAGTGTTTGGAGGAATTAATTATTAATTTACAGAATAAACTAAGAAGCTGTGTTTTTTTGAACAAAAAAAAAAATAATTTAGTCTGATCTTTAAAAATCACTCCATTTTTGCACTAGCTATTAAATCAACTTAGTGTCAAATTCTTAAATATCATCTCAATCAACTATGATATTCATTTTTTCAGAGTACTATTATATTACAAATAAATTACATTTTGAAAATCTAGATATATATTCCTCTGGATCACAGTAGTACTTTAAGAAAAAGAGAACATAAAGATGCAGTATTTTTTAAAATAACATTCAAAATTTATAAACTTCTTTTTGGAAGGAGAGAGAAGAAGATGAGAAGGTGATTTAAAGAAAATCACCTAAACATTCTCTGAATAGCCCTTGCATTTCAGAAGAAATCTAAAAACAGCCTTTTGTAGTAATTTTAAAGGAAAGCAATAAAACCATAATGCTATCAGCAGGACAGAATCACTCTGGCTTATGTGTCTACCTACCCCTAAATTAAAAATAAGTACAAAGACATATCCTACCTTCCACTATACTAAACTCCATTCTCCAATTTATTAGGCCACTTAGGTTTCAATCCTGGGTAGACCCTGCCTCAGAAACTGAGTGATATCCATATGAGATGATGGTGTGGCACAGAATTCAGCAACAACATACTGAAAATGCAGTACAACATCCCTATACTTGCAGAACAGAAGGGCAACAAAATTACAAGAGCTTCCCTTTATCAGCAGTGATGAACAAAAGATTAATGCAATCTACTGAATCAGTGAAGGAATGAAGGGTCTGTTAAAGGGAAAGGATTAAGAGCTCTCCAGCCTTTCTGGATTTAGAATCCATCAAAACAAATCCTTGTATGTGGGGGCAGGAAAGACCCAAACATTGCTGGCTTTAAAATAAGAAATAATCTGTGGTCCTGCTCATACTACCATCCTAAAATCCTCTGTCAACTAATGTAGCGCTGGCAGGACTTTCTGATTTTAACACTATTCCTGGACTGATAAATCATATATCCATATCATATAAATATATCCAGTTTTCTTTTTAGAACAATGTTTACAAGTGTTAAGAAACTAACATCTATTTCTTGAAACAAAGTATAGTATTCACCAATATTTTGCCCACAAATACATCTTACAGGAGCTTCCCTTGCTAACCAGTTTGACACTTAGCTTTGATTATTCATTACCTGGTAATCTCATCATCTCCAAGCATTCCCTTGGGAACTGGTGAATATCGCCCTGGCGATGCTGGGGGCATGGACTGTCCCAAGTAGGCAGATGGAGTGATATGGTTATCCACTGGCTGAGAATAAGCTTCAAAGAGAGGGGAATAAAAAAAAAGACATTAGGGCAATATGGAAAAAGAGTTGGAGGAACTGAAACAAAGAAGTGACCTCTTCTAAAAACAAACTATAGCAGTTCAAATGATACATTAAGAATATCTTATTTCTAAAATAGTGTGTCAGGTCTATACATTTCCCAGTCTCCTCACTTAGTCAGTAATTTTTCAGTTCGATTTTGTCTCAAATAAGAACTTTTTAGAAACAGTAACTGTGGATAGCTGAAACCCATGAGGACAGTCTGGAGATTCATCTCTTTCAAAGCTGTCTTTACCTTGACTGAAGTAAATGAAGAATTTCAGTTTCTTAAAATCACTATGTCAGAGCTCAAGTGAAAAGTACATTTTATTGTTATACTTCTTCCAAACTGTCAAGCTGCCTGCCTCTTTCTATCTAATGCTTTGATGTGGAGCATCCCAGCATCTCCAGAATACTCCAGGCCATTCTGACTGACAGGTCTGAACAGCAAGGGATGTTATATTTAACAGCACAGGTGCTGGTGGTGATGTTCTCATGCTCCCAGCCACCAGCACACACCAGGAAACAAAAGCAGGGCTATTCTACCTTCTACTCTTCAAGGTAAGAGATATCAATTTACCAAGAGAAATAAGCAAGGTCTTGCAAAAAAACGTCAACTGTACAGCAAAGGTCAGTTTTCCTAATCACATTTTCACTAAAACTAGAAAGGTGAAATAAAAGGCTTTAATGGAACCTCTTACACAACAGGCTATGAATTCTGCCTACGAAGTGCATCGGATGTTTTACCTGGACCACAACACACACACCCACTAGAAGACATTTAGCATCTTAAATGATTACAATTGATAGAAAATATTCTACAAGGCCAGGAGAATTATTCCAGGCACAGAGAATTATTCCAGAATTATTCACCAGGCACAGTCATACCCACTGCCTGCTACAACAAACCATATTCTACAATTGGAAATTGTTTTCTTGGTGTAAGTGCTTGAAATTTTGAGGCTTACACATGGAGGGTGGGGACACTTCACAGATTCAACATAATTAATATTGCCAGCCTCTCTTTGCTCTTACTCATTTGCTGTAGCTGATGTGGTGCCTGACCTCTGAGGATTTACACTTCTACACCACAGACAGAAAGAAACTCCCTCACATCAGTTTCATGAGGCAAAGAGAATGCGGCTTTTGCTACAACCAAGTTATCGAAAAAGCATTCAAATTTGAGAATTCCCTAGAAATTAGGAGTTGTTCAACATACATAATGCCTAAAACCATTTTTTAGGACAGCTATAACACACCTACATTGCACCTTCATCCTTCTGCTCCCTACAAGGATTTTACAGATCCCACTACTTAATTCTTTCTGTCTGTCCCAGCACACCACGTAGGTTCTGTGCACTGCTAAGAGATTTGGACACCTGTTAGTTTCAAAACTTAGGGTTTTTTTGGTCACACTGGAGTTTTAGCAACAGATTTTCACAATGATTACCAAACCATGGGAAAATATTTACTTTTTGATGGGAAAAATATAAGTATTTTAATATAACAATATTATTTATGCGTATTCCTCAACATCCATGTCACTTTACATGCTTTCAGTTTGAAGAAAAACTGCATATAAATAGTTATTTTGTTTTTTCTCAGAAAATTTTAAAGCTAAAGCACAAAAAATGGAAGGCAAGACTTTATGACCTCTTTTCCAATTAGCGAAAAATGGATTTTGATTTAAAAAATGTGAACAACTCTTGCTCAGTATTGCAGCTCTGTACATTCTGTTCAGGCACTAAATTATCTCATTTCACAAAATGAATTTACAATTGCTTTTAACAAGTCAATGGCAGCTATAACGATGCATATTTTATAGGAAGTAATTAGATTTTTCTGACCAATTCTATATTGACTTACAGTACTTTTCATTTGATTGTTTTCCAGGTTCCTAAAGCTTTTAAATGCATCATGTTCAGAAACATACATCCCACCTACTGCAGGACCTTATTTTTTAAATTTTTTATCCTTTCATTATATAACTAAAACTCAGCTATCAAGCAACATAACAGTTTATTATTTCAGGCCTGTGGACTGTTCTATAACAGTAGTGGATACATTCTTTATTAAGTTTTACATATGCTACTTGCTTAGGTCAGGGCCTTTCTCCAGGCTGGAGTTCTCAGTGCTACGAAAGCAAACCCACAAGGCGTAAAGGGGCTTCCATGAAATTCCTGTGGAAAAACATACCCCATGCCTGCACCTTTCCTAAAACTGTTTTAGATGGAGATTATAACTGAAGAATATTCATGAGAAACACGATAGAAATAAAATGCAATCCATCATTTTCTGAATCCTGAATGAGGTCTAAACTTCTATTTCCAGGTAATTATTACTGATGTAACTGATAAAGGAACTGTCTTTTTGATGAACAGAAAATTATATGCATAACATGAACTAGCTTTGACAGGAAAAGTCAGACTCTTAAAAAGATATTTCATTTCCAAATCCACCCTTCTCCTTCACATAACACAGTTCCAGACAAAAAGAAAAAAGTGGAAGATTTCCTATTATGTCACTAAGGTCACCAAACACAAGGACAATCTCTAAAATGGGAAATAAAATTAAAACTTTATTGTCATTTAGTGTTATTACATATTCTTCTCTTCCTGTCTTATGCCATTTAAGAAATTATAAAGGCATTCATGACTAGAGAGGAAACCAATTATTCCCTATCTTACAGTATTTTATTTCTCAATGCAGGGTGGAAATACTGCACCAATGCACACAGACACAAAGGAAAGATACTTTAAAACTGACTAGAAGTCAAAAATGCATCATTAATAATATCTTCAAAGGAGGCCTGTGTAGGAAGCAAGTCCTCTCTCTCAAAAACCATGTAGCCACTTTTCTGACTCTGATATTCTACTGCATGCACTGCACGGGTAATGTGGGTGTTTTAAATAGCAAGTTCTACACCTTCTTATTAAAATTTGAACTGAAATAGCTTTAAAAAAGCATTTATCCGAACAAATTACTGGACATTTGTTCCAGGAACCATTTAATGACCAACATTTATACGTAGATTACTGAGGCAGTTTACACTCCTACTCACTGCAGCAGGGTAATAGCTGTGATTATCACACAGGCACATCAGCGGGGCTGTCAGCCAGCTGTGTGGCACTGGGCCACAGCACCATCCCACCTACACTGCTGGGGTTCCTCTGCATACAATGAACACAGCAGGGGAGGGGGGGAGGTGTTGAATTTCCATACTGGAAGTTCTCATCTTTCTCCTAGACTGGAGAACAGCACTCAAATGGCAATGTGCTACCAGGAAGAACCTTTCGGAATTGCATTCTTCTTGAGTCAGCAAATGCAGATCACCGTAAGGTAACTCTTCAGATAGGAATCCACACCTCAAGGGTTAAAAGAAAAGTCTCACCAAAGCAATAAAAACTGGAGTAGCCATCAACTACCCCAGACCCTCAAGGACTGTGGCCAAGCTTTCATCGCCCATACACATCCCAGCATCTGGAGCTACAGCACAGAACCATCAGTATTTTTTTCACATTCATTTCCTTCTGAATCTCTGGTCTCAGACAGCCCCAACTCTTCTTTAACAAGATTTTCAACATTAACTTTCCCCCCGGGCAGCCGGAGGCCATTTGCTCACTCTGATAAATATCAAATAGCGGAGGTCAATTTTCAGCCCCAGGTGCACAGTGCTGGCACAACGTCTCTAACTCTTCCCAGTAAATACTGCCATAAATCACAATCTCAGAAACTTCTTGATCAAGTGTCCCTTCGTTCAAAGACACTAACCCCAAAGAAATATTAAATATCAAATTATTTAATTATCTACATGGATGCTAACTGACTTGGTCCCTTTTTTCGAGCCATCAGACCACTTGACAAGGTGGCTGGTACTCCTGTTGTAAAAGGAGTCGTAAAGGAAAACAGGTATTACACAAAACCTAGACACTGAAATTTGTGAACCTGATTCTCAAACAATTCTCCAGTATCTTTAGCTCTGCATTTTAAATCCCCATCACCAGGGCAAGTGAGTCAGCCCTATAACTAAACAACACCAGTTTCAGAGAGAAAGTCTTTAAGACAACCAAATTCTGAGTTTGGTGTTTTGTGGATTTTTGAGTTAACTATCCTGGTCACACAAGTTAGCATAGTGAGCAATCTACAGCATGTTCTACAGACAGTACAGATACCAAGTACTGTGCACTGTGCTTTTAGAAGTTTCCAACAAAATGAGTATTCAAAAAACCCACAGAAATAAAATAACCAAACAAGAAGCACTCCCAAGGGGATTCTGAACATGAGCACTTTACACACCAACTCAAGCAGTGGAGTTTCTTCCTTAACATCATTTGTAACAGACATATCCATAGGCAGCTTCTGTGTACATCTTACTTCTCCTTTACGGTAGGGAACTAAGAACCTGGATAAAAGGATTCTGATGGACAGAAGTACGAAGGAGGACTGCAAATACATGTCTCTAAACAGCTCTAGGTGAAGAAAGAAGACTGTTCCAATACTCACAAGCCAGATGATTCTAGAAAATACCTCTTTAATGTTTGCCATCTGGTAAAAGCTCTTCAGAGTCCCAAACCTAAAGCTCCTGAGCCCTGTACTGCACTGCTAAGTGCAGCATAAAATACCACATAAAGAACCCACCATTTTTTGTAAGAGTTCTATTTAACTGACCAGCTTCTTGCAGAAAGCAGAGGCTTTCTACTTGCAAAGTTATGAAGAAGCAACAGCCTTTGAGCTTGGTGTCTCCCTTTGATAGTTCCACTGTAAATGCACAGATTTTGAGCTAAAAGCTTTGTTCTGCCCTGTATTAGAAAAACAGCATCTAGCCATGCACAGTTGTTTCTTACAAGTGAAAGACTGAGGAAAAGACTAAACTGATTTCCTTGAATTAAGTCATTAAATACTTCAGGCAGGACCTTTG
The DNA here is from genome assembly GCA_035584735.1 of Pseudotriccus pelzelni. Classification (NCBI taxonomy): domain Eukaryota; kingdom Metazoa; phylum Chordata; class Aves; order Passeriformes; family Tyrannidae; genus Pseudotriccus; species Pseudotriccus pelzelni. The sequence goes on along the minus strand of JAWMRA010000009.1, from coordinate 12,569,776 downwards.
GGTCTCCCTGGTGTGCCGAATTCCAGCACTAGGCTCAGTCTCCACACCAGCTGCAGTAACAACCAGCTGCACTTTGATCAACAGAGAAACACCAGCTCATGGAGTGCTGGGTACAAAGGTCTTTCCTGCTGTAAGGAAAAGAAACAAACTGAAGTTTCAAAGGACCAAGCACTTTGCAGAAGAATGTTCTTTGGTTAACTGTTGTCAAAAGTCTACGAGAAACAGAGTGAAAAACAAGAGTATCTTCAGAGAACTCCAAGGTTAGAACTGTACCTAAATTAAATGAAACTCAGAAAATCTACTCAAAAGTACCAACAGCATTTTAGCCCAAAAACCTTGTTAAGGGTCACTAAAGGACAAAAGACAGATAGATAAGACAGCTGGAACTTGAGCAAACTTCTGTGATCTTTTTCAGAATGCTTGAGTAGAAGGAGAAAGATTCCCATAAGCAGCTGCTGGAGCTTGAGAGGCATGACAATGTCAGAAGACTGGCTTTTCACTTCTCAGTAAAAGGACAGAAGTGCCACTTCCCACAAAGGATGGGATACTGACCTGCACAGAATGCCAATGTCGCTCTCAAATCCCACAGGGAGAGCATACAAATGGAGAGAAACTCAGGAGGGAGGACAGTAATGGGACAAAAGGGGCCTACATGTGTGGCCAGGTCATTTATCTCCAGGTAATGGATGTGAGGCTGTCATGTTTACCAAGAAATTATATCACTGTCTCTTTTACGGCTTTATGTTATGATGCAATTAACTTCAATAAACTGAGTCTCCAGCTCATCCACCATTTGAGAGAAATTAATTCTCTGAAAGACAGAGCACCAAGTGCACAGATGTCTTGCCAACATCACTGATTCATTAGGATTGGGCAAATTATCAGGAACCAGCTCCTTCACCACCTTCCTTCCCTCAGACTTTCTTCAGGTTTTGCCCTTGCCCCCACAAAAGATTCATACAGTAAATATTCCAATGATTGAGTCAAGATACAGTATTAACAGATGAGATACTTTGCTGTTGGTCACACCACAATCCACAGCAGTGTAACTGCATTACCACCACACTACCAGGAACATCATGTACAAATCAGGTTTCCTCTGCCCCAGAAAATCTGAATTAGAGGTGAAACATATGAAGAGGCCAGTTGCTATGGAGAGAGAAAAGGAAGTCCACTTTTCAAGGAAATAGTGGGAAAGGTTATTGGACAAACCATATACCACAAGAGAAAATGGCTGCTCTGTAACCCTATATATGAGTAGAAAACTGGAGAAGAATAAAGGAAGGCTGAAAAGAGTTTTATGTCAAAGAATGGAGCCTTTGAGAACATCCTTCTAATAAGACAATGAAGATAAAACCTAATTAGCTCCAAATTGTAATTCAATAAGCTTACAAATGGATTTTAAGGTACTGTAGCTATTGACAATAAACGATGGGCTTATAAGGTCCTTCAGTCCTCTGTTGTGCTGGGCTTTTGTTTGCTTTTTACATATTGTTTTCAACTACATCTTTTAGTCCAGAAGGGCTCCTTTTTTGATATTAAATAGTACCTAAACAGATCAGTCCTACATATCACTGCTTACACAAATCTAGCAGCAGGAAACAAAAAAATACCTAAAATAACTCTCCCCTAGAACCATTTTATGTGACAACAGGAGTAAAATCAGTCATCTAAAAGAGTCAGTCTATTTAGTCTTGGGAAGGTAGAGTTATATTATTTTCGTTTCTTTCTCCAACCACTAAATGGTAATATACCTTTTAAAGAGACAATATATTAAATTTTCCTTTACATTGTAGTTCAATCCTGAACTTTCTGGATTTGCATGTTTAACTTTGAAAATACTCTTGTGAGTAGTACCCTTAGGTCAACAAAAAATTCTTATAACTACTTTTTAATACAGCATTCACTGGTTTTCCATTTGAATAATCAACAATTATGTCAAAACTGAAGTAAGATTTCAAGTAAGTTAACATGAAATTTCTCAACACATTCACAGGCAAGCACCAGAGGTCAAGAACTCCTCCCAGTTCAGTTTATTCAAGTATGTGCAAGCTCATGAAAAAGCAGGAAAACAGAAAATAAACAAGTCAGAACATCACTAACCTCTGTTGCTGTCTTTCAGTACAGAAGCTATAGAATGCTGTTCTGTTCAATGTATCATTTTCCTAATTAATCAATTATATCAGATTTTTGCCCTGTATAATTTTTAAAAGCTTGAAACAGTTAAAATACTAAAAATGGGATATGTTAAAGCCTTAAAGGGAAAAATAATTAAATCACAAAGATACGCTGAACTTACAGTTTGTGATGTCAGGAGGGGCATAACTGTCATTCATGAACATGCTGGTGGGTTTTGCAACTTTCAGATAAACAAAGTCAGATGTGTTTTTTAAGGCAGTCACTGCTTCTTCATGAGTAACTTCTTCTAAACAAACACTGTTCACCTAAAGAGAAAAACAAATACTCAGAGAAAATGTAACATTTTCACAGGACACTCACTGAAAGCTGTTGGAGCACTCTGGAGTTGCGAGTCTTTATTAGGATTCATGTGCTGCAGACATAGCTGGTTATATAAAATTACATAACAGATGCTTCATGAAATATAAGACTGACAAGTATTCCTTTAGAAGATTATTATAAACTGTATTCACTGTAACATCACCAAGATGGCTCATGTGACTTTGGAGAGCTAATGGGACAAGCAGGACACTCACAATGTCCTAAGTGTGCTCAGTCACAGCACTGACAGTGTTACTGCAAACATTACAGCAAAGAAAGTGTGTTCTAGTAAGAATAAATCCTACATCATCTTGTCATGACGTAATTAAGTTCTAGACATTATAATGGGACGACATATTCTTGCAAGAGGTCGAAAGCAGGGGTCAAACCTGGAGAAGGTCCCGATATGACTGGGTAACATGACAAATAACAACAACTTAGTTAACTACAGGCAATAAATTTCTCGAGCCATTGCTATTAAGGTGAAACACCAGCACTTGCATTAGAAAAAACACCAACCCTTTAACAATTACTATCTCATACAGAATCTTACTAACTGGAGTTCCTGGCTCTCATTTTTCTATCAGGACAACTAGATTTGTGGATGGGATTTAAGAAAGATGAAAGTTATTTTTACTTTGTGCATAGAAAAATTGAATTTTGAAGTATCTGAAGCTTAAAAAAATAAGCCATTCAAAAGCCTATACTGAAAAGCAATATAAGCAGCAGTTTCACTATAGGCTGGCTAAAGGCTGTTCAGCCACCAGTACATGGAGTTCCTTTCCATTCTTCTTTTTGAGAAGAGAGACAATCCCACTGTATGTTTGTTTATAATTCTGTCACTCAGATCCCAGAAAAATAATAGCAGGCATCAGAAATAAACATGCTGATTAATACAGGTTTTCAATGGAACACTGGGTTGAAGAAGAGATTTCAGATTTCCTGATGAGATGGTGTTGAATGATGCAGATTTAATTTTATCACTGATTTCCTGGCAAAAAGACATTTTTTTACCCATTTCTATGAAACTACACTCCACTGGCAGGCAGCTGAACCACAAACTGAATCACACCCTGATTGAGCCTAAAACTGAATGACTATTAAAAAAAAAAAAAAGAAAAAAAAAAAGTTCTTACTTACAGCTAAAAGTTTGTCTCCAATCTGAAGTTTGCCATCTTTATGTGCTGCCCCACCTTCAATGATTTTGGTTACATAAATGCTGTTGTCCCCAGGTATATGCTGATTTCCTACACCACCAGCAATACTGAAACCAAGACCTGCTTGAAGATAAAATCATTACTCAAGAAACCTCTTTTGCATTCATTAAATTCCAATTATTACAGAAATAATAATGATGCTTGTATTACATAAAAATATATATCATATTAGGGTCTGGCTGAAGCAATACTGGATGCCTTTTCAAGAGAACTCCATAATTTTCCAGAAAGTTCTAGAAAAGACATAACATCTACACAAGTTCTCAAAACCAAAAGCTAACTCATTTAATTCATGCCTTGTGAAGGATGCACAACAGCAGAGCTATAGCATCACCACTGATATTTACAGAACCACTGTCCAACAATTACCCATAGAGAAACAAATACTTTCCTCAAATCATTTTTAATCTCTCAGGATCCTTTCTAGGTAATCAGTGAAGAATTTTACTCCACTTTATAATGTACTTAAAAATTCTACCAGAAACACATTTTTATCATTCGAAAGAAAACTGTCCATTCTACAAGAACAGTTCCAACTCTATAATTCTTGTGAAACAGAAACTTTATACTTCCAACATACCCTTGGGGCCTTTTACAAGTTTGATTTCCACTATTTTTTCTGTGACAGGTTTTCTTCTTTTGACGTACAATCGTACAATTGATCCCGCTTCTTTCAGTGCTTCCACGGCTTTGCTGTGTGTCACATCCCGGACATCGACCTCGTTTACTCGCAGAATACAATCGTTCACCCTACAGACAGCGACAGGCACGTTCAGCTGCTGTGTTACAGCAGAGCAGGAGCCTAATATTTTATCTATAAAACACTAATATACATGTTAACTCCATAAAATACATAGAATTATCTCTGGAATTCTACTGATTCCAGACAATGCTCTGAAATGAATTACTAGTGCTTAAAAAGAAATCAAGGCTCACTAGAAAACATTTAATGGGAATATTTAATTACCGGCCGAAGAGGGATCCATCTTACATGTGTTGCATTTAAACAGCATTTTCAAACAAACCACGTTTTTTTTAGGGCTATAAGAAGGAATTTCTTAGGAGGCACACACTAGTTTTAATCCATGACATGAGCAAGTCAATCCTGATTCCTTCACAAGCAGTATAAGTGCTGGCCTTCCAGTCCATTTACGGTGTCGCTGTAGTACCACTGAGCTCTCATTACACTAAGTGCAATGCCTGACCCACCTGTCACCACGTCCTGCCAGATGTACCTCTGACAGTGGCCAACAGGCTCAAATGAAGCCTTGAAATAAGCTTATTAGAACTAAAACCTGTAATACATCAGGCATTTGCACCTGAAATGATGGGGCAAGTTCTTGACAACACAAGAGAAAAAAAGAGATGGTCCTACAATCAATGTGGGTGGGTATCTCTGAAAAATTCAGACATTGAATTATTACCAAGCATAAAAGAGGACTGTTATTAAACTCTACTACCTTGCAGATCAGAAAATCTGCATATGGATAACCAAGAGCTACCTATCCTGCATGTCTAAGCTTTTCCTTGAATTAAGGACTATGGAACATATGGCATAATACATTTATACCACAGAACAGAAAAAGTTAACTTAATTTCCCTCAACTGCAGATTTCACTGGTTTGGGGGTGGTAACTGGTCCAGTCAAACATTTTTCATTATTTACAAAACACTTCCAATATGGAAACCTTATTTAACATTTAATGTAACATGATAAAACTATTAAAAGTAACAGAAAATGTTCTGTCCACTGTTTAAAATACAATAATAACACATAACAACCCGACAGAGAAAGTCATCATACCGTAATCTTCCATCCTGTGCAGCTGCACCCCCGGCTATAATTTTTGTAATGAAAATACTTGAATCATCCCCAATATGTGGGTTGTCTGTACCACCTGCAATGCTAAAGCCAAGTCCTGAATTTCCCTAAAGATAGAAGGGAAAAAACATTTACACACTTCTTTTTCAGGAAAAAGATATTCTAGCGTATCTATCTGATTTACTATAGAACCAAATCTACATAATTTTCACTGATAACAAAAAAATTAAAAGACAGTTTAAGGACTATAGTATATATAAAACATATTTTATGAAAATAATGTAATTATGTCTGACACATATGTAAGGAAAACATAAGTCATTGCATAACTGTAAGAGAGACAGTTCCAAGTCCACAGTTTTCTTGTTGAACTTGATTAACTACATAAAATATTCCCTCTCCAATGTTCTAGACATCTGAAATTATCCATACAAATATTTGCTCCTCATTAAATTGTTAGCAACAAATTCTTTTTCCCAGAGAAGCCCTCAAATAACTTGTGTCCCACCTCTAATGTATCCTCACAGATGCAAAGATTCAGACTGACATCTTTCTCTTCAAAGGTTGCCTGCCTTTACTGTCAACTGCAAGACCTCTTCACCCTCTCAGAAACCACCAGAACTGCACAGGTATCAGATACAACCACTTCTTTCTGTCTTTCTATTAACAGCAGCTCAAGAGAACTGAGCTAGATCTCAACGTGGAAAACCTAACAAAGAAATGCATGTGACAAGGTGTCACTTGTAATCTCAATATAAAAATTAATGGTATAAGCAAAAGCTTATCATAAATGGCAATACAAGACACAAAATCAGAATAAATCAGAATAAAAACTTCTATTCCTGCTTTAACAACTGGATTTACTTTTTTTTACTTTAGGTTAAATAATCTATCTAAAGAAACAAAAGAGTAAGAATTGGTTTGGATTGCTGTTAGCAGTATCAAGAGCTTAATTTTTCATATTAAAGTATCATAAACCACACTTCAAACAGAGTACAGGAAGACATTTAGCATGTTACCCTTTCAAGAGTAATTTCTTCATACTCGTAATCTGCATCCGTGCCATTGACCTAGAAAGAAAGAAAAGGGAGACTTACAGAGAATTTTACACTTTCCATGACACAGTTTGCTCGGCTGGCAGTTCACTCCCATCAAATCTCAGCTGATTCACAGTGACCACTGAGCGCAGAGGGGACATGTGATTTTCACACCACTCTGTATATATGAATCAGACACTCTTTTTGTATGAGTTTGAAAGTTGTTATTTCAGAGAGCAGACTGCTCTACACAGATCCTGTAGGGCAGAGGTCCTCTGCTTCTGATTGCCAAAAAGAAAAAAAAATGCTCAGATGTTCCTCAGGCTATGCAGCAACTTGAAACTCAGAAAAAAAGAAAGAGGATATGGGGTAGAGAAGAAATTGTAAGGAAGAACAGAGGAGCATTTTCCAACTGTTCCACACAGAGGAGAGAAAAATCAAAGACTGATGCTTTATACCATTTCTCATGAGAAATGGATAAAACCCTTCTAAAGCAACTTTTAACAACTGTTTATATTACGACATATAAACTAAAGACCAGTAAATTAAAACAGGGCCAGAAAGAGAAGAAGAGTTTAGAAGAGTATTCCATACAGGTAGATGAAAACCCCAAATCCTAGAGAGAAGCCTTATCGCCCTCAAGTTAGAAAGGACACCCACATTCTCTGCTGCCTACAGAACTAGGACAGAATCAAATACCAGAAGCAACAAAAAATCAAAACTAAGCAAAATCAATTAAATATCAAATTCTTAACCATATTAAATACGTAAGAGTAATTTTTTTTTTTCAATTACTAAGGTATCTTGGAACTCAAATTCTTTCCTCCACAGTTACCTACAGCAGCATATACACACCATGAAGATACAGGCAATTCCCTATTTCTAGCCTTGTCAGATGAAATATTTAACAAGATAAGAAATAACATTTATATTATTATTTTACTTCATCTATCTTTAAGATAGTCTGTATCTGATAGTCTTCTGTGATTTAGCACACTATTCAAGGTTTTATTAGACACAAAATATACGTATAGAAAAAAAAAATTTAAATCTGACAGTTTTCTAGCAGAGAATTAAAAAAAGAGAATTTAATTCAACATAAAATTAATACGAAGCTATTTCATTCCTTCTATGTTTATTTAACATATTTAAAAGCTCCAAAGCTGGTGATGTTACAACACTTACAGGCTGTCTAATATCAAGCTCATTTATCCCTCATCCTCTAATTTTATCTCCCCTCAACACAGTAGAAGCCATATCCATTCCACACATAACAGAGGATCTTCTTCTTTGCACAGTGCCTCAAAAATGATTATGTCCTTAATAGTTTGCTCGGTGGAACAGATACTGTGGTTTTAACACATGATATTTCTCCACTAAAAAGGGAAGAGGTCTTGACCTTCTGAATACATGAAACTGTATCTATTACTGCACCACCACAAAAGAAGCCACTGTGATCAAGAAGTTTTTATGCCAGTTTAGTCCTTGAGCTCCTACCTACAGGAATGACAAAATGTGCTAACTGAACCTGTCATCCAGCATTAAAGTACCAGGACAATAGTTAATGATGACTGATCAGTATGCAGTGCTTTTTTCCTTTTTTTTTTCTTCTTTTTTATTAAATGAATCACAAGGACAATTAATCATTTCCCTATTCACTGCCATTAGGCAAAACAAAGCCATTTTAATATATTTAAGCAGTCTCTTATTTCCCTGTAAAAAAATCCACAATCCATTTTTAAAGTATCATCTAGATAAACAGGAGTAAACAAAAACCTCCATTGTTTTTATCTTCCACTTTAGCTCAGCTCTACAGTTCCCCTCTTTTATTTTAAACTAACTTTGAATTTATTTATCTAACAAAACAAACATTAGCAGAGACAGGAGCAAGTGTATCAAATGATACAAGTCACTGCCCTAGTCTACCTTTTCCAACCTTTAAAGGGATCTCAGATCCACCAAGCCAAGCTTTTATTTGCAGAGGCTTCCTGCAAAAGAAGGATGTTCTATACAAATGCTGTAATTATGCCAGACAAACAAAAATCTTAGGCTCCACATAACTACACTTATTACCTTAAGATTTTGAACAGAACCAACCCATTTTTATGAAAATTTAGAGCACTAAAACCTTGCGTGTAGCCACTGCATGGAGAAATGTTTTTATGAGAAGTGCAACGGAAATGGCACATTAAATATTAAAGCCTTTGCCTGCACAGTTGAAGAAACAGATTGTTCTCTGAACACTGAACCTCTAGAACCTCAAACAATTGTTTTGAACTGTCACACGCTGGTACTCACAGAAAAACTTCCACTTGCAATCTACAACATTTTTTTAATAAAACAGCTATTTAAGGACTTCAAATTACCATCAGGACAGATGACAAAATCAAGCACCACCAGAGGGATAAAACAGGTTTTACAATACAGTAACAACAGATCTACACAACTACATACATCAAACATGATCTAAAGTTATAATTGATAGAAAGTGTAGGCTTACGTATGTTGAAGTCTCCAAAGAATCTGTATTCACCAGCACTGGAGGGGGATTTGCCTTTAATAAAAGGATAAAGAACAAAGTACACAGCATAAGAAAATGCAATATTAATGATAATTGCACAAAATTTAATTTGCTGGCTTTCTCAAAGTTCTGTTGAAAGGTAACCTCAGCCTGAGAATCTCAAAATTAACCTTCTGAAACACTTGTTTCTATCCTGGACAAATTGCTTTCCTGAGGTCTGAGACCATATTTTATACCCAAGTTCTGTCATTTATTATCTTGGTTTTAAAAAAAAACAAACCCTGAGTCATGCTAACATTTGACATGGTGTCAGTAACCCTAATAGTTGTGGTATGATTTGCAGAGGCTGCTTTACCAGTCAGTATCTTAAAAACAATTTTTAGTGGATTTTTTTCCTCTTTCTTCCTATCAGGAAGATTTCTTCCCCTTAGCTCACAAACTGCAAAATGGAGCCCTGCAGAAATGAAACTTAGGGAAGAAAGGACCTACAAAACCAACTTGCAAAAGCAAATCCACAGCAGACATTCATCTACCACCAGAGAATTGTTACTAACAAGCCATAAGCAGTCAGGGATTATTGCTACTGAAATGTGAAATAGTATTAGCATTTTTGCCAGCCAGGAACTAGCAGAGTAAGTTAACATACTCATATTACCGAGAATTTTTCTGTGAAAAATGCAGTTTCAGCTGAAAGAAAATCCATGCAAACTGAAGGCATTTCTCTGAAATACTTTGAAATAAACAGATTTCCTATTTATGCATCAATTATCCGCATTTAAAAGAGGCAGCATCCAGCCTGATCTAGGAATATAAACAAAACAAACAAAAAACTATGCAGATATATTCTAGACTCCAAATACTGTTGATATATGAAGTTTAGTGGCACAAAACAAAGTTAATCTCCTCATTGCTTTAATGAAGCTGAGATTTTTTTATATGTATAAAAATACATTATCTTTGAATTTAAGATTTCTTTTAATCTCCTACGTACGCATGTGTGTGTGGAAATAAGTTTAGGGATAGTTTAACAGGCCGCAAAAGCAGCTAGTATTAAAGTATTTCAAAGATAAAATTAAGACCTACAAAAATATGACAATTACATTAACCTATTCATATTCTGAATTTTGGTTTCATTACTATGACAGCAACACAATTCTGAAGAATTAATGATTTTTAAAAGCTCCCAAATGCTACAAAGTGATGACTCAGAAGTGCCTTACAAAATAATCTACCATCATTAGACAGGAGTCATCAATCTGCTATCAGGTTGCTATGTCAGAAATTAAACTTGTGTCACTTAATAAGGAACAAAATCAGTTGGTATCTACACAAGTTAGCAGAGTAGACTACTAAAAGTAAAAGGAAACAAAAAGGATGACAATTATGACTGTCAAAATGCCATTAAACACCTTCCTCACAGAGCGATTCTCTCAGTAGAATCATGGGCACACTTCATGCAGTACAGAAATTAAACACTAATTACTGTCATGCCAAAAATCTGTCAAAACAATTCTATGCCTCACAACCATTTTCTGCCATTAAGTTATATTCCCATTTCTGCCTTTTATTCAGGTGTAAGTTCTATTAAAAGAAGAGTAAATTAAAAATAAGATCCTGTACTAAAATCCCAATCACTATTATTTGTTATGGTTACCATAAACACGGTTAAACCATATTTATGGTTCTTATATTTTTCACTGGAAACAAAACAAGGATCAGTTAGTTTAGTCACATTCTTTTCACGCCAGTTTGGATTGTATTTTTATTTAATATTAGAATTCTGTAATATCCAATTATATTCAACAAACACAGTGCCAGTGAAAGGCGGTTTACCGTGAATTATTATTTTTTGAGGCAGGCATTTTTCTTTTGTCTATTTAAAAAAAAGGGATGACTAGCTAAAAGCAACTGTCAGTAGGTGAAGTTTCTATGTGAACAGTATGTTTGAGACATAAACCAGCCAACCAATACAAAATCTCTTCTGCAAGTTAAATGATTGTTTCTAACACTCCTTCTGCATTTATTCCGATTCTCCATCACAAAGCAGCCATTTCCCATCATTTCCCAACAGGAACAAGAACAGCTTTGTGCCAGGCATTCCAAAGGTACTGTGGGGACATGGTTGCACCACCCTGTCCACCTCAAATCCTGATGTGGGCAGAATCCCTCTCTAAGAAGGGAATATTTCTCAAATTAATCAAATCCCTGGTCTTCCTGTTAGGAGAACTCAGAGCTGGCAGATTTGTATAAACACATGCCCACTGGAAACTGAACCATAAAACAATCAGCTGTCAAAAGTTTTGCTTAATCCACAATTAGCTAAACTTAACAATGTAGCAAAGACAGAAAGATTATCAACTGTTTAGTCAAGTAGCTCGAAAGCAAAATTTAAGAAAAAAAAAATACTGACATGTATAATGCAAAAATATTCCATTAATATTCTGGACAGCTTAATTTCCTTTTAAAGTTAATAAATACCTGTCACAAACCAATAAATACCAACCAACCCACCCATCTTTTCAGAAGATGTGCATTATTTCACATTTCTGCACTGAAAGTTACAAAGAACTAAAAGCAGAATGTTATTCCATATGCAAAAAAAATGTAACTGCTGCCTATCCTGGATTATTCCATACATTGCCATGCTGTGATCACACATTCCAATTTACATGCAAGATATTAATGTTAACTCATGTTTTCTGCCTTCACTTGTTTTGACGGGGTTTGGTTTTTATTTTGGGGGGTGTGTGGACATTATGGGGCCTAAAGGATGAAAGCCCAAGAAGGGAAGCACATTTTATGAGTCAACTAGGTTAGGAATGGAGGGATAAAATATTCCTTTTTTATTCTAAATGCCCCAAAAACCAGTGATACCAACAAATGGCTGGAGAACATGAAAAATGTCATGCAAGTGAAAGCAAGGAAAAACATGTATTGAGTATTTATATGAGATGAGACAATGTTTTTTTAATAAATAAATCAAGCAGTAACACTTTAGTAAGAAAGACATGGCTCTAAAATTATTACATGAACACAAAATATCCTATTGGTTCTTTCCATTCTTTTTGGTGTTTTTTTCTTTAGGTCTTTCACTACTTAATAATTACTTCCATATAGAAATATAGATATTTTAAATGGACTAAAAGCTGCCATAAAGCAAACAAAAATTAGGATGAAATTCTAATGTATTGCTAATTTAGCTGTTTCACAGTTCATCTCAAACCTGTGTGTGAGAGCATCAAAAAGCAAATTTTAAAGAAGCAACAAAATAAATAAATAAAAGCTGAACAAATGTAACAAAACCAAAATAAAACAAACAAACAAAAAGGAATAAAAACCTGTGGTATGGTGGATGGGATGACAGTGGTCTCAGCAGGGACTGGTGGGACAGGGATCACAGGGACAATGGGAGAAGAGGAAGGAACAGCTTCTGTGGGCTAAAAATCACCAATAAAAAGACAAAAATAATGAAAACTAGAAAAAAAAACATTTTAAACCAAACAAGATTCATATTTAACAGCTTAAACAAATGCTGAACTAGCACATGGATTTGGAGACTGTAACTCCAGCGAAGACAAACATTCCCTGAACTGCGCCAATGCCGAGGAACCCCAAACAGCTGGACATGCCCTTGGCTCGTTCACAGCAAGGCCCTCGCTCACCCTGCAGCACCAACAGAGCAGGGACATTTTTAGTCCAACAAAAAACCTGCTCATGCCAATGGACGCACTCAGGCTTTTTGTGGGCTGCGTTCACAACAGAATCCCTTCACCGACGCACAGCAGAGCGAAAAGCAGGGAAATGGTGGCTGATGTTGATACCACTGAACAAGGTTAATATTACTCTCTGATCAAGGGGAAAAGTCAGAAGTATATTAAGGTTTCTAAACTGAGGAGGGGGGAAAAATCAAAGAAAACCTTTAGTCAACTGGGTGGAAGGGCTTAAAATAGATCCAATCTGCCTTTCCAAGTTCTTTACACACACCTGCAGACTAGCAGAATTTTTGTCTTAGGAATTTTCATTAAACTAATAACCAGGAAACCAAGTGACATTTAAGCTGCAAGGGAACAAGATTACAACAGCATTTTGAGCAAAACACTGACTCAAAAAAACTTTGAGATGTTCACATACTGGTTGTCAACAAGCTGTCAGAAACATAAACTGCTGGCAACTAGCATCAAAATTACAAGCTGAACAGCAGATTGAATTTCTTGCAACTTAGTTGTTCCAAGACATTCTTGTGATCTTTAAACATAATGAATATTATATATATTTAAATATAATGAAGCATAATGACAAAAGAAAACAATAAATCCTGAAAATGTACCAAAACCCCATAAACATATTCTAAAATGTTGAGATATTTTAAAATAGAAAGCAACATACACCAACAGCAGACATCAAAATTAAGAATAAAAGGAAATAATAAAAGCAGCTGAAAGAGCCCAAAAAATGCAGTACTTATTAAATGTACATATGGTATTTCTACAGGGTTTTTTAACTGAAAGTCAATCCACCCAAATTGAACAGCTGGTGAAAAATACTGTAATTATTGAAAGGTGTAAGAACAAGACATATTTGCCATTTTGAGAGGTAATCACGAATGTCATTTAAGTATTCTTACATCTATGGACAAGAGCACAATATGTGAAGTGATTAAAAAGGGAGGATGAGGGAGAATCTAAATTGGTCCAGAAAATTCTATAATGCTGCTCTTTGTAAACTACTGAAAGATATACTATGGAAAACAAAAATCAACCAAACCAAACTTTCCTCACTTGCAAGAAATTACTGTGAAACCCAATATTGTATACAGTGCAACAATCTTCACTGGAAAACACTGAGAGCAAGTATTCTTTGCAAGTACGATTTCAATTATTTCTACTTTGATTTCTAACAAGAAAATACGAAAGAAAAGTAAGTAACAAAGTCACCAGAAACAGGAGGGATAAAACTACAGAAAGAAAAACACATAACATTACTTTTCCCGGTTTGCATCAAAGATGCTCCTCTGCAACACCTACCTTTCCTAAGGAGCAATTAGAACACGAGCCGTCAGACACCCAACCACTGGCAGCTTTTACTTTCGCTGTGCTTTTCGTAGGGCTCTTTTTTACACTGTCACGTAGGTTTACAAATTTCCCCCTGTGCTTGGCAGACACTGGCAGGGTGGAGGAACTGAACGGTGCAGGAGTGCCCAGTGCCCGCTGCGCGTGCCGGAAAGGCCTGGGCTGCACATGAGGATTTTGATGTATTTCCATTCTCGGGTTCCTGGTTAAATCAGTGAGCTTGAGCGTTCCCATCCCACCACCATGAGTAGTCATGAGAGTAGCAACACAAATAGTCCTTCTTGCAAAAACAAAAAAACCCACCTAACTTAAAAAAAAATAAATCTATGGAGTCAAAATAAATTAGAACATTGCTTCCTGAGGAAGCTGAAAATATGATTTTTTTCTAGATTATGGTCATAGGAAGAAATCCTACATGCTGCTTTAGCTTGTACTGCATGTTGTATGCTCTCTCACTCTATTTAAAGAGCACCATTGAACCACCACACGACAGTCAATTTGCTGGGCATAAATAATCAATGCAATGCACAAATTACTGAATAGAGGGCAAAAGTCATCTGACCATTATAAGGAAGCTATGAAAGGTTATTTCTCCCATAAGCTCCTACTTTTTTGTATTTTACTACCTCAAAACTTCTCCAAGGTTTACACCCAGAAAATTTTAAAATTCCTCTACTTTTCTGAATGCTTCATGGGGGCTGACAACTAATGAATTTATTATTAAGAAGTTTATGACGAAAACTACATAAGTTGTGAATGAGCAGATACGTTGTACAAGATTTCAACATTAGACTTTCAAAGGAATTAAATTTGTTTGTACCATAATAATAACAAGAGTTACTTTGTGTTAATAATTTTAAGAGCTACATTTCCATGAAATACAGCAGCACTGTTAAACCAGAACTTTAAAGTGCACACTGTTTAAAATAAAATATTTTTATTAAATTTAAGACAGTTAAATGAACCTGAGTTTTTAGTTTTTAATGCCAAGGATGCATGATCTCTATATTACATTTTTATCCCAATATTCAAAACAAAAAAAAGTTCCAAAATTACTCCTTCCCGCACTCTCAAAAAAAAGCATACCAAGAACAGCCAGCTTGATTTAATTGGGCTATTGAATATTTAACTTTACCAACTAATTTAAAATTCTTTAAAAAAGACAATGGTCAAAAGTTATTTTCCCATCATCTGCATGAAAACTGACAGCTAAATCCAGTCACCCCTACGCCCAGCCTTACAGAGGGGAGAAGTGGACTCAAGTCAGTCTTGTCAACAGCAGACACACAACCTGCACTTGCTGAGCTCTGAACCAGCCACAGCACACACCACCTGTCTCTTGCCCCATGGATCTGTTCTAGGAATATGCTGTGGATCTGAATATCTGGTGCTGAGTATGATGAGAATGCAGAACACCAGCCCGTAGGAAACACAGCTTGATTAGCTCAGCTGTACTGTATTGGATAACCTGGAGAGTTCACATCAGTTCACAGCATTAAAACATGGTTATTCTCCCTCTCACTTTACACCTTCCTATAGCAAATGTAAATGTTTGTTATGAGTCAGCGTAATTTTTACACACAGAATAAAGAAACAGACACACAGAGCTAAGTACAAACATTTCCAGTTATTTATAGCATGAATATTAAGAGATAAATAGGTACTGACAGATGCTCCTCTAATCACCAAGAGCTGCCATGTCTCATCTTCTACCAGAATGGATGTAATCAGGAGCTGCAGAACATACCATTAATGCAATATTCATAAATGCAGAGGCAGGGAAGTTTCTGACCAGTGACAGGAAACTGGAAATGTATTGGTCATACAAACATTTTCAGCCCTGTGCATGTGAATAGTAAGCACGTCCTTCACCTTTGAAGCTGGAGGGCTTGTCCCACTAATACATACGGGCAGATGCACCCCAGTGTTCTGTTCCAGACAGGCCAAGAAATTCCAGGTTTTTTTACTGAAGGGCAAAGGCAGAGAAGAAGATAAGCACGTTGTGACCATAAAGTAAATAATTCAAAACCAGCACATCACAATTTTTTCTCCTTTGAGAATTGTTCAGATACATTAATACTGAGCAACTCTGAGGCACATTCTCCAGCCTGCAGAGATTACTTGGATGGAGGCTGTCTTGTAGCCTCTGTATCAGTATCCTCTTTGGCCACAGTGTGCTAAATGGCAGCTTTTGTAGACCACAAACATTTCTCTTCCAGAGATGTTCAGGATTGCTTGAAGTTTAGCAGCTGCATTCATGCCAGCCATTCTACTTATCTATCAGTACCCAGCATGACATTCTCTAGTTACTAAAATGTAGAAAAGTAAAGGGGTTTGCAGTTTTTCTCTTCCTAGAAGTATCAACTTTGTTGAAAACACACTGGCCAAGTAGTACCTTGATTAAAACAAAAATATATCAGCGTTTAAGAGTGCTAAGTAAGAAAATAAGGACAAGTGGAAAAGATGCTGGACACCATATTCTCAGAACCCCAGTTGTCTAGCTTCCTACCTTCTCCTCCAAATAGGAAAGGAGAAGGCACAATGCAACAGACAAGACAAAGGAATTCACATCTCGCCAAGTGTGCTTTCCCACATGTTGACTTCAGTGGCAAAAGAATGAAGATGATGCAGCAGAAAACTGCTAACAGCATAAGTGGTTTTTTCTGGAAGTCCTTATGCCTTTGCTCCCTGAGGTGATATCCATAAGGTATCAATAATTAAAAGAAAACAAAAATTTGAAGGCAATTGTAGTTCCAAGAGCAACAGCCCAAGCACCAAAACAGAGCCAAGGAACAAGAGGTACAGGCAGAATACCAAACTCATCCAGAGCTTCATGGTGTGCCAGGGCAATCTCCAGTGAAAAAGCTCAGGCTGCATTGAAATTTATGCAAGTATGGAAAGTGAATACAGCATCTTGGTCAAAAAAACAGGGGAAGAGAAGGAAAAGAATACATAATCAAGGCATAGGAAGGCTCATATAAAAGAATCATGGTGTAAACAATGAAAACAGACAACAGAAAAAAAAACAAGGAAAAAAGACGAGAAAAATGTTATTAAAAGATTCATCAGTTATTTGAGTCATGGGGATCAGTCTGCCCAATTACATTCACATGTAAGGTAAGGCAGAGCCTGCCTTGCAGTCACACTGGTAGAAAAAAAACAAACCAAAACAAAAAACCCCAACAACTCTGGCAAAGCAGCAGGACACGTGCACAACCCAAAGCTGGAGAATGCAGTTATGTAACTAAGGCTGTCCAGGTTTGGCAGATCATCCTCTGACTGCAGAAAGCAAGTGCTCTCTGCAGACTGCATTAATTACTGGCATGAACTGCTCTACTCTAATATCAAGCGCTAAGTGGTTTTTTGTAACCAGAGGGGGTTCAGGATCAGGTTGTGCTTTCATATTAAATACCAACTCTGAACAATTTGTTGCTAACACAACGCTGAATCATCAATATTTCATTCTTTTAAATTACTACATCAAATGCACAGTGCACACTTTGCAGCAATCTGTTAAAGTGCCAGTAATCTTTGATAAGTAGTTTTTCTTCAAGCACCATTTTCTTTACATATTCTCTACCACCCACCCACTAGCTGGATAACAACACTACTCATAGAAAGAGAAAATAGTACTAATATTTGACCAGCAATATCCACTGCAAAGGTTATTTTTTAAAGCTTTGCTGACCGACTTTCACTACTTCAAAAACCAATTTTAATAGCTAGAAGAATACTCCAAAAATAATTTGGTACTTCACCCTTTCCATTGCCTTCAAGCACATACTACAAAATCAGCAACTTCTGTTAATATAACTTGACTGATGAAAACAAGCCTGTATTCATCATCTCTTCTTGAAAGTAGGAAATAAAATATCTTCCAAAATGCACAAAACTTGAAAAGTGGCAGAAACAATTTTGTTTCAGTACCCAGTGACAAAGCTGAATTTAAAAGGCATATATTCTTTCTAGACATATATAACTTAAGGTCTGGCAGTGTAGTTTCATATCTTTCCTCTGAACTACATCCTAGAATGCCACAGGACATGTCACTAGTCAAGTGTGCTATTTTAAGAACTTTGCATCCATCTTCCTCAAAATCACAGAAGTCAATACTCATCTAAAAATACGTCCAGGGATTTATAGGCTGTTTGGTGGAGCCGAACAGTGGTAAGAATACAGCACAACTGCCATCCATCCTCATTCCTAATCCACGTCAGCTGTTTGCTGCCCAGAGCATCTAACACAGAGCTAACATCGCGCACAGAGCCAGCACTAACACCGATGCACCATCTCTACCACATTCCTTCCTAAGTCAGTGCCAGCCTGTGGCCTTGGCACGTCCTTAGTACCACAATGTCCATGACTGAAGTTGCATATTTTTCCTGAGTGTATTTCTCTGGAACTTTAAACAAAATGTAGCATCAAGGGCATCTGAAAACTAAACAGATGTTTTCTTACTGCCCAAACAAAGTTTCAAAGAAATCAAATAAAAAAAATCCAAGTTTCACAAGAGCTAAAAAAGTATAGAACTGCTTGAACATCATGTTTCAAGACAAATATTGACTTGAAACTCCAAACAATGTTCATACGTCAAAACTGCATATAACACAATCAGACAGGCTGATATGCTGCATCTTTCTGAATTTCGAGAACTGCAAAGACACAAGCCCCTATTCAGGCTAGTCATCCTGGAGCTGTAACATCAGTTCAGGAGAGTACTATAACAAAGATATGAAAGCTTTCCAGATATGAAAGTTTTTCTTTTGGAAAGAAAAAGACAGCCAGGCAGCCCTTGTAGATTAAAAGGACTATTCTGAATGGCTGTGGCTTTGTGTTACATCTCACCTTTTCCAGAGGGAACTGTGGCTCTTTAAAATCATATCTATGTGAGCACTCTATTTTAAAGACACACAATCATGACAGACATGTCTAAACTGTAAGGGTTATTTGGTTGCTTGGTTTCGTGTTGGGTTTTTTTTTTAAACTCAGTCAACAAATTGATTCTCTAACCTAGTTTCCTCCTCAAACCCCACAGCATTTTACAATGAACTCACATGAACTTAAAACTCAGAACTTAAAGCATAAATAAATAGCTTTGAAGGGGAAAAACAGTGACAGCAGAATATCAGTAAAATCACAGATGGTGACCATGACCTGAACTGATCTGAAGACAAATAAGCAATTTATTTACAGTTTCAATTCTTTCTTGCAATCTTCGTCTACAAAAACAACACAGTGAGAAACAATTTGCACCACGGTTGCCCAAGCAAAAGTAAAGCAGCAAAGCTGTAACAGAGACTCTTACCTCAGAGATAGTCTGTAGCAAAAGTAGTTTTGTGTATGAGATAAATAAGACATCCACAAAGCAGAAATGGGGAACCTGAACCTACAAAACTATCACCCAATGCTCTCATGCAGTATCTAGTGGTTGGTTGATTAGTAAAATTTTCAGATGCTAAGAATCTCATGCAAATACAAATAACAGTCTCAGCAGAACAAAGGTTTCGGCAACCAACCTCCTCTCTCTCTTTTAAGATCTAAAATTGGACCCTTGAGACTTGTCTTTCTGTCCACTTCTGTGATATTCAGAAAGACTTAGCTCAATTTGTCCTGCCACATCTCTCAGGGACCAAGTTGAGTCTCATTCATATCCCAAATCCATAACATAAAAAATGTACACAAAGTTAATCTTGGTTTTAATAAAACTAATTTGTGACTTTTGTGAGCGTCTAGCACTGAACCCTGTGCAGCAGGTTAGTCATCTGTATTCACCAGGCAACTCAGCACTCTCAGCTCAAAACAGAATTACAAGGCTCCTCATTAAGTTCATAAGTGCTATTGAGAATGAATTTAATGCATTTAATTTGCAACTTAAAGCAAGACCTAGAGAGCTCTTTTTAAATAACATCAGCCTTAAGAATAGCGGCTTTCATTATAATGTCAACATGTCCACAAAGAAGCCCAAGCAGGGGTTTAGCATCAGAAAGAGCCCAGACAAAGCAAAAACGTGTTCTAAGACTTTATTATAGAATAATAATGTCACCTCTTGGGTGTCAATATTTTAGTTTTTGAAATTCACAGTAGAAAGGGTATGCTGTGCTAGGAAACCGAGATGTGTTACTCCTAAAAACACTATTAAATCAAAATACAATGATAAAGTTTGGGTACTGCTTACATGCTTTAATAGATACGGCACTTATAAGTTCTCAGAACACATAATTTGCAATCACCTCTAAATTATTCAGGAAATAACTAAACCTAGACAGAATGTCTATTTTGTATTTATAATTAATTCAAATATGAAAGTCATCCTATTCCTATCTAGCTCTGATACTATGATCTCAATACTAGAAATGCATCAATTAAATGTCAAAACTATCTCAGTACTCTTCTCCAGAAGGTTTTTCGTTAGTGATTTTCCTAAATTGAGTAAATCTACAGGAGCCTTTATTCATAATATACAAAAATTATGCATGTGAACCTCACCTTGTCTAAAGTATGATCTCTTTGTCCTTTAGGATAAGAAACATTCAGGTTCACTTAGAGCACCCCACTGCCTTTGAAGTACTTAAGGGTCCAGTCTTAAAACAAGGAGTAATGAAGAGATCTGAAGGAATTCAGTGAATCAGAGCTAGAGTCTCTCATGTTAAAATATTTATTATTTTACTGACAACTATATTATTCTGTGACCAATCCATTATCTGTCCAAAAACATTTTTATAAAATATACAAATTTGCCCTAAAACACTAAGCACAAGCAGAACATCATTTACCTCACATTAACAAACCGCAAACAGAAAACCACATCAGGAAAGTCACCTGTAACAACCCATTAATTAAAATCCATTAGCTTTCAAGACATAAATGTCAGGAAAAAAAAGAAAAATTAATTACTTGATTTACACTTAAAGTAGCTTTATATTAAAGCTACTCCTTACTTCATTTACAAAAGGCTTCGTACTCATAAGTGGTAGCAGCATTTTATCTTTAGAGACGCTGAATTCTTTCCAAATCTACACTTCAGCTTTCAGTACGGGTGCCATGGCTTCATATTGCTATCCATAATTACCAGCTCGGTTCCTCACCTGATTTTATTCATTCTTATACCACAGAGACATCGGAAGCTCCTCAGACTTGCCTGCATGACAATATGGAGTTATAATCCAATATCAAACTAAGTACCATTACGCAACATACCCAGGGCTCTGGAATGAACCATATGGGCCCTGAAACAATTCACCCAAATAGGCACCTTTTGTGTAATGCCAGACACTCAGTCTTCAGCAAATTAAAATATTGTAAGAGTTAAGAGGTTTAATGCCTAGCATCATTTAAGACTTTCACTCCACAAGTAAATAAAGGCTGATATTTTCCTTAGAATGCTGTTTGCTAAAAACTTCTGAAGATTCCAAAGGTTTTCAGTATAACTTAGGAATGAATACAGCCTTATGTACCCTTGCAATGGAAAAACAAACATTTGTGCATCATTTTAAGTTTACAGTGTTGACTACAAAAAATGTATTTTAAAAACAGGGTTAATAGATAAATTGACTTTTTGCTCACAGTTATCCATAGGCGTTCTATCTGGATCTCGGCTTAATTGCAACTTGGAAACACAAGTCAGATTTGATTGGTTGATGATCCATGCTGGACAAACAGCAAGAAGCACCCATACCTCACTGGTGCAGAAGCTGCTAAACCTCTGGAGAGGTTAAAAACCTCTGGAGCAGAGCAGGAAACCCGAGCTATTCAATGTGGCTCCATATAAAACCAGCCTGTCCTTCTCGTGAACTGGGACTAGGTAAAGTCAGCTAAACTGAAACTAAAATGGAGCTAACTAAGCCCTCGTGTATCCATTTTTAAATCTTTGGATCCAAAACAGTTTAAAGGAAAAAAAAAATGAGGTTATGACCTGAATTTATTTACCTTCCTACCATAATTACTCAAAAAGCACTTTCTCCATTTTCACATGCTCAGAACAACAGGATTCCAAGCTTAATGTACCCTTAGCCACACTGTTTAAGAGTGGTGAGGCTTTGGGTGAAGTTCTGAGGGTCAGGCTCACTTTGACATGTGAGGTTCAAAGGCTTCCATTCTCAGGCCAATGCCCAAGCTGCTCCTCATCCAGACCTGGCCTGATCACCCTGTGCCTCTATGGAGTGGTGAACTCACAAAAAATATGATATACAAAACTGACTCTTCAATGCAAGGGAAGGCTATTTCCTTAAAAAATACCCTGAATTCTATTTCCAATGCTGGTTTGCATTAAAAACCTTTGAACAAAAATGCAGAACAACAGGTCCCACAACCCCAACTCTCCTCCCCTCATCAGGCTACAAACCAGCTGTTTTTTCACTGTTGAATCCTTACCACTATAAGAACACCCACCAAGTCTATGAGAAGTCATGGACTCAGCATTATTAGACACACAAGACATCTCCAGCTCTTGGAATCCTCTCCACTGGAACAGGCAGAAATCTCTGAAAACCCTCAGAGGAGGCATCACAGCTCTTTGACCCAGGTTTACAATCTTCCAAAATCCTCTGCTCCGGCTGCTGTGAAAGCAGGGCACCAGCTTGACTGACAACCTGATATTTTTCTTCTGAAGGTTTTTTTTTTTCCAATGAGCAAAAGACTAAGTAGAAAATTGCATTCTACAGTCCATTCTACTTCATCTGATTATGGTTGCTGAAGTTGAAGGACAGAAATTCATAAAACTTGAACACTGCAACATAGGTAAAAATGAGCAGGTAAAGACAAAGGGTGAAACAAGAGAAAAATTAGCACTGAAAATGAAGAAAGAAGAAAGTAGACTAACGGATATGTAAAAAACAAATTATGAAGTAGTAATCCTGTAAACAGGTAACTACTTCTGTGCTTTGAATTTCAAGAACCAGAAAACAAAATGCATCTTTGATGCTGGTTTCTCATGCTTGAACCCAAATCAAGAACTGTCAAATAAGTTTTTCAAGTCCTGCATTACTTGAAATTAAGTGACAGCAACAACGTATGGCATAAAAATTAACACCAGACAAAACCCAACCTGCCAGCACTCCTGCCATTTCCCAACTGCATTGGAATACAAGCAGATTCTATGGTTCCAAAATGGCCACTATTGTATCTACTGCACTTAAGAGACAGCACGGCAAGGAAAAAAACAAGAATGTTTCTAATTCAGTCATGCCTTAGGGCAACAGCTGGGAATTCACCTGTTACTTGTATTGTTAATCACATTCTCTCAAACTATTAATCAAACCACAAGTCTTTTCCAGATACATTTCAAGATTAATTCCTGCCACTCTGATAATTTCATGACTGATGTATCACTCAAGGGATGAATTTATCAGATGGCATTTCCTTAGGAGACTTGGAGATTTCTAGGTCAGGTGATCACAGTCTGTGACTGACACACAAAGGCCAGAAACTGAGATTCCATTCCCTGCATTTAACTTGCACTATTGCCAGGCTTCTAAACATCCTCTAGACATTTATTAAGGGCTTTTTTCCTAATGTAATTTATTCAGAAACATCAAATAACACAATGCACTACAGACAGAGATAAATTATTCTGATAGTTCACGTCCCTCTCCACTACAAGAAGCAGCACTCCACACCAACAGCAGAAGTTGCCATACTGGATGAGAGCGAAGGCCGAAATGGTCAAGAATCTTACCAGCATTAAAAACTGACAGATGGGCAAGCAGGAATTAGACATATGCCCAGTAATTTTCCCAGAAAACCATCTCAGAACCTGACAGTTAAGGTCTTCCTAAACCAATCTCTGTAATAGCTACGTGCCACCTGCTCTTTGCAAATCCATTTAACTCCACTCTTAATTCATTCTCTGTTTGAACCTTCAAAAAGAGCATTTTGTCCACAGTGTTTTGTCAGTGACTTTCACAGTTTTAGAAGAAATTTTACAGGACAATTGTGACACATTTAGAATTAGAGAACTATTATAGAATATCTATTTTATAACCTTCTTGATTTAATTTTTATTTTATATGTCTATATCATATTCTCCCTCAGTTTTGTTTTTTTCTGGTTTATTTTTAAATTAACTCACCCTACAGATAACTAGATTATTTCTCTTAATACTTTACTACCCTTTTCCTTTTTACTTATGCTAAATCCTTTCTAAGATAAGGGAAACAGAACCCCCACAAAAATTCAAAATCCAGACAGACAATAAGTGTAGTCAGGTAATCTTCTGTTATTCTCCTTCTTCTTTAGTAACACACACCATTTCAGTTACCCTTTTCATCACTGCACAGTACTAAGGTGACATTTTCAGAGAACCATCAGTGACGACTCCAAAGCCTCCTTCTGGAAAGAAAATACTTCATTTTTAGCCTATCAGTATATGCACACATGCAGGATTACCCTTTTAACTGCTCCTCATTCAGTACAGTACAATTAATGTCACCAGATATTTTTGTGCCCTTTCACTTTTATCTGCTATTCTCTGCAGTTAGTTTAGTTCACCTGAAAATAAAAATAAGTAATAAAAATAAGTAATAAAAATGAAAAATACCAATCACGTGCTTCTGTCTCAGAGTTTCCCCCTTACCATTCACAAATATGAACTCTGGGAATCCAGTCCCAGTTGAAGGGACCTGTTCTAATCACTTGAAAAATCTAAAAAACTTCCCTCCCCTTTATTTTATGGCACCATTATTTTATAAACAGGAACCAAGAACCATTTTTTTCAAAGACTTCTGTAAGTATAACAACGTTCTGATGGCCACATGATTCCACATAGATTTTGATCTACATGTTCCCTGTTTTCAAAGAACTCTGGAGGATCTGCAAGTCCTCATTTTCCCTTTACAAAAACAAGCCGAATTCTCTTCAAAATATCTGTTTATCCATCTACCCGTTAATTCTTTGTTAATAATAAATAATTTCCCAAGGTTTGTACAATAAGGAAATCAG
Source organism: Pseudotriccus pelzelni (assembly GCA_035584735.1). Taxonomy (NCBI): domain Eukaryota; kingdom Metazoa; phylum Chordata; class Aves; order Passeriformes; family Tyrannidae; genus Pseudotriccus; species Pseudotriccus pelzelni. Next base: position 12,544,676 of record JAWMRA010000009.1, on the reverse strand, counting down.
ACCTGCTGAGCTGTACAGAGAGTACACAGCTCAGAGAGTACAGCTTAGCTCCTTTGAAAAAGGGCATCATATTTGCCTTTTTATTTTTTAATTTCTATTCTAGGAATACTCAGTTTAAACAAAAAGGTCACCCACAACATAACAGACAGTTCAGCCATGTTAAACACAAGTTTCTTAAGAAATCCTGAATAAATGTCATCTCCTATTGATCACCTGTGCCTCTTAACACATTCATCTAAATTGTATTGGCACCTGAATCTTATTATTTTTAATGCAGTAAAATGAGTAGAAGGAACTCTGAGCTCAAAGGTGGGACAGCCCCAGCTAGTTTTTTGCTTGGAGATAGGCATCTACTTTGGCATTCCACACCTATCTGGGAATATAATCTTAGGTCTGTACTATCACCATCTTGATCAGCACAGAATTTCACAGTCAATTTGCATAGTCCTTGATTTAGCACCTAACTCTGAAGTGCTGCTCTGGAACAGGCTTAATGTGCTTAAATTCTAAGAAGCGGTACAAAAAATTTCCCCCACAGTATTCATTTTTTCAAATTACAGAGCTAAAAGAAAAATGAAAAGCAATAGTAAAGAGGTGCAATAAAAAGAGTCTTTTTTAAATGTATCAATTGTTTTCCAGCAGTTTACAGCTTCCAGAGAGGAGTTTAAAGTCATTATAATAGATGCTGGATCAGAGACTGTGATGTATTTTGACATTCTCATTGTCATTATGCTTTATACAGAGGAAATACTAATTTATTATCTGATTTGGCAATCACATCATGTCTCACTACACTTTTAAAATGCTTATTATGTTAATATCATTCTCTAAAATTAGGTTTTCTATCTGACTTGGAATACAGATGCCATTTTCTACCAGATAAACAAGCTTTCTACTTTCTGAAATCTATCCCTATATATTTATCATCTGTGATCATATTATCTCCTGACTTTCCCTTGAATCAACTAAGCAGAGGCTCTCAAATTTCTCATTATGAAGCAGGTCTTTCTGAATACCATCTACAGTTATCTCTTTTCTGAACACTCCAAATTTATCAGATCCTTTCTCAGGATGTGATTTCAGACTGGCTACCATACATGTTACAGACAGACCCCAGAGTTCCCTCTCTCTCCATTGGGAAAGCTGAGTCCCTTCCCACCTGCTACATCTAACTGGGCAGTCAGATACAGTTAGTTATCTAAGAAAAACAATTACAATTTACTTACCAAATTAAATTTGCTTTGAAGTAGAACTGTACTTCAGAAGCACAAGCAATCTTTGCTCCCCTCCCTATGCTCTTATGAAAACCAAACAGTATCACCTGGGAGGAACTTCACACAGGCTGCTCAACTGACTTCTACAGGCAGTCTTCAAAAAACTATTTTAAATAAGCAAATACACACACTGTGAGGAGCACTGATAAAGAGAATAAAGGAAGAGAGGCTAGAAGACTCATCCAGAACATTTCCCACGCTATGGCAGTTTCCAGTAAATACCACACAAAGCAGTGGGAAGAAACTGGAGATTCCATCATCAAAGAAAAATCCTATAATATACCTGCATCCCATAAAATATCAGAAGTCCTATTAGAAGACTGACAACTACATAGATACAAGTCTCCAATAACAACAATACTACTAACTTTCACACAGTTTAAAACCCATTGGCAACTTAAAAAACAAAACAAACAAAACAAGCAAACAAACAAAACACAACACAAAAGACCCACAAACTTAAGGTGACTACAAGGATATGAAAAAAATTTATAAGCACTACTCTTTTACTGGTGTCCTGGTAAAATTTAAACTCTACTTTGTTCTGAGTTTTTCTTTTTTCTATGAAAATTATGTGATCTGGTTTTATGAAAATCATTGCTTAGATGTATCATTTCAAAAAAGAGACTGTTGTAAGGGACTTGAATATATCCAGGAAATAGTTTAATGGAGCAAAAGACTGAAAATTCATAAATGCCAAGATCAGCTTACAAGAGAGACAAAATGAGTCATAAATGCCTGTTATCTGTCTGGAGAACACGTCAGCTCAACTACAGCCTAATGTGCAGTTAAACGCCAACAAAAAGGAAAGAGCAGCAAATGCACAACAGAAACAAGCTGTGGAGCAAGGCTGATGTATCAGAGAAGTGGGTTATAGGCAGTGAGATGAAATTCAATACTGACAACAAGTCACATGGAATAGCAATAAATGGCACAGAGACACCCTGAGGAATACCAAACTGGAAAACAAGTCCAGAAGCACTCTGGTCGGTGGCAAAGGTTTGTTAAAATTATACAAGACAGACAGAAGGGAATCTGTGCTCTGCATTGGCTGCAGTCCTTCAGAGTGCTTTTTTCATCCTGAGCCTTGTGTGTGAGTGCACAAAAACTCGGTATATGGAAGGCAGCGTTAAGTCTTTTAAAAGGCAAATGACAGAACTGCACCAGTTTTGGGATTCTTGGCAGTTTCTCACGGGATGAAACAACCACTTGGTCATATGGCCACACTGGTCAAGTGGGGACTACAACTTTTAACAACTTTAGCACCTACTCTACAGCAGTTTCCAGCTGATAATGTTGGCAAACCCTAATGAGATACAGAACAGTAAGCGGCTCAGAAGAGTCAGGAAGCACTACAGGGCTTATTGTCCTGGAGTCCAAGCAGTTCCCGGAAAAAACTCAAATAGTAGAAAGAGGTGACCACTAAGTGGCCAGTGATGATTCCAAGTAAACAAAGGGATAGTTTAAAAGATACTGCAGCTTTCTGAGTACATCTAAGAGTAGGCAATACTTTTTTTCCTTTTTTTTTTGTCATGACAAACTACCTTCAGGAAGAATATTGACATAATTTATTTTGACTTGTATAGGAATGGTTGTAGCTAAATGCAATTTGAGGTAAAACCAGAGAAAGGCAGGTTCTCAAAAGGTACATTCAGGATTCAGGGAAGACTTGCTTGGTGGTGTGGTATTCACAAGTCATCAAGTCTCAGAACTGGCTCTGGCTCTGGATTACACTTTCTGAGCTTCCTTGACAGATGGCCACAGTTGTCAGCCTTTGTAGTGAAGCAGAAATTCTCTTATCCATTTTGTAAGGAATAAAATGGAGGAACAGTCCTAGCTAATCAGAAGATTTTAACTGGAAAAACCTGTAAGCATTCCTGAAATCATCTAGAGAACTACACAATCCTCACTTGAATTTAATTTAGAAGACCCATTAGAAACATCTTGAAAGGAAGCATCCCTCCTCAAGGGAGGAATTCATCCACTGGGACCCCTCTGTTACAGAGCCATTACACTAATTTCAATCACACATGAGAAACATGAAGAGGTGGATGTTTTCCTGGCATTTTCATCTTTTGTGGATCTGTCAAAGTAATTCAAAATTGAACTTTACTGCAAATGCTTCACAACACCCTTGTGCTGGAAGTTCAGCAAACAGCAGAATCTTGAAATTAGTCTGAAGTGTCTCCTAAGGACAGCAACGAAGGACAGCATTCTTCACTCAGGCTGCTGTGCCCCTGGGATGGCCAAAGTTGTGTGCATGGCAAAAACAGGCAGGTTGAGTAAAAAACAGTTCATGCCTCACAAAGACATCCTTATAAAGGGATCTACAGATATATCTTGCATTTGACAAGAGCTCCAGAAGGAACATTTGTTTCCATGCATTGACACACCTGGGAGGCTGACCCAGTGCCCAGGTGCAAGCAACAACACCACACAGTACTATGTAATCTACTCATAATCTACCAGCAGAATAAAGAAACCTGCTCTCAAGAGACGGTGCAAAGATATGTATGAAACAGGAGTCACTGATTATTATGTGACAATAAAAATCGTACTAAGAAACCCAAATGAGGACAGAGAAGGAATAGAGAAAGACAAATTACCTCTCAGGGACTAGGAGTTTACTTAACACTGAGTAGGTTTATACAGGGTGGGACCATTTCTGAGAACTAGAAAAAAAAAAATCTGACAAAAAAAACCTATTCGAACAATCATACAGAAAACAGAACTACAGAAAATGTTTTTTAAAAGGAAAAAAAAAATAAAGAAAGGAGTTCAAGAGCTTACCTGCTTCACTGAAAATTTTAGTAAGCATTATTCATCAAGACAAATTAAAGTACCTCCTTTGTTCTGGAATACAAGGGAAAGCACTGGCCCCAACAGAGGTTCTAGGAATAAAAACTAAAAGCTCCTCAAAAGATACTGCATAGCTAGTGTGCACACAAAGATTTCAATTTCTCTTGTTTAACAAGACAGTTTCTCTCCTTGAGTAAGTCCCATAAAGGCTGTGGACACAAAGTTTACCAGGACTCTGAGCTGGGTATAAACTAGAAGACTTAAACTGCACAAGACGTGATACCGTGTCAACTCCCAGACATGGATGCAGATCATTCTAAAAGAAAAAAAAATCTGAAAGTGTTTGTGTGAAAACAACTAAGAAGTTTCTGTTGAATTAAATTTTTCAAAGTAAAAGCAACATCCAGTGCATTCTTAATCATAATTGAGAGTGCTCTTGATGTTTATAGACCAAAACAGAAGAACAGGGAGAAGATAGTTTTCACTTTAGATTCAGTGGTTCTGTCAGACAGTAATTTAGTTAATAATTGTATTAACTGAAACACATACAGCAGCTTTGGCAGCAAAACAGCAATACTAAAGCACAGCAGCAGTGCTGGAGCTGCTCAGTGAGCTGACAGCTGGTGAAAGACAGTTTGGCCTTTCAAAACACTTTGTCAATCAATACAAGCCTCAACTGAGAGGGCAACTGTAACAATATAAAATAAGTTAGCAAAGTTATATAACGGCCTTAAAGAGTCCTACCTCTTTCACAGGCTTCCATGCACTTGGCTTCATACAGCAAGACCCTGTTAGTCCAAGAGGGTTATTAGTTGAAGACAATGGATTAACATGGGATCCAGTGTCTGCCTTGCCTGAAGGTTCAGAGTCTTGGGCACCGTGCAGACAGAAAGCCCCCGGAGCAGCAGCACTACTCCAAAAGCAAAGAATTCTGTGTCTCTTTCTTCTTTCTTTACCAGATTTCTGACTCATTCTAGAAAAAGCAATTTTCTTGAGATACAATGACAGAGAAATATGAAGAAATTCTGTTATCAACTCTGAGCGAGACAGAGCTGTGAGAGAACAGGTGAGAGAAAGTGGAACCCTAACCCCTCGTGGCAGGAAGCAGAGCCTGCAGGCAGCTGCAGCACCGGTTCAGTGCTTATCACACGGCAGGTGATTAACTGAGGTAACAAACTGCACATGCCAACACTGCAGTCACACACACGGGCTGGGGAAGGAAGCAGCACAGCCCAGTCATGGCACAGGCCGACTGCTCGACTTCAGGAGAAGGGGACCAATGGCTACAGCAGGGAACCAGCAAGATCCTAACAAAACCTACGTGACATCACACAAGTCATGTCAGATATTCTTGAGATCTTCTGACTGGTATTAATATGATTTTAAAACTGCCCGTCTCTAAAACGTCAAGGAAACTTCAGTCTTGAGAAGTTTCCATCTCTCTTGTACACAGAAAATGTTTACAAAATGAATCAAAGGTTCCAGAGACAGCCCCTTAATGCTCAAGCTTAAACCATAAAGAATCTCCTACTTTTTAGCCTATTGATTAGAACACACATGAATACATTTCTCTCACAGAAAAAATACCATTTTTCTCTCTGCTGTGATGTCATCTTATAGAAATGCAACCAGTGGAAGAACTAAAATTTGCAAAATAAATTCATGCTTTTACAAATGTGTGATATTACATAGTTAAAATCACGAAAAAGGAAACTTAGTACAGTAAAACTCATGTTTACATTTCAGAAGGTGCTTTCTTATAGTAGAAATCATCCAAAGCACGTACTATTTCAAGCTGCTTTCTCACATGTTCATCACAATATTAACTGCAATATATAAATACTTGAATATACCAAAATCTAGAAAGGATTATAAATGATACTCTAAAAAAAAATCAGTTTTTGCAAGAATTACAATAAAAGAGGGATTAAGGTAGACACCTGACTTTTTTAAATCATTATCTTTTTAATGTATTTTATAATACCTCTATGTTGTTGTCTGATCAGATATAGCATTTTGTACATGGTAGAACTATGTCCATTATTTTAAGTGTCTTTGAAAGCAACAGAGAAGGACTAATGATACAGTAAAACTTTCATTAAAATTTTAAAAGGAAGATACACAAATTAGGAGCTAGGAGGGAGTTTTGTCCCGCTCCTCCTCTTTCCTAAAAGACGTCCTAGAAACCAGAAGTACAGATTAGCACAGCATATTCAAAGAGCTAAACAATTTTTCAGTACCCAATGGTAGAAGCAGATCATACTCAGAGACAAGCCAAGAATAACCTCAATGCATTGCTGTTGGAACCTGTTTAATGACACATGAGTTTCAGACAAATCAGCTTCTGGATTTGGGGCACAACATGGGCCAAAAACTGCCAATAGTTAAAACTGCTTTCTGAGCCATGATAGCTGCATTCACTGTGAGAAATAAGAGCTTCCGAGAGCTTTGGAATGACTTTGGGGGAAAGCAGTGCCCTGGATACAGCTATCCTGGTTGATGCAAAATGCATATCTCTTGTTAGAGCAGCATTTCAAATTACCCTGTATTTTTCATTTGCATAACCATGTATTTACTAAGCTCATGGCATAGTTATTCATAGTCTTTTATTCACCCTTCTGAATATAAATTTGTCATCTGTTTGGTTTTATCCTTATCTTCCTTTTTATACCACGGGGTTGGCTTTTACTACAGAAATGAATAAATTTGCTGACAAAAATTCAAAGGCCAACTTCTAATCAAATTCCCTGATTCTTCTACTTGAGTGACTAACTCCTCATCAGAGAGAATGAGGAGGAAGAAGGAAGAAACAATAAAGGCCTCGAACTCCTGGGCATGTTAAATCGGCTTCCCAGGTTGCGAAAGGAGACTGATGTCACCATGCATTTGGGCACACACCAAGAAAAAAGCAATGCTACTAGATCCACCACCAACTTCATCCTTGCTTCTTTAGGGTACAAAATCCTCCACTCAAAAAATACCCTACTCCAAAATCCCAAGTCCCTTCTTTAGGAAAAGTCCTTTGACCCCCTTGCTGGGCGAGGGTGACCCAAGCAGGTCCCAGAGAAGGACAGGGGTGTGCAGCCACATCCCCAGGAACTGCTTCCCTTTCACTGCTCATGGAGACAACTAAACAACTACGACCATTTCATGCCATCCAAGAAAGTCAAAAAAATAAAGGGACAGTTAAAACTGAGGGCTTTGTAGCAGATTCACAGGGGAAGCAGGAGACCAGCACTTGCAAAACCATCAAATTGATTTTGTACCTGTTAAAAACCACGATGTCACAACAATGAGCAAATAAAGCCCATGATCACAAGTAGAATTTCAACAGACCAGGACAGAGAAGTACCTCACATCTAATCATCTATTTGGACTCTGCAGAAGTGATTACATTCAAATGATGGGGACGTACCTTACATGAACAAATAAAAGACATCAAACATTTTCAGAATATTACAACAGAGAACACAAACTGACAAGAACTGAAAACCAAAACTGCACCACAATGAACAATCTCCAAATGTCTTTTTCTCTCCCTGAGGCTAAAACAGCTGCAATGGGAGGATAAGGTATGAGCAGAGTACAGCATCTTTCCAGAGGAAGTGGCTTAAACAAGCTCTTATATTTTCAGTGCATTACTTCTGAATATGCTCATTAAGGTTTTTTTAACAACTATTTCAAAATATTTTATGTTTTTTCCCCTCCTTCTGGCCATGAACATGTATAAGCAGTTGTTTTTAACAGAAGAACTGTCAGAGCTATGAAAAAATTTGGCAGGCTTTCACAAAAGGTAAGCAATCTTCTTCATAGCAGAAAAATAGAACAAACACTGGGATATTTACGGAATCACAGCTCCACTTTGAAGGGATCTCAGGATCTTTATCTGGCCCAACCATCACTCAAAGCAGAGACTATTCTATATTTTATTTATCAGCAAATTTCTAGGCCTGACTAGTCAGTCCAACTGCAAGTTTCAAGCATTCTAACATTACTTCCTCAAGCATTAAACAAGTAAGAGCAACTATAATATTTATTGAAAAGGTTAATCCTGTATATTTTCACTACAAAAAATTAACAGTACTTAAAAGCTATTATGTCTATCTAATGCATCACTTCCAGTTGTATAATGACCCATTAGAGAAAGTACAGGATCTGTCTTTCACATCATGTATATTTGCAACAAGAAAGTGAAAATCCCGGTCCACACTCTCCTATTCACTGTTTACTTCAAATTAATAAGCAAAAAACAGGTAACAATAAACACACCTCAGAGGAAATGCCAATTTATCATCTTTGGAACGACTGGCAACAGATACAAATTAACCTAACAAAATTACAGTGTCTGAGGATAACAAATGTTTCCTTTTTTAAAAATTTTTTCTTTTTTTTACAAGTTTCTGTTGTATTTCAGGTCAAATGACATCCTGATTACTGATGAATTTCACTAATCTCACGTTTTTAAACAATACTGACATCTCAGCATTGTTCCATAGATCTTTCTTTGCCGTGTTATCCAGAGATACACTTATTTTCTAACTCCTCTCAGTATCAACCTTAAGAACTCAAAGCCACATATTTAAGATTTAGCTTGCTTGTTTTTACCTGGTTTTCAATGATGAATACAAGCATCACTTAGAGCAGATAGACAGCGAACCTGAAAAATGCCATGTTTTTCTTACAGACTGCACTATTAAATGTACATTCTGTCTGTAAGGAAGGCATTCCTTCATCTCATTTATGGATTATTAGCAGTCAAAAAACCTAGAAAGCTGTTACAGACTAGAATTTTATATGCTACCCTGAGTTTCGGTTTTAAATTATTTAATCCTTTAGATACAATTCCTTAACCATTAAATACATATTCCTTATTTGATTTGACAACTTAGTAGAGCTATAAATTGATATTCCTTAACTACGCTATTCCCCTCCAGAGCCAGGCAGAAGAATGCAAAGTACATTTTTTAATATTTCACCATTTCATTAAAATATCCCACATTTAAAGTCGCTGGAGGTTCATCGCTTGCAAAATAACTTAACTAAAAATCAGACCTCATTTAGCGTTTCCATTTTCATGCTTTAATGCCAGTAATTATACAGAGCCCTGTAAGATACAAAAATGAAAGCAGACAGAAAACACCATTCATAAATAAGAGATTATCTGAAAGCATGCATATATAAATAATTGCCATTTCTGACTAGCAAGTTAGCAGAAAACATGCAGACACAATCACTTGAACGAGTGGCACATTACCTGGGTGGAGCTGGCAGCAACAGAAATGCAGTCAATGAACCCATGTCTCCGAGTGAAAAATGCCACTATCTGCTGCCACCGGGAAGGCTCGTTCCGTAACTCATCTGTTGAGCCTTTCTTTGCCCACTGCTTCTGTTTGGGGCCTACAGAGCTGTGGCTTGAGCCAGTGTTGCCTCGACTGGCACGAGAATAGAGGAGTGTGTTATTTCCGAAAATGTAATTCATCTCTGCAGCTCTGCAGGTGGTTGCCAGGCAGTCTTAATTCCCTACCAGCTGCTGAGTGGTGAATGAGCACGGGGGAAAAAAAAATGCAGATAGAATTACAGCAGCATCGTTTACTAGCGAGGAAAACAGAATTCTTGCTGGCTGATGGTATTTTTCTTCCAAGGCTTTCCACCCTTTACATTCCCTCTCTACCTATGATTACAATAATGAGTATAATCTTGAGCAATTTGGAGAAAAAATAAAAACAAGAAAAAAGGCAAGCAAAGGTTTTCCTTATTTTATCTTTTCAGAGCCCACAAGGTGAAAACCTTGCTTTCTCTTCCTAGCTGACAACAGATATTTAAGGGAAACTGGGTAGCAGGTACTGTACAACGTTCCACATTCACAGCTATGAGGATGGTGGTGGATGATAACAGCTACTGGGTGGAGAAAGCAGGGATCAAAAATAACCAAGTTTCAATCACTGCCTGTAGAAAGATCCAATAGCATCTTTTCCCTTCCTTGCTTGCATAAATTATGAACCTGAAGCAAACAAAACAGGGAGCACACAGCGTAACTGCACTTGTTCACTGATTCTGCCTTTCTGAAAACATTCCACAGAGCAAAAGACTTTAACACCATGTTCAAAGCAAGTATTTAAGAAACAACTGTTCACTGGTTTCTTCTTGGTTTTCCCCCTTCTTTAGTGCATAAAATAACTATAGAGGGAAGGAATCACAGTCATTTCATGTTGGGTATCAAATGGTGTCTAGTGAGGTTGTTCAGCTGTGGTTTTGGGTTTTTTAATCAGCATGAAGATTAGAGAGACTAAGATAAAACACTGCAAGTGCACACTCTGTTGTTTTTACTCTGTAAATAACGTGTCTGGTTTGTAACCCCTATTTCCAAATTTCTCTACTATTATGAAAACAATAAATATATGTATTAATTGAGACCCAACATTATTTCTCAAAAGTACCAGAGCATTTCAAAAATTAAAAATTCTTACTATTCAGTAATGACTTTTCAGTAAGATTATTTTGATTTCCCATGCACAGTATTACTGCTAGAGGTGGGCATCTTCTCCGCTCTCTTCACAGTAAAAAAGAATTTAGAATAATTATCTAAATGATTATATGGAATTCAAGTTACCTTACAGAACTCACTATTCAAATTTTTACAGCCAACTATTTTAAAAATCCTCCAGCTCACATCAGAGAGATGACTAATGAAATCAGTGAGGTGTCAAGGTTTTCAGTACAAGCTCATCTCTGGAAAGCCAACACAAAGTTATCACAACTATTTGTGGCCTATTCCTATGGTCATAATCACTGCACCAGGACAAACATTTTAAAAAAGCAGCAAACTCTCTGTGTGATGAACAAAGGCAGAAAAATTCCCTAAAATGCTGCCTCAACTTACAACCACAAAATTCTAATTCTGTCTCATGACGTGCATTTTAGTGCAGATTACCAAATTCCTCCACATACTTTTTGGGGTGCAATATAGTCTTCTGCTTAACAAATTCTTACTGACAGCTGCCCTATTCTGCGTAACAGTTTTTTTCCTGAGAGCTTGTATTACAAGCAGAAATAATAAGTACATTAATTGAAATCTGCCATAGTACGATCAATGCACCATTTACTTCTAGTCACTAGTACAGCTCAATAACAAACCACATGCCAATATTCTGAGCACACCTTTCAGACAGACTTTATTAATATTTATAAAATACAATGGCTTATCAGTGCAAGTCATATGAAACTCAGTCTGACTCGTGCAGTGTCCTCAAAGCTATGAACATAAGACAGATAATAGAGGTAAAGAAATGCCTGAGACACAGTTGATACAATGATCCTTTCAAAAAGACAAGCTTTTTATAATGAAAATTCTTTTCACAAGAAGACTGCAGCCCTACTTGAGCCCTACCTTTTTCCAGACACAAAGAAAATACCTAGTCTGAAATGTGCCATGAATTTATTACTGAAGAAATTGATTAATCCCTGGCTATGATTGAAGATGTTTGGAACAAGCTACAGATTACATGCTTTGAGTTCCAAGTCTTTTTATAAAGAGTCAAGGTGAAAATACTTTATCTTTTTCTACTATGGCCTTGAATGTCAACACTGCTATACATTTTATTAAATACCTTACAGCACAAGAATTAGTATAACTTTCAAAAAAAATTCTTCACGAACTCATTTCTCTTCTCCATAGGCTCCAAACACAGTCACATGCAAGAGTATTGCTTAAAATTCTGAAAGGAAGTACCACAAGAGATGGACAAGCAATTCACCCAGCACATATTTTCCTTGGTATTTTATCAGTCTGACGACAGGAGAGTCTTGCTCTGCTTTAAGGTAGTTTCTTTCAAGGGTGATTCCCACCCAGCCAATGATCAACTATGGCATCACTGACAAAAGATTTTAGAAATCAGTACTCCAGGAATGCATCATATTAACAAAAAAACTTCCTGAAAATGAAGCTTTAATTTCAATGGAGATAGAAATCCAGAAAAGTACTTAGGGAAGAGGTTATGCAATCCCGCTGGTGATGCAAGACAGCAATCTGTGTCACCTACACTCCATATGGACAGGAATGATATCGAGCAAGATTTGCTGACGCCTAAGCAGATACAGTTGCAGTTATTTGTAGAAGGAGCCTGTACTGTGGGGATGAGACAAACCCTGATTTTTACAATTTACAGAGCAACCTGAAGATAAAGGCAAGGCATAGCTCTAGAGATGGCATAACATCAGGATAACACAAAGAAGTCCAGATTGGAAGAATGGTCATTTGTACAATGGGGGGGGAGGGGCGGGAAGGCAGTAAAAACAAGGGCTCATTTCAGTCAAAGAGCATTTCAACAGAGGGTCAAACACCTACAAGGAAAAACTGGAAAAACTGGAGAAAGTTCTACTGGAACAGAAAAGGAAATATGCAGAAAAAAGAGAATCATCACAGATGTGGCAGCTGGAATTGCACCTGTGAGTGACTGCCTCCAGAGTCAAGAGGTACAAGGAGGCTCATCAGGGAACCTCAGGAAGTCCTAAAAGGAGCAGAGAGCCTCCATCATCCCTTTTTCATATACTGGATATTGAACTGATGGTGATAAAATTAAAGACAAAGCAAACAAAAAAATGCCACATGCCAAAACAAAACAAACAAAAAAGCTCAATTCCTGCAAGGCAGGAATTAAGAATTTGAAGATTTGGAAAGGAAAAAAAAATCAAAGCAAAACATCACATAAAGATTTCTACATTAGTACATGTACCTTTCTACAAATTAATAAATTCACTGTAAGATTTATCCACATTTCTAGTGGCTGCAGAGTAACATTATTTGTTCTCTGGCCAATTAACAAGATACAGTAATTACAGTGGTTACTAAATGTAAAAATCAGCATCAAATACTTCAACCAGAATTCCTCTGGCTTTGTATCTAAGTGAATCATGTTATCAGCTTGCTGGGACAAGCTAAAACATGGCATAATGCCATATTATAATCTCTAAGGTAAAAGTTCCTGGACATAACTTTACAAGCAGAATACATACCTACAAATTAAAAAGGCACAGTAACAAAAACTATTTGTAAACAGAAACAGCAGTTATATCTCAATTACCCTTTCTAAGCAAAAACCAACAGCCCCCTTGAAGCACTTGAAAAGTGTCTTATATCAGTTTTACTACCAACCAGCTAAATACTATATCGGTTAAAATAAGTGTGGAAAATGAAGGAATAAACTGATGGACCTAATAGAGAAAACTCAAGAATCACCTTAAAAATGGCAGGGACTTATTTTATTTTCAGTATCATTTAGGTTTTTACCAAAAAAGTAGAGACAAAAAAACCATACAGAACTCAGTTTAAATACTCAAACTTAACTCTCCAGTTATGGGAACAAAACCAACACTGAAAATGTAGATACAAGCTCATGTTTTAATTCTTACATTTTTCAGAATCCTAGGTTTAATAAACTTGCACTGGCACAGCAAATTTAAGTCTCATTAACAAGCATTTGCAATATTCTAAGCCAAAGTCCAGGAGTTCAGAACTCAAATGCTGTGGAGAAGAATTGATAACCCTTTATGCTAAGATACACTAGAAAGGCTATCTTAGCTTTTAGTTGAGACAGAACTGAAGGATAGTTCTTGATCAAGTGTGATTCACATAGTCAACAAAAAGGACATATTTTACTGTTGAAACTAACTTATAAGGAAACAAACCAGCACGATTATTCTATAACAATACATTTTAGTATAAATATTTAATATAAAATATTATTACCTTATTATTCATACTCAGACAACCTACCAATCTGTGCAGATTAAACTGCCTGGTCTTCCGCACCCTGTTCATGAATCTCCTGCCCATCTTTTTAGCACGCCAGACTGATAAAAACATCTTGTGTTTAATGCAAGTCCCCTCAGGTTTGCTTCAGTCATCAAAATGAACCCAACTGCACCGAGAGCTCGGGGAAAATCTCAGGCGAAAACAGTATAATCAGTTATTAAGACGACTTGATGTTGATTACTGTATCTTAGGTTGTTCTAATGTTTGGATTAATCCACAGTCCATCTGTTACAGTTTTTCTTTCTTGTCTCTGTTGACAAGAATTTGTTGAGCAGATCCATATGGAGGAAGGGGCAGATTTGGTCAACTGCTTCTTACTATAAGACACAAACTGACACCTTTGCATATATTTGCACATTCTTCAATTACAAATTTAAAAGTAGTAACCTATCAAAAACTCGGGCAATGCATTTTAATTAAAGACTGCATAATAACTCCTCTCAAGTGTGACCACCAAAATATGATACTGGTCTAAAAATGGGTATGTCTGAGGGTACATTCAAGCTTTTCTTTATAATTCCCAGTATTCGAGGTATGTTCCTGACACCAGAAGCACTGCCTTTCTGCTGAAGATGGCAAAGCTTTATGAAGCTCTCAATTTAGAAAAAATAACAGATTGCAACCTTCCCACAATCATAACCCAGCTTGCAAATTACATGTCAACTGATCTTTAATTTCTATATGGAAACAGCACCTTCATCTCCAGGGTAATCTCACCTACCTGCTCAGACTGAAGCAGGAAGAGAAAATGTACCAGGGCAAAGAGGAAATTCAAATTACTTTGACTGTTGGCTCACCTTGACCCCACAGAGTTCAAATCATAAAGACCATTGGTCTTTCTCAGAGTAGAAAAACTCCCCTAATGAACAGAGAAGGCTATTTTAACAGAAGCTCCACAAGCTCTGAAAGATTTCTGTGGAAGCTCTTGAGGGAACAGGGGATTGCAGGGAAGACACACCAAGAAATAAAAGGAAGGGAACCTATTAAACTTATCAGCACAAGATTCGGGTTTAAGTGGAAAGGAAATTGTCCTGCTTTGAAGGAAGCTTGTGTGAATATGCACATTTATATAACAGCTATTTCCATACAGATTAATGGGAAGGAACTAAATAAAAGTGCTTGTTTGCAGTTGAAGAAACAGGGCAGAATAGACAAGCAATGTATGCTGGAATAGCTTTATTGGTGTAGCCAGAAACCAAAAAACTATCAATACATGAAAGATTATTCTAAAAGTCAAGGCTGACTGTAGATCAAGTGTTTATGGGTTATAAGAACGACTGTCATCTGCTAATTTATATTTCTGAATATAAATTTTAATTTCTGGAATAACCATTCCCTAGTCAGTTCCATAATTTTAGAGACTCAGTGTGGTACCTCCGACTCAGCTCTTTTCCAAGCTGAGGGGTCAGACCAGTTCATCCTTCCTTGGACAGAAGCTGCCCTTTGCCTGTGACCACTTGGTCTTCTATGAGCCATTTCTAAATTTGCCTTCTTAATCAAGACAACAAATGGTGCAGATTTCTGGAGTGATAAGATAATGTAGTTTTATTCCCATTTGCTTCTCTAGATATTCCTTGTATTCCATTCGTCTTTTTGACTGTAAATTGAGTACTGAGACCATTATTCCATTGATCTGTTATAACCCTGAGCTCTCATTCCTCCAGGATGATGCAATGAGAACACAAGATTTTCCGAGATCCTTCTGGTAACCTCCACCCATCATGATTGCCAATCTTCTTTCTTAACTTTTACTTTGCTTTTGTTGGTGGTTTGGTTTTGGTGGGGCATTTTTGTTGGTTTGGGGTTTTTTTAACAATTAAATCCCAAAATTATTTTTTTCTTATTTTGCGAGTGCTTAAGTTTCTCTGTAAAAATTTTTGGGGAAGTCTATTGTGTGCATCTAAGAAAACCAGAAACCTACATCCACAAGATGATCTTTATGCACACGCTTTATGGGATTTGTGCAGCAGAAATTCTCTTTACAATGCATTCATTGCTTTCCCATTTCTTCTCACACTCATCAACTCTGCACTTTAGAACAGTTTCACTGTGTTTTGCCAGTACAGAAATGAGAGCGAGTTCCCACTTCTCCTCTCCCTTCTGGAAGCTCTTTTAAGAACAAGTACCACCTTGCCACATTTCATTCCTGTGCTACCACAATCAGGATAAGCAGACTGTTACACAGCACTGCAGCACTAATAGATAAGCAGTTTCAAATCAGGGTTAATTTAAAACCAATAAGCTTAAATATCATTAGGTCTTGGAAACACTTCTGCAAAGATGACTAAACATGAAAAAACCAAGGATGCGCTGAGGATGCGCTGAGTGAGCACAAGATATTTACTCACAGAGGAAAAAACGACAGTGCATGTGGTCAACTGCTCTGCTGCAATGGGATTACAAAGCCTGTTTGGAGAAGGTTTGGGTACCACTGACACACTCTGAGAAGCTTTTTGGAAACGATGTGTCCACTACACTGAGGACAGGACACAAGGCCTGTGCTCCTAAGCAGGAGGAAAGGTAAGGAAAAAGGACACACTTCTCACCCAACAGGCATGTGATCACAGCATTAGGTCAATACCCAACTAATCCACCGCCTCTTTCATTGTGTAAGCATAGAGTAATCCTTCCCTCCTTCATATACCGTCCCAGGCTCTGACAGAGATTCATAGAGCCAAAGGAGGTAAACTCGGCTTTACTGCTTCTATTCTAATAAAGGAGTGCTTGCACTGTAATGCAAACTGAGCCTGAATAAGTTTAATTTCTCCCAGGTCTGGCACTACAAGGTGAGCACAGATAAAGCACAGAGGCACTGACATGGGGCACAGCTGCTGCTTCAGAGGCGTTCACCGGGTGCTTCCCTTGGGCAAAAGGATTCCTTTAGTTAAGATCTGGGGGTAAAACTTAGACCTTCTTTTCAGTGGGAAACAGTATTTCACCTTGGTTTGAAATATTTCACTGTTCACAGACAGGAAAACAGTAACTCCTTTGCATGTAATGTCATATTATAAACTCATAGTTTTATTCACTGAAAGAAGTTTTTATAGCCACAAAAGATTCCTCCAATGTGCTTTAAATGGTCAAACAACAGTAATCCACATATCTAAACCGTTTTTAAAAGACTGTTGGTATAGAGAAGTGGGGATTTTTACCGCATTATCTGAAGCACAAGAGCTCCAGCAGAATATAACAGGACTCAGCAGAATGACAGGTCTGTGCAGAGATCAAACAGGCAGCCAGTAGTGAAACAGGCCGATCACTGCTCTGCCTGATCTGCTCAGCACTGTCTGTTTCCACCTTGGACAGAGAGGACCATTCCTGGGAACGCCTGAGAACGGGAAAGCGGCCAATGGCCTTGCATGAAATACGGACAAGAGTCCACAATTACATAAGTTAAGATTAACATACTGCCCCACCAACACCTCCAACCTATTTTTCACAAGTCCTGGACTGTTTTGCTGCTCCACTGATGATTGCGCAAAGCTATTCTAGAGATACCAAATATTCAACCAGGAGAATGCTTTTAGCTCCTTATGGATGTACTGTTCAGTCAGTGATTAAAATTTTCAAATATAGCATGAATAAGCAACTTGAGACCCCTTATCCAACTAATAAAGCTGGTACCATGTTCCAACTAAGACATTTCTGTTCAGCTGTCCATCTCTGCTATGCATGGAAGGAACAGACCGAGTGCAGGCATTTTCTTTACACCCTTTGAAGATTGGCGCTATGGTGAAAATCTCCAGAGACAGATCAGCAAAAAAGATTTGATTAAAGCAAAAGAGAACTGCAGAGACCTTTCTCAAACAGTAGATCTAGCTTCCTGTTTTTACAAATTGTTACAAGTTTTCTTCAGAGCTTCTGTATTACCAGTGAAACAATAGCCCAAAATATCAACATATAATACACAAGCATAATACTGAATATATGGAAGCCCCAGTCAGCATCTACACTTAAACACTGAATTGTCATGTTGTATCATAAATGTGTTTTCCCTTTCATGCACAAATTGCTTTAAATGAAGATTACTGATTTTTTTTTTCTCTTATTACACCATGACCCATTATTTTATAGCCTTGTAATAATCTGTTATTCAAAGCTTTTTTCCTTGATAGAAAACTCCAGCTTCCACTCCAGTTTGAAAAACTGCTTGGTATTACATCATATCTGTGTCAGATTTCACTTGATTGGAACTACTTAATAAAAGGAACTTAAATCCAAACCCCTCACTCTGAAGGTGTGACACTGCAGCTCAATTCAGTGTTACATTGAAATAAACCCTTTTGTAGCATCGCCATCTCGTGGCCAACCTGCAGAGCAACGCATTGCCTCAAGTACATGACAGTCCAACGGGATCCCACTTCACTGCAGAACTCAAGGAACCTCCCATTGTCACAAGTTTCTACAGAGAATTTGGAAACCTTAAACTAAAGAAATTACGGTACCAGCTGCCTGCCGACCTACCTGAAAATATTCTTTAAAATGTTTGGGACAGAGTATCTGTGAAGGTTTGACCATTTTCTCTATCTCTTCACGATTCTCTACCATTAAACATGGAAAAAAAAAAAGAGCTGTTATACACCATTAATTAGGGCTCCACTTGACACAGTATTAAATAGGGAACAGAGGACTTGAGACCTCCTGGGTCATGTTTACTTCTTTGTTACTTGAGACACAGAAAGTAAACATTTCTTCTTAAACTGACAAAGCTCCACTCCAATAAGACAAACCCTGTGAGCCTTCTTTAAACTTTGAATCAGTACAGCAGCTATCACTTATTTCATGCTAATTACAAACATGCAATATTTTAACCTAGTCTGAATCTGAGGCAACCCATTCCTCCTCAGTCAAGAAGATAAACCACCTTGGGTTCCTACAGCACTTAATGTGGAACCTTTCATAAACAGTACCCACATGCTCATCCTCTAAAAATTTGGGATACACATTTGTCTTTTAGGTCATTGAAAGCTGCTCTTTGAAAAGAGCATCCACCAGTCCAAGCAAGTTGTAAAAGCTGCTTTAAGTCCTACAGTACTTGAAAGTTTCTCTCAAGAACAAAATGCAAACTAGTTAGAATCAGGCATCTCCCTTCCCTTCTGTTCTTCTATATTATTGCTCCAGACTGCAAAGGACCTGCTATAACAGAAGGTATTCCTCCAAATCTGATTGTACTGCTCTCTGCAGCATTGTTTAAAAAGTAACATATGATCATAAAACCACTGACTTCTTCAAACTACTATTGCTGTATTTGAAATTTCAAGTGTATATAACACTCATATTTAAAACAAAAAACCAAACTCCTCTTACTATTTTATTCTTGTAATAAACACAACGTCTTCTACTACACTTAGTTTCCTTAAGCAATTGAACTATTGAACAACACTGATCAAAACCTTATGTATCAGCCACGAGCTGGTCCTTGCACAGCTCATCAAGCCAACTTACCCAATAAATCACACAAAGCACTCTTCACTCGGAGCTGTCATTGCTAAATTGATCTTCTGCACAAGCTATGCCAAAACTACAAACATCTTGCAGATCATGAGGCCAAAAGAAGAGCAGACCAGCTATGCTAATAATGCAGTAGCAACCTCAGGTTTTTTCTGACATGCTCAAGTTTTAACAGCATTTTTTTCCAGTAAGTTCAAACCATCTCCTGTCCGGAAAGAAATTTTGTGAGCTCAAAGGCATTTTGCTCTTAAAGGTCCCATAAAGTCCTCCAGAGCCTATAAAACTATGGATGCACCCCTCCCTCCAAATACTTAAGACTTCAGACTGATTATAATCAATGTATTCAAAGTCAATTTCTTCAGGTGAAAAGCAAGCCAGCAATCAATTAGCATCAGGATTCATAATTCCACAAAATGCTGGTAAACAACTGAAACCTGGAGCATTCACCCCAGTTTTGAGATGGACAAAGCTCAGAAAAATTTCAGTTTACTATACATTGCTATGACATTACTAGAGAGTAGTCACCCTGAAATAATCAGATATATGCTATAAAGGGTAACACGAGCTGCACAATATTTCCCTTATACACATTCTTTCTTATCAAGTGATTATTTCCCAGCACTTAGTAATTTGAGAAGGATAATAGCAGAGTCTTCCTCAGAGACTAAAGATACACAGTGCTCTGAAAAGGTCTCATCGTATTTTGTAAATATACTTACACACTGCTTAATTATCTCCAAAATAATTTTCTTTCTTCCAGACCATTTTACAGCTCACCTCTTGGCCTTTTTGATCCCTTTATGCTTTCTGAAAGGCAAGACTAACTGCTCTAGGAATTAGGAAAAGCTTGTGAATAAACCGAGTCAACCTTAAACCCCCAGAGGAAGATAATTTATTTTTTTTTATTTCTAATGGTTGCACACAAAATGTGTTGTATTACTTTCTGAATATCAATAAATTCAGGGAATTAAACACATGAAAGTGTGTTACTCTGTGTCTACCTTCATAAGCAAGAAAAGATTGAAGTCCTGTCCATTCTCAAAAAGAAAAGCTTTGTCACAGTAGCATTCTTAGAAGGCTCTTCAGAGGTCAGGCTAGCCCACTTTGAAATGGTTATTCATTAGGGCTTAAAGAATTCAGATTGTCTAGCTGAAGACTACGGAAAAATACAGAGAGTTCATTATGGAGTTATAAGTAAAAAGAACTCTGTTCAATACCATCAAATACATTTTTAAAATCCTAGAAAACCTAGAAAACAAATAGTAAATACACTCACACACTATAGCTGGTTCTTCTACAGAATCCTTGCAGGTCAGTTATGAAGAGCTGATACATTCAACAAGATTTTTTTCATAATTAAAAAAGGGAAATATAACTAAGTTTGAAACAACTTTTTTTTTAAATATCATAGAATCATACAATTCTCAGAACGATCTGGGTTGCAAGAGCGTTAAAGATGATACAGTTCCAAACTCCCTGCCATGGGCTTGGACACAACTAGACCAGGTGGCTCAAAGCCCCATCCAACCTGGCCTTCAACACTTCCAGCGCTGGGCATCCACAGCTTCTCTGGGCAACCTGTTCCAATCTTATCCTTCTCATAATAAAGAATTTCTTCCTCTTTCAATTTAAAACCATTCCCTCCTACATGCCCTTGTAAGAATTCCCTCTCCAGCTCTCTTTGTACCTTTAGGTACTGGATGGGTCTCTAGGGTCTCCCTGGAGCCTTCTCTTCTCCAGACTGAACAACCCCAACTCCCTCCTGTCTTTTACAACAGAGGTGCTCCAGTTCTCTGATCATCTTCATGGCCCCCCTCTGGATCTACTTCAACAGGTCCATGTCCTTCTTATGTTGAGGCCCCAGAACTGGACTCAGCACTGCAGGTGGGGTCTCACAAGAGCAGAGCAGAGAGGCAGAATCCCCTCCCTTGCCCTGTCCACCCTGCTCTGGATGCAGCCAGTGACACACTTGGCTTTCTGTGCTGCCAGTGCACGTGGCCAGATCGTGTCCAGCCTCTCATCCACCAGCACCCCCAAGTCCTTCTCCCCAGGGCTGCTCTCAGTGTAACAGCATTTGTGCTTCGCAGTCACAAAGGACACTATCACACACCAACAATTCATGCTAAAAATATCAAGCTAAAGGCCTACTACAGTGTGAGTCCATCCCATCACTCTAAAGCCCAAACATCCACCAGTATCAAATCACTCAGAGGTGTTACAGAAAACAGCACTCAGTCTGGCACGCTAAATGCTATGCCATTCAGAAAATGATTAAGCTGCATCTACCTACTAACCCAGTGAATAAAACTGCCTGCTTTATAACCCCCTCCAAAACCTCACACTCAGATTATTGTCTTTATCTTTAAATCTGTCCTGATGTTACTGGAGATGTCTCGAGAACAACGTAGATTTTCAGCTGCCTGCTGAAAAACTCTAAACATACATTGCACTTGGCTTATTATGTTTTCCACATAGGCCTCAATTAAAATAATTATTAGAAACAAACTCAATCAATTCTATGGGGTCCTGACAGAAAACCCAAAATGTAATTGCTAGCAGGAACTATAGTGCCCCTCAAAACTATACCCAGAACCATAAAGTAAATTTTACAAATGAGCAGTTCCACAAAAACAAACCAAAGTATTTTTTTTGCCCCACAAAACTAAATTCCTGGAGGGCATATCAAAAGAGTTCACTCTTATTTTAACTGTAAAAATGCCTACCTTTACTGGTGAAATATGAGAATGGGAAACATATCCATGGACATTCTCAATCTGTGACAGATTCTTCTCCGATACATGAACCAGCTCTGGGCCCGTCACTTCATTGGCAATGTGTGGAGAGCTGTGCTCCTGGGGAGGTGTGTCTTCATCCTGATAGCGGTATTTCTGAAGGAAAAAAGTACAGAAAGAGATCAGTCCACCACAGAAATGGGAAAAGATTATCCAGAAAACCTAAGTCAAACAGAAACAGTTATTCTTCTGGCCTTGCTGACTTCAAGGCAATAAAATCTATAAATAAAAGTTTTAATTAGTACTTTTAGTTTAAAGTTACCAAAAATGTTCCAGCCCTTTCAGTCTCACCTGGAATTACTATGATGTTACCTAAACCCCAATAGGGTTTACTGTGTCCAGAAGATGCAACCCAACATCTTCTAAAGACATTCCCTTTCACACACTACTACTATATCCTGAGTACATCCAGAGTTATTACTAGTTTACAGGGAAGGTGTGTCAGGTCACTAAAGGTACAGAAAAACCTTCTAAACACTGATTCATTTTAAAGTTGGACAAAGTTATTCCTCTTATTGAAGAATATTTACATTGTAATGCAGTAGGTGACTGCAAGTAACCCATTTGTCTGCAAGCACAGAACACTACACAGGTACTACACAGTACCTGATAGTGTATGACTACTAACTAACCCTTTTAAGTGTTACATGCAGTTTTGATTTCTGACTGCCACGAAGATCCATGTCCTTCAAAAAAAAAAACAAACTCCCACAATATTACCAAGTTAAGATCTACAGGATAAATTACAGAGAAACTATTTGAAATGATCCATCAGTTACCACGGCGGTCCTGTAATGCTTAACACATTCTTCATCCAATTATAAATTAGAAGCAATTCAAGTGTATTTTCTCTAAAATACTAGTTATTAGCAGAGAAGCATAAGGCAGAAGAAATAACTCCAAAGAGAAAAGCAAGAGCATTCCAATTCCAAACACTTCCATACCTTCTCCTTAGCAGAATGTCAAAGGAGAGATGGCGAAAGCTGATAGTTGTGAAAAATTCCAGTGGTTACTCAAAAAGTGCTACTTTTCCAAACCTTTAGCAGAGAGGTTTCATGAGATAACCAACTTAATAGCTCACTGCTACCAGAAGATAAAAGTTCTTTTTCTTTCCTTTCCCTGCAGCAGTGAGATGCTGGATTGCTCAGTCTCAGACTCCTGCCGTTCACCTATTTTCTGAGATTGACTTGCTTTTCACTTATCAAAACAAAACCCTGAAAGGAGTTGACATGAACTCTCTAGAGCAGCCATATTAAACCTCAGAAATGGAGAAGAATTACAATTTAAAGAAAGCGTTGGCCAAAAATAGAAGGGAACATTACCAGAGTATTAATTAGATCACATTGGCAATTAGAGAAAATAAATATTAGAGCTTCAAGAAGCCCAAAAAATGCCTTGCAGTATCAGAGAAATCAGGAATTCTGATGGCTTAAAACAGCCTGCTCCACTGGTGAAGGCAGTATTTGGGTAGACTTGTGATCCAAAATATCCCTTCCAGACCTCAGGCTTTGATTTCATCACGAAATACAGGAAAATTATTTGAAAGTGCATTTAGTTTCCAGATCATCTCTGACAAGACCCTGTAGAAAGCTAGAAGTGGATCATTCCAGTTTTATTGGGGATTTGTGGATGGGGGGCACACGGAAACATACTCACACAAAAAAAAACCCACAGAAATTAGCCAAATAGTCTAAACTATTTGGTCAACCTAAACTAATTTCCTTTATAGAACAGCCAATACCTTTAGACAAAGCATAGAATTACCTTGCTTTTTTTCCTGAAACCAGAGACATTAGAAACAGGTATCTGAACATGCCTGAGTACAAACAGGCTCTAGATTTCACTAATAAATATATGTTTAGATTATACAGTGTATCAGTGCTTATAATAACATAGTACATATGAAGTTTTATTAGATCAGTATGTCATTATTTTGGTTAAAAGTGAAAAAATGTTGTGGTAAAGAATTCTCTGCCCTAGAAAGCCCTGCCAGAGCAAGCTTCTCAAAAAAAAAAAAAAAAAATTTAAAAGTGAACTGCTAATTGGATTTTGATGCAATATTCAAGACTGAATTCACTGTTATTTGCAAAATATTTCCCAACCTAAACCTACTACAAACAGCAGAATTACTGTTTAAAATACACTACATTAAATACTTACATGATAATGTTTCAAAATGCAAACAGAAGACAAGGGCATGAAGTGCATGAAATCACAATATCCACACCACTACTTATTCTGAAAGGCACCACACTATCCTTGCCCTTTACAGAAATTACTTCTGAGAAAAGTGCTTCAAGTGAAGCAAACTTCGGTACCTTGTAACAGCTAATTCTCCATCCGAGTGGAAGTATTGAGAGCTGCTTCACTGTGCATCGTCACCTCTGCAACACTGCCCCTTGTGTGGGGCAGCGCGTTCAGGTGATCTGGCTGGGCACGCAGGCACCACTCAGCACTGCCCCTTCCCTTCCTCTCCCAGGAGCTGCCAGCCCTCGAACAAGAATTCAGTCAGCTGTTCCAGTCATGCCAAGTTAATTCTGCTGCTAAAGATGAAGCAAAACCCTGTGCAAGTTCCCCTCCATGGGAGTCTAAAGGCACGATTTCACAGCACAGCCCAGCTCGCTCAAGGGCAGCCACTGCCCAAAGGAGCAGAACCCCTCAGTCGCTCTGGTCGAGCTGTACAACTTCATCTCCCTGCCCCTCGCTGGGACCTCACATCCCCCTGCAGATGAGGAGAGAGCTCAGCAAGCTAATTCCAGCAGTGTTCCTTCCCCCTTCCAGCAATACTAATTTCGCTGTAGTTCCCTGAAGTGGCTCATCACAAGCTGAGATGTGCAGCAATGCTGGCACAACAGGGTGAAAAGCAGGCAAAGAGTAGGGCCAACCCATCTCACTGTGACCGGGAGCAGACCACGACCCTGCTTACAAGAAAGAGAATCCAACCCTGCACCCAAACCCAGACCCCAAGGAGACCCCAGTATAAAAGAGCCATCTGAGCAATGAACACATCAAAGGAAACAAAAAGGTGTGGCAAAGCAGCTCCGAACTTGCAGCCAGACTGCCTCAGCTGCACACCTTGGAAGCTTCCCAACAACCAATTAGGTAGTGGCCAAGCAATTTAGCTGCTCTTTAAGAAGCTTTATGGACAGCTCTATAATTTATAACCATAATTTTAAGTCCAAAGCAACCAAGTACTCCACATTTAACACAGACTTCTGACAGAGCTACTGCTCCAAACGATTCTGTTGCAAAACACAGGTGTGTCAAAATTAATTTAAAATATTTCTCTTCTAATGCAAGATAGTTAACGGGACATCTTGAGGTTAGATTATACCTTCAGTGAGTTTTGAAGTGTCACCAAACTCTATGGACTAAATTACTTACTGATGTAAACTACTGAAAAATCCCTTTACTCTAAATAAACCAGTTCTAGTTTGCATGAGGCAAGAAGATGGTCCCAACAAAATCCCTGTTCAGGTCCCCAACCTCCCTACTTCAGATCCCAGGCCTGGCAAAATTAGACAGAAATAACAATGAATAAAGTATCTGCAACAATATGCAGGACAAACAAGGATTTAGTGGAAATTTTATAGCACTATTTTTCAGGAAAAAAGATGGTCTTGTCACAAAAAAACACAGACAAGTTTTAGGAAAGTCATTCTAAAAAAGGTTCACTTGAGTTTGCCTAATGTCTTATCTGTATTTTAAAAAGAAGATATTTCAAATGGATTGATACATAAACTACCCCCTAGAGACAGTTAAGTTGCGGGTTTATACTTTTTCTAAAGATCCACTCATGAGAAACCTTACTGAGACAGAAGTGAAAGGAAATTATTTAAGGAACACTTAAACAATCCCATGTCCTAAACTCACAACCTATATTCATAGCAGCATGCAACACAGTTATTCCAGAGATTCAAGCTTTACAGAACGCCATGTTCATGGACAAAAAATTAATTATATTAGAACATCCTTAACTACCAGATGATATAAGGACAGAATATAAAGCAGCAATAATTACAGTTCTCTTCAAAATGGGATGTGCATCAAAATCCAATTCATACTAGATGTACATATCAACCCACTGCCTCATGTGAAAACTAATTTGAAAGCACAATAATGTATCTTCTACACACACAAAGAAAAAAATTCAGTGGTAAAACATATTTAATCCAAGAGTGAATGGACAACTAAAAAAAAATAAATGTTCACGAGTTAACTCCTTAGTCTCACTCGCCTTCTCCAGACTTTAACCCTCCCCAGCCACCAGCCATGACTCCCAAGTTATTGCACACTTCAAAAAACAAAACCAACAAACCCTGGGGAAACACACAGCCTGACTTACACGGTCTGTCCCTGGGTTAGTTTTAATTTTCACCGTACAAGTCCAACCATGTTTTGAAAGGGGTTAAGAATAAGTGAGGACTTCAGTAAGTGAATCTAATCATTTGAATTCCCTAAATATACTGAAGCTTACAGGGTCAGACCTTCTCTGCTGCAGTATGAACAGGCAGCTGATCAAACAGAGATTTTATTTTAAATGATTTAGACCATTTGTACTCTATTCTCCAAGTTAAAATACTTGCCCTTGTTCAGTCACTGCTCCACTTCACAAGTCAAAACTGAATCTGAAAGGACTCTTCAAAAGATCATTTCAGCACCTGAAGTTACTGTAAAACACTTTGACACGCAACATCGTCCGTTCCTGCAGAAAGTGACTAGGATGCAATGTCAAAAGCAAATGGGTAGAAAAATCTAAATACCTACACAGTTCTCCTCACATCTCCCCAAAACCACTCTGGTGTCCAGATACCACTCACAGAAAATAACTTCCAACAACACTAATAACAAAAGCAACAATACAGACATTTTTTGCATAATCTTGCTAAAACAAAGTGAATCCAAAATGAATAATATATTAAGATGCTAACGCCTTTTGTACATTCTTTCCCATAGCCTAGTGGAAGTGCTTAGGAAAATAACAGTGCCTTCCTCATGAAGGGAAAAAAAAGGACACAAAACTAAAGGTATGCTCCACTACTGCAGAACTAAAGTCACCTTGAAAACTTTTTGTTTGTAAAAAACGGAAAGACTATGAAAGCCAAATAAAATCTCTTTGCAGGTGAACAGCAATTCACACTGAGAAGCTGAAAGCCTGTGAATGACAAAAGAAATTTCAATAATGTAAGAAAAGAGGATGATAGTGTTTGTGTATTTTTAGAGCTTCTTCACTGATCATAAAATAGGACATTCAGTATTATTTTCGATTTAGGCTTCAACATACAATAAACTGAGTGACTTGAAATACTGGGAGAGGTTTTTTGATCTTTGAGTTTGCTTATTTAAACACGAGTTTGGTACTTTGAGTAACTAACTTCATTCTCAAATAAAAGCACTAAGTTTTCTTTTAATAACTACAGCTATGACAAAGACATAAGGCATTTCACCCTTCTGGGACAGTTTCCGTTTGACATTGTATCCTGAATAAAACTGCTTATAACATGCTTATTTAGGTCACAGTGTTCCATCATATGTCAAAATGCCCAGCCTGTGTTAAATGTAAGTCTTTATGTAATGACTCATGCTGTGGACATCCACAAACAATAAAACAAGTTAAGGTAAGCATATACATTTACAAAAGCTCCAGAAATATTTGTAGTGAAATTCACTTGTCCCAGAAGGCCAAGGAAAAGAGAATACAGAAGGAACAGTCAGACTGTGAACATTCTTTTCATGTGGTCAAAAAGGAAAATTGAAGACTATTTCATGTGATTACTTGCATGAGATTGCTTCTATGAAGGACTGGTACAGGTAACCCTGCATTATTGTTTCACACTGTCATTTCAATATTGACTCTTTCAATATTCAAAGGCTGTATCTTCTCAGAGGACAAGAGCATTTTACTTTAGTACTATGGAGCACTACAACTTTCATCTAAAAATTGATGAGTGCCTGGTGCAAAACTCTCTCTGCACTACCAGAAAGTCACTACTTAAAGAGAAACCCTTCAATTTATCTGCAATTCAGGTAGTATAGAGGTTTAGAGGTAGTATGTAGGCAGCAGAGAGCACCCACTCTGGATTAACAGCAACACACGTTTATCTGGATATAACTAAAGCCTGTGCATGAACAGCCCAAGACATTTTAAAGCACAACCCTGCCGAATTAGTGGCGCTCAGGCAGCTGGGGGTCTGCTCTGCAAGGCACACAGAGCAGCTGTGCAGCCCAAGGACACTAATGAAGACAGTGATGAGGGATTGTGCCGGCAGGGATTCCGAGGCGGTGTGACCCCCTCTCACCCGCAGCACCCTCGGGCGGCCGCCCCATGCCCGCCGGGGCCGGGGAAGGTGCGGGGCAGGGGAAGGTGCAGAGGGGCCGGGGAAGGTGCAGAGGGGCCGGGGAAGGTGCAGAGGGGCCGCGCCACGGGGAACCGCCGCCATCGCTCAGCCCCGGCACAACATGCCCAAAGTGAATGCTGGATGTTGGCTGGATATTTTTAGTTTGCTCTTAAAGTGAACGGCATCCCTGCTCTGCAGCTCCAGCGGGCAAAAGCCAACCCGAGAGTATTTTCATTCCATGCCTTTCCTCCCAAGTTCACTGTTTAAACATTAGCATATCTTATAAATAAGAAAAGGGGTGTGCAGTTCCACAAAAAAAGAAGGAAAGAAATCTTCATGTTATATCAAATAGTTTCCAAATTGCATCAATAAATAGATACATATTTTCAATTGAAAAATGCTCTGGACACAGGAAGGATAAGCAGATTCAAAACAAGACATAGTCTGCCTCCTGGAAATAAAGCATTCAACTAAGTTTTGTAATATTTACACTACCAAAATAGCCATAAAAATTTGACTCCTCCCTCCCAACCTAGGTGACATTTATTCAACATCAACATTTTGTGATACATATATATATAAATGTATCACATATGCATATACTTGTGTATATGTGTACACACAACTGATCCCACTTCATAGAATAAAATCCAGCCAAAAAAATTTTTTTTGTTAAAATAACCTACACTGACTTGGAAACACTGAATATGTAAAGTACATTTTGGAGAGAAAGGTTTCCAAATTTCTGTCTCAAAAGTAACTTCATACACATATCCCTTTAATTTAAAGGGGCTTTCCAGTAGTTAACATTCCTATCATATCCTTGACACTGCATGTTAATTTTACTGAAAAAAGCATTTTTGACGTGACACTGAATATATTTGTTTACCATTCTGAGGATTACCAAACTATATATGTTTTATTACTCTGAAACCTAAACAGTTGATGTAGTCCTAAAATGACTACATGCCTGAGGGCACTGTTAAACCCAAACCTGCCACTAACAATTGCTTCCATCAATATGATGTCAGGAGGCATTTCCAGCCCTGCATCTCAGTGCAAGTCTCCTGTGTATTTAATTCTCTACAGCTGAAAAAAATGAAAGCCAAGCGCAATAAACTGATTACATGATGATTA
The DNA here is from genome assembly GCA_035584735.1 of Pseudotriccus pelzelni. Lineage (NCBI taxonomy): Eukaryota > Metazoa > Chordata > Aves > Passeriformes > Tyrannidae > Pseudotriccus > Pseudotriccus pelzelni. The sequence goes on along the minus strand of JAWMRA010000009.1, from coordinate 12,515,074 downwards.
ATGCTGATTAATGGAGAATGACGACATTTTACATGCGGCATTCAGTAAATTCAAAATGTTGTTCAAAGGGATCTCTAAACAGTAGGCATGATAATTCATTACTTCTGTCACCATCACTAAGAGCTCGGATAATTGAGTAAGACATGGAACAAAATACACACTATTTTACCAGAAATTTAAGGTACAGTTACATTAGACACAAAGGCAATCATCTATTAAATGCAGCTTACATTTCCAGGAAAGTCCTTTTATAGACCCACCTTACATCCAAACATTAAAGATATTGTGTTGTTCGTACATGCTACTTTACAGTGGCATAGCATCGGAGAAAAACAATCCAAGTTTTTTATGCTAGGAGACATTTTTTCAGACCCTGTGCACTTCAATCGATCCGTGATTGAGATTCCAGAAAAATGCCTCTGTAAGCGCTGCTTGCTGCCTGTCTTTGACATTTATTCTAGGTCCATAGTGTTCAAAAATAAGCCTTTATATAAATAGGTTGAATCCTTCAGGAAAAATTTTGCTTCACGTTAGAGACCAGACCTTATAAAAAACGCAAAGAAAAAATCCTGTGTCCATTTTTAAAATTTCTGAGTCAGCTTTATCTTTAATTATGTCAGCGCCAGCTCCAAGTGACAACTGTCTCACGGCCCAAAGTATCACTCGGATCCTCTCAGCCAGAGCCCCGCGTTAGGTCCAAGGCAGCTCCACCTGCTGCAATGCAAGGACTGCTATCTCCTCCATGAAAACAGAAGCAACTCCAGCAGAGCCACTGCTCAGTGTGTGCTGGTTGCTTAGGGGAGGGGCGAGATGTTGCAGCAAGGGACTCGTTACACGGCCCCACAGAGATAAAGCCAGCGCTCCCTGCAAGGTGCTTTCGCACTGCACCAATGAGCATGTGAAAAGCCATTTGAAAATCAGCTGTGTGTAATTATAAAACCAGGGACGTCGTAAGCCTAACAGCAGGGAATTTGCTGATCTGCAGTTTACACTAGCTTTTTCAAGGAAGTGTCAGCAGACCACAAAATGAATGGCTCTGGGATATTTAATCCTCATTTTCAAACATTAAAAATTCAAGGTTATTTGACACGTCAAAAAAATTATTTTTAACTGCTGAGTAAAATTTCTAATGGTCTACTAAAAGCAAAAAAGAAACAGCTACAGAAACACATGAATATTCTCCAACTTCAACACACAATGAAATCAGAAGCTGCTATTTTTCCCCCAGTTACCGCTGTGAAATCTGAACAATCTGGACTATGCATCAATTAGATTATGAAGAGCTTTTGGTAAAGCATTTCAAATAACTGTACATGTGAACACTTAAACAAAAGAGTTTGAAAAAAAACAAAGCTTTTTTTCCTTAGAACTGAAGTAAATACTGTCCTAGTCTCCTTAAGATTTGCTGTCATCTGTTGTGTGTTAACAAGTCTAAGATGAAAAATTATTTTTAAAATGTTGTGTTTGGGATTTGTTTTTTTAACCAAGCTCTGGAGGATTCAAACTTTATTTCCTTTTTCACAAGTACAAGGATCCCAGCAGGACTTTAATCTATTTATATATTTTAATAAATTGCACCATGGAACTTGATCAAAAACATGTCCTTTGCAAGTACTCTGCTCTTGTATCATAAGCTAACCAGCCTTTGCAAAAAACTTCAATGAAATAACATTAGCCATCATGTCTATTTTTTAGAAGTGGTATTGGAAAAAACCCTCTTCAGGACATGATTTTTCGCTTAAGTTTACACCTGTACCAGCCTTTAGTCATCTCCCTTCTACTTTATTTGGTTTTACCCTGAGGTAGCAAGTTTAGTGTAGTGTAAAATTGCATCCACACTTTCAGCTCAGAAACGAGTAACTTCATGAATTATACTGAGACAGTCATCTTTATATAAATGTGCAGATTGATGAAACCAAAACTAAGGCAAGATGTCTGGAGAAAAATGTGTAACTCAGCCCACAGTAAACCTCAAAATAAACTTAATTTGCATGAGGACCTCTTTCTTGGTAGACTATCCAAGGATCACCGATGACAGCATTTCCATATTCATAAGCATAGTTTTCTTTCAGTGACCTACAATTTTTCACGAAATAGCCTTAGACATCATTTCCCACAGAAGGTCATCTTCTGCATGTGAGTGCAGCAGTAGGGGCAGGGCTAAAGAAAAATATCTAACACTCAACTTAATTGTCATGGAAAAAGAAACAAAGGCAGAAAAAAACCCAACGAAAATACACCTTCTTTATCTAGCTAAGTTAGATTATGTTTTTCTTGCAAGAACATTCAAATCCAAGGGTAGCCCTAAGTAAAATAGGATGATGGAACAACTAAAACCCCTTAATGTCCCTTCTCCTGTCTGGGGGTGCCAGTAAACAGTGAAGCAGCAGGGCAGAGCACAGCTGAGCACATACTCACCCACCACATGTGAAATAGGAAACACAGTCCCAGAGAGCTGTCTCTTGCCCAACACAAGGATGTTCCTATCTCACAAAACAACCTTTTCTATGCACCATGGATCAACAATCCATCTTACTTCCATACCTCTAATCACATTGTAATAAGATAATTTCTCACTGCAATAATACACAGTCAAATGCATGGCAATTTCATGACAACAAATACAGTCAAAGAGCCAAAAGCATTTCTTGAATGTTGCAGAAATAGCTTTTTGTGATGCAGAAAATATAAGCTCTAATGTGCCATGGGCATAGAAGAATCAATAAGAGGAAGATACAGTCTACACATCTACAAAGGATTCCATCAGTAGGATACAAAAAAAAAAGAGAAAGCTTAAGTAACTTCAGGCAATTACATCTACATTGTTGATGAAGACCACATAACCCATCTGACTCTTTCAGCCATATATTTGCAGCTGTAGATAAATAAATTGGTTACACTGCAAAATTGTCTTGGCCTCTGTACAAATGAAACCCTTTACACATCTTGCTGCCCACAAGCTTAAAAATACAATATTTAAGCTTGTAAAATTAAAATATATTCTTACATATTTTTCTGACTAAATCCAGAGATTTAACTGTAATGAAGGTCTCACTTGTTCAAAACAATTATTTATGCTCAAGGGCTTTTTTAAAGAAATAGTTGTGAACATAAATCTTTCTGAAACATGAACATATATTATCTATAGAGAAACATATGAAACAGAGTATTTCTAAGTCTACTTTTGAACTCTAAGGAAATATATCCCCACTTAAATATTGCTCTGATTCAAACTGAACGTTGAATTAACATTTCAAAACACAAAAAACAATGTATTAACACAATGACTAAGCTGTTAATAAGAAGAATATGCCCTTAACTCCCTAGCTACCTATCATTACTCATTCCTCATTTATCAGTCTGTATTTTGTATTATCACATAAAAGCTTGGGCTCCTACTGTCAGAGACCACTGTTTCCGTGTTTCCTCAAAAGTGCTCCCAGTAAGAGTGACTTATTTCATTCTTATGAAAATGCTGCACAAAAATGAATTGCCTTCATTTCAGGTTTTGGTTCACTGTTTACTTGGCAATAATGCATCTTTATGTACAGCTCCCATGTGTACAATAAAAAAATCCACATCATTATGATCTTTAATTAGTGACCAAGACTCAGAGCTTTCTTATCATAAAATAAGGAAGCTCCTACTTCCAAGTCTCCCTGAGCACAATAAATATTGGATAGAGAGAAACAAGAGCTCTGCAGCACCAAAAAAAACCCCACACTGTAAGACTTTCACCGAAACTTAATGCTTCAGTTCAGCACTTGCCAACTGTTCTTGATTGAACACACACAGTAGCAGTTTCATTGATCCGTGTGTTCCACCGGTATCCTCGATACAACACAGGTTAGGAGACAGCAATCTCATAAGCAGTAAGACCTGGAGCTTGTAATGAAATGAGTAGTGAAGGTCTAACTTGACAAATGTACCAGCTGTTCAGAGTGCTAAACCAAAGGGGAAAATGCTATACTAGCCTTCGTATTTCTTCAGACAGAACATGTCCCCTAAGTATCACTGCAGGGACCTGTAAAGCTGGCAGGACTCAAGTTTAGGTCCCTCCTTCCCAGAAGCCTGACCTGCTATACTTCTGGAATACTTAATCCAATCAAATTTAAAAAAAAAAGCTTATCAGAATTATTTAAATTTAATAAACTTATTTTAACCTCTGTTCTGCATAATCATCATCTGTGAGGTCTTCAAAGAATACACAGAATTCCAAAATCATAAAGAGCTCTGCAAAAAAGCTTGGACACCAGTTTAAGATTACCTGACACCAACAGAGAGCTCTAATGTAATGGCTGTAATCATTTCTTACTCAAGGAGTAGTAATTTTATAAGCGTTTTCTATAAGGCAGATGAAATTTGAACACTAGTTTGAGAACAACTGATGTCTGGTGCAAACTGCATCCATAAGCACCCAGGAAGCTCTTTGGCTCTGCAGTTCTTGCTCCCTGAAGTATCAGATGACCATCCAAGCCAATTCTGGGAGTAGCCAAGAAATGTCCTGCTTGTTCCTCCACGCTCCTGAACTACCAGAAAAATCATTTGCATGGTTCTTTTAGGCAAAGAGATTTATTTACTGGAAACACCGTGAGCTGAAAATTCCCTTTCTAACGGGCATCTTTAACAGGATCCCATACCTTAGGAACACCTCTTTGTGAGCTTGACAAGTGAACATGCTTGCAGAACTTCAACCAGCAGCCATTGCTGCACCTCTAGTTCAGAATGCTGATGTATATCTGCCCTTCTTAAGAAGCTTAATACTCTCATATACAAAATTTGCAGTACCCATATGTGCCCAAAATAATCATCACTGAACTCTCTCAAAAACTGAGACCCCAACAATAGAAAAATATTTTCTGGAACAATTAGCATATGGTAAATACAGCTGTGTCTTAAGTTTCCAAAACCTTGAAGAATACCACAGTCTCATTAACTTCAGAAAGAAGGTGACACATTACTTGGGAAAGAAGAATCTGATTAACAGTTGCCCTCTTTGTTTTTTTTAAAGTTGACCCGCAATGGCATTTAAGCCCAGAACAGGTGCTGTGAATAGAAACTTTTCAGTGGGTGTTTGTGATTTTTCTCCCAGTTTATTCCAAGCCTTAAATTGTTACGTATAAGACAGATCTGGGACATCACTCTGATGAGGCCCTTCATAAGCCTTGGTAAGTCAAGCCAAAAAACAGTCAAGAATGTTTCCCTTCCCAGCTGAGTGACCACCACTATGGGCATCTGTATAAGCTTGCTTCTGGAGTTCTTTTCAATCCAAAACAGAGGAGGAAAACATAATGCCATATTGGAGAAAAAAACTCCAGAAGTGTGCATTATTATGTTCTCTATATGCAAAAATAATCAGGCTTCAAAATATGAGCTGACAGACTGAAGAGCGTTCAGAAGCAAAACTTCACAAAACTTTCCTGACAATTATCACTGTGTATTCCAAGTGTGATTTCAAAGATACTTAATCATATTCATCTGTCAGTTCTTGTCTCTTAGTACTTCTACCACTATAGGTTAACTTCAGCCAAATTGACTGGAAGGATAGAGGTCTCTGAGGATATAAATCATGTGCAAGTTTCTTAGCATAGGTAGCAGGCAAAGGAATAAATAGAATAAGTATCAAAAAATCTCCAGCAAAGGAAGGGGGAACAGCAAGAGGGTAAGGCTGCCTCAGCAACAACAAGCAGAGCTTATATCAGGAATATTAGAGAGGAGAAAGTCTAGTAAAATGGTATACAGTAGCTTATAATAAAATAGTAGCACACCTTGACAAAAGGTAGGTAGTCCTGCTTTCTAGGCAGCTATGAGGCCATTTCATGTTTCAGAATTAAAAAGGCCCAGAGTGGAATCTCTACCCCTTTTGTGATGTTTTGGAAGTATTTCAGCACTACTGGAGCATGTTTTACATCTTTAGTTGCCACACAAGAAGTTCTTGAGAATTAGAGAGGTCATTGGCTAGTATGTCTAGTATGAAAGCCAAAACTCAACGTTATTTTTTCCTAGCTGGAAACCATGCAAGTCAGGAGAACATCTTCAAAACATACTAGGAAATGACTGAACTTAAATTGTTCCTTTTGCAAAACTTGAAGTTTGATCCATTAAAGACACTGTACATGCAGCAGATTGGCGTCTATCTGACTTTGTGTTACATTTACTGCAAAAGACTAATTTTGTTATATTGGCAGCATCTCTGTGAGGAAAAAAAAAGTGACTGTATTCTGAATAGACTATACTGTGATTAGGATACAACTCAACTAGAAAATTCCTAAAATTGAAATCTACTACATTGCTTCAAGCATATTTAACACGTCTAGAAACAGCCTGTGGTAGGCTCAGCCTGGATGGCAGGTATGCCCCTACCCAATTATTCACTCCCTGCCCCCCAGAGGGATGAAGAAGAGAATCAAAAAAGCAAAAGGAAGGGGAGAAACCTCATAGGTCAAGATATATAAGTGAAAGGGATCATTGAAAAAAAAAAAACCACAACAGAACAGAAACAACAACCAACCACATACACAAGTGAGACAAGCCAAATCACCAACCACCAGCAGGTCAATGACCAACCTCAGCAACAGCTACTTCCTCCCAGTTTTATTGCTGAGCAAGATGTTGAAGTATACGGAATATCTTTTCGGTCATTTTGGGTCAGATGCTCCAGCTGTACCCCCTCACAACCACCTGCCCACCCCCAGCCTTCTTGCTGGGGCAGCAGAGTGAGAAAAGTAAGAGGCCCTGACATGGTGTGAGCACTACTCAGCACTAACTGAAACACTGGCGTGTTTCTCACAGTCTAAAACACAGCACCATATGGGCTGCTGTGAAGAAAATTTACTCTGTCCCAGACAAACCCAGTACCAGTCTGACCTGAAAAGTCCTTGAAAATTAACAACTATAAGATCTTCACATTCAAAAAAATACTGCTGAAATCACTCTTAGAGTAAAAGTACGTGATTAATCTTAAGATGGCTTTGATATGTTGCTTGCATCTGTCCACACAGGAGAAAAAAGTATTCATACTTAGCCCCAGATAGTCCATTCAACTCTCAAAAAGATTCCTAGTGAACACCAGTCACCAAATCCCAAAGATTAAACTGATAAACAGGCCTTCTGAAAGACCCAAAAGCTTTACACCCTTGTCTCAAGCCCTTCTTCACACCCTCAATGAAGCTTCCACCCAGCCTGTATTTGAAGTGGGTGGACTTTGATCTGATGTGATAAAGATTATCAGCCAAGCGAGGTTAGACTGTCAAGGCCATACTCAGTGGGAAAGACTGAATCCAGCACAGTGTGATGAGTTGGAATTGCTCTCCCCAGAGCCAAGACCAGGCTGGAGCAAGGATCTAATTTATCACTCTGGATTACTCCCTATAGGGCCCAAGCTGACTAGGCTAAGCACATCCTCCCAAACAAGGTTTTCCTTAAGCACCTACTGGGCTGAAACGCAAGGCTAGTTTGATTCAGGCTGTTGTGCAGGAACTATTGGAAAGGGAGTGAGATGGGAGGAAAGAGGCACATCTTTGAGGTTTATTCCAGTATGGATAACATATGAAAATCCTTCAGATCTTGCAGAATTGCTCAGAATCTGAGTCATCCCATCTCATCTTTTTGAAAGAGCTCCTTTAGGAGTGCAGTTTTCAGTAGTGGAATACCTTTTAAATGGTCCACGCAAAGTGGCCAAGGAAAGTAGATCTGCAGCGGAATAACTCTCAAAGCATTAATCAAGCATCTGTGCCTCCACTGGAAAATAAGGGCACACTGGTAAAAAACAACTGAAAATGAGTGAGAGGAAATACATTAATAATACATGTCTCTTATCTGGCAAAGCCTCACACTACTTCAGATTCATTTCAATAGCTGCTCATGTTGCTTAACATGACATGAAGAAAAGACTGCAATTTGACATATTTGGTGCTACATCAAAGCAGCAGAGCAGAAAAGAGTAGAGGCTAACAACCTCTCATAGCCAGTGGAGCTGAAGTGCTTCAACAATAACTGTGTTTCTGCAGACAGTGAGAAGGCTCTTCCCAGAGACAAACAAATCCGTCTTCCAGTCCTTCTGTTTCAAAAACAGTGAAAACTGATCACGTTTCAATTATAAAATAGTCTACTGAGCTCAGGACAGCATCTAGACAGCAGTGCTGTTCTGTGGGTATTCCAGTACCTGCCATACATTTCTGAGTACCCAGAGGATTTTTTGTACAAAGTTGGTACCATGCTTAAAGGAGAAATGCCAATATTGTGTTTCTTATGTCATTCTAATGAATCTGAACATTTCAAAAACAGAAATGACACCTTCCTATAAATGGGAAAAGATTCATAATGCTACTTTTTGACTCCAATGGATAAAAGAATTTGCTGGCCTACAGTTTCAATTCATTGCAACTCCGTCACTTTCTCCATCTTAAAATGCAAATCCTCTTACAAGAAAGGACTACCATCTCAATCCAAATGATAAGAGTGCTGGTGATTTACCTTTTGTTATTAACTGAGAACAGGTAAGGAAGGCTGCTATTACCTTCAGGTCATCGATTCTTCTGTTGCTTTCTGAGAAACTAAAAGGTAAAAGGGAGAGTTGCAAGAAGGCACAGAACAGACAGGCAGAGATCAAGGCTTTGAAAGGCTTCTGACAGGGCCTCTTGAAGCTTTCTTCTCTGTCAGTCAAGCACTCACAGGTAGGACAGATGGATTGGGTTGAAAATTTGTGGACCACCTGGCTCAGAAAGTGACTGACAGCACCATGTCTGGCTTGCAGCTGTAACAAGCAGAGCACCCTGAGGTCAGGTACTGGGGCCCACACTGCTCAACACTGTCACTTGTTGCTGGCACAATGACACAGGGCACACCCCAAGGAGACCAACAGGCCACACTCCACTGTTGAAGGGCCAATAAAAGAAATTGCAGGACCTTAACACAGACCTCTGACCTGGAGCACTGGGTCAGGAGGCAGCTCGTGCAGCTCAGAAAGGAGCTGTGCTGAGTTCTGCAGCAAGGATTGAACAAATCCATGCACCGATACAGGGAATAACAGCTGTACTGAGATGCACCTAATAGTCATGTGGGACAGCAGCCTGGGTGAAAGCCATGAGCAGTTTAGGGTAGGAGATGATTCTGCTGCTAAGTGAGTATCACTTCTCTCCAGTTTTTCTGGAAAGAAAAAGGTTTTTCTCAAAGTATTTCTGCTGCTGTTAGCAGATTCATTCTCCTATGTAGTGCTCACTAATATGTTAGCCAGTGCAGTAATACGTTCAAAGCTTGCAAATAAGGAGTAAATAAGTTAATTAACAAGCTGAAAAAAAAAGAGTTGGGGGGTGAAGGTGGTCTTACAGCTTTTAAAAACCTGAAAACACAACTTAATCACCATGACAGAACAGCTTAAGTGAGAAGGGTAGAGACTTATGAACTGAAGCTTCAAAAAGGAAGCTAAAATCACATTTTCTTATAGCAGGTTAAATTATCTTAATGTCAGTGAGCACAAATTAAAACACTTATTCTTACAGTAAAAATCAGTGTCAAAGTAGAGCCAAATTTTGCTTGCTAAGAATTCAAGCAGTGATGCTTTACACACTCTATTATTACCAAGGGCCATTACCCTGACCATCAGCTTACTCCAGTCTAGCTTGGTTACAAATGCTTTCACATCCTGCTCCTCCACTCTCCTGAAACATCATACCTTAAGAGAAGGTACAAGGAACAACTCTTTCCACAGCAAATACATTGCAGCAGTATTTTGACTGGCAATGAGGTATAAATATTCTCCCAGAAAACTTCAGAAATAGGTAACAAATATTGGTTACCTATTACCTCAGAACTATTAAAGCATAGAAATGGTGGTTTTTAGGCTTGCAATGTTAGCAGCTTAAATCAAATTTGACTTTGATTTAGATTTGTATCCACAGTTTATGAATCAAATCTTCAAAATACTGATCTTGGACTCAGTCCTACTTATCGACCCCAGAGCTTCTGCATATTAATACATGTTTCTAAACCACAGCGCTTCAGCAGGAATCCAGGGCAACACAGGCATCAGTCCTTAAAAAACACCAGCAGCTGTTGGCAAAGTAATTGCACAACTGATCAAAACTGAGTATTTCTTCTTCGTATGCTTTAGCAAGATGCAATACCTTGCTACAGAAAATAGTGCCCTACTTCAACTTTGAAATGACTTCAGTTAGGACCCAAATACCTGAGTGGATGTGACAGCATGTTAAAGCTAATGTAGGTCATTCTCCCCTTCTCTCTCCCCTGTGTTGCCTTTAAAACACCTAGAAAATAGCACCTTAACTAAAATTATAGAGAGTTTTTTAAACCACCAAGTAGAGCAAAGCTATGAGCTCAAAGTTAGAATTCCAATTTTCAAAAAAGAAACTTACAGAAACCCAGAAAGTATTACTTCTCTGTATAACTTTGAGATACTCACATATCTTGCCTATTGGAGACATTTCTGATCATCTCATCTGATAAAAGTAGCCACAAAAATCAGAAAAGTATAGGGAATAACAGGAGGGGTAAAGGTGTTCATGGCTTCCATTTGAGAAGACTTAACTGCCAAAGCTCTTCACCTTATAGAGCAAGCAGCTGAGTTGGGAACATGACACACAACTTTTTAAAAGATGAATGGCAGAGGAAAGGCATACAAAAGGCAACTACTAACTATTTAAAACAACATAGGCATTAGCAGACAATTAAATTACCCAGCAGATGTTTGAAAGCAAATGCAAAACTCATTGCCCTGGATATCAAATGTTCAGAACGGAACTACAAAATAGCAAATTGACAAACTAAAGTCTAATAAAAACATGTAAATGTAATCACTATCTCAGGAAATCTTTCACACACTCCCTGCTGGAGTGGGACAGCATCACAGAATGCAGGTCAGAAAGTTTTCACATTTCTTGTATGTTTATGGATTGTTTAGGACACAAAAGCTTAAATTAAGAAAGGAAAGGGACAAGAACAATACTTGCCAGAGTTTGCAAAACCCCTTTAACACATTTCATAGAAAAAAAATCACCAAAATAAAAATGGTTTGGTGTTGCCAGTTCTTATGTTACAGGAAATCATTAATTAAGCTGAGGGCTGAGATAATCCAATTTTATCTAAAATTACCACATGTATATATTTTTATATTGGATGTGGATGGATATTAACTAGGTAAAAAAATTGCAAAATAACATAGAAATATAAAAAAATATAATATTAACAAGATTCACAGCTTCATGATCAGCAAGTCAAGAAATTAATACCAGCTCTGTGACCTGTAAGTTAATACTCCATTTTTATGATCCTCTCTGCCTTTCAAAAGAACATCCTCCATACTTCAAATCTCAGAGGGATAAGGAAGCTTTGCCAAATTCTCAGCAGCAGATACCGCATTGTCCCGATTTGTTAATCTGAGAGAAGCACATTGTACACAGTAGAGGGCAGCAGTTCTCCACTGCCACTCGAAAGCTCTTCCCCTTGGCAACAGCAGCAGCATTTATTTAAAGGTAAGGATGCAAACCACTAAAGTCTAGATTAAACTACATTCCTTTTTCCAAAGTCTTTGTACACTTCAAACTGAAAAGACAAACCAAAGCAAAAAAAAATTCACTGTGATTTCCAAGCGTCAGATTTGAACTAAAAATAAAACGCGAGAAGACGCAAATTGATTCTGCCAAAAAGTTTTTCATTTCCTTCATTACAGTCACAATCTGGTACCAAAGTTGTTTCAACGTGATGTTTATAAATTGCACTGGTGAATCGATGCACAAAACCTCATTTTTACTTTATTCTCTGAATTGAACAGATGAAGAAACATTTCAATTAGTGGTAAAAAAAGTATAGGTTTTCAGATTGTCACTTAGTAAGCAGGAAGTTGAAATGATCCTATTTTGAAATTAATTTTCCTGTTTAATGTTATCAGAGATGTACTTCTCCAATCCTTGTGACAGGAGAGTTACATTAGAATATGCTACAAACAGTGCTGACAGGATTTGAGATGACTAAAAATCCTCATTTTTGGATTCCACCCAATCTGGTGCTTTTCATTGAAAAGCATGCAAAGTGAGACAGATTTTTCTGCTAAGCCTCTCAAACAACTGAAACCCATAATAAACAACTTAATGTGACCTTTAAAATCATCCAGCTACATCATAATGAGCTCGTGCTATCTACATTATTGTTATAAAAGCCTTTTATTAACTAATTACTTTAGCAGCACGAATCCTTTTGATTTCCAGCTTTAATTTATTTTAGCTTAATTCTTATTGTTCCCATTTCAACATCATCTCATTTGAACAGTCACTGGCATCTTTTGTTTTCCGAAACATACTCCCTACATCGTCAAGACCAAGCTCTTGCAGCTTCTTCCTTCCCAGACAGCATTTCCCTCCCTGCTCTAACAGTGCTTCCAGCTGGGAACGCACAGTTTGCAGTGGCACTTGCATAACGCTGTGTTGAAGCAGAACTTTTCCATCTCCTCAAAATACCCTGATGGCCTCCAAGGAGTATTTCAATCGATCAAAATAAGATCAGGAACAGAGTTATAGAGACCATGCTGCTTCCAGCCCAACTACAGACTTCTCTCCAGTCACCTGAATTACAGGACCTTGCCTACAACCAGCTGTGTACATCAGATCCTGTAAACAACCTATTGGGAAGTGAGGAAATAAAGAAATGGATCCATTTCTTACAGTACAAGTGATGTTTATTTCCAGGAAATTTTCTACAAACAGCTTTTAAGATGCATTTATTAATAACAAATCACTAAGTTTACTAATAACAAATCACTAAGTTTACTAATAACAAATCACTAAGTTTACTAATAACAAATCACTAAGTTTACTAATAACA